>OZ020484.1:25643269-26305769 GCA_963971405.1 Psococerastis gibbosa
AGGGCTATAAAGCCCACTCTTACACTCAAATAGGAAGGCCCGGGACCGCCTGTTTTACATGCCATCCAAAACATGGCTAGAAAATGTAACAAGTGTGAGACTCAAACCGGTTGGCTTTGAAAGTCGGAGTCTGCTGTTAAGTCTACTCTACATGCCCTGACTATGTATTGTGGGTTTACAAGCTAGGCCTACTCTGATATTTTGCTTTCCAATTTATACGTAGTATAAGGAAAGCTTTGTGATGGTCGAATTTTCGATTCCGAGATTTCAACGGATTTACACGTTTTGAGGTCTCAGGAACCCAAAAAAGAGATTTTTACGAAATGTCTGTCTGTAGCTCTGTCTGTCTGTCTGCTCATCGATTTCCGGGCAATATACTCGGTCGATTTTGATGAAATTTACCATGTAAGTTTACAAAAATCATACCTCGGGACCAATTATTTTTATTTTGGGCCAACACAATTTGAGGGGGTTTTATTCTCTAAAAACTAAAAAAAAAACGTCTAAAAAAATTATTTCTCAAAAACGACTGCAACGATTTATTATAAATTCACATATATTGTAGTCGTTAGTAGAGTAGAAAGGGGGTTTCTGGCGCTTATCCCACCCCCCGTCGTGCTATCCCATCTATCCCCCGCGGGTGGTCTATCTATTTTTGTGTGTTACCCCTCGTGGGTGGTCTGAGGTTCTGGCACCATGATCGTTTTTTTTTTTATAATTACTAATTTGTGAGATACAGAGTTATTTTTTTTTATTTTTTTATTTTTTTTATTTTATATTTTTTTTTTATTTATTTATTTTTTTTTTATTTTTTTTTTAATGGTGTTAATTGAATTAAAACATTTCTTTCTTCTTCTTTCTTCTTCGTGGGTGGTCTTTGTACCCCGCCGTGCTTATCCCGTTGTCTATCTATCTCTGTACCAGGTGGGTGGTCTATGACGCACCCCCCCCCCCTCCCCGTACAGCCAGACATCTAGAAGGTTCTAAATGTGTCGTTACAAAAGGCATCACCTTGGGTTGAGGAGCTTAGTTGAAGCCAAACCTTCATTCAAGACTCAAGTAATACCACTTTATACGTAAAATTGTATAATCTTACAACATGACATCTCTATTCAATAAAGTTAATGCTATCAACCAAGTAGCCGGGCCTACCATACCAATGCGAAAGCTAGTGATTGGAGTTAAATACCTAATATTGAAAATAGTGCAAATCGAAAAAACAGAATATGGACCAGCTGTAAAAGTCATACTGCGAGGATTGGAAAAAGAAGTCGTGGAATGTTTTGTGCCTCAACAATATCTGCCAGCCTTTCAACAAAGTGAAGTTACTCCAGGAGCTGAGATGTATCTTATCGTTTCAAGCCATCGGGGAAAAAATAGTGTCAACCTACAGATCATAGAATGAATATTTCATGATGTATTATTATTGTAAACTACAGAAATAATGTAAATATATGAATAATTTCTATATATATTTTTGTTCTTGTTTTATTAATTGCATAATTAGTTTTAAGCTTATAGTTAGATGATGATGAGTATTAAAAACTAATGGTTGAAAGAAACAAGCTATTGCTTCAGTCATAATCGAGTACTTGAACGGTGAAGGGTTATCTTAATCATAGACTATGAAATGATGTAAATCAAATAATTAAACGAGTACATTAGCTAATTAATTTTAATAAATCTATCCGAAGCATATGTTTATGGGAAGTATTGATTTGGTAAACAAATAACAGAGTGCAGGTTCAAACCTGTTGTGAATCACCAGGTGCATATAACTCTGTACAGTCGTCTAATGGTTCAAACAAACAAGCCATTAATAAATCTACCCCTCGCTGACAGTCCATTGTAAGCTAAAGTGATTTTTGTTTTCGTAAATCTATCCAACACTTAGGTTGAAGGGAAGTATTGATTTGGCAAACAAATAACAGAGTGCAGGTTCAAACCTGTTGTGAATCACCAGGTGCATATAACTCTGTACAGCCGTCTAATGGTTCAAACAAACAAGCCATTAATAAATCTACCCCTCGCTGACAGTCCATTGTAAGCTAAAGTGATTTTTGTTTTTGCATTAGTTGCAATCGATCGTTAGAAAATGAATGGTGTCTTAACAACATATTATCCGCTTCGTGATGGACAATCTATCCCTGTACCCTTACCATCTATCCTTCGTGGGTGGTCGTCGCTACAAAAGGCATCGCCTTGGGTTGAGGAGCTTAGTTGAAACCGAACCTTCATTCGCGTAATACCACTTCAGTGTAGTGAATTTGTGTAATCGTACAGCATGGAATCGAAGAAAAGGAAACTGAACGCGAGGGAATATGTGTGTAGAATATGTGCTGTGAGTTTCACACTAAATTGCAATTTAAAAAGACATGTCATAAACAAACATGGAGTTAGTATTATACCATGCAAAAAATGTAAAGCCACATTCACATGCAGAGAGGACCTGTCTCATCATATATTGCAGCGGCATACATCAGCAAATCACGGGATGGAAATTGTACAAACTCGCCCAAAACTGACATCTGCTGGGAATGGAGAGGACTGCAAGGCATGCGGGGGCAAAATCAACAACTCCAGTCCACTTACAGTTCTGTGTAAAGAATGTTCATCTATCTTTTCGTGTAAGTATGAGAATCCTGTATCTGTTAAAACCCTTGAGTGTAAATATATTTGTGAATTCTGTTCGGTCCCTTTTGCTCGGAAGTATAGTTTGAAAGTCCACATATTAAGCATACATATTATTAATTGTTTGAATTGCAAGAAATTGTTTATGAGGGAAGATTTTACTAATCATAAGAATAATTGCACAATTATGAGCGGGGGAGCACTATCCAACGAGGAGAACTTTTTATGCAAAACATCTATAGCTCTAGATGGTGTAGTAAAACAATACAATTATAAAAACATAACCATACATGATCCCGTTGTATATTTAAATAATATGGAAGGTGAGGTTGATTCTATTACAACTGAAAACATTAAACTTTTTAATGCAATTAAATGGTATGTAGCCTTACACATTAAATTTGAACGCGGACCCGACAATAATAAAAACTATACTGAAGCATGGTTTCATGCTAAAAACGAACAACTTTTCCTCACTGATGACTCCACAATAAAATATCAACAAATGATTGAACAAATTTTAGTAAAAATAGATAAATTTCAAGCAATGGGAAGCGGGTGGGTGTTGAAATCTTTAAAACATTTTGTTATTTTTATTGCTGAATATAATCCATGCAGTGGTAGTAGTTACATCCCTTTACCCAAAAAAATCTATAACACTAAAGCAGTAATCAATATTAAAAATGACGATCTCAAATGTTTTATATGGTCAATTTTAGCATACTTACATCCAGTAAGTCGGGATGCTCAGCGGGTTTATAATTATAAAAAGTATGAAAAAGAGTTAGATATGAAAGGTATAACTTACCCAGTATCTTTGCAAGTCATTTCAAAATTTGAAAAAAATAATAATATTGGAGTAAATGTGTTTGGTTATGATCACAGACTGTACCCATTATATTTATCACAAAGTCACCATTATAATAAGCAGGTGGATCTGCTTTACATAACGGAAGACGAAAATTCACATTATTGTCTTATTAAAAATTTCAACAAACTTAATTTCTCAATCACTAAACATAAGGAACAAAAGTTTTATTGTCGTTGGTGCATACACGCCTTTAGTAGTGCTGAACGCTTACATGAACATAAGCCACTCTGCTCAAGACATGATCCTCAAAAAACCACATTTCCAATTCAGGAGAAAAGCACTATGAAATTTGATAAGGCACAATATATGATCCCTGTAGCATATAGAATATATGCCGATTTCGAGAGCATTCTCAGTCCCGTTGAAGGGACTATTTGTAACACTGAAAAATTATCTGCACATATACCATCAGGGTTTTGTTATGTTGTTGTAGATATCAATGGGAATAAGTTTAAAGAACCGGTAGTTTACAGGGGAGCTAATGCTGTTGATGTGTTTTTGAAATCGTTATTAAATGTTAAGGATGAAATTTTAAACATTTATAAAAATATTAAAGCAGTAATTATGACTGACGAGGATAGAGAAAATTTTAAAAACTCTGTCATTTGTAATGTTTGTCAAAAACCACTAGGAAATGATCGTGTAATAGACCACTGTCATATAACGGGGAAATATAGACAAGCATTACATAATGTTTGTAATATGAGCAATTTTCGAACTCCAAAACATATCCCCGTTTTTATGCATAACTTAAAACGTTATGATGGTCATCTTATCATGGAAGGGGTTGGGAAACTAAAAAATATGAAAATTACTTGTATAGCTAAAACTATGGAGGAATATATAGCCTTTAGTATTGGAGAGTTACGCTTTTTAGACACTTATCAATTTATGGCCTCCTCTTTAGATTCATTAGTCAAAAATCTTGTTGATGCGGATAAAAATAAATTTAAAATTATGAAAACATGTTTTGTGGGTGAAAAATTAGACTTGATGTTGAGGAAGGGTGTCTTCCCCTATGAATATATAACGCACGAATCAAAATTTAATGAGGAACACTTACCTCCAATTGATGCATTTTTTAGTCAATTAACTCAAGAGGGGATTTCACAAGAAAAATATGAACATGCTCAAAAGGTGTGGAATGCTTTTAGTATAAAGAATTTAGGAGAATACCAAGACTTGTATGTATTAACAGACACCCTTCTCCTTTGCGATGTTTTTGAAGCCTTTAGAGCCTTATGTTTTGAAAACGATAACCTCGAAATTTGTCACATGTACACAGCACCAGGGCTAGCTCTTCAGAGCTGTCTGAAAATGACAGGAGTAGAACTTGAGCTATTGAGCGAACCTGATATGTATTTGTTTTGTGAGGCTGGGATTCGCGGGGGTATAAGTATGATTTCAAAAAGATTTGCGGAAAGCAACAATAAATACTTAAAAAAATTTGACTCAAATAAGCCATCCAAATTTATAGTATATTGGGATTGCACTAACTTATACGGACATGCGATGCGTCAATTTTTACCTATTAGTGGGTTTCGCTGGATGGAGGAGGAAGAAATCAAAAACTTTAATGTAATGCTCGCACCTGATGAGGGCGATGATGGGTTCATATTACAGGTGGACATGGAATATCCACAAAAATTACATGATTTACATAATGAATACCCACTAGCAGCTGAACATTGTGTTGTAACATCAGACATGATTTCCCCCTATTGTAAGGAATTTCTCGCTGAAAATGATATATCTTTAACATCCAACTTCTCAAAGCTTATTCCCAACTTAAACGATAAACACAACTATATAATACATTATCGAAATTTGAAGCAATGTTTAGAATTGGGATTAAAATTAAAATGTATACATAAAATTTTAGCTTTTAAGCAAAGCGCTTGGATGCGACCCTTTATCGATTTTAACACAGAAAAACGGAAATTAGCTTGTAATGATTTCGAGAAGGATTTTTATAAATTGAAAATTAATAGTATGTATGGGAAGACAATGGAGAATGTTAGAAATCACGCAAAATTAGAGTTAGTTAACACTGCCAAACGAGCTCGTAAACTTATCTCATCCCCTGCATTTAAAGATTTTAAGATTTTTTCAAACGATTTAATAGCAGTCCGGTCAAAAAAAACTAATATTTTGCTAAACAAGCCAATATTTATTGGCCTAACCGTTCTCGAACTATCCAAGGTAGTTATGTATGAATTTCATTATAACTTTGTAAAACAAATGTATGGTGATAAAGCTGCACTGATTTTAACAGATACAGATTCGCTCGTTTATGAGGTTGAGAGTGATGATTTGTACACTGATTTAAAACCATATCCCCATTTATTTGATAACTCAGTATATCCTCCGAACCATCTCTTATACAATATTGAAAATAAAAAGAAAGTGGGAACGTTCAAAGATGAAAATGCTCAATCTCACATTTTACAATGTGTTGCTTTACGCCCAAAATTGTATTCCCTTTTAGAGGAGGGAAAGGAGAAGAAAGTGGGCAAAGGTATAGTTCGTTCAACCCTTAAACATCATATTAACCATCAAGACTATTACAATACCTTATTTAAGCCTTGCATAGCAAAAGACTCACGTAAACCAATGTTCCGTATTCAAAGTAGAGATCATAAGCTTTTTACAATTAAACAGCAAAAAGTCACTCTTAGTCCTTATGATGATAAACGGTATGTGTGTCGTAATGGAATTGATAGTTTAGCTCATGGTCATTATCGCATTATAGATATGTCTTAGGTTTAAAAGTTTGTTTTAAGTGATTGTATGTAAAGACATTGATTTCTTTTAAAATATGTGTATTATAAAATTTGTATATCATAAAATGGTTTACATTCGTTTAGCTCATGGTCATTATTGTATTATAGATAAGTCTTAGGCTTAAAAGCTTGTTTTAAGTGATTGTATGAAAAGACATTGATTTCTTTTAAAATATGTGTATTATAAAATTTATATATCATAAAATGGTTTACATTCATTTACAATAGTTGATGTACAATACCAGTTAAAGGTACATATTCATATAAGCAGTCGCTGATGAGTAGACAGTCCCTTTATTTGCCATGCAGACAACCCTTTATATATTGGAGTGCATAAGGTCGGTGGCCATTTCAGTCCCCCTCGCATTAAGATTATGACACATCGCTATTAATTCAGGTACGCCGATATAATAAGTGCACTCAGCATCTTAAAAGAAATGTATTAATCCCACAATAGGTGTTCAATATACCCACCAGCCGTGTTTATAAAAATGAATTTTCAATAATCCCAACTAAGTCTCAGTTTCTCACAATAGGTGTGCAATATACCAGGCAGTCGTGTTTTCTATGTTAGATTTAGTTACATTGGGCTAGGACAGGTTAAGTTATAATATTAGGCTAGGTTAAATTTTTATATCAAGTTAGGATAGGTTACATTGGATTAGGATAGGCCAGATTAGGTTACATTGGGTTAGGTTAGCTGTTTACCTAGATTAAATTCATCATTTTTTTTTTAACAAAAATATTTTTATATCAAATAAATATGATGTTAAGTTAGGTTACATTGAATTAGGATAGGTTAGATTAGGTTACATTGGATTAGGATAGGCCAGATTACGTTACATTGGGTTAGGTTAGCTGTTTACCTAGATTAAATTCATCATTTTTTTAACAAAAATATTTTTATATCAAATAAATATGATGTTAAGTTAGGTTACATTGAATTAGGATAGGTTAGATTAGGTTACATTGGATTAGGATAGGCCAGATTAGGTTACATTGGGTTAGGTTAGCTGTTTACCTAGATTACATTCATCATTTTTTTAACAAAAATATTTTTATATCAAATAAATATGACGTTAAGTTAGGTTACATTGAATTAGGATAGGTTACATTAGGTTACATTGGGTTAGGATAGGTTAAGTTAGCGGCTAACTTAACCTATCCTAACCCAATGTAACCTAATCTGGCCTATCCTAATCCAATGTAACCTATCCTAACTTGATATAAAAATTTAACCTAGCCTAATATTATAACTTAACCTGTCCTAGCCCAATGTAACTAAATCTAACATAGAAAACACGACTGCCTGGTATATTGCACACCTATTGTGAGAAACTGAGACTTAGTTGGGATTATTGAAAATTCATTTTTATAAACACGGCTGGTGGGTATATTGAACACCTATTGTGGGATTAATACATTTCTTTTAAGATGCTGAGTGCACTTATTATATCGGCGTACCTGAATTAATAGCGATGTGTCATAATCTTAATGCGAGGGGGACTGAAATGGCCACCGACCTTATGCACTCCAATATATAAAGGGTTGTCTGCATGGCAAATAAAGGGACTGTCTACTCATCAGCGACTGCTTATATGAATATGTACCTTTAACTGGTATTGTACATCAACTATTGTAAATGAATGTAAACCATTTTATGATATATAAATTTTATAATACACATATTTTAAAAGAAATCAATGTCTTTTCATACAATCACTTAAAACAAGCTTTTAAGCCTAAGACTTATCTATAATACAATAATGACCATGAGCTAAACGAATGTAAACCATTTTATGATATACAAATTTTATAATACACATATTTTAAAAGAAATCAATGTCTTTACATACAATCACTTAAAACAAACTTTTAAACCTAAGACATATCTATAATGCGATAATGACCATGAGCTAAACTATCAATTCCATTACGACACACATACCGTTTATCATCATAAGGACTAAGAGTGACTTTTTGCTGTTTAATTGTAAAAAGCTTATGATCTCTACTTTGAATACGGAACATTGGTTTACGTGAGTCTTTTGCTATGCAAGGCTTAAATAAGGTATTGTAATAGTCTTGATGGTTAATATGATGTTTAAGGGTTGAACGAACTATACCTTTGCCCACTTTCTTCTCCTTTCCCTCCTCTAAAAGGGAATACAATTTTGGGCGTAAAGCAACACATTGTAAAATGTGAGATTGAGCATTTTCATCTTTGAACGTTCCCACTTTCTTTTTATTTTCAATATTGTATAAGAGATGGTTCGGAGGATATACTGAGTTATCAAATAAATGGGGATATGGTTTTAAATCAGTGTACAAATCATCACTCTCAACCTCATAAACGAGCGAATCTGTATCTGTTAAAATCAGTGCAGCTTTATCACCATACATTTGTTTTACAAAGTTATAATGAAATTCATACATAACTACCTTGGATAGTTCGAGAACGGTTAGGCCAATAAATATTGGCTTGTTTAGCAAAATATTAGTTTTTTTTGACCGGACTGCTATTAAATCGTTTGAAAAAATCTTAAAATCTTTAAATGCAGGGGATGAGATAAGTTTACGAGCTCGTTTGGCAGTGTTAACTAACTCTAATTTTGCGTGATTTCTAACATTCTCCATTGTCTTCCCATACATACTATTAATTTTCAATTTATAAAAATCCTTCTCGAAATCATTACAAGCTAATTTCCGTTTTTCTGTGTTAAAATCGATAAAGGGTCGCATCCAAGCGCTTTGCTTAAAAGCTAAAATTTTATGTATACATTTTAATTTTAATCCCAATTCTAAACATTGCTTCAAATTTCGATAATGTATTATATAGTTGTGTTTATCGTTTAAGTTGGGAATAAGCTTTGAGAAGTTGGATGTTAAAGATATATCATTTTCAGCGAGAAATTCCTTACAATAGGGGGAAATCATGTCTGATGTTACAACACAATGTTCAGCTGCTAGTGGGTATTCATTATGTAAATCATGTAATTTTTGTGGATATTCCATGTCCACCTGTAATATGAACCCATCATCGCCCTCATCAGGTGCGAGCATTACATTAAAGTTTTTGATTTCTTCCTCCTCCATCCAGCGAAACCCACTAATAGGTAAAAATTGACGCATCGCATGTCCGTATAAGTTAGTGCAATCCCAATATACTATAAATTTGGATGGCTTATTTGAGTCAAATTTTTTTAAGTATTTATTGTTGCTTTCCGCAAATCTTTTTGAAATCATACTTATACCCCCGCGAATCCCAGCCTCACAAAACAAATACATATCAGGTTCGCTCAATAGCTCAAGTTCTACTCCTGTCATTTTCAGACAGCTCTGAAGAGCTAGCCCTGGTGCTGTGTACATGTGACAAATTTCGAGGTTATCGTTTTCAAAACATAAGGCTCTAAAGGCTTCAAAAACATCGCAAAGGAGAAGGGTGTCTGTTAATACATACAAGTCTTGGTATTCTCCTAAATTCTTTATACTAAAAGCATTCCACACCTTTTGAGCATGTTCATATTTTTCTTGTGAAATCCCCTCTTGAGTTAATTGACTAAAAAATGCATCAATTGGAGGTAAGTGTTCCTCATTAAATTTTGATTCGTGCGTTATATATTCATAGGGGAAGACACCCTTCCTCAACATCAAGTCTAATTTTTCACCCACAAAACATGTTTTCATAATTTTAAATTTATTTTTATCCGCATCAACAAGATTTTTGACTAATGAATCTAAAGAGGAGGCCATAAATTGATAAGTGTCTAAAAAGCGTAACTCTCCAATACTAAAGGCTATATATTCCTCCATAGTTTTAGCTATACAAGTAATTTTCATATTTTTTAGTTTCCCAACCCCTTCCATGATAAGATGACCATCATAACGTTTTAAGTTATGCATAAAAACGGGGATATGTTTTGGAGTTCGAAAATTGCTCATATTACAAACATTATGTAATGCTTGTCTATATTTCCCCGTTATATGACAGTGGTCTATTACACGATCATTTCCTAGTGGTTTTTGACAAACATTACAAATGACAGAGTTTTTAAAATTTTCTCTATCCTCGTCAGTCATAATTACTGCTTTAATATTTTTATAAATGTTTAAAATTTCATCCTTAACATTTAATAACGATTTCAAAAACACATCAACAGCATTAGCTCCCCTGTAAACTACCGGTTCTTTAAACTTATTCCCATTGATATCTACAACAACATAACAAAACCCTGATGGTATATGTGCAGATAATTTTTCAGTGTTACAAATAGTCCCTTCAACGGGACTGAGAATGCTCTCGAAATCGGCATATATTCTATATGCTACAGGGATCATATATTGTGCCTTATCAAATTTCATAGTGCTTTTCTCCTGAATTGGAAATGTGGTTTTTTGAGGATCATGTCTTGAGCAGAGTGGCTTATGTTCATGTAAGCGTTCAGCACTACTAAAGGCGTGTATGCACCAACGACAATAAAACTTTTGTTCCTTATGTTTAGTGATTGAGAAATTAAGTTTGTTGAAATTTTTAATAAGACAATAATGTGAATTTTCGTCTTCCGTTATGTAAAGCAGATCCACCTGCTTATTATAATGGTGACTTTGTGATAAATATAATGGGTACAGTCTGTGATCATAACCAAACACATTTACTCCAATATTATTATTTTTTTCAAATTTTGAAATGACTTGCAAAGATACTGGGTAAGTTATACCTTTCATATCTAACTCTTTTTCATACTTTTTATAATTATAAACCCGCTGAGCATCCCGACTTACTGGATGTAAGTATGCTAAAATTGACCATATAAAACATTTGAGATCGTCATTTTTAATATTGATTACTGCTTTAGTGTTATAGATTTTTTTGGGTAAAGGGATGTAACTACTACCACTGCATGGATTATATTCAGCAATAAAAATAACAAAATGTTTTAAAGATTTCAACACCCACCCGCTTCCCATTGCTTGAAATTTATCTATTTTTACTAAAATTTGTTCAATCATTTGTTGATATTTTATTGTGGAGTCATCAGTGAGGAAAAGTTGTTCGTTTTTAGCATGAAACCATGCTTCAGTATAGTTTTTATTATTGTCGGGTCCGCGTTCAAATTTAATGTGTAAGGCTACATACCATTTAATTGCATTAAAAAGTTTAATGTTTTCAGTTGTAATAGAATCAACCTCACCTTCCATATTATTTAAATATACAACGGGATCATGTATGGTTATGTTTTTATAATTGTATTGTTTTACTACACCATCTAGAGCTATAGATGTTTTGCATAAAAAGTTCTCCTCGTTGGATAGTGCTCCCCCGCTCATAATTGTGCAATTATTCTTATGATTAGTAAAATCTTCCCTCATAAACAATTTCTTGCAATTCAAACAATTAATAATATGTATGCTTAATATGTGGACTTTCAAACTATACTTCCGAGCAAAAGGGACCGAACAGAATTCACAAATATATTTACACTCAAGGGTTTTAACAGATACAGGATTCTCATACTTACACGAAAAGATAGATGAACATTCTTTACACAGAACTGTAAGTGGACTGGAGTTGTTGATTTTGCCCCCGCATGCCTTGCAGTCCTCTCCATTCCCAGCAGATGTCAGTTTTGGGCGAGTTTGTACAATTTCCATCCCGTGATTTGCTGATGTATGCCGCTGCAATATATGATGAGATAGGTCCTCTCTGCATGTGAATGTGGCTTTACATTTTTTGCATGGTATAATACTAACTCCATGTTTGTTTATGACATGTCTTTTTAAATTGCAATTTAGTGTGAAACTCACAGCACATATTCTACACACATATTCCCTCGCGTTCAGTTTCCTTTTCTTCGATTCCATGCTGTACGATTACACAAATTCACTACACTGAAGTGGTATTACGCGAATGAAGGTTCGGTTTCAACTAAGCTCCTCAACCCAAGGCGATGCCTTTTGTAGCGACGACCACCCACGAAGGATAGATGGTAAGGGTACAGGGATAGATTGTCCATCACGAAGCGGATAATATGTTGTTAAGACACCATTCATTTTCTAACGATCGATTGCAACTAATGCAAAAACAAAAATCACTTTAGCTTACAATGGACTGTCAGCGAGGGGTAGATTTATTAATGGCTTGTTTGTTTGAACCATTAGACGGCTGTACAGAGTTATATGCACCTGGTGATTCACAACAGGTTTGAACCTGCACTCTGTTATTTGTTTGCCAAATCAATACTTCCCTTCAACCTAAGTGTTGGATAGATTTACGAAAACAAAAATCACTTTAGCTTACAATGGACTGTCAGCGAGGGGTAGATTTATTAATGGCTTGTTTGTTTGAACCATTAGACGACTGTACAGAGTTATATGCACCTGGTGATTCACAACAGGTTTGAACCTGCACTCTGTTATTTGTTTACCAAATCAATACTTCCCATAAACATATGCTTCGGATAGATTTATTAAAATTAATTAGCTAATGTACTCGTTTAATTATTTGATTTACATCATTTCATAGTCTATGATTAAGATAACCCTTCACCGTTCAAGTACTCGATTATGACTGAAGCAATAGCTTGTTTCTTTCAACCATTAGTTTTTAATACTCATCATCATCTAACTATAAGCTTAAAACTAATTATGCAATTAATAAAACAAGAACAAAAATATATATAGAAATTATTCATATATTTACATTATTTCTGTAGTTTACAATAATAATACATCATGAAATATTCATTCTATGATCTGTAGGTTGACACTATTTTTTCCCCGATGGCTTGAAACGATAAGATACATCTCAGCTCCTGGAGTAACTTCACTTTGTTGAAAGGCTGGCAGATATTGTTGAGGCACAAAACATTCCACGACTTCTTTTTCCAATCCTCGCAGTATGACTTTTACAGCTGGTCCATATTCTGTTTTTTCGATTTGCACTATTTTCAATATTAGGTATTTAACTCCAATCACTAGCTTTCGCATTGGTATGGTAGGCCCGGCTACTTGGTTGATAGCATTAACTTTATTGAATAGAGATGTCATGTTGTAAGATTATACAATTTTACGTATAAAGTGGTATTACTTGAGTCTTGAATGAAGGTTTGGCTTCAACTAAGCTCCTCAACCCAAGGTGATGCCTTTTGTAACGACACATTTAGAACCTTCTAGATGTCTGGCTGTACGGGGAGGGGGGGGGGTGCGTCATAGACCACCCACCTGGTACAGAGATAGATAGACAACGGGATAAGCACGGCGGGGTACAAAGACCACCCACGAAGAAGAAAGAAGAAGAAAGAAATGTTTTAATTCAATTAACACCATTAAAAAAAAAATAAAAAAAAAAATAAATAAATAAAAAAAAATAAAATAAAATAAAAAAAAATAACTCTGTATCTCACAAATTAGTAATTATAAAAAAAAAAACGATCATGGTGCCAGAACCTCAGACCACCCACGAGGGGTAACACACAAAAATAGATAGACCACCCGCGGGGGATAGATGGGATAGCACGACGGGGGGTGGGATAAGCGCCAGAAACCCCCTTTCTACTCTACTAGGGGTAATCAATAAATTCAAATAGATTTTCAAAAATGGTTAAGCAGCCGATTTTAGTTTTTTTTGCTATAATTAAATCTCGCCGACTGATTGTACTTTAGAATATAAAGGCAATTAATTTTTGGAATATGCCTAAGCAACAGCTTTATGTTTCACTTTCAGGCGAAATGGGAATTCCTGTACAAATTAAAATTAAGCAACCGTGGCAATCACAGCCGGAACGACTTTACATATTTATAAATCATACTGAACGGCAACGACATACATCGGAATTTAGCGGGGCAGTCTAGGATTCCTTAGTGATACTTCTCAAGGGATGATGGGCCTTAGTGAACGAAGGGGCCATAAGGAATAAAACTGAAATACTGAATAAAACACAGGCCATAACGAGCATAACATGATAAAATGACAAGGTGCCCGAGGCTTGCGTGGACCTTCTAATCACCACCCCACTAGTAATTACTGAAACAATGTACTTATCATTTCAAACGTAGTTTTCTACGATGACTGTCCAAATGGTTTGTCTGTCCGGCCCACACCGGCGTTAATGTCTGTATTTAAATATTTATTACAACACTGGATGCTAAACAGAGCATTAAACAATTTGTTACAATGAGAAAAATATTCCATACGAATTAATAGGAAGGTGACAGTTTCCTGATGAAACAAAGGGTGATGAGCAATAATTTTTCAATTTCTTTGCTAAGTTCAGCGGAAAACTATTGTCATTGTAATTGAATTAAAATAATGCTGTACATTTGAGTAAATACAGTACTTATTTTGGGCTTAAACTTTATTAGGCACTTACATATTTTGACAGTGATGGTGCAGCCTTAAATTTGTGCCAGTGAATCGTCTGAAAATTGCCCTTCGTTCCTCCAAAAAAAGAGCTAGATTAAATTTTATTATTAATTTCAAATATAGACTAGTCACTTTATTTATAGTACATAGGTACCCCAGACATTTGCCCTTAATGGTTAATAATAGAAAATTAATAAATAAAAGTATGTTTTGCAGTGTCACCTGCTGACATTGCGGAATGCGTAAGCTTGAGTGTGAAGTATTCAAGGGCGGATTCTGCCTCCAATTTAGGGGGGGGGGGGTCAGCGGTCAGGTTCAGTGGATTATAACATTAAAAAAAATAATTATTTTTAATTCCCTCTGTAAACTCATTGTTATCTAGTGTATGTTTTTTTTTTTTTTTTTTTTGGGGGGGTCCGGACCCTCTGACCCCCCCCCCCCTAAAATCCGCCCTTGGAAGTATTACTGTTTTGAGAAGTTACTATCAATATATTTCACCTTGTCCGACCAAGGAACAAAATCCAACGTTCCAGCCCCAACCTGAATATCAGCAGTAATTTGTATCATAATATTGCTTCAAAATTCTGTCGCAAACGGCTTTATTTATGGAAAATAGCTTTGAAGTTTAATTTTCCAGTAAACCTCCCACAAAGAGCACCGTGGGCAACAGTTATCTAATAAAATTTGGGCCTAAACAAATTTCAAAGGAACCTATCAAAGGATTGGGTCGACCCACTGGTTTGCTTAGCTCAGGAACTTGTTTTCATAATGAAATTTGCGGCGAGTGGGTTGAAGCTGAGGTTGAGGGTTTTCATAAAAAGAAATTGCAATAAATAGGGATATATAATTATTTAACGAATGGTGAAGTCCCTGGTTTGGAGCGTTGCTCTTTACGGATGTGAAACGTGGTGCATAAGTGAGAAACAAATAAAGAAACTCGAAGCATTTGAGATGTGGTGCTATCGTCGCATGCTACAAATACCTTGGCAAGCCCATGTTGCAAATGATGACGTTCTAACCAGAGTAAGCGATAAAAAAACTCTCCTTGCATCGATAAGGAAAAGAAGAGCTCGCTGGATTGGCCATTTGCTTAGACACGAAAACTTAGTAAGCTGCATCATAGAGGGAACAATAGAAGGCGTAAACCGACCTGGGCGCCCAAGAAACGATTACCTGCAGCAAGTCATGGAGGATGTAGGGGCCAAGACATACGTGGAGCTGAAGAGAGCGTGCCAGGATCGAGGGGAATGGAGGCATCGAAGTCACATGTTGCTGCCAACCAGCCATCCGGCTGTAACTTGAAGAAGAAGAATTATTTAATGTAGCTGTAAACCTATTCAGGCCGAGATGCTTTAAAAGTATCTGTCAAGAATAAGGCACGGCAATTGGAGATATTTTTGTTACTAATGCGATAACATACTATAACTAACACACCAAGTTTTTCCCCTATAGGGAGGGTAAGTCCCATTATGGCTTGAAATGTCGCAATAAAGAAGGTAGCACCAAGCATTGGAAGATAGCGGTATTTCTTACAGAGACATTTTAAACACATATAGAAAAACAGAAGGCGAGTTTTGTATTTACTTACAACATGACTTTAAAATGATTAGCACAAAATAAAATAGTATATTATTTAGTGTTCTTCGAGAAATATCACTGAATGAGATGGTTTGTATTTTTTACGTGTAGTAACATTAGTCCTGTAAAATAGGGGAAACCCTAACTCGCTGTTTTTTTTTAACAATAAAAAAGACTGTTCCTCATGGCATTCTCTAAATAAAGGTCTTTGTGTCTATGAAAATCGGGCTGACAAAACTATATTAAATTCAAGGTCAAGGGTCATAATCATTCCTTTAAAAAAAATGAAACTTGGCAAATCTATTCGATATACCAATAGCCATTGACAAAAGGTAGCGCTTTAGCACACGAGCCAAGCTTCCTGTTAAAGAACTGGCGAACTTGCCTCGTGCGCTTCATCTAATTTTCGGTAGGATGTTATTGGTATATTGAACCGATATTATGCCAAGTTTTATAAAAAAAAGTTAAATGAAAACAGAGAGTTAGCGCCACTCCCGAGGTTTTCCCTATTTTACTGTGCTAGTAAAAAATTACATTCAATACAAAGCAAGATTTTCAGTACCTGTTTATGAATGCTATTCGGAACAACAGAACAGCTGGCGGAAAAGAGACTAATTGAATCAAAAGCTTCATTGATTGACTTGAATGACACTTAAAACATAAAAAAATCAACAAAGCCACAGGCTCAAGGAATGTCACATCGATCAACCTTGTTAAGCCATCAAAAGGGATAACTGTAGAGAGAAGGAACGCATAAAAAATGCATTACAAGCTGTAATAAGATTTGGAATTGAAAAGGAAGAGACCAAGAACCCTACCCTGAGGGAGGCTAGTTCAGGACCAAGAGAGTATGCGACACCTGGTAAAGGACACATAATACGGCCAATACAATGGTACGCCCCTAACAAGCAGACAATCGAGATTTTAATAGGATTCTGATTCGAGACACGGGATCTATCCCGAAAAAGGTTCCCTCCTGACGTGACTGTACATGCGTTCCAGCGATTTTTGGAGAGCTTCGCGATGCACTTCGCGGGCTGGAAGTCTTCTGGGAATGCGCAGGCAGATGGCTGCGCATAAAACGACGACGACTCCCACCTGCATTTAATGGTAATAGTGGCTGTAGAAATTTATTGCATGACAATTTCACGTATTACTTGCATCTTCACACCCAAGACTGTAAAGTTGATGTGACTGTCTAAGTCCGTAACAGAAAGAAACGGCTGTGACTCTGCGCTTTGGTTAGTTTTGTGGCAATTAAAATTTAAACCGTGTCCCACCATAGCTTGAAAAGTCTCGGTGAGAAATAATGCATGGCACCACCATGCATTTGAATATAGCTCAGTATGTCTTTCAGAGTTTTCAAGGGAAGGTGAGGCCCAGAGTTAATGTAAAGTTTGAAACTGTGCTACTGTTATCTAATTACGCCGCTAAATGTTAGAGGAAGCTGGCCTGTGATATTGGCCACCCCTTGAATCCTGGATCACCCCTAAATAGGTTGGTTTATTTTAGCGACTTCGGTGGCAAGGTGGTAGCGTGCTTGTACTTGTGCGAGTCTTTACATACCTTGCGAGAGACGTGTCGTAACTCGACACAAGTGCCTATTAGGTTACTTAGTGAGGCGATTGAAGAGGTTAATCGGATACATTCATTAAATTGTTTGTATGCGATTAACCTTTTATTACAAAAAAAATACAATTAAAAAATTAATATATAATTTAATAATTTTATAATTAATTTGTCTAGTAATGCATTCTCGCAATTTTTCTTGCGACCTCAGGAACTTGCAACCCCATTAATGTGATACCCCATTAAGCCTTCACCACTTTTCAGGAGACGAATTC
Organism: Psococerastis gibbosa; assembly: GCA_963971405.1. Taxonomy (NCBI): domain Eukaryota; kingdom Metazoa; phylum Arthropoda; class Insecta; order Psocodea; family Psocidae; genus Psococerastis; species Psococerastis gibbosa. Next base: position 25,661,339 of record OZ020484.1, read on the forward strand.
CAGGGATTTTCAAAAACCCGGTTTCACGATGGCTTGAAACGTATCGGTAAGGAATACTTGACGACAGCTCCACTATTTACAACTTCATAACGGTGCAGTGCAGTATTCCTTGCGGAGGCTTTTCAAGTGTTGATCGGAACCGCCCTAATTGCTCAAATTTATCTCCAAAACCTTGTATTGGAGTAGACTAGGCTATATCATAAGCTCAGCAGCCGTAAATGGCCAGGTCAATCATTATTCATTCCCGTTGAATGGAAACTATGGTAAATTTCAAAAGGCCCGTTACGCTATATAAAACGACTGTCTAAACTAACAGACTCTTAACTACCGGCTACCTGTTTACATAGTAATGTATGCTGGGGCTTTAAATCATTTGCCCGGTCCGCGCCGTCCATCACTTCCCTAACGATTTTCAGGTACGAGGCCTCTGCAAAGATGAATGCTTGCCCACATAGATTTATTTCCTACGTTCTAGCCTACAATTACATGGGACAAGTTGGGTTTTGTCGATCATGCGCAACAGACATGAGTGATGATTTGAAAATGGTATCGATCTAGGGGTATGCTGAGTGCCTGACTCGACTTGGGTGTCCGCTTCACTTTGACAAAATTAATGTGCACTTCTTCAACCGTTAATTATTTTATTATCTACATTTTTATTAAGGTTTTTCTGGTTTTTATCGTGGGCATATCGAATAGTTTATGGTTATTTCGGAGATGGCTCGTTAATACGTTGATAACCGCATAATCTGCCCGTTGCAATTACCCGAGAATTTTTTGAATAATTTATATTTTTTTGTAAGAACTAACGACCATTGTTTTCCAATTAAAGTAATCTCATAAACCTTTACATGTATTAGCTTATACCTACATAGTCTAACATTATACTAATATATGGACTAATTTGAAAAAAAAGGCATAATGTAGGACTCAGCTACCCAATCTTCATGATCTTTGTCAATAAAAAAACCCACTGGTGACCTTATAGGATTTTTTATAAATACAAACTATAGACCCCTGCACAAAAACTGAGAGTGCCGTGTAAGAAACAAAGCCGAAATAGACTCAATACTCAAAGCAGAAGACATTATTCTGTTTTATAAAGACGAGATGCCTGGGACACATTGTAAGAATGTCGAACAGAATGTACAAAGCAAGCATAATATAGGAATACGACTGCAGGGACGTTCACGAAACCCCTAGGAGGACAAAATAGAAAGTCCGTTTATGGGGGAGCGACGTGTAAAACTGGGATAACTGAAGGAGTGACGCCGAGTAGGTCAAAGCCCACGAAGGGCTGCGTAGAGCCGGAAGTAGAAGAAAAAGACGAATTCTCTCTAGATGCATAACCTTTGGAAAATAGTAGTCAGAATGGCGTAGAGGTAACGACTCGGACTATCATCCAGAAGGTGACTGGTTCGAGTCCCACCCGAATGCCAAAATTTTCTAGTGGTACAATTATTTATCTTCTGACTACCATGCTTCGGAGGGCATGTAAAGCCGGCGGTCCCGGCAGTCTTCCCTGACTGTCGATAGGTTAAACAGGAGGCTGTTGATGCAACCTGAAAACTCCTGTACCACGGGTAGTACCACCCCGACACGAATTTACTTTACCTTTGGAAAATCAACTGACGCCATATTTGTTTCAAAGGCGTTTCCCATGAACATCCCATCGAGCCAGTCAGGCATAAAAGTGGAGCCTAGATCCCAGAAAGCTTGGTAGAGAAGGCCAAGCCTGTCGTTACCTCTTTGAGACAGGTAGACATTAGCTTGTCGATGCTTTAATAACACCCCTAGCTGGCTCAGCTTGTTTGTTTTCTCGGCGCACACATGCCGTTCGTTCTTTGTTACCAAATCAGGTACTGAGCGACAAGTCGTGAGTGGCTAATTCAATTAAACTAAGATTTTACCTATAGGTACCTACGTTTAAATTTCCTCTTCGTTTCTGCGTGCAGTTTTACGAGTGTGGAAGAGAGGTGTACAGGTACAGGTACAGAGAGGTGGGACAGGAAGATTCAAGAAGGACAGGAGCGATGACCAAACGACGGTAGTGAAAAGAATAAAAATTTCCATAGACATTACGAGGAAGAGTAGATATTAGCCATGAAGTGATATCTCATTATTCGTCAGTACATATTTTAATTAAATTTTGTGAATAGAAATCATTAGTAAAATTACACACTGTATTGTTGACTATTTAAATCAAAGTTTTTTAGAACTAAATAAGCACATACCTTCCGACGGAGAAAAGAGGGGGCTAAAGCACGTCTATTCTACTAATATTTGTTATTGGCCAGGCGCGGATCTAGAATGAGACCATGGAGGGGGCTAAGATTAAATACGAAAACATTTTGAAAAGGGCTATAGCCCCCCCCCCCCTTAGGTTCCTCAAAATGCGTAAAACCACACTATTTCAGTGTTATTTTTCACAATTTTTCTCCCGGGGAAAACCCCCGGGCCTCCCTTGTGCTCGTTTGTATTAATTACCTATAATATAGAACCCTTATTGCTCTGAAAATACGTATAACCCCAATATTCCAGCCCTATTTTTCAAAATGTTTTCGTATTTAATCTTAGCCCGCGTAGATCCGCGCCTGTTATTAGCTAAACTCATAGGCTGTACGTAACGCTTTAGCGGAGGGGTTTTTCACACCAAATGTTGTGGAATCGGGTTACTATGAATGTGACTTCATTTGCATGTTATTGTTAAGAAGACTGCGCATAAAGGTAGTACGCGCTACGGACGCATGTTTCTAATTTTTGCCCACGCGACGAATTAATGGGAGATGCCTATTTCTGTAGCAAGTACCAACCTTATTAACGATACTTAGCAATATTGACGTCACATCCAACATTTAGACAGTATACCTTTCATTTCCACATTTTTATTTGTTTTTATGTATTTTTTGAATTACGCTGCAACATTTGACCGTAAATAGAAAAGAAATGTTTTCGTTATTTTATATACTATTTACTATTACTATTACTTATTTTATACTCATGGAGTTCTTATTTCTATATGTCTTATTATAAATAGCGTTTTCACTATTAAAGGTATCAGAGGTTCCTTCAACCTCTCCGTTAACAAGCTGTGAGTCGCTCGCTTCTGTTGGCTCATTGGCTAATGCTTTAATTGGCGGTTAGAGCGCTGACATGCTATAATTTCAGGCACACATCGATTGGAAAATAGTGGCTTTCCACACCTCCTCAGACCTGATGAAATTTTACGGCAATGACGCCACTAATTTGTCGTTTACAGCAAGTTTTACTGGTATTTCGATATCTCTGAACCTGCCCATGTCAGAGAAGTTACGCTGCCCGCCACATCTGCAGTAGACGTCCCACTCCAGCTATGCGCCCTTAAGATGAAAGAAAGAAAATTGTCTTTATTTTCCATGTGGGCGAATTTTGGGCCTTTCGGCCCACTCTTACAGTACTTTCCATTAAAAACCCAATTCACTATAATATCAGTAGCTCCTTAAAAGCAAATAGGTACAATACACTCTCTTAAAGCATTTTCTACAGCGTAAAAGTGGGAAAAGCTTGAGAACATTTTAATTGCGAAACTTAAAAAATCATTAATTTTACAAAAACGTAAGCAAAGCAATAACAGCCATTGGAGAAGTAAAGAACAAATAGCGCTATTCATCTTGACTTAGAAACACGAGAGCCATGGAATTTACTTGGACCTAATTCCAAAATTAATCATTTTCCAAGGCAACCAAATTTTCCAACTTGATAAAGTCTGAGGATTTTTGCTTAAAATTTTGTGAAGAAAGTGAAACATTAGGCCCATTTGTATTTTGACATTTTTCAAAGGAAATATATTTTAAATATTGCATGATATAATTACAAAGTCTTTCAGGGGCGGAGTCAGATGATAAAGCATTAGAATCCGGGCTTATGGAACGTGGTCGAGCTGAACGCGTACTTCAAAACGTTTCGCCAACACCTGTGGTAAACATGTTAAGTGGCACTATGCAGACTTCTATGATTGCATCTCGGACACTCCGAGATAATCTGCTGACTCTAAGAAGTCTACCTAGGTACATAAAATTTTGTGAAATAGTTCGAACGAAATTGTTGAAACCTACCTTCTGATATGTTTACTATTAATAACTCTGTTTACAGTTTTCGCCCAGTTTACCATTTAGTAAGATGCATTATATTGGGTAATTAAGAATTTAAAAAAAGGACTGAGCCAACTATTCCGCAGATGTTGACGAAACTTTTGGAAGTACGCGTTCACATAAGCGACCGGATTGAATTGCTATATCATCACATGACTACAAATACTGTAATACTTACTGAATTCAGTTACTGACCCATACCATGTGTCCATACGTAAAAAAATAACAAAGACAAATATCATACTGTCATTTTTTTTTCTTCGTAAATATTGTGCAACCAAAGAGAAAGTAAACAAAAGAATTGCGACGAAACTAGTCATGAAAAGGCTTACAGCCTCATAGTACAATCGATACTAAACAAAAAAAAAAGGCAATGAACATTCATTGTCAAAATTCCACAAAATCAAATTTAGAGTTCCGAGAATGTGACTCGTTACGTCCCACATACACGCCGGCGCATGTCACATCTCGGCCGCAGATGAGACAGACGAAATAACGTATGAAGCAATTCCAGGCCCAGGTACACGCCATGACAATGTTTATTTTTTAATACCCAGCAACAGGGTCCAATTTTCTATCAGGGGCTTCCATTCTCAAGCAGGCAAAGCATTAATTTGTCCCCTGGTTATAGTTATTATCCCGTGACACAAATTATCTTTAGTGACATTCCGTTATTTTTTTTCCAGCCTGTTTCATCTTTTTTTTGAGGTATGTTTATTTTGGTGAGCAGTTGGGCAGCGATTTTCTTTCAATGTGCCCTTCCTGTTATTACTGTGGAAAATGAACTATTATTACTTTTTTTTAATTTGGGAATGACTGACATTGTGGATAAATGATCACTGACGAATACTCGAAACTCCGAAAGTTTGTCTACATACATATTATTTTGGGGGGGTGGGGGGTGGTTCCGGACCTCTTGGACCACCCCCCTGGGCACGACCATGACTGTATATAATATACTCGTAGTTGATTTCTGCATAACTATTATCCTTTTGGACTCAGGTGGTGGCACTTGGCAAGGTAACCTTATGAAAGTTTGCACGCATCCACAAAGTTTTCTGAAAGCCTTGGAAGTTGGCGTACTACTAGTACTACTAGTACTTAATGTGAGATCACGCTTATGGATATTTAATATCGTATGTTATCATATGACATAATTAATTAGTGGTACAGAGAATTTAGTAACTATATATATTAACCGGCAGGGGGATTAGACAAATGAAGGCATGGATAAATGAACGGAACGGGATTCGATTATCCGAATGTCCAATGTCAAAACGGATTTGGCCCAGCGGTCAGCATACCACCCTGGCATGGTGGACACTCGGGTTCTAATCTCGTTTATTTCCATTTTTCCATATTCTCTTTTCTCTAACTAACATACCTGAATTGGTATGTATCGGCTGGTTCCATTTTTTATGGTGTTTACACCTCCACTTACTTGAGTTAAATATCAATAAAGTACACAAGCTTAGAGCACCGTTAGAGTACCAAAAATAAATTTAGACACTTCTATGTGAACATATTGAAGCACATGAAAGGACTGGATTTTAAAGGTCTTAAAAAATAATAGTTATCGAAATTTGACATATTAGTGGGATGCAGTTGAATAGAAGAGTTAACTGAAAAGATATCCCGCTGGCAGTCCGGCCAAGTCCCTAGGTACCCATTTTGGTATCTGTATGTATTGGTATATGTACGATAGCACCTGGGGTGTCCACATCATACCATTTTGGGCTGAATATTTATGACTAACTGACCTTACGGCTTGACCAGGCCACCAACCGACGGTTCCTCATGAAGGAATGTGACAATAGGGGAATTGTGCAGGATAGGGGGTTTTGAATGAAATTAGGAGGGTATTAATTAGACTAGGCGAACATTCGCAGAATTTTACAGCGCCTGTTTGGTACATTTTTTAATTGTTTAATAGTAAATATATTTGGTTGAAAAGTCACCATAAAAGTCGGATGACTTTTCAACCAAATTATGAGCATACTACACGTACTAGCCGGATGTAAGCTAAGTGCGACACCGTCATATTACAGACATTTACGAACAGTAGATACTATAGGTGACAGTGTCTCACTTTGTTCACATATGGCTAGTGTTTTCATCATTCGTTCCCAAAGTCACTCTCAAAACCTGACAACTAGGACTAGCCTACTAGGGAGAAAGAATAATGTAGAGTGTAGAGCAAAAAATTCTTCCTTTTCGTCAGACATTGCGGAGAAGCAAAATTGTTAGTGAAGAAGCGAAAAATCACTCATCAACGCGCCTGGATGACTATGCAAAGTGTTTCATTTTTCGGTGGCAGACAGGCCTCTCAAAAGACGGTGCTATAATGATTTAAAGTGGCAGTGCACAATGGCCAAATAGGTATTGCACCTTCATTGTATGTGCCTGCGAAATTGCCTGCAACTCCGCTTGACTTTGATGGCAGAACAAGATAGCCTGCCACCTACATTCCAATTATCCGTTGCAAATCCAGAGGATGGTCACGTGACTATCACACTACCGCTGGATTTACATATACCGAGAAAAATAAATAAAACCAGTGTGACACTTTTTGACTTTATGGCATAGGGGAAGGAAAAGTTGGTGAATACCGAAGAAACACAAATAGGGCGAGACAATGTAACGAATGTCGGTGAATAAATGGAAAGAGAGGGGAATACAGGTATTACCACTGTTAGATCAGCAAAGGCGATAGCCAGAGACGGTAGGCAGAAATTTTTGAAGGTCGCGCAGGTTGGCGGCGGTCTGTGGTAGCTGTTCGGGGTTAGACGGCGACAGAAGGGCGTCAGAGGAGAGACCAGCATGTGCACATATTGTCCATCAACCCCTAAGCACCGTAGGGTTGCAATGCTACTAGAGGCCTACATCTACGTTTAGCTAATGCACTCTGGGAATCGTCTTTTTATTTCTCAAGTATATGGGAGAATTTGCATACAAAACAACGTTCATCCTGTTCGTGATTCGGGTCCTTTGACTAATGCCAAGAGCCCAACAGTATATTTTTTTAGCACAGGGGACAGTACCTCCTTCGAAAATTTCGCAAAGAATGTAAAGCGAGCATATTCTCAAATTTGACTGTTGACAAACCAAGTATAGTGGATTCTTCTTCTGGTGTCTCTAATATTAGAAGAATGCCTTTAGGAATGTAGCAGCAGCGCTGGAAAACTTGTCTACCTCCTACTCCGAACCGTCACTGGGGGCTCGAAGAAGATGAACGAAAACAAGACCAAGGAAGATGTAATTGCAGCCCGGCAAGTGCCCCCTTCGGTGCAGCCAGCGATAATTCTCGACCAAGGCGGAGTTGTTGCATACATCAGTGAGCTGTCCTGGGCAGCGCAGCGGGGCGCCGCACTGTCCACCACTTGCTTCAATACGGATAAAAAAGAGCGCAATTTCTCATATCGCGACATTTCAAAAGAAGAAGGATTGCGCGCTTTAGATGCAAAGCACAACTCTATGAATGAGATCATAGAACTTGTGGTTTGCAACACGTTATAAGGTCGATCTGTAAGCAAGTTCCCCCTGCGCTGGTGGTCGATTTGAATTCGTGACATACATTATACAACAGCCAGGGCAAGAGTGTTTTTACAGTACACCAGTACGACCATAACAGCAACTATGACAGATGCTGATGTATTAGGGCCATTAACATCATTAATTTGTAATACGAGCCTCAAAGGAAATGAAGGAAACCATGAGTGCCGCCTCTCTCTCTCTTATTTAAAAGAAGTCGTATTTGGGTACATTATAGAAAGTAACAGAGGGGTGGAACTGGTTTCAACCCCGTAGACGATGCATATCTCTGCAACCCATTAGCAGCGATGGAAGCAATGGTGTCAAAGTTGAAACCCTAAAGAGGTCCCGCTAAAACGAGATCAACTGATAGAGGTGTCCGATTTCTCGTGCGAAACGCCGCGTCGTCTACCTTTTAGAATGAATTTCAGTAACGGTATCACTGAAGCGAGTGATAATCATCGAGATCATAGTAAGATTGTCTATTTTTGTTTAAAAATTGGAATAAGTTTATATTTGATTTGATTTTGGAAATATTCTATTCTTGGACGAATGGATGGACGGATATCCTGTCGCAATAACAATGTCCTGAATGACTTTGTATGAACCTGTGCCTACTTATAGCGGCCCATTGGGCCCTTGTTCACTGCCAATGAGCCGGATTTTGGACATTATTTTATACCTTTATTGGTGTTTGGCCAACAGATAAACGTCCACGATGTCAACCTACACCTGCTACAAGTGATAATGAACAAGCTGAGACAAGCTACCTTGACATCCTGTAACACTGGCAAATTACTGGAGATTATATATATATATATATATATATATATATTTTATTTATTTTTTAAATTGGGGTACAGGTGTTACCTGTGTGCAATTAAGCCTATTTGGCCTATTGTGCCCCTACAACAAAGTATCTACATCACTTCTACATCTCTTCCTCGAGAACTATCTCCCTCAGGAGAACCGGGATCTTGAGGGGATTTAGAAGTTGTAGGTCTTTTACATGTAACTGCAAGCTTCCCGAGCATGCTGCTTTTCTTCGTGCGATTGTATCGCAATGAAGGAGGATGTGCTTGAGGTCCTCCACTCCTTCATTGCAGAATCTGCAAGACTGTAGTTGTATCCCCAAGAGACTTCAGATATATAACCCTAAGACCAAAGACGATATCGTATATATACCTTTCCCTGACTGAAAGTACAATATTTTACAATTATTACTCACTGGCTCTATCGACTTTTAGGCTGCTAAAAACACATTGGGACGACAAGCCATCAAAGGTAAAGAGGAGGTAGAGATTGGCAGATGATCGTCTTTGATGACCTCTGCTTTGTTTAGGATGTTGCATAGTCAGCAAAATGCTCGCATTCTTCTTCACAGCTAAATTTAAGGCACCCATATTGGGTAGCTGCATCCAAACTCAGCGGAATTATTTTCTTTCTGTATCAAGTTTCGAACTTGGACCCTCCGTTTCAGAGCCCAGTTCCCTAACAAATATACTAGACTGGGCCCTAATAATGACTAATTTTCTGCTGGATCGCATTATACTACTTGAGAATATTTTCCCAAATGAAAAATGTTAATTTAGACCAAATAAACTTTTTCTCTTTTAACTTCAATTCTGTTATTAGGATTAATATTCTCCTTAATAAATATGAATTGACTTACTATACCATAACGGATGTAGCCTACTCAGTATGGGCGGAAACAGAAAAAGAAAAAATCTCTTGATGCCGTAAATATAAACTTTACACCACAATTCGGGCATTGTTATCGCAAATTTTCTACAATGACTTGCAATATTCTCTCGCTATTCGAAAGTTCAATATTAACAATTACCTAAAATAGAACTTCAGCCTCCACAGGACTGAACCAATGAAAACAAGAAAAATATGTAAACAATCAATCTATGAACTTCTTAGAAAGACATCCATCTATACTATTTATGTGGTACATAGACCGCCGAGAACACCAAAGAGTCATTACGAACCGCTAGTGCAAATAAAGATTTTGTTTACTCTAAGAGTAGAGAAGGCACGGTTCGCCAGCTAAACATGCCTGTACTTAAAAGTGCCGCAAAGACTTATAGGCCTACACATTTGAGTATAACGCCTCCGAAAAATAGCTATTAAATAGCTGGATCTGTGAGAAATTCCGCTTTAAAGGGACTAAAAAAAAACAAGTTCCTAGTCTCACACTTGCTACATTTTCTGGCCATCCTTCGGAGGGCATGTAAATCAGGCGGTCCCGGGCTTTCCTAGTTGAGTGTAAGAGAGGGCTTTATAGCCCTAACTCCGCTAGGTTGGCTTAGTAATAGAACAAAAAAGTCAATTTTATTTATAAACCCTAAAGTAATCGGCAATCCTTGAAGCCAACATCGTCTAAAGTCTAAAGGAGTCTAAAGAGAAAAAAAGCCGTGGCACGCCGCACGAGAACCTAATGAGGATCTAGGCCAGAGGACTGGTATAGAAGATTCTTTCTCTTGACCAACTGCACTACTTGGGATGATGTAGCACAGTCAGCAAATTACCCACCGCGCCAAAAAAACATAGTTCCCAGATTTCAGTTATTCATATTTTTGAGCCTTATCAGTGAAAATTATCAAAAACTTGAAGTTTTTTCCATATCCTCTAATTATAACGAGGAGGTTACCTCTTAAACCAATGTTAATTCAATGTCAGTGTTACATATACCATATAATACTACAATGTATCTGAAATGGGGGTTTCTTTCTGCGATAGGGATGTTAAATTTAAAACATTATGAGGACGACTCATGGCACAAATGTACTATAGTTTCACCGGCAATTATCACAATATTTGGAACACAAAGAAGGTCTAAATTCTCATCAACTCCTGGACCGCATCCAAAAATATGATCTAAATCGCTCAATACAAAAAAGTTAAGAGGAGAAACCTCAATTTCCCGCCTAAAAAACCTGGGAGCGTTTATATGCGTGTGTTTTTTGTGTTTTCTGCTCTTTTCATGGGTACGAGGCGGCTGCTACATCATAGACAAGGAATTACAAGTACACACAGATACTCAGAGACATCAACACCAGTTATTTTCCTACGATTTTAAGCGGAGTTACAACTTGGAATTAGTAACGGAGGAATTTTTGTAGTAAAAGAAAAATTAGCTTCTGAAAAGATGTGTTCTCTCGCGTATCTTGTGGGTTATACTGTCGTAGAAATGAAACATTGGGAAATATAGAAGGACCTGAATGTTGTATGACGGGAGCGCGGCAAACGCCAACTCATCGCCTGCTGGTTGCACAGACATTGGGTGGCCGTCTTCAGTAAAGCACCGACGGCGTAAAAACTCGACTGAAACAATCGAGACAAGGTGTGAAATTAGATGCCGGATCACTGCTATTCGATAATAAAAAAAATTGAGATGATGGCGATGGTCAACCAATTTTGAAAGCTGTGTAGCCTATATTCCAGACTATAGCGACAAAGGTCTGTAAAGGATGTACATACCCTATGGGCAGCTACCCAAGTGCACAGCCCTGTCCCACCATCGCTTGGAAAGTATCTGTAAGGGATCCTGAACGGCACCGCCATGTGCCAGTGCAAACCTACGCCCAGGGACGGATCCAACCAATTTAACAATTTCGGGGGGGGGGGGGGTAGTTGTGGGCCATAATAGAAAAACGTATGTGCTATTGATTAAATTAAAGCGTAATAAATGGGAACGGCCCTAACTAAACTGGGAAAGGAAACTGCAGCAGTCCTTAGAAATTTATATTCTGTCCAGACGGAGTGCAGTACCTTTCGAAGCCTATCTACCAATGATTTACCTACCCACCCTGATGTCTGTTGCAGAATATAATGAAAAGTAAAAAAAAAAAAAAACACTAAATCTATTCTAAAAAGTACAAACTCTGACTTTCCCTGAAAGTGGTTCGAGACCCACACGTGCTATTTTCTCTTAATGAGGATTTAATATCATCCGCATACTCGGAGAGGACGCAAACCGGTTTGTATTTTTATAGCTCTTTTTAAAACAAATTCTGACTTCGGAATACCTACCAACGGTAATGAAAATAACAAAGCGAACAATACGATTTCGATTAGAAGTTACAAAAAAATATATTAAAAAACAGTTCGTAAAACTCTAATCATGCAACGGTTGAGGAAAAAAGGCGACCAAACCAAACAAAAGCCATCGACAGAAATCTTATCTAAAACTATTGAAGAGAACAGCTGTTAAAAAGAAAACAATGATTTACAGCGACGGAAGAACAATGAAAAACCGTATAGAGAGCCGCAAGGGACTTTACGAGATAAGGGAAGCTACCCCAGCTTTATTTATGAACCCGAGCTATCCAGGTTTTTAAGGTCTTCGATTAAACAACAACAATATTTGTTTAACAGACTCAACCTTATTTTTTGTTAATACAGAGCGATCCTGCCTACTGGCCGGAGGGTTCTAATATTTTATGTGAAAATGAGCTTTGCCTGCATTGGATCTATCACTATTAATTTGAAATAATTGGTATCTCAGGTATTTGGTTTGATATCAAATTTGCATACATACATACAAATGAAACAAAAATCACATATGTAACTCTGCCGTGCTAAGCCATAAACAAGGAAATATGTTCTTGAAGAAATCAAGGCCAAAATCATAACAAAAAATCCCTACTAACGATAAATAAATAAATAAGGACTTTTTATAGTTTCCATTACTAAGCCAGGAAGGACTCAGACAGGAAGGACTGTTAAGCACCATAATAGAAGGCACAATCGAAGGTACCAATGCAAGAGGGCGACCAAGGAAGGCGTACGCAGAAGACCTCAAGAAAGATATGAGATGCGGAACCTATTTGGAACTCAAGAGAACGGCCCAAGACAGGGAGGAGTGGAGAAGGAGGTGGCAAGATTTGCTGCAAACCAATCGCCAGATTGCAACTACAGAAGAAGATTACTAAGCCAACCTAGCGGAGTTAGGGCTACAAAGCCCTCTCTTACACTCAACTAGGAAAGGCCGGGGCCGCTTGCTTTACATGCCCTCCGAAGCATGGTCAGAAAATGTAGCCAGTGTGGGACACGAACCAACAACATTTCGGGTGAAAGTCAGAGTCCGTACCACTACGCTACATGTCTTGACTGTACGGTACGGTACTAACTACGACAGCTCTACGATTTATCAATATGAAATATTTGATTTTTACACTTATAAGTCTTTTCCCGCTCTGATTGTCTCTTAAGCTAATGAAACCCAAAATCATACAACTTTCCCATTGAGGAAGCCTATTTGACAGCTAAACTTCAACTAGAGCTCCGAGGGCTTGTTCCCGAAGTTGATGACTTGCCTGACAAGTCTTGAAAGTTTGGGATGTCTGCTGGGGCAGGGAACAACCAGTTGCTGACGGCTCCTTTTCGCTTACAACCGTTCTTCAACCCCAAGACCTTCAAATCCAAAGCTCAAGCTAAAATTTAACAGACTCGCTTAAGTATTACAACTTACAATGGTCCGGTTTCGGTTCTATTGAGTGACAAATAGACTGACTAATAGATTGCCAGGATAGGTTTCAAAAGAATTTATTTTTTCAGCTTAATGGAGAAGTTGTAAGATTTTAGTTGTCATTCTGACCAGATGCCTTGGTGGTGTAGAGGTGTGAATGCTCGCCTGCCACTCGGGCAACAATTTGCAACAATTATCTCCTCTGTGAGATGCCCCGAAGCACGTGACATCACTTCCGTCCCACAAACGGATTAACATTCAGGAAGATATAGCCCCCCGTACCCTACCTGGCGCAGCTTCAATAGGCTAAGAACGGGGATTACAAGATGCCGCGCGAACCTGTGTAGGTGGGGACTGGCGGAGGACCCGACCTGCGAATGCGGACAAGACGATGGCCACTTTCTGATTTGCTCGAGACTAGCAGAAGTTGTGTTCGAAACAGATCCCTCAGATACAAAGACAAGGCCATCCAGGCCGCAATGTTTTGGATCAACCTGTCCTAGGCCCAGACACGTTAAGTAAGCAATCCAGACTGCACTTCAAACATTTTCCCATGTAACTGCAAAGGGTCTCACGGCCGGAGTCTGACTCACTACACAGCCACCGAGGTACAACCATCGAAGTCTGCGCAGCACCACTGAAGATGTCGACCGCAGATGTTGACGAAATGTTTGGAAGTTAACTTTCATATCGACCACTGCCCATCACTCATCAGCCCGGATTCTACAGGTTCCCCATTTTCCCATGGTCAGGGTGAGTTTCTACATGAAAACATTTAATTAAAAATAACATAAATGTTCCCCACAGCTTCTGGAGCCACGTTTCCCATTCTCTCACACTGGGAACAAAATAAGTGAAATCGGCACACATCTAGGCCACCACTTCAATAAGAACCAGCAATCAATCAATAATAATTATTCGCACCCACACAGCGTTGTATATGCAATATACAAATAAATCAATAATAAAAATAAGAATAAAATGAAAACATAAAAGACAGAAGCACTCACATGGTAAGAAACACTTGAACCTACGCGGTTTTTAACCGTTTGCCCTAAATTGCAAACATGCTTGAGGGTTCTTCCTCCGTTCCGATCATTGTGGACAAGTCAGAGCATTGTCTTGAATCTCAGCTCTTGAAGAAGGCCGTGATGTCTGTATGTGCTAGAGAAGAAAAGTCGGCAATGCCCCCGCAACTTTTGATGCATTTCGCAGGCTCGAATTGGATGGTTGCCAAGGTTGAAAGGGCTTAAACCTAATTGAACAATATTTTGAATTATGCACTATTTTCACTGTATACTGTATACTGTATACTGAAGAGGGCGTGGGAACTGATTTGAGTGCAATATGCTATTTCAGTTTAGGTGATTGAAGTCATGAGTATCCGCATTTCAAAACGGCGGAAAAAATACTTTGTGAATGTCCCTCATTCACAAAGCTGAGGTTTAAGCACCTTAAATGCTTCTTCCCTCACTCTTACAAACTGGATTATTGTGTATTCGAATACTCTCCGAGGTTCCTATGATATTTGAAAGTACAGTATTTTCAGTATCTTAATATTATATCATTTATTTTATAACACAAATAAAGAGTACACTTTTTTAAACAAGAAATCACCTTTTTACATGATTTGGCTGACACAGCCCCCTTTTAATAAAATTTACTGAGCCTAATCGAAAATATAAAACCTAAGCCCTTCTTTGACATAGTTTGTGGCTTGCCCGAACTTGTGCGAGCCTCTATACACACCATATCATCGCAATCGGAGACCTGTCGTAACTCGTAGCTCAACAGAAATATTACCTACCGGGGGGACTGGAGAGGTTATTCAGATACAATCATTAAAATGTTTACATCCAATCAATCTTTAAGAAAGGAGCAATGAAAGAAACAACAGCGGGAAAACTCTTTTAACCAGCAGCGAGCAACGCGCAAAAGGAATAATGAGCAATGCTGACAATCAAAATATATTTGTAGATTATTCATACAATTGAACATTATCACTACGAGTAACTATTTGTAAATTCTGCCACACAACCAAAGCAAACTTTGACCTGCATTATCTGACTAGTGGAAATGAGCAAAATTAATGTATAATTTAATGGAAAGCGCAAGCTTCCGGGGGAGAAAGTAAGCCACACAGGGAATCGGAAAATAGGAGTAGACGTGCTGAAAAATTAATTGCAAATGGACAGTGGATTTGGCCAGTAATGAGGGATGCCCAGGAGAGTGTCGGCTGCATATTATTAAAGCACCGTATCCGCATCCGCTCAGCAAATGGCGGGAATTTCGAAAATGCGACAAACATCTCGAGGGAATTGCCTCTTTCAATTTAAATTAATGCCATGTCCGATCACGGTCCAGTACAATTGCATGAAAAAATATCCATGAGAGGGATCTTCTAACGGTCCCAGGCACTTCTCTCAGCACATACGCCTCAGCATTTCCTGATTGCTTACTGCAATTTAATTGTGCAGAGTCCTTGGGGGAGAAAATGTTGACCGAGTTCTGAAAGCTTTTGTGTTTTTAGGGATTTGCTAATAGTAGCCTCAAGTCCAAAATTAATTAATTAATAAATTATTAGACTAGTTTTTAATTTCATTTTCGAGCATAGGCGACTACGACGACGACTTTAACTTTATCGAACAGATGGTTCAAGGCGCAATCAAAGAAAATTCCTGCAATAGAAAGAGCAAAATTGTATTCACATCACAGCCTACGCAGAGGAAAAGTAGTAATGACTCCTTTTTGAGTGTGGTAAAAGAACTTTAAATACGAATGATCAACTACAGATAATAATAATAATGTCCTAAAGGACATTTTATGAACCTTGTTCAATGCCAACGACCTCATGGATTTCGGACATTATTTATATTGACAACCTTCATCCGCTACAAGCGCTAATGGAACTACAGATAATATAGTACTATAGTATAGTACCTAAGTACAATAGTATCAAGCACCTATATATAGTATAAGGTCAGGGGGGGGGGGGAGATGGTCTCTTAAACGTGGCGCCTCCTGTCTGAAACAACCGAAGGACAGAGATAAGGCGAAATCAAGCTGACCATCGGTCTGATGGCAGAAATGCAAATGACAAGCGTTGGCTTGGCTAGTAAGTAGTATTGTAAGTACGTAGAATAATGTGGAATATACTAGTTCTGATGCAAATCAGCAAATTTGAAGAATCTGCAAAGTAAATGAAATATTTTAAAGGTACACCCCGAAATTCCAAACCAACTACCCTAACAACAGAAGGCAGAAAATGATGGTGTTCGGACACAAAGCAGACGACGAAATTTCTAACAGGGAAAGGGGGTGGCGGTGTAAAGGTATTGCCAAATAAATAGTTTGGCGGATCTAATTGAAAGCGTTGAGTGAGAATGTCTAATCTAATTGATCAACTTCCCTCGAGCAATAGAAATTCGAAATGAGGGGTTCTTGCGGGGGGAGGGGAGGGAAACACTCCCATCTCACTCACAGAAGTGCTAATCCTTAAAATGAAGCCACAACGTAAAAGGCAAACCATACGATTTGGATATTATAT
The DNA here is from genome assembly GCA_963971405.1 of Psococerastis gibbosa. NCBI lineage: Eukaryota > Metazoa > Arthropoda > Insecta > Psocodea > Psocidae > Psococerastis > Psococerastis gibbosa. The sequence continues at coordinate 25,678,023 of OZ020484.1, forward strand.
CCAACAGTTTAAACTCACTCACGACTTAATTGCTTTCCTAGCAGACATCTGGAATAGGTCTACAGTTCTGTGCTGAAAAAAAAAAAAATGCCGATCAAATAGAGAAAGTAACCCTAGGACTGAAATATTAATTTTAAATGCTTATAATCTGCTCGAATATTTTCGCAATTGTATTTTTCAATGGTGATGAAGCATGGGCCTTGACGAAGAAAGAATCAAGAGCGCTGGCTGTATTCGAGAACAAAATGTTGCGGAAGAGTTTTTGAAAACAACAGTTGGAGAATCCGAACGAACGAAGAAATCCACCAACTCTTCGGCTCGCCAGACGTCACACAAATACTTCGAAGCAGAAGACTCCAGAGGATGGGACACGTCGTCCGTATGCCCGCAGAAAGAACAGCACAAGCAGTATGGATGGCATGTCCCAACAGAACAGAAGACCTTTGGGCCGTCCGAGACGACACTATGGCGACCAGCTAAAGGAAGATGTGCAGGAAGTTGGTCTTCGGGCCGGTGAGTGGCGTGGTGTTGTGAATGCGGCCAAAAGTCCCCAGGGCTGACAGCGCCAACTTAAGTCAAGTATTTTTCAATTTTCCCTTTTAAGGGAGGTCACTGAATTCTCCTCTCAGCGGGAGTTTTCACTGTTTTTTTTTAATAAACCAACTTAACTTGGTAGGGGGCTCCAGTTGTCCTTCGCCCTGGGGATTTCTTAATCTTTTATCTATGATTTCGCCCCTCCTCCCCTACGAAAATCATGGAACCACCCATGCCTAAATGCATACATTTTATATAATTATGAAAAATTTGGTCCACATTACGTGCAATAAAGTTAGACAATAGCACCTTCATCTGGAATGCATACTAAATCATACGGTGCTAAATAATGGAAAAGAACTCAGCTTTTTTAGGTCCATTCCCACCATTGCTTGAAAATCATTCCTTGCCGAGACTTTTCCAGCGAGTTCCTTGGCAAGGAACCACTGATAGTAAAGAAGTTTGTGATAGAGTTCTAAATAGGGAAGAGTCAGCTCCGCTCCCGCCAAATTTCTGGGCTCACCCGCCACGTCTTTTCAATGGCTGGTCGTAGGAGACGTAGCAGTTGAGTCAAGAACTATTTCTGTCAAGAACTTAAAAAAACTATTTTTGACGGGAAGCGAATGTCGCATCTCTCCTTTGAGTCTGGTCGTGTAACGAACTAGAATGACTTCAGTAATTACTACGTAGTATACTTCGATGGCCAGGTGGTAGCATACGTGTTCTTCGGAGACGTGTCGTATCTCAAAACCGGTACTAACCGACAGAGACGACTGTAGAGGTCAATCGGATACATTCATTTAATTGTTTGCTTGCGATTAACCTTTTTTTAATATAGGTCGTATATACAAAATATATAATGCCTAGTAGTTGGGAGTCTTGGTCCCGAATTCCGCATTGGCCGCAAAGGACACAGAAAAACCACCACAGGTATATAAATGTAGGGGATGCAGAAATTTTAAACCCTCAAGCCTCAATACGCCCTCACATTCATCCCCAATTACAAAATTACGAAGTGGTAGGCCTGGTATTTTCGCTGCTCACTTGGGGATGAAATTATCAGAATCTAATTAATTAATGGAATGCGTAATTAGAGGACTAGAGGGTGATGTGTAACAATGTGCTTTATCTCGTGAATTACACTGTACCTACTGTATATGTTTTGAACTTAAATATTTACACAAAATTACAGTAATTAATGAAATTATTGAAGGTGAATAAAGTACAGTATCTCCTTATAATTTTGGATCACTTTCATGCAGCGGCGTCAATTCAATATTCTTCAGGGAGGGGGCATTTTTTAACAAGGTTGTAACAATGTTTCCTCGTTAATCAGGGTCAATATCGTTTTTCCTTCCGATCGCAGGGAGGGGGGTGCAAATGACACCCCTGAGACACCAAATGTCCTGCTTCATGGTAAATGATTCTTCTCCTTCTCGAAGCATTGGAATGTTCGATGGAAGCTGTTACCATGGATGTTCGGAATGACCTTCAATCTCAAGACTGCACCATTCGTCCGAACTACGAAGGGTTGGTGTTGGTGCCCATATATTTGCTTGCAAAGCTGAGGTTGAGAAAGACATGACGATATGACACAGTAGGGATAATTCCTAATTAATAACCTGTTTATTTGTAGCTCATGCGTATTAAAGAAAAGTTGTTCAGAAATAATTTTCATTTAGTAGCAACTGGCAAGCTGCAAGGTGATAAGTGATAATAACTTTATGTATAAGAGACACCGAGAATATTTTATAATTATGTGCTCGGTTAGCATTATTTTTTACAAATTGAAGTATAAAATCGAAATAAAGTGAATCAAAAATGCACAATACACAAAGACAAAAAGAAATAAAACGGCAAACAGGTATAATGTTACGGAATCGGACAAAAGGCAACCAAACAACATTAAATACTAGGGGTAGGACGGTTAGAAAGAATAATGATGCCCGAAATTATACTCCGGCAAGAAAAGGGGCCGGGTCCTTGGCTTCGAATTCACAAGAAAACATTAACATTTTTTCCCTAAATTTTGCCTTTCCCATATGGCGCCAAGTCTGGTTTATTAACATTTTGTTTGTTTAGAATCCTCACAGAACCTTTTTTTAATTACTTGAATGGTTTAATGATGGAAGGGATAGCAATAAAAGAGGCGAGACCGACGATGGCCCGGCGGCAAAAAGGCAGGGGATGGCGAAAAATTAATTATAAACAAATTTAACGACTTTCGGACCCTACAAGAAACAGAGTTGGATTAAATAAGAACCTCTATGGTTGAGCTTTGGCTTTATGCGGATGAAAGACATTATGTACTGACTAAAATCTAACCAATTTTAAGTAAAAATGATTGATTCCACCAAGACAAATGGAGCCAAGCACGGATATAAAGTTAAAATAATACCCAATTATCCTGGGGATATTGCAAAATCCTCAAAAACACTGGAAAGATGAGTTTGAAACTAACCTTTGCGAGTTGGGAGTCCGTAGATGGTGAAGCGTTGTACTTGGAAGAATGTTGTCGAGCAGGCCAAAGGTCATCAAGGGCTGTAGAGCCAGAGGAAGAAGTAGAAGAAGAGATTAGTGCAAAATTACCACTAATAAAGATAAATTTTTCTTTTTGGGGACTTCAGCTTGAAAAAAACTATTGTCAGTTGACCTCTTTGTATACAAGCGTAATACTAGCAGTTTATGTCAATACCCAAAACTAACTCCAGGTTAGTCTATACTCTAGGCTGGGTTAGGTTTAATCTTGTCAGGACAGTAGTGGTACAGACTCTGACTTTCCCCTGAAAGGTGTTGCTGCGAGTCCCAAACTTGCTACATTTCGGTGGGCATGTAAAGCTGGCGGTTCCGGGTCTTCTTAGTTCCTAGTTCTGTGTAAGAGAAGGCCTTATAACGCGAGTCACGTCTACTCTCGCTAGTGCCCTTGACAATACAGACAACTTCTCGAAATTATAGGCAGTTTCACAGGCTGCCCCTATTCAGTCTTTGAATAGGACTTACTATGACATGGCCACTTGGGTAAGAACTTGTGTTTTTTTGTGTGAACATTCAGGCAGAGACAAGGAAGATAACACCTTTTCAATACAGTTGACGAAGTACAAGATTGGATTTCGGAAATTGGGGGGTGGCAAACAAGTTACAAGGAACAGATGTGTTCCGAATGAATTATATTATGGGAGAGTGTCAATTATAACATGAGTCTGTACCCATTTAGGGTTGGATCACTTGTATCACGATTTTTTTTTCACACCTTTACAAATATGTAAACTGACTGATTTTTCGGTGATCCAGTCAGATAGGGGTGACCAATATCTACGTTTCATATTCTCTTAAGGCTGTACCAATTTATCCCGATAAATTTAATGAAATTAAAGATGAAAACTAAAAATGGACAAAACCTGCCCTATGAATCGCCTTTGTCCTTAACAGCACGATACAGTGTATATTTTAAATTAGAAGACCGACGCTACGGTACTCAAAAGGAATCAGCCATAAAATACCCTTGTCTGGACAATAAAATAACGTCATAATTTCGAGTAAATCCTTCTCCAAAAACCTTCACCCAAATCCCCGACAAAAGGAAGCCTCATTCGCGGCTTAAGTCGACCCGAACCGCCGCAAAGGTTCGCCAATAAATGACCCGTGCCTTTTTTATATTCTTGTCGGTGGATTTTCAAAATTTGGTTGGCACCGCAATTTCCGGGCCATGAAACCCCTAATGCTGGAACCGACTGCAACCCCAGATGTGAATAAATTCTTCAATTTCCCATGTATTCTAATTAATACCACCTCCCCCCTCCCCCGGTTCCTTCTTTTGCAGCATGGGAACCAATTACATACGGTAAAAGGACCATGTGAAAAGATCCCTAAGCACGCGTCAATTCCCCGCAAAAGGGAAAATGTGGGAGAGGTCAGACGGAAACCTCTCGAAAGAATTTTATCAAAGAAATCGAAACAAAATTTGGAAAACCGAGATACAATGAAAACCGACGAAAGGGATCGTTGAGTGGAAATCGGACACCAGCCACCAACAGTTTTACTTTTCATCTTTGTCGTTGACAAATTCCAATTTGGAAATTTGCAGTATCTATTTTTATTGTTTTCAATTTGTGATACTCTGTAGGCCAAAGTATATTTTTTCCTCCTCAAGCATTATTCCATTATTTAATAAATCACCACTTTCTTTTGGAATCCTTTCTAGGAAAGGTGATGGGCGTGGGCAAGACCGTATCCAGGAATTCTGATAGGGGTATTAGAACCGGCTGACCCCCCCCCCCCCCACTCCTTGGATAGCATACACCGGGCCCCGGGACCGTATACGCGGTAGGCACAAAAATATATTTTTTTAAATCGGTTGTGTTGGAACAAAACGGTAGCTGGAGTAGTTTGAAATGCAAAATTAAATTAAAACATAAAAAAAATATCTTCTAATTTGTAGTCAGGTAATTAATAACCCGTACATTTTTGGCTTATAACGTGGCAACCCACAATAGTAGGTAGACCTTCTTACCCAACTTGTTATTTTTTCTTATTATTATTCGTTGTGAATCACAAGTCACAAGTCACTTGTGATATTTGTTTATGTTTAAGTATTCATCGATAAACAGTTTCCATAGAGCTCGCTTCCACTTCCAGCTATAAATAAATCCTAAGACTACCGTTAGGCTGAGAAGATACCACTAGTGTCTAGTGGTCAGTTAACTAATCAAGAAAAAAAAATCTTGGCAGTGACCAGAGATTAACTATAGAGCTAATCCTTTTTATTTACAAGTTATCCAGGGAAGCAGCCAAGTAAAAACTAGTTGACACCTGGTGGACAAAAGGGTGAAGTACAGACCATAGCGGCCAGAACAGAATCAAACTGAGACGTCAACTTCACGGGGCAAATTAAGGCGTGAGGACCAGCGCACAAAGAAACCTGGTTTACTCGGTAAAGGACCAAAAAATGTGCCTGAATCTACAATAGGATCCGATAAATGAGCACGGCCGTTGTGCGGTTGACAGACTGGGTACAGGACAAAAGCTTGTTGTTCACAGTCCCGCGCACCTTTTTATCCCTCCCCCTAAACCAATTTTAAAGGTATCAAATATATTTGTTCAGCTTGGCGGTGCACACCACCTAATTCAAAACTCTCCGACATGTGTTCCCCTCCGCAGCATCACCGTGAACTAGCAGCCCTACTCTGCGGACAATGGAATATGGCTAATTATGCCGCAGGGGGCATGAAGAAGGGGGAAATGTTATTCTTGTAAGTGGACGATGGTATTGTCAGGGAAATGTCACTACGTTGACTGGAGAGTGTTGGATTGAGTAGGTTCCCATCCCTTCAGGGGTAGAAGGGACAAATTTTGAGAAAATATTCGTAGATGGTAGTACCTCCTATAATTCCTGAGTCATCCCTTCTGGCTTCTTTTGTTCATTTTCCCCTGTGAGTCATTAGATGATGCGGATACATCATTCCTCATCAATTTTCCTGAGGATTCTTATCTCATGCCTCAATCAAACCAATTGATCCCAAGGGGTCTTATCGACCAACGATCATAAGAAGTACCCATATCTACAACAGTATAACAGAATATAAAAGTAACAAAATAGTGATGCCTGCTTTGAGTTTTAGCATACCCTAATAAGAAATTCTTTCATTTCTGAGCTATTCTTCTATTAATTCCGTTTAGGAATTTTTAAACGATACAAAACGCTATTAAATTATCACAAGTTATATTTTTGTACAATTTCACATACAATAATATAAAGTATATACAGTATAACGTCGGCAATGAGCAAAAATTCAAGCCATCACCTGACAGTTTCCGAGCTTTACCCGTGACGTCTCACCGGACTGCGTGAAGAGGCGAGTAATAATTTACCAGCCTAAAACGTTATGATACCACTTAACTAGCGTCAAATAGGATAGATCTAGGTACTACGCAAACTGCTGACAACACAATTTTAACAATCCAGCGTACGTCTAGCAAAAATATAACACAGTACTTAACAAAAAAAAGACTTTTTCGTTTAACAGGTGTAGCAGTTTCCGCAGCCACCTAAAAATGCACGGAGTAAAAGCCCGAGGGCCGTGGAAAGGGTACCAATTCAGTGGCAGGGCTTCCGTGCCGTAATAGCGTCACAACAGGAGGGTTGGAAACCAATTTTTGGACAATCGGTGAGCCCTTAAGGGTAGGGGGTGCGTCGTCTCCCAACCGGCGTCCGCTATAATGGTCGGGTGCCTTAGGGTCGTCGCTAATAGGAGCAGCACGCAGTTCAATTTCCAGTTTCCACTCCGCCAACAACCTGTTCGCAGGAAATTAACAAGGCACCCCCTGTATCAATTTCCATCAAAAAATTGGAATTAACAAGCAACTCATTAAGGGTTGGCTTTCTCCGTACTATAAATCGTAAGTAATTGCCGCGGGGTTAGCTTTCAAGTCTCATATAGCAGAAAGATGTCTTGTTTAATATTATGATTACTTTCGAGTAGGGGAGAATCTTTATGTATCCTGCTTTTACTTATCTATATTACGTTCGTAACTTACATTAACGGATTATGGTCTCGTATATTGGCTACCTAACTATTAATATTGCGAATGTATTTAGTATTTGCGTGCATCCACAGCCCTCATTATTTTATTTCCAGATCGGCTGTCTTTCTGCCGTGGGAGGGGGGGGGGGGCAAAGCATTACTTATGCTAACAAAGGAGTGGAATGGTAGTTTACTAAACCGACAAATTCATAAACATAAGCAATAAGCTATAGTAGTATCGTAATGTGACTTATAGTTGAAATGTGGGTACATACAAACCTGTTAATGAATGTTGCACATGCTGATGCGAATGGACACAGAAGCCGAGTTGCTGCAGACGGTTAAGAAACAGAAACTAACATAATTCGGTCATGTTATGACGAATGAAAAGTATCACCTTCTGCATGTAATAATCCAAGGGAAGATGGAAGGACCAAGTGCTCCCAACAGAAGAAGAACATCCCGGTTGAAAAACCTCAAGCAGTGGTTTGGCAAGAGCACGACTTCTCTTTTAAGAGCAGAAAGGTCCGAATTGCCATGATGATGGCCAAGAGAAGGAGATGACTAATAATAAGTAATAATAATTATATTACTTGAATTTGTGGCCAACCGTCTTTTTTCAATATACAGTAGGGGATTCTTGGTTTTCACTATAGTCACCGTATTGGTATAGAGGTGAAAGATTTGTGTTTAGAACAGCTAGTACTCAAAAGGTTTATCTTACCTAGATAGGATGCAGCATTGTTTTATAGTATAATATGTAATTATGAATGTAGATCCGTGGATTACGAACACAGAGGGGGGGGGGGAGTAAAGGTACGAAAGCAATTAGCATAAAGAGCCAGCGAAGGCTTTAGGCTCCAAATCCCATGATTCCCACATAGTATAGCTCAAATTATATCCCAGGTCATGGGTGACAACTGACCCTAGCTGTGTTCAAATTTACATTAGAACCTGACCTACCTACTGTCTAGTACCTTATTTCAAGCAGCAGCCAATCCTACTACTGTGCTGCACGTCTTCAAATAAGCTGTACCTGGCAAACCGCTGAATCACGGCTAGGCTGCATAATGATACATAAATTGATGTCCTTGAAAATAAGGTGTCTGTATGATCGGAGGCAATAATGGAATACACCAAGAGGGGAAGAAGTCATAAGGCGAGTTAGGCTATGCCTATGAGCCTTGCAAAGTTTTTAAGTTGAATCGTTCACATTTCCACGAACATAAATTTAAGTTCATAACGCCCTATATAATCTACATAAGAAATCCAGTATACGGCACATTGAGCTGGAAAGTGGAGACCACCCTTTTCCCCAGCATTTTTACATTGTCGCAGAACGTCTGATAAGCCGTCCAATACGCTATGTAAAAATAATGAAACCTAACCAAACATAGTGTCGGGTTTATGCCTGAACCAGGGCAGGGTGACTGACTAAGTCGGTAAGTCCACGGTTTGGTTGCTTCTAGCTAATTACGCATGGTCCCACAATCCCTTGAAAAGGAACCCTGGACGCCACCGCCATCTTATACTGTGACTTTTCAAGCAACGATGGTAACCGCCCTGAAGACGTGTTCCCATTGCAACCAAGCAAAAGTTTATCTGCGCATATCCGCCATGTTTTGACTCTTGAACCCCCTAAAAGGTTGGGTTATATCCAATTTTACGAAAATGTGAGTACAATGTTGTCTGTTGTAAAATACAATGGAGACGATAGCCTCAAAGGAAGGCTAAAGGGAATATTAATATTATATTTAGCCAGTGGCGGCTCGTGGTGTATCAAAATGGTGGGGCAACGAATTGTAATAAAGTAATAGCATATAACTTACCACTACTTGAATATCAAATAGATTCTTCGGCATTTCGATGTGGCAAACAAGTCTATCACTCGCTGTTTACATTTTTGTAATATTTGTTTACATTACCCTGCCTGGCCGTTGGGCAGAGCCTGACTTCCCTAGTCAAAGATTCTTCTTTGAAAAATTTTATAATAATCATCAGTCATGACAAAATAGTGAAACTCTTCTCAAAAATAACTCTTATAATTATGATTTTTAAAAAATACCAATATTCAACGATATTATTAATACGAAACATTTAAAGTCATTTTTGGGGCGCTGCCCCGCTGCCCATGCATTAATGCATAAGCCAGGAATTGCATTGCAAGGTCCATAAGAGAAAAGTTGTGTACACCTTTTCAATGGTGCGAACGATCTTCTTAACTTTGGCCTGACTCGGTTGCCATGGCGACCCGGGGCTAAATTGAAAATTGCCCCAAGTTGCCCAGAGCACGCACATAGCATAGCCGAATTGTAGCAGTTGCATTTTTCTCCAGAATCTAGATTAGTATATTATTATTATTTTATTATTGTTATTATTATTAAAAGGAAATTTATTTGTTTGCCTGTAAAATTTTGGGAGGGCTGTAGCCCCAGTGCCCTTAATGGACGAGCCGCCACTGTATTTAGCACACTCGAACATTCAGTCCCGGTACACAACGGAAAGCCGTGCACGAGCGTGGGCTCATCGGAGAAAAATCTCCTGAAGTAGTCTCAGCGTTTTTTCATCAACCCATTCGATCCAATGACGGTAGAACAGTAAACCAACAGAAAGTATCAAAATATCTACAATTCCACTTCAGAAATAGTGCAAATATTTCTCTCAAGAACGAGATAAAAGCAATTTAAATATAACAGCAGGGAAACTTACACAATTTGCAACTATCGTACAGGAAATCTTACCTGCAACAAAGGAATAGTTTGTTAGTTCCAAATAATTACAATACAGAACAAGGTAAGCTACAAAAGGTACGGTAAGTCGGGCAATGAGTCAGCAATTTAAGTTGCTTACACTTTACAGCATCAACTGGAATTACAAAACAATAATAACAAGCACGGGAGTCCCTCAAACAATTAAAATGGTCCCATAACCCCATCAAAACTCGGGAGAAGGTAACACGATTACTTGAAACTCGATTAAGAGGAACAGCAGCTGCCAGTAGAGCAAAATGTGTGAAGTAAATGCATTGTTGGCCAATCTTGTTGATAGCTTGGACGAGCGAGGGCAGTTTCAAAGGGAGAATTTGTTATCCCTCTATATAGCAAATATGACCTGAACAACTATTTTCTATAGACCTACGCCAACTTATAAAGTGGCTAATTGGCCCCTTGCCCAATGAAATGAAATGAAAAAACGACTTTATTGCAAACAAAAGGCGAACAATAAGACTATAAAGTCTTTTTTCATGCTAACCTTAAAAACTAAAAAACATTGTAGGCTATTATAGATTAATTAAAATTAAGTGGAGAAGAAAAGAGAGGAATAGTGAAAAAAAGAAGGGGGGGGGGGGGGAATCCATTGTCATCACCATTACAGGACCCCAATGCCAATTTTTCATTATACGTTTTGATACTGTTTCAGAATTTATGGACCTAGGCAAACTGATAGTTCCCCATCGTCAACCTACACCTACAACTCATTCAAGCCTACGAATACTATATTCCTGTAAAGTAACCTATTAAAATAACGAAATTACTTTATATCCGAAATAGGGTATCAAGAAATAACCGAATCTGGTGGGACTAGAACCCAGGATCTACAACTTACCGGGACATTGGATTAACCAGACTACACTACGGATTTCACCGCACTCAGCTTTGATCAGATACCCAACTTGATGCTCAACGACTAGATTGAAATTGCTAGACAGATTAGCACAACTACACAACTACATAACTGAATAAGTCTGCAAGCTTACCTTTTTTGCATAAAGGCAATAAACTTTTAAATTATGAACTGTAACATTTCATTGGAGAATCTCTTTTAAACTGAGTGCGGTGGAACAGAGGCGAAAAGTTTTAGAATGATGGCGGGGGCAAAACTAAGTAGACCTTACGACGCCATCAGGCAGGATTTAAGGAAAAATTGAAAATATAAGAGCAAAATAGTAGGGTTTTACGCATATTAATAGTTGTAAAGTATAGCTGTATAGATTTTACAAAGCTAAAAAAGGAATGCTTATATTCATATTGCTGCAAAGGGGACCATGAAGTATGAACCACGTCTTACAATGGCCGAGGCTGGGGGGGGGGGGCAAGTTGGACCGTGCCCCCCCCCCCCAACTTTACGCCCCAGCGGTGGAATCCGTAGTGTAGTGGTTAACACGATGCCCCGGTAAGGTGTAGATCGTTGGTTCGAGACCCTTGACCTGTTGATACCTATTTGGGATATAATGTCCCAAAGAGGTTGAACCTTCAACCAAAAGTCAATTTAGTGTTAAAATTGATGATACCAAAAGAACATTGCAATTTTTCAGTGTACAATATTGATAATTGTACGTTTACCAAGGGAATATTAGAAAAAAAACAGGAAAAATAATATAGGCTAAAATAGTAATATTTAATTTATTGTCAAAATTAAATTTGACATTATGGTAAATCACTGGTAAATGCACCAATGAACAGCGTGGCAATGGGCCAGCCAAGCTCAAGCTTCATCATGCAATAAAAAGTCACTAGTGATATTAACAACCCTTTTTAAAAAGTTACATAGTAACAGTACCTATAATTAAAGGCCACACCTCTTGAAAAAATTGCATCTTTATTGATATTTTATTAACTAGGGTGCAACTACCATGCATTGCAAAGGTTTCAAACATCCGTAAATGTCTTGGCAGAGTATTAATACTGAACGGTTTGCTAATAACTAAATAAACAAATAACTGATACTGATAGCATATATAATAATAAAAAGGGGCAATAAAAATTATTCAAAAAATAAATAAAAATTCGAACTAAATTTTGGCCCATTTTTGTAAAATTAGAACATAATATTCTTTGAATAAAAGTTAAAAATAAAAACCCAATGACGTTCTCAATGGCCCTGCTGACTAAAGCTACGATGCCAACTGATCCCCATATTTCTATAGGAATGATTTGAATTTCCCTTGCATTGAACGAAAAATATGTCGCTATTCTTCTCCCTTTATTCTTATATTATGTTCTTTGACTATGAGCAAACCGAGGGATTAATTCTGAAGAGATGGTGGCTCTTTAACAAAAGAGAGCTTATGTCAAGCTGAGGAGATGCTTAACAATGCGGAAAAGCTGCTTTTTATTTGCCATTCCACTCATCTTTCCGCGGCCACACACGCAGGCCAAATTTAAAAAGTGAACACAAATTTTTTTTAGTAGCACTTTAAAATTGTTTTGTTTACATTTTCAACTCTACAGTAAGGCGGCTATTCCACCGGCGATTTTACTTCATTTTTGATTTTGTCATTGACGTTTGTTTTGTTTTAAGGATAATATGGTAGCAGACATCATTAAGAAGTATCTACCATATTATAATAGATAAGTTAAATATCAACATAATATTCCCCTTAAAACAAAACAAACGTCAATGACAAAATCAAAAATGAAGTAAAATCGCTGGTGGAATAGCCACCTAAATAATTATTCTTTTAACGGTATATGGTAGGCCCCCAGGAATAAGTTCATTACCTCGTACTGCTGATGTATGTCAAGTTACTGTACTTAGGATTAAAATAATAAAAAATCGCCTTTAAGAGTGTACAGCCCGTAGGAAAGTGGCAGCCCGAAATTTAATACTTTTTATTTTTTATTTAATTAACTAAGCATGTTATTAAAGATTTGGCTCAGCAAAGTTGTAGAAGACTACTTCACGCATCATATAATAAGGTATTTTTAGTTTTCGAAATTGTAGTTTTTTTTATAAACATGCCAATATTTGAAAAGTTATTGTTTATAAAATATTGGCATGTTTAATTTCGAAAATTAAAAATATCTTATAATATGATGCATGAAGTAGTCTTCTACAACTTTGATGAGCCAAATCTTTAATAACATGCTTAGTTAATTAAATAAAAAATAAAAAGTATTAAATTTCGGGGTGCCAATTTCCTATGGGCTGTACACTCTTAATGAAAAAATAAACAATATTTTTTCTGACGATATTGTGTGCAAGAAGTCAACCACGAGAAAATATTATTCCTTCTTAGCAATAATATTGAGAATTTTAAGGTACTACCCGACCACGATACGATGGCACTTGGAGCACTTTGTTTATTCGAAAACATACATACGCGGAAAACCGAGTTTATTCGATTCTTATAAGTGTTCCAAATATCATCGTATCGGGGTCCGGTAGCAGACACATAAATTTTGCACATCAAGATTTCACTACCCATTAAAAAAAGCGTCAAGGTGGTCGAACCATGTTTTTCTTTATTGTACTTCTCGCAGCAATCAGTCAACACGTGAAAAGTAAAATAATAAGACATTACACAACATCGACAAAGAAAATCGAAAACTCAATGACTCCACAGGATAGTGCAGACTAGGGCACAAAAACCCATGTTTTCGTCTTTTGGGTAACATCAGGAACAAAAGAAGACCACACGCTGTCGTCAAGGCTGAGTAGCACCCGAAAAGGTATGTTTCCGGTATTGCTCAAGGTTCTTCGACCTCTTAATCACAAAGTGACGGCTTCTTCGGACCCCCGGCAGACAGAAGTCAACCCCCGCAGGTTCACCCGAGGTCGTCGGTTGTTTGCGCTTGCGTGCTTTGTTACTTCACCGATTTTCTGGCTGCCATTCAGGAGCAAATGAACTTGTTGTTTGGGATCCGTGGCCTTGGCGGCCGGTGGTGTATTGTGTCTGCCTGTGACCGATTTGGAACGGTCTTTACACCCGGGCCGCCTGAGGGGGCAAGGTTATGTTTGTCCATAGAACGCACCTTGTAGCCAGAGTCTTGGTAGCAAAAAGACTTACAATGGAAAGTAAATTGTTACATAAATGACAGTTAAGGTTCTTGCCTGGAAGAAAAGATCGTCATTGGGGTAGGTGCATCGTTTACGACTTTTGCCTGTTGCTCATCTCCTTATATGGACCCAGGCGCGGATATAGAATGAGACCAAGGAGGGGGCTAAGATGAAATACGATTTAAAAAAATAAAAAAATTGGGCTGAAATATTGGGTTGTTACGCACTTTCAGAGCAATAAGGGTTCTATATTATATGTAATTAACACAATGGAGCACAAGGGGGGCCCGGGGTTCTCCCCCGGGAAAAAATTTGTGAAAATAGGACTGAAATAGTGGGGTTTTACGCATTTTGAGGAACCTAATGGGGGGGCCCCCCATAGATCCGCACCTATGGGAGGGAAAGGAAGGTGAGTTCCTGTAATGATAAATTAATTAATTAGACCAATTCTCATTAAACGACCACTATTGTAGCCTTACTACAGTAAGTATATTTAAAATAAATTACTGTGTGTAGTTTGTGCATCCAGGGCAACCACGCTACGCCATGATATTCAAATATCTAGCAAATAGCAATGCACAAAAATAATACATAATAATAATAAAATAGTAAGTAACACAACAACATCGACTTCGATGGCCAGGTGATAACGTGCTTGCACTTGTGCGAGTCTTTACACGCCATGTGATCGGAGACGTGTCGTAGCTCAACACGGGTAATAACCTAGCGAGGCGACTGAAGAGGTCAATCGGATACATTCATTCAATTGTTTTTATGCGATTAACCTTTAAAAAAAAAAAGTAACTACTACCGAACTCCGTACTATAGACAAATACATAAAATAAAATAGGAGCGCCCAACCACAAGCTAAGTAAGACTGATAGTGGCAAAACGTAAGGGGACATGCGGGGACATGGCAAAGGTAGTCAGAGGAGACGTGACCGAGTTCCAACTTAAAAAATGAAAATTACGGCAAATGAAGAAGAAATGTACAATCCAGCAGGCAGGTTTGCCAACAGAACCAGCGCAGTAAGCTTTTGCGCACTCGAGTCGCTTTCTAAACAGCTTGATTATGATTGTGATTAGCTTATGACGTGACCCTCCATGCACAATCTCTGTAACCAATTTTTGCAATATAGCTATAATATAAAGCTATATTTGTACAGTATGTAGAAAGCACATAATACCTGACCACGATAGGATGACATTTGGAACACTTATAAAGGAAAACTGCAAGTTTTAGAATAAACAATGTGTTCCAAATGTCATCCTATCGTGGTCGCGTTGTATCGGCTTATATTGTAGTTTGGCTGTAGTACAATTGTAAACGTTTTCATTTGGAATAATGACTAACTTCCTTCTTCATTTATTGTTTGTGCTTACTAACTTGAAAATTCGTCAAAAAAAGAAATGCCAAAGAATGGGAGCATGGCCGAGCCCAGGGGGGTGGTCCATGGGGTCCGGACGACTCCCCCCCCCCCCGAAATAATTTTTTGTATGTAAACCTGTATGGTTTGGATAATTTTATCCATCAATTCATTAACAAATCACGTAAAATCCCCCCCCCCCCCGAAATAAAAACCTGGGCATGGCCTTGAATGGGAGGACATCTTGCTGGCATTTTTTTTTTTTTTTGTAACAAAAGAACAACCCACACGGCAGTGGATCGTCGTGCCGGCTCTCGAGCATGTCTTTCTCGATTGGAGTGCACCATTCTCTATATAAATACATTAGAAAAAAAAGAGGAAGTACACATAAAGAATCGAGACTTGGATGAAATTAAATAAACAATGATGTGAACGAAATTAAACAATATAAACAAACAAAGTTTATGTACAGGGCAAGTATAAATCCGAATAAATGCGTGGTGGGGTGGCAATCGTGCGGGATTTCAACACGCCCGTCTTTCATAGGAGCCTGAACAAACAAACCTGACAGGAGTAGAGAGGCGGGATCCGTAACAAGAGCAATGCACTTCTCCCTTGAATATTGAGCAAATAGAAGCTGCCACAGACTGTAAAGTGCTCAATGAAAGTGTGCGAAAGATGAAAAATGCGGCAAGTTGTAAATTCTACATTGACACTTCAAAGGTAGAGGTCCTTATTGTAGCACGATGACTGTCTTCTGTTATGGCGTTATGCTCGTGTTTTATGTTTGCGGACAATGCTACACCCATATTTTAGTCCGATTTTGATTTTTTTTCTCGCAACACTCGCCCGTGACAGAATTGTGCTCAAATTTCCCTTTTTTCGAAATTTCATGTAATATCCTATTTAATATAGGAGAGCAGAACGCATAGCAAGAGACTGATTCACCGAGCTAGTGTCAGAGTAGTATAGTTATCTCTGCCTCTGACTGACCTCTGAAGAAGGAATAGATGGAGTCAATGGGGAAGAGGGGGGGGGGAGCCAGAGAGAGAGAGAGAAGCTGCAGCCAGGCTTTGATGCGAGGAAAGTGTATAGGACAACATGAGGCAGATGGGCGTTCGAGGGCAGTGGGGAAGTGAAAGGAGAGGGTCTCCGGTCTAGCCTGAACCTTCAACGGGTTGTAGTATAAGTATACCATAGATTATGGAACATAGGTAAAGCAGAAGGAGTGAAAATATTGAAGAACCAGTAGAATCCGGGCTGATGGGCCGTGAACGAAATGACGCTACGGAGCCACCGAGGTACAACCTTCTACGCACGTACGCAGCGCCGCTGAAGATGTCAAACGCAGACGTTTGGAAGTTCACTTTCATTTCGACAACTGCCCATCAGCCCGGATGGTTCTTCATTCGACTCCGGCCGTGAAAGCCTTTGCAGTTACAGTGAAAATATTGCTCTTCTTATTCTTCAAATGACTCTTCCATCGAAGATTGGCGATCATCATGGCAATTTGGACTTTGGAGATTGCAGCTCTGAAAAGAGAAGCATAGGGATCTTGCCAAACCAGTATGTTATTCCTATGTTGTTCCACGGAAGCCCTCAGTCCTTCAATCTTCCCTTGGATTATTACACACAGAAGGCGATAATTTTCGTTCCTCATTACATGGCTGAAGAACATTAGTTTCCGTTTCCTAACTGTCAGCAACAACGCGGCTTCTATTTCCATTCGCCTCAGGACCTCAGTAGGATATGCGCAGCACAGATTCTGTTCTCCATTAATAAGTGTTAAAAATTAATCAAACACTCAGTATAGGTACAACTAGTCGGCTCCGCTAGACAATACCGTATGCATATCAACAGTATCTACTGTATGTGAAACGACAAAGTGACTTCTAAAAAAACAGTATTTAGTGACTCAAAGAGCAACGCAAAGCAAAGACGTGATTTTAAGCAAATTAGAGATGAAAAAGTGCTAACATTTAAAACTTTGCAGGTTTCCGCACTCTGATTCAGTGTATGTAAATAAAGGAACTCAGGAAGCATAAGTAGGGTAGATGCGGGCTATTACAGACTTTTCCTTATATTTACTCTGCTATTCTTGCATGATATCTCCACTGTTTGCCTGCAATCCATCAAATTTCAAACCTTTCTTTGCACGATTTACCTGCAATCTGCCCCTGAAGCGCTACCTACATTTTTATTTCTTAAGTGGGAGACAGACTCATCGGTAACAAAACGAGTTAACTTACAGGCATCATATTTTTCTCTGCCAATCTAGGACAAGACGTACTCATACAGTAAGTATCTTAGTAATATGATTGATGAAGCAGTATAATCCGGGATAATAGGCCGTGGTCGATACTTCCAAGCGTTTCGTCAACTTCTGCAGTCAACATAATCATAATCAATATATTGTCTTAGGAATAATAATGTGATACTACAAATACAAAAATAAATAGTAGCCTATTTTACAAATCTTCTCAAAGGCCCGATAAAATCTTATTTGTATTCCTATGGATTAATGCTGCCAATGCGAATCGAAATGAAAAGTCCCTGCTGTTGATCGTCAGTGTAAGCATTTTTTTCAAAGAGGTACCTATTGTATATCAGGGAAATACTAGACTGTGGTAGCGATGGTGATAGTGATAATTGGATATGCGCCCTTCTTCAGTCCACCTACTGAATCTCGACTGGCCCAGACAATTGTTACATTTGTTATATTTAATTGCTATACAATTGTTATAGTAGTAGAATGGTTGGACACAGTCCCAGGCCACGGTGTGGGCCCATAGGACAGTGGACCTCCTGATTATAGTGGATTCCGAACCACTTGGGAAACACAGTGAAGTCACAGGATTAGTTCGGATGTGACCAGGACAAGTCCTACCATGTTTCCCTACCGGCACTGTGCACACGACCAAGTTCTCTGCATCTTTGAACCTGCTCTGGTCCGCTGGATTCAACTTGGTATGGCGGCCGGCCCTACAATTGTTATAAGTATAGCATATAGGACAATTTATTATTCCTTAAAATTTCAGATTTTCTTCATTTATATTAATTAAAACAACTGAACGAAAGTAGAACCTTCACCTCTTGGTCCAGCATATACCCTTGGTTCCAGTTAGACTCCATAGCGTGGGAAATACCTGAGATTTCTATTACAAGTTGCACGGGATCACAATATACTTTTCATCTTTTAGTAAAAAAGAACCCTGAGAACTGTTATAACTTCTTAATGAACAAAATTGTTTAAAAAATGATAAATAATATAGCAACCCATAATGTTACCTAATTGCACAGACAGCACAGCAAAAACTTTAGCCAAAGGGCAGACCAAGCTAAAAAAGGTATCTGAATAGCCAGAAGGTACAAGAAATAGAGGACACGGTATTTAAAAACGTCACTCTCAATATTCAGCTAATAATAGGCTGACAATGACTCTAAATCATCAGTGAGAAACTTAGTTAAGTTAGGGTCTACCAACCTACGAAAAAAGTCAAATCGGCAACCCATAATTTTTTAGAGGAATTTACCGTGAAAAACAAATATTGGGCAACTGCCAAAAAAATGTGTTTCAAACTGCACTTAAAAAATGACACGTGGATGAATCATCAACTTACCCTCTATAATGATACAACCTATTATTACTAAAAATTGAGGGTAGTTATTAATTTTCGATACGAGTTTTTTGGAGAATAATTATTAATATCCACCCGAAACGGCCCATATAGAATATAATACGTGTATTTTTCGCAAACCAGTCCAAGTTTGATTCACAACGTCTTCTGCTGTGCTGTAAAATGTTGTCAACATTTATTTTTATTGCTTATTTATTTAATTTACTCTGACAATTTAAATTATTAAATTGATTAATAGTAATTAGAATTAAAACAAAAGTCAATTAAAAATCAATTTGGTTGCAATACAGAATATCAATCAGGCAACAATGGCTTAAGTTGTATTGGGCTGCAAGAAAGCTGATGCCCTGATGGCGGAAGCCTAATGCGGTAATTAAAAAAAAAACAATGGCATAAGCCCGGCGTTTGATAAATATTAAACTTTGCTTTTCCGAAATTGCGAGGAACCTAAGGTCAACGAGTGGTTTGCCTATAAATTGACGAACAAACAGACTGACCGACAGACACACAGACCGACAGACAGACAGACAAACAGAGATACATTTCGTAGAAACCCCATTTTTTGGTTCCTCAACTATTGTAAATCCAATGAAATCCTACAATCGACAATTTCGACCATCACAAAGCTTTCCTTATACTATTGAATATACTATATAATATAAAGCAACAACTTGGTGGGCAAGCCTCAGCTTGCAGTAATTGTTGTAGATATATAAATATATGTATATACGTGTAAACAAATATATTGCACAGTATATATTAGCACCCAATCCAAAATACATTAGTTGGTATAAAGTCAACGTGCTGGACACGGGTGGCTGACTCGCAGCAGTCGGCCTTATGTGGAATTTCAAACTTAACCACATGTTTTTTTTTTAATCCGGGTTACGTGAGGTACAAAGCAGAGGCAGAAAGATAAGAGGTAACCCCACAACCCGGACGGCTTCCTATCCGGGCGCCTTCAGCCCGTTTAAAGCAACGTCCATCATGAATGAAATTGGATTTGCTTGTCAGTGGGAGGGAGTGGGGGGTTTAGGCTTGCGAGAATTTTTACATTTTGAGCCGCGTGTTTTGACTTGATGCCTGCTGTTGTGAATACTTCATGAACCGTTCGCGAGCGCCGGGCTGGATGTATTCAGTTTCCAAGCTTTTTCTGGGATGAATAACTTGGTTTTCCTGACACGCGTGTAAAGAAAACAACTGGGATTTTGTCAGATGTATTCTTCAGCATGTTTTACAAACGGATGTAGGCGAGGTGTATATAGGAAGGATAGGTTGTTTTTTTATGTTTTTATGACAGGATGTTGGAGTTGTGTTTAAAAGCTATAGTGAATATTGCACAGTGCTATAATCTATGCCCCTAGCAGGGATTTTACATAATAATGCTGGGAGGAAAACTGAAATGCTCATACACCGGCCTCAGCTAAGAAATTTAAATGTCAACCTAAAAAAATGTACCAACTGACAGAATTATATTTTCAAATGCGCATATATGCCGATGAAAAAGTAACAAACCTGAGCATTTTGGTAATTCTTACTTCTACTTATTTATTATCTTCTTTAAATGCCTCTTCTATCGAAGATTGGCGATCATATGGCAATTTCGCACCCTGGAGATTGTTGCTCTGAAAAGGGAAGTCGTGCTCATGCCAAACCACTACCTCAGGAAAGTTCTTCTTCTGCCGGGAGCCCTCCTCAGTCCTTCTATCTCCCCTTGGATTATTAAATGCAGAAGGCGATACTTTTCATTCCTCGTTCCATGGCCGAAGTATGTTAGTTTCGGCTTCTTAACCGTCAGTAGCAACTCGGCTTCTGTATCCATTCGCCTTAGGACCTCAGCATTAGGGGTCGATTTCTCCAGAATATGCACAGCTTCATCTGTTTACCCACATTTCAAATACACCATGGTTATCATGAACCATAGAAACCGGGTTACAATAGGTCAAAGACTGTAGTAAGGGCTACCATAACCCAACCGGTTTTGACCTAACAATAAAAAATATAAAAAAAACTAGCAAAATTTGATCAGATAGGAAACACAAAGTATTACTGGCAAAAAGTAACTCAAAAAGATGGAGAAATTCACATTGAGACATTACATAAAATGAGTAGCTGACCCATCCAGAGAAGACAGAGTACGCGTACCTGAGCCAGGGCAATCAGGAAAAACTGTCCAAGTAATGGCTGCTAGAGAAGATCAAGTGAGCAGTAAAGGCAAAACACGAGGTGCTACAGCAATAAAAGAGCGGCAACTGAAAAACAAAGGGAGAGCATCGCTGACAGAAAATGAGCTTTAACACAGTAGGAGGTAATGGGGATACATTGATAGAGCACTCCGTTTAAGCTGGAGCTCATTCCCGCGGCAGCAACATGGGGCATCACCGGGAAAATGAAGTCAAGCTCATAAACAGGGGAAGGTAGGTACTTGCAGATAAAGGTGAAATTGAAAAGAAAGAAGATAAGGGCTGGTATATTCCTCCCCCTCAATCCAAATATACCCTGTTACTTTCCGGAGGGAAAAACAGCGATGGCCCCGCTACCCCATTTTCCGGTATCAGTGTTGGTAATTTCCCGAGCGTCGTGGATTCAATACGATCGGAAAATAATCATGAAGGCAAAGAATTGAGAGAGAAAGACAATGGAGACGGAGTTATGCTCTGTTTTTTTATTCTGAAAAAAATACAAGATAAGAGATACGGAAAGTTCCAGGAATGGAGGGGGGGGGGGATTCTAAACTGGAAGGATGATGAAAAATACTGACATGAAAAATATACTGGTACAGATTTATATTTGATAAGCAAGTCTTTGAAGACACTATTTAGTTGAAATTTTAGACGAAATGACCGTACATGATTGATAACTTAATAAGGGCGCTTATATTGATTTTTTTTGGACAGTTTCTATTGTTATTGGCAGCGCACTGTACATCCGGTCTGTGAGTGGGCGTGGTTCCTACTTAAAAAACCATGCCATCATACATGTATTTTATAAACTTTTTGTGAAAAAATCTCGAGCAATTCCCTTAACAATGAATATTTATGAAGGCCTATTGACAATGAAATACATATATTCATATTTAGAGCACGACCATAGCCCATCATCCAAAATTCCATTAATGGCAAAAATCAGCTGTATTTTTATTTTATCATTACCAGTATTAGCTGGTGCTATCACTATACAATTAACAGACCGAAATTTAAATACCTCCTTCTTTGACCCTGCAGGGGGTGGAGACCCTTGAGGACAAATATCATTTTGAGGGGCAACAGTTATCACAAATTTAGTGTCAGCACTCCCCTACTTAGGAACATCAATTGTACAATGAATTTGGGGAGGCATTGCTGTTGACAACCTCACAAATCACAACCCTTACAAAGGTTTTTTTTTCTTTAAAGATCATGAATAATCAATCGCTATCATTGGGCACGTGAAAACAAGTCTTGTCATCGATATCAATAAAAATTCTTCAATGTTGTGTATTTTCAAAATAAATACAAAAACAAAATATCCAACATTGAGCGCAATATAAATATTCAAAAGTGAGCCTAGGCTTACAGTGTTCTGCTGCAAAGGGCAGACAGTGAGACTTTTTGAAATTTGGCGTTTGCCCGCAAGTATTGTTTCAAGGGTTTAGAGATATCACAATCACTTTGCTTACAGCAGAGATGCTGATAGCAGGCGTTGGAAATCAAGCATTAACATTCATTAGTAGGAAAAAACGCGACTGCCGGGCATGTTGCTGGCCACAACACCCCAAATTGAACAGTGATCAAGAACTCTTTCTTCCTCATGCCTAGACCCTCATTGGGTAGTCGCGGCACAGCGTTTTTATTAGGTGGCCCACTATCAGCGTTACCAGAGTTAGGAACGGCGGCCGAAGGCCACTCACACTATTTACCCAAATTTGCACAGATTTAATACAATAAGCCCATAACTGAAGCTAGGTGGTATTGGCAGTGTAGAGGAACATTTCATCTGTTTACCAAGTTCCCAATTATAACTCCACTATCGACATCCCCTTTCAAATTTGATTTTGTACAGGTATAACGTTTTCCCCTACAGTTGTCTGTTACGGTATGTGAAAAAGCAGTCGTGTCTGTTCCAAGTTAGATATAGCGCGAGACCTGTAGGTGCGAAACAGGATCAACGAACCTCAGATGGAAGTTTGAGGTCGCACGGTTGAGTATGCAAGTCCCGCGAGTAGTCTCAAATTTTATCAGATCTTTTGCAAATTTATTTATGTACGTCTGCCCGCTCCAATTTGTTTAGGTTTATGAGGGCAACGGTACCGGAACCATTCTCTGCGGCTTCTTTATGGGTAATGGGAAGGTTCCAACAATGTTAATTAGAATAGATTGATGATTCCCATGTTTAGCTTACGAGACAAACTAAGACTACTACGCCAGTTTGATAGCTACTGTTGATCCCTCTGATGTCAACATACCGATACCGATGACATGTAGATATGAAAAACCGTTGAAAGTGATTGCAAAGACTAACGGCGGTTCCCATAATCGCTTGGAAAGTCTCGGTAAAAAATACCGCCATGCATTGGTAGATGGGAGTGCCGCAGTAGGCTTACAGATACTTACAAGTGATGGTGGGACCGACCCTTAAGGTAATGAATGCCGAATGGTAGCTTTAGATTGTACCCAAGGCGGCACCGACACGATGGGACAGGAGCCAGTGGTAATACTATTCGCTGTGATACAGTGCATTGGGCCACTTTCAAGCACGTAGCCAGGATTTTATTTCGGGGGGGGGGGGGGCTAACCACCAGGGGGTCAGGGGGGGGGGTATAGAATACCCCCAGTAAAACGGCGAGTCCGCCCCCCCCTCGAAAATTTTTACAGGTGAAACTTCAAACTAAAAAATGCAAGGATAAAAAAATTTGATCTCTTCCAAACACAGAATATTGAATGTAAAAATTAATTTTATTAATAAATCAGCTCCATAATAATATATACAAAAAAAACACATTTCACCCATTTACAATAATAATCTCATTTTTTTTTAATTTAGGTGGGGGCTTCAGTCCCCAAAGCCCCCTCCCTGGCTACGTGCCTGACCACTTTAAACTAGTGATGAGCCCTGGCAGTTGTGTTAAACAATAATTTAATAACATTTGTATGTATTGCATGTCTAGCGATTATGTTATTTGTTATTACATATATTAAATATACATTTTCTTAGGTCCAAACCGGTCGGGTAATAGCAGCCCTCACTGTAGCCTTTGGCTTATAAGAATTTGTCAGTCCCCTACACAAGTATGTACCTAGAATATTCATACAAATAACTGAAAAGTCAGACAAACTAAAAATTGGATTATTGCTTTGTTTACACTTTGTTATTTCTATGAAAATTCATATGAAGCAGCCAGAAATCGAAATGGCGGCTGCTATATTTGGGGTTAGCGCCAAAACTCCCTAACTCATCAGCCTTCTTAACTCCCTAAACCCTGTAATAAAGGCAAAAGGAGGAAAACAAAAGAACGCTGCGTCATGCATCACAAATTAATTTGGTGACGCTTCTGAAAACTATTTTTCTCCGTCAAAGAAAACGCTGCCACCGCATTTGGGAACCTGGCTTACTCCTATGCCAATGATGGTGGATTTTAGTTTGAACTCCTCAGAGACTGTCATAACTGAAGATTCATCACCCGCGACATGGAAAGGGCCTGACCAGATCTTCTAATCACTGCCCTTGGGTTTACCACCCACTGACTTCTTATGAAGTCCCAGAGGTACCTGATGGAATGTCAATATAACCGTGCTCAGTCTTTTACTCTGAGGAGTGCGGACTGACAGAGGGGCAGGTTCGTGGTTTTGTCAAACGTACCCGAAGAATATTTGTGCTTTACCAATCACTAACTTCACAAAGGGTGGAAAAATGTATGATCCTTACAAAAATCTCTCATTGAATTCCTTCACAATCACAGCAGCCTATAATAGAATAGAATTTTTTTTTCTCAATCTGGTTTCTGTATCTCTTCCTAGGTGTTCCTCTTCTCCATCTATTTCTTTTTCCGGTCATTTCCTCGCGTACCTGCTGTAATTTGTTAGCTGTTGGTGTCCATAACATTGCAGTCTACTAGCATACAAGTTACAAACTAAAATCAACAGACCAAAAGAGCCAGCAGTCAGCAGTGGACTCTCTTTGCTCCTGCGGGGGCCAAACAGGCCTGGACCCAATATTTTCGTTAGCAGGGGGCACGTATAGAGTCCCTAGCCGAAAGAATACCTCCCTGCACAGGTCCAAAATAGTACGTTTTTAACCATTACAGGACTAACGGGGTCTAAATCAATTAATTACTAAAATAGTTAATATTCTGTGCATAGCACGGGGAGGGGGTGCTCTTATTTTCCAACCATGACTTAGGTTCTATTGTAGGAGCGACGGGATATTCACTCCCAAGAAGGATATGTTGGAATTTCTGGTGGCACCTGCCACGTCTCCTTCCACCAGTCAGAGAGGTCGAAGAAGACGTGGCAGGTGCCACCAGTCATTCAGAGAGTTTACTATACAGAACTCTAGCTCTGCTTTCCCCAAAATTCCGGATTTCCATCGATCAGAGATGTCGTCGATGTCGAAGAAGACGTGGCAGGTACGACCACAAATCCACAGAGTTTACTATAGTACATACCAGAACTCTACCTTTGCCTTCCTCAAATTCCGGATTTCCATCGATCACGTTCACAAATAGGCGGGTTGGCGCTCGATGATATATTCCTCACAGCAGTGTGCCAACGTGCCGACTTGATTATCAACGTCGGCAAGAGAGCCAGCAGTCATTAATAATTGGGTAAGAAAGTGGTGTACAACAATGGGTGGTCAAGCGCCAATATTTGATTTATCATATCCTCTTCCATAGCCTTTAAACATGCCAAGTAATTATGTTCTCGCCAATTTTCGTCCCGTATTATTTACCTACGCATTCAAACCTTCAATGTTACCGAAAATATTATACGTAACTGTGTTCCTTACCTAATAACAATACAATAAAATAACAAATACTAACTCAGCGTCTAGATCTAGTAGGGATTATAGTGTGGGGTACCCGACAATCCAAAAATATTTGGTTGGATCGGCATCTCCTCTGCAGCGGGGAGAGGTCCTTAATGTTTCAAGTGGAATGTAAGTACGAGTTAGAAAACTGGTCTTTCACAAAACTTAAACTTCTTTGCCTTTCCTATATCAGGACAACCAGAAAATCATCTGCAGAGGTGGTAGAGTTTGACCTTTCAATGATGGGGCACGAGGTGGCACCAGTCAACAGACGTCCGACAATGATTTTCGGTCCATAATAAAGAAATAAATAAACCAATAAATAAGTATGTTATAAAAAGATTAGTTTCATTTATGTTTTTGTCAAAATTTAATTTTAAATTGTGCCACTTTCCCGCAAGACAGTGGTTGAATTATTGAAAATTTACTTGCAATAAACTACAATGTTAACAGTATATACAATGGAACACAATAAAACTCCTCTAAAAGTCCTTTCATATAAATCAACTTCATGTTCATTCAACAGACTTCACAATCTAAAACCCCCATAAAGGAAACGACAAAACTGGCAAAAGAGTTGATGTTATTTTAATCTGCCTTAAAGCTATCCCCCTCCCCTATTGCCCCCTGCGCCATAGCTTAGCATGCAATAAAAATGAGGAAAAGAACGGCTCGGAGTAAACACGCAGAATATGCCTGAGGAATACTAAGCACATTGCTTCATGCACCGAAACACCCGCAGATGGGATTTAAAAGAAGAAAGTAAACAATTTCACGGCAAGAAAAAAGGGGAGGAAATAATAAACTGAAACAGTGAAAGTGACATCCATTCATTTTGACTGCCTAGTCAAGAAATAAACGCATTCTTGACTTTTTGTGCGTTTCCGTCAAAAACAACATTTTTTATACTATATGCATATTGAATTGTAAGCTTTGTATAGTACTTTAGGTACCAAAAAGGCAACGAATGACAAGGGCCTGAAGAAACACATTTTTTCCTGTTTAGACCGATAAGGGTATTAGGTGTAGTACAATAGGAAGTAGAAATCAACTTTACGGCAGAATTTACTAGCTTCATGAATCAATTTAGGGCACCCAAATGTACTCTTTTTCAGGCTACCTTCGGTTTACTATCTTCTTTTTATTGAAACAAATGTACTCTTTAATTAGATTCTTCGACGAAAGTACTGTCGTAGGAAATGTTAAACAAATTTTCACTCAAGTTAGTTAATTTGAGCACATTTTTTTCGGACTAAATTAAGAGGAAACTTACCTTTTACATTGTCCACCCCTGGATCACCCCAAAAGAACTTGGTTCATATTTTTTATTTAAGGTAATACTTAGGTTATAAAAATTTGGTCCTTTAAATCGGTAGAGGACTATGTAACACACAATATTATAAGGTGTTTTTCATTATTGTTGTAATAATTTTTCCATGAATTCGATAATTAGGTAAATTTCTAGTACCTATCAATTTCAGGGAATTCAAAAAATTCCTCGTAGTAGGCTACTATTTACGAAACATTCCTCTCTTAATTGAACAGACTAAATCGTTATACAAGTAACTTAAGTATGAAATTAAAAAAATATATATGAACCAAACTATTTTGGGGTGATCCAGGGCCATCTTCCATTTAAAGAAAGAATGGGTACTTCTGCTAAGGCGCTTATTCCACCGACGTCAATAGTGAACTATTGACGTGTTTGAAGTGGTAGTAGGCATTCAAGACAGTGTAAAAATTCTCTGCTACCACGTCAAATACGAACTATTGACGTCGGTGGAATAAGCGCCTAACCCCTGTTGGGCATGTCCTTTCTTCTTCCAGACATCTGGACGGCCTATTTCAATTCACGTACTCATTATTCTTATGTACAATTATGTAACATGAAAACTCCGCTTTCTCTCAAATTTGAATGACCACGCACCGCGCCTACACATGCCATCATTATCACATTACACAAAGGACACATAAAAGGGCTAGCAGTATACAACCCGTAATAGGACATGATGCACCATTCTTCTCGGCACAAAACCAACGAGGTCACCTATTCACCTGTTAAACAACCTCAAAGTTAGTCAACGTCTGCACCATTGACCGCTGATATCATATACAGTATACAACTCACCCTATGATAAAGGAGGTCGCGTCACACACGAGCTTGCCCAATCCCAAGTCACTGCTGACCTTTCGTCTTTGTCTCATCGGGATTGAGACGTCTCATTAGCGGATAGTTCCAGTAGCACGGGCAAATAGGGGCAAGGCTCCTGTCAGCACTGACACGAGGTCATGTCGCAGGCATGGGGTCAATTTCAGTAGAAACTGGCTGAGCTACTATATAACGATATGTTACGGTCCAATGGCCTCAGTCCAACTGCCGCCTTTAGGTTACTTAATAGAAAGCACCTGACACATTACAGTATGGCATAGGCTGCGCTATTTAATGAAAAGTTCATTCGAAATGTATAATGAGGCTACTTAATGGAGAATACCTACTTGTCAGTTAAGAAAAACAGAGCGGAAACTCATTCATTAACTATAGAAATACAGTATGAGCGAATTGTACAAAATACCAGAAGCTTACGTGAAGTTCTTAAGACCGCATAGCGAGAAAACAGGAAACTACACATCGAATGGAGGTTCAAAAATGTGCAGCTCCAATAGTTGGGTTAGGTTCGCGTTCACAAAATGGACGAGCTAAGGATTACTCGGAAAAGGGAAGAGGCGAGGCTACTTGGGGGGGGGGGGGGGGCAGCCAATCGGCAGACCCAGAACAACTCTGGAGGAGAAAATAAAACAGAGAGCCGAGGCAAGTGAATGCCGGAGCTTCGCATTTTGGCAGTGGCGTAGACAGACCGAGCGGAGTTTCAAAAGAGAGTCAGGGGTTTGAATTGGCACAAGAGGGAAGAGCGACAAAGATGAATTGGCAGTTTCACCTTTTATTTAAATTTGTCTAGTCTCTAGTATTTTCATATTGTAAGCCGAGATTGACTACAGAACTCAGAAACAGCATCGTATATCTGCTCAATAAGCATATTATTTTGGAATACGGCACATATTGAGACGAAAAAGTAAATTCCAATATTTCATTTCATTTAGAGCAATGGAAGCATAAATAATAGATGAGGCATACGTGCAAATTAGATAATAAATAAATATATAATTAATAAATACATTTCTTTTCACATTGTTCTGTCAACATGCACATAATGTAAAAAAGGTCTACCGATCCACCTATGCGGAAGTGAAAGGTTCCATTATTGGTGTAAGTATGGCCAAGCAGCATTATTATATAGAAAAGATATTTTGAAAAAAGGCATGACTAACCACAAAATGCCCCATCAGAAATAAAAAAAGGAAGAGAAACTATGAACTATGAAAAACAAGCCTCCCCAACATCTCCTATAACTAATTTTCAGAGCATTGACTTATAAATACTACATGTTTTACAAAGGATTACAACCATCCTCTAGGGGCCTAGCTAGCAGAAAACATAACATTAGTTACACCTGTTACGTCCGCAAAACACAAGTGACACATTTCAAATAGTTGAAATAGTTGCCTTTTTTCCTTCACAGTTGAAACTATTCAGGGGTCGCTGAACCAGGTACTGACATTTGTCCATAGAAAAAAAAAAAATAGATACCCGCATTCAATACAGGGGGTCTAAGGGAATTTGTCACGATCCTCTTGTATAATACTAGGTTTAGGTTTTCGACCTTGCAACTATTTTTGTAGCCTGTACAGTTTTTGCCACCCCTAGGCATCATGTGGTGTTTGACCTTCTCGGTGTTTTTGTTGTTCATCTGATTTTGGGTTTCACTTTCAGGGAGCGCAGGCCTTCGACCATAGAAAAAAGTTAAATTCTACCTTCTTGGAACAAGGAATTTATGTCTTTGCTGGAGACTGCGGGTGGCTCTGCAAGTAGTTTCCAACGGCAAATTGTACCAATTGAAATTACTGAGAAAGAAGACCCTTCCAAGCTCCGTTAGTTATAAGATTGATTTCAACACAAATTACAGTATTTTATTGGTTATTCTTCTTGAAATGACAAAAAATCACTGCAAACATTGAAACCACTGACTTCATGAATGAATGAATGTATTTCCAAGACAATATACAGTATACTGTATATGCAAATTACAATAGAATTGTTATCGCTGGGCTTTAGAAGCCCGTACGCGATCAACACCTGTTACATTACCTGTTCATAAACAGCAAAAAATAGGAAAGCCTCAAAGGAGACGTGAAAAATTATCATCATCCATAAAAATATAGATCATAATAAAAACATCAGCTGTCAATAGATTTTCCCTATCCCAAAGTAATGGATGGACACTTGCATAGTCTATAACGGGCAGGCCAATAATATATTACTACACAATAATAATGGTACCATATACAATGCATTGGGGCTCCGATTATCCATAATGTCTTTTAAATTCTTTTCTTCAAAACCAAAACATGACCTTGGAAAGCCCCCTGTCGCCAGGCGCGGATCTACGGGGGGGGGCGGGCTAAGGGGGCTATAGCCCCTCCCCCCCCATTAGGGTCCTGAAAATGCGTAAAACCCCACTATTTCTGTCCTATTTTTCACACATTTTCTCCCGGGGGAGACCCCCGGGCCCCCCTTGTGCTCGATTGTATTAATTACCCATCGTATAGCACCCTTATTGCTCTAAAAAAGCGTAAAACCCCGATATTTCTGCCCTATTTTTCAAGAAAAATTCAAAATTTAATCTTAGCCCCCTCCTTGGTCTCATTCTAGATCCGCGCCTGCCCTGTCCCTCTACTAGACACCTAAGACATGCCTGGAGTTAGAAAGCACCGACAGAATGGTTCCACAGAAAAGTTATTATTTTAGTTATTTATCTTGAAATTTGAGCTTATTTTCTTTCTTTACGCCCTGAGCCATACTATCAAGGTGGATGCGACTTAGTGAGGTTAGTTTAAATTAATAAGTAATGCATGTGAATTTAAAAGAAATCGTTGAAGCTGTTTTTGAGAAAACAATTTTTAGTCATTTACGGGGTTATCCAGAAAATGAAAAAAACATGGACAATATTTTTATGAACCTACATGCCGGATTGCATCAAATTCTTTCCATCATCGAGTTACAAACATTTCGTAAAAACCACTTTCATGAGTTCCTGCGACCACAAAACGGGTAAATGCGCTGAAATCAATAATTTTAATCAACCCAAAGCTTTTTTTTATACCAACATATAAATAAGAAAGCAATATAAGTTCAAGACACTAGACTACCAACTTTCAATGCTTTAGGCTCAAAACAGTCTAAAAATAAATTAAAACCCATCAAGGTAAAAAACTCCGTCCCGAGTAATCAACCCTTGGAGAAAATGAAGGACCTTTTAATGTACCCAAATACAAATAATAACTCGGGGCCAATTATATTCCAAACAAGCAAATGTACTTGGTATTACCCCCTCATTGGGCTGCGCAGCCCGGCGTATAAGGGGACCATTTGTTTTTTGTGGCCATTTCTCATTTTGCGCCCTCTTTTCGATAACGCAGCTGCGGCATCTGAGTCGTGAAATTAATGTGGATCATGGTTTCTTTCGGGTTCGGGCGGTTCAGTGAAAGAGGCCCCGTCAGCCGCCGTTACGCGTCCGTGCCTTTCCTGATACAAGGCAATCATGTCCCGATTTGATTTTGAGTGTGAATGGTTAAATATTAGGTTCCTTTAATTTCAAAGTCATTCTCGCCCATCTACTTTTTATCTTGTTTTATGGGATGATCTAGCTCATTTATACACTTGCAAGCAGAGTAACGAGGATATATTTATTTGTTTTCGCCAGGGGAATATTTTGTAATTTCGAGGATTAGTTTGTCATTTTCAAAAAAAAAACTTTTGGGATGTTTAAGCCTGTGTGTTCAAAATGTTTTGTAAACAAGAAATTATCGTACTTTTTGGACGAAATTAATTAATTGCTCGTTCCACAGCCACAAAGAACAGGGAACAGATGAAAAAATCTTAAAAATTACGACCTTCCTGTGAAAGCTGTCTATTTCCCTTAGGCACCCATTCCACCGACCGGCTAGGACTATTTACAAAAACGGTGACGTGGTAGCAGACATTCAAGACTTAGGTGGCGTTTCCACCGACCTCGCATTGCAGAATGCCAATGACATTGACGGAAATTAGAATTTTTCTTTTTATAGAAATCTATTAAAATGTTTGTACTTAACATATACCATGACGCCATTTTTTAATTTTAGTTTGTTTGTGATTTTACTGTATGATCATTGATCAATTTTAACTATGGCATAGAGGAAAACAAACATTTCCGTCAATTCTGCAATGCGAGGTCGGTGGAAACGCCACCTAAGTCTTGAATGTCTGCTACCACGTCACCGTTTTTGTAAATAGCCCTAGCCCGTCGGTGGAATGGGCGCCTTACAGATTTACAACTGTGCTACAAAATGGGTTTAAGGCTCTTTATCAAATTTTTTTAAGGTAATAATATTTCAGTTCAGAAAATATAAACTTCCTGCGATAACTTGGATTTCGTATGAGTTTTTAATCTGCTCACTTTGTTATCTTTGTATCTGTGGAATAAGCAATAAATTATTTTCGTCAAAAAATCTTCTTGTTTACAAAACATTTTGAACACTCAGCCTTAACTGTACTACACAACTACACACTTTGTAACAGTTATGCAAGACTACAATAATTTATATACCTCATGCTCTTTCAATTCAGGAATTTAGCAGCCTTCTATGGAGGGGGAGCAAGTGGGCGCAGCTGGTGACTTCCAAGGATGGAAAGCTTTTTTTACTGCTCTAAAATCGAATTAGACTCGCTAATACAATATCAAACATTGATTATTTTCTTCTTCTTTAACCTCTTCTATCGAAGATTGGCGATCATATGGCAATTTAGACCTTAGATATTGTTGTTCTGAAAAGGGAAGTCTCATGTTTTTCAACCAAGATGTTCATCTTCTGCCCGGAGCAGGCCCGTACCCAAGGGGGGGGGGGGGCAAGGGGGCCATGCCAAAATTTGGTCATTGTATTGACAGTCTCACAGGTGAATTACTACGGATATATCATTTATAAAAAAAATTTGTCTTGGCCCCCCCCCCCAAAAAAAATTCTGGGTACGGGCCTGGCCCGGAGCCCTCAGTCCTTCTATCTTCCCTTGAATTATTACATGCAGAAGGTGATACTTTTCGTTCCTCATCACATGACCGAAGTATGTTAGCTTCCGTTTCTTAGCCGTCAGCAGCAACTCGGCTTCAGTATCCATTCCCATGCGTAGCATTGGTTATTAATCCAATCCAAATCCTCGTTCTGTATTAGGCACTTTCCAGTTAAGACAGATGTCAGCTGCTGTCCCTCAAACTTTGCATCATCACAAGTCAAGTGACCTATCAGTTCCGCAAGTACACGCCCACGATACAAAACATAGCAGACTAATAATGGGCTTTATTCAAATTTTAACCATTGCCAAAGATGAACAACATAGCGAGTACTAACGAAGTAGTAACGTAGGCAACTGCAGCACCTTATCTATTGGAAATGGTATTTGAACACCCCTGGTTAAAGGGAACCTGAAACACCCAAATTACTTATATTGATTACTTTAAAAATTCCTGAAGAAGTCTACAACGCCAGGGCTAATGTTGGGTCCGAAAAACGGGCCGTTTGTTGTTCTAATGCCTCATCGAGTTTGACAAACCCGGCAATTAATACCTGATTTACTTTATCTAAACGAGTTCCTAGGACCTGGCATTCCAGGCTCAGAACCAGAGGACACTTTCAGCTCGTTATTACCAATAAATAACCGGCCAGTTCAGTCGGCAAAGTATTTTTTCAAATTGGTTCCGCTGCATTGGCCGAAGACGCAATAGGTTTCCTGCTGAGGCACACAGGTTCATCCTGCTGAGATTTACAACTTCTTGAATCTGGTTTTGCGTAATTGGTACTTAAATTCTTTAACATGTTCAATTTAGTTTTTGAGAGTGTGGCAACTGTGGATATGTGTTGGTGCTGTGATATTAGAACCGGTCAAATTTATTTATTGCCGAATGGTATTTTTCTTATCTTTCTGCCTTTTCGCCATTTTCACTAGTAGCATTTTACAATTTAGTTATTGTTGAAATATTGAAATTCATTCAGAAAATACAAACCCACTACGCGCAAAAAGAAAGGAAAAAAATACTGTAGAACTAATATTTGAAGATACTGGAGCTCTTTGTTTATTCTGATGCATGAATAGACAAATAATAAATAAAATCGAACAAGCTCGGTGTTTCATTACCTTCAATTCCTGGTTGCTTTAGCATATTTGTTTATAGGTTTTAATGACTTTTTTTTTGTCCTAATACTGTATGACCAATGCTTTATAGCCTACTCATTGGCAAATAGGGTTATAGCAGTAAGCATTTATTCTATGGGTTATATACCATCACGGTAAGTTCTAAATACCTATTATAGGCCACTACCACTAGACCACCTACTACAAGTACTAATATTGATTGATAGCTACTATATTACATACAAAAAGTACAGTATGTTTTGGTATTACAATTTACAACATTTCTGCCAACACACACAGGTCCATGCGTTCGGTCTCTGTGTCTGGGCCACCATCGTGAAAAAAAGTTGCTTAACAAAGATGGAATTAAGACAACAAAAGACAAAGGCTTCTTTTTTCCGACGGCACATGAATCAAAGACAGCGGAATATTCGCTATACAGCAAACGATGATTCATGCAAACTCTTCAGAATAATGTGAGAGAATCGGAAGCGGCCCAGGTAGAAGGGCCTCTTCACAGCCTCACACATTTCAAGCATCCTCTAGCCCAATTCACCACGAGAATTCAAAAAGAATAATAATAATAAAGGCCGACCAACATCACGCCAAGCAGCGATCTGTACGAACTCTCTCGGTTTAAAATCACAACTACACCTACAGGTACACAGGTACCAAAATAGAGGAAGGTGCATAAGAGCAGCATAGCAAAGTCATCGAAATGGATTTGGTGTTAGTGTTGTAGCACAGTAAATTCATGGGGCATTATTATCTAGTTGCAATAGTAAGCGCGGTCTTCTTACGGTGAATGTCTTCCCGTTTGGTGGGGGTTTGGTTCCAGCAAGGCCAGAGCCATGATTGTGCTACCACATAGTTAGTCATTCCGAGACCGCCAAGGTAGTAAGGTCTGTGATGCGCGTACGTGTGTGTTATTGAAGTTTTTAGTTGTGAAATGTTGGATTACACGTCTTGCCTTATGGATACATCTTGGATTACAGTGCTGTGACTGTGCCTAAACACCCCTGTCCAACCCCCATCCCTTTCCCTGCTTGTGAATAACCCCCTGGAATTAAAATATCGTGTATAATGTGTGAGCATAGTTGAAAAGGTTGCTGGATAATGTGGAAAAAGTGTCGTCAGCGGAAGAAGTCTCGATGAATGAAGATGCTGTGGTTATTATGGATGACCGCAGCAATTGCTGCAGCCTTTGCGGCCCCGCCCAAGCCCCTGCGGTACCAGGCACCCGATGAATGCAAATGGGTTGAGGATGGCGGCGAAGATGTGGCCCTACTCTGCCGGCTTGGTACCATCAACAGCGAGCTGGAGAACACCAATTTCAGCGTAATTCAACCGCAGCACACGGTCCGGCTGCGACTAGAATGCAATAATACACTGTTTTTTCAAAGTTCCTTGACCGTCGGCAGTTTTCGGCCTCTAGTAGAGCTCAAAGACCTAGCTATTGAGTACTGTAAAATTTCGAATTTGACCGCAGGAGCTTTCCGCGGGCTGCGGGAGCTTCGTAACTTGACTTTGCGGACTCATAACACTGATTGGGCGGCTATGACCCTTCACGTTCAGCCTGACGCGTTCGTTGAGGATTTGGGCCTTCTTGAACGGCTTGATTTAGGGATTAACAACATTTGGGCCTTTCCCGAGGGTGTCCTTTGCCCCCTTCATAGTATGGAATACCTTAATTTGACGAGAAACCGGCTTCGTAACATAACGGGTCTGCGGTTCTCAGCTCAGCCGGGTCAGCGATGTGGCAGCAGCCTCAAAATTCTCGATTTGTCTTACAACAGCGTCGATAATATCCCAGCTGAAGCGTTTTCGGGACTTATTCGTCTTCAGAGTCTGTCCTTAAATGGGAACGGAATGACGGTTGTCGCTGACAGGGCTTTGGAAGGACTCGTAGCCTTGGATTCACTCCGTCTCAACCACAACAAACTCGTCAATCTACCCCCCGAACTGTTCTCAGATACAAAAGACTTAAAGGAGCTTTACCTCCAAAATAACTCCCTCAATGTGCTAGCCCCCGGAATTTTCAACGATCTCTCACAACTCATAGTATTAGATATTTCAAGAAACGAGCTCAACTCTGAATGGATTAATTCAGCAACTTTTGTCGGTCTCCTTCGACTTCGCATACTGGACCTTTCCGACAATAAAGTGTCAAAATTAGAACAATCCCTGTTTCGTGATTTATATAGCTTACAAATTCTGCGGTTAGAAGGCAATATAATTGAAGCCATTCCAGAAAATACATTTTCATCATTATATAATTTGCACACATTAATTTTATCTAATAATAAATTGTCTGTGATTAACAGTTATACATTAAATGGACTCTATGTGCTTAGCTTGCTGTCTTTAGACAATAATGACATAGTAACGATAGACGCCGACGCGCTAAAAAACTCATCAAGCTTACAAGATTTGCATCTAAACGGTAATCGACTGGTTGAAGTACCGACGGTTCTCTCGGACGTGCCCATGCTCAAGACTCTCGATCTTGGTGAAAATCACATTACGAATATTGCAAATTCCACCTTTGGCAGTATGCAACATATTTACGGACTTCGGCTTACGGAAAACAACATAGGCAACATCAGCAAAGGAGTTTTCGATAAAATGACATCACTTAAAATTTTAAATCTTTCCCGAAATAAAATACAAAAAGTGGAGCCTGGTGCTTTTGATACGAATTTAAATTTGCAAGCTATTCGACTGGATGGTAATTACCTGACGGACATTGGCGGACTTTTTGCCAAATTGCCAAACCTTATTTGGCTTAATATCTCGGATAATCGACTGGAATGGTTTGACTACGCCCTGATTCCCACTGGACTTCAATGGTTGGACATTCATGCTAATCGAATTCAGGAACTGGGTAATTATTTCGAGATCGAGAGTCAGCTACACCTCAGCACTTTCGATGCAAGCTCAAATAAACTGACTGAAATCACGGGAAGCGCTATCCCTGACAGTGTAGAATTCTTGCTCCTAAATGATAATTTAATTTCAAAAGTGCAGTCTTATACTTTTTTCAAGAAGCCTAACCTAACCAGAGTGGACCTTTATGGCAATAAAATAACCAATTTAAATCCTAATTCATTGCGGATATCAGCTGTGCCTGTTGATAAAGCACTACCAGAGTTTTATATAGGGGGTAATCCCTACGAGTGTGACTGCACTATGGAATGGCTACAAAAATCTAACGTCGAGAACCGTGCAAGAAATCAGCCAAAACTTATGGACGTTGAAAGTATATATTGTAAGCTATTATACAACAGAGGCCGTTCTTATGTGCCTCTTGTCGAAGTTGAATCAAGCCGATTTTTGTGCCAATATGAACTGCATTGCTTTGCGTTGTGCCACTGCTGTGATTTCGATGCGTGCGACTGTGAAATGACATGTCCCACCAACT
Source organism: Psococerastis gibbosa (assembly GCA_963971405.1). NCBI lineage: Eukaryota > Metazoa > Arthropoda > Insecta > Psocodea > Psocidae > Psococerastis > Psococerastis gibbosa. The sequence continues at coordinate 25,715,570 of OZ020484.1, forward strand.
GTACGTGCTACCACGACCAGTCCTGGTCGGCCAACGTCGTGGACTGCACCGCCACTGGCTATACGAACGCTCTTCCCGAACGGATTCCCATGGACGCAACTCAGTTGTACTTAGACGGCAACAGCATCCAGGCTGTAGGAAATCACGCGTTTCTAGGCCGCAAGAAACTTAAAGTGCTGTACATGAACTCGTCAAACATAGAAATAATTCACAATCGGACATTCTACGGCCTAAAAGAGCTAGAAATCCTACGATTAGACAATAATAGCCTAGTAGAGTTAAGTGGACAAGAATTTCAGGACTTGGAAAATCTTAGGGAGCTGTACCTTCACAATAATCGGATCACCGTTGTGAATAATGATACGTTTTTGCCCCTGAGGCAATTGCGTGTTCTCCGGATAGATAATAATCGGCTTCAATTCTTCGCTGTCTGGCATCTCCCGCCTTCCCTCACCCTGATCAGGCTGTCTGGGAACCGGTGGTCTTGTGACTGCGGCTATGCTGACCGGTACCGCGAGTGGATTCAAGTGGCGCGGTCAGCTATCGAAGATGTGACAACGCTGCGGTGCTTTTCCCAAACCAACAGCACCGAGCTCAACGAGCTGAGTTTCCTGTTAATTCACGAGAACAGTAGTATCTGTGAAGTAGAGCCTGTGATAGACAATGCAATCAACATGACCGATCGTCTCCGAAAGCAAAAGACTGTTTTGCAGCGACCCGAGTTCGACGGTTACATACCCCTGTTGGTAGCAACAATGGTCGCGTTCCTAACCATGTTAGTTGTAATTCTAGTAGTATTTTTATACCGGCAAGAACTCCGAGTCTGGTTCCATAGCCGGTTTGGCGTTCGCCTCTTCTACAGACGCCCAGCCCTCGATCGTGACGACCGCGATAAACTGTTCGACGCGTTCGTGAGTTACAGTTCGAAGGATGAAGCGTGGGTGGCTGAAGAACTTGCCCCGGTGCTGGAACACGGTGACCCCAGTTATCGTCTGTGTCTGCACTACAGGGACTTCCCCGTGAATGCTTATGTTGCGGACACAATTGTTCAGGCGGTAGAGAGTTCCAAAAGGACTATAATGGTCCTCTCCGAAAACTTTATCAAGTCCGAGTGGTGCCGGTTTGAGTTTAAGTCAGCGCATCATCAAGTTCTGCGAGATCGAAGAAAAAGACTGATAGTGGTATTATTGGGAGAGGTCCCGCAGAAGGATTTGGACCCTGATATTCGACTGTACTTAAAAACGAACCCCTATCTCTTGTGGGGTGACAAGCTGTTCTGGGAGAAGCTGCGGTTTGCGTTGCCCGATGTGCCCAACAATCAGCGAAATAGGAGCAGTATGAGGAACTCGAACCTTCACCACCAGCATATGATGCACCACATCCACAGGCACAATAACCACACAGCGGCGCCAGCAGCGAGAGCCATCCACATCTAGAACTGTGAGTGTAAAAAATAATTCCCTATGTACAGTGTAGTATATAAACCCCCTTCGAGCCCCATTTTAGTTAACTTATTCATGTTTGTGATAAAAAGCGAAAAAATACTATTGACAGCCTTTAAGTAAGCTACCCCTTTGATAAAAAAAAGACTTGCATCCGTACATGACGTTAGTACGGAAGCTGACTGAAAAAAAGGTCAATTTTTAGACTTTAAATGTTTAGAATTTTTTTTATACCTATTACCTAAAATGTACTCTATGTTTTTACTCTAATTTCTCACTGTCTATCTTCAAATGTTTTTGTATTTATGTAGGGGTATGCTTACAATGATCTAGTCTTTGCCTATCGTTCTCACTAAAAATGGCAATTTGTATTTTTCTGAATAAACAATCGTTAGAAATTATTAATGATGTCCTTATTCAAGACAAAACATTCCCAGACAAAGCGTCCACATTTCACGTTTAAAATCGTCGGAAGAATAAAAGTTATGGGCAAAAATAAAGCTTAATAATATAGAACATAGTAAATCAGCTCGATAATACTGCAAAACTTAGTTTTTCTTAATGAAAGTAGGCTGATTTTGACTTAATTATGAGAAAACAATGGAAAATCCATTGTAATGTATATGAAATTTGGACGACTTTTTAGGAATTTAGAAATCAAACTACAAATGGCTTGAACTAAAAACTTACTAGAACACATTATGTTTGGCCCATAGTTCAGTACCCTTATTAAGGGTGAAGATCATTATGTATTTAATTTTTAAATTTCCACCCCGATGTGTTCTCAAAGTTTTTGGTAAAAGGTATCTGTCGAACCCTACTATCTATTTAGCCAAAGCGACTGCTAGGCTAAACAAGTCTGTCTGAAACACTGGCTCTGTCTTAAAGTTGACAGTCTGAGTCTGAATTAGTTTAATAATAATGCCGGCATTCCTTCTGTTTTGGCGAACTTGGCAGAGACCTTTGGCGATAGGTGGTAGGGCTGGGCTTTCGGACCGGCAAAGCCGGTTGAAGAAAGAAGGCGACTCCTCAGCATTGTGTACAACAGAAAAAATCACAATATAGAACAGCCGTCAACAAAATATGTTCGTATATTGAAGCCACGTTGAAAGCTATTTCAGTAAAATTGAACAGATTTTAGCAAGCATACTGAAAGTGAAAACCCAACGTATGAGCCGTGAGGTTAACATGAAAATATTCTTGAAAATAGGAGTGTCCAGCCTAATAGCAACATTTACTGTGCTATCGAAGTCAGTGCGATAGAGCGTCCCCTAGGCTAACTTTCAATTACCAAGTTATAATAAACGGTTGCTGTCATTTAACGGAATCCAAATTCACCCGAATTTCGCCAGACAACAGCAACAGTTCTTATTTGGATACAGCTGCTGTAACTTGCTATTTGACAGTTAGCCTATGGATAATATTTACGGTACCGACCTGAATTATTTCATACGTCCCCTCAACGACCTATTCATATACATGAAAATTATATATAAATACAAGTATGTAAAAAATAAATTTTCATATCTTGCGTATTCCTAAATATGAAAATACAGAAAGAATAGTTATTAGGCCGGAGTAGACCAGCTAGTTAGGAACCGGGCTATGCAACGGAAGGACGAGGTTTGAGACTCTACATAAGATTAAAAATGTTCCGCACAACCCTAATGGGTACCATACCTTCACCGGAAGGGGAAAAACACGAGTGCCGGACATGTTGCCGACAACAATATGCAGTCCTCATTAGGTTGTCTTTCCACGGCGTTAGTTATAAGGCCGGCGACATACTATCCCTTATCACCGTCCCGCTAAAAGGGAACGATTTGAAGGGATGGCATGAATGCATGGAGCCTAAAATGAGCCCTGTCACACTGTTCCGGTGGCACCGTGCCATCGATTATCGACCGGATAGTGCTGCGGCAGGGAACCGGACACGGGACAAAAAAATAAACATTCCGTTGAGTGAGGCAAGATAGTATTTCAACACATGCGACACGGTAACTTGAGTATAATAAGACTGATCGGATCAAGAGTATAAAATACTAAAATCAGCAATTTTTAATCGTTCGCACCGTGTGGCAGCGTCGTGTCATCCAGGCAAAACGCATCCCTCTCAGTCGCATTCGGCAAAAAGGGATAGCATGTCGCCGGCCTTATTTAGGAAAAGCAAAACAGGCATGAAAAGCTGCATCCATAATCTACGTTGCATTTCCCCTGCAGATGCATGGATTCAGTCACAAGACCAAAATACGATGTACTGCAGGTAGATTTTCATAAGGTCTGGTACTCAAGGATGATTTTCCCAGTCGCGATTTGCCGATGTCTATTACATTGTAGCCATAGGACTTGCAGAAGATTTCTTGATGATTTCGGAAGCTGGCGTGAGCCGAACGCACAAAAATGCACGCTTTTCCCCTAGACACGCCAGCTCATAGAAATCTTCTGAATCAGAATGTTTGAGCCGGAAAATCGCGACTGGGAGAATCGTCCGTGTCTACCAAGCCTTAGAAACGAAGGGTAAGGATTCTGAACACGTTAAATCTTGGCTCCAAGTCCAAGTCACCAACTTCTGGATCATTTTAACTGTCGAAGAATATTCCAAATTCCCTGTTTTTAATAATGAAGGTACGAGTACCTTCAGACCAATCCTATGTCCTCCTATGTGGTACCTACGATTAAAGTAAGCGTCCTGGCATATTCCGCAGCACCAAGGCTATATCGTATGTGCTGCGTGTCGTAACATTGAACCCGTCAGTTAGCTTACTAGAAGGCTCACCGGGCTTTATTGGTCAGGGCTCTAGTTGAGACTAGCTACTATTTCAGAACAATAGCTATTAAACCTGCAGTTTTGGTATCATGTACAGTGGATGTAGGTATTGCAAACTGCATATCGTAATGAAGCATGGCGGCCTTTACTCAGTCAATAATGGATATGGCTTCGTATCAGTTGGTGTAGTGTAACACGAAGAATTTGCGCATGTATTCATATCAAGTGAGTCAATATAATCAACAACAACGCACGGTCACATTTCGAAATCGAGTTTGAAAGCTCTTTCAATAAAAAACATTTGCCACAGAAATCAACAGGGATCTAATAAAAGGCTGTCTGAGTGAATTGTAGCAATAAACAAAAAATAACAAAAACTTAAGAGTTTTAGAAAAACTTGTTATAACAACCCGAATTAGTAAAACCCAAATAATCGTTAAGAAATTAACTTTGTCTAAGAAACCCACTTGTGTTAGTATAAAACCCAGAGCGCTTTCGGCAAGAACTGCCATCTAATGATTGCATCTTCTCCTCGAGTTGAGCAAGTCTCAAATCGCAGATAAGGTGTAACTGTGCTAGTGGGTTTCCCTCTGTAGATGGCAGTTCTTGCCGAAAGCGCTCAGGGTTTTATACTAACACAAGTGGGTTTCTTAGACAAAGTTAATTTCTTAACGATTATTGGGGTTTTACTAATACGGGTTGTTATAACAAGTTTTTCTAAAACTCTGTTAAGTTTTTGTTATTTTTTGTTTATTAAAATGAAATACCACGAAGTCACGAGTAATCTAATTATTTATGAATTGTAGCAACAGAATTATCATGCATAAGAACCTTGTATAATATCAATTCATGCTTAGTCTTTTTCGCTACATTGAGTTCTTACCTGAAAAAATAAAAAAAATGAAAATTGAAATTACACATTCTTTTTAAATTTTAATTTATCATTGCTTTTGAAAAAATTCTGCTTAAAACTATTGATGGATGTCAAGAGACGAATCTGGGCAATCAGCACAATGTTAGTTTGATCACTGGTCTAAATAAAGGCATTGACATGGGTAGCGAAAAACCTGTCAGAATGCGCTCAGCACTTGGTCTGATAGGAGTTGGAAAAAGTGTGAGGCGGTTGTTGAGTAGATTAAGAGCAAATCGGACTATAATGGGTTAATTGTAAGAGTGGGCCGAAACGCCCAAAATTCGCCCATATGGAAAATAAAGACAATTTTCTTTCTTTCTTTCTATAACTTAGTTTGTTCACAAAGTCAAATTTCTTATGAAATGTCGATCACAGCCATAAATCGGAACAGAAGAAGTGTTCCTCTACCTTTTGGTACGCAGTACCAATGTAGCCGGGGCTAGCAGCGTTTTGCCAGTTTTCTACAAGGCGTGAGAAAATGCAAGATTAATTTAGGTCTATCCTTTAAAAAACTGTGGCCAAATAATGTTAGCGCAGGCGTCATACTTTGTATCAAAATGTCGAGGAGCATTTCTTCAACTTCTACTCTCATTGATGGCTCTGTGATCGATGCATCATAGAAAATCGACGCGGGTGCGTGTGTCCGATATTGTCCTAAGGGGAAGAAATATACCCAGATCTACTGTAGTTCTCGCATTTCATGTGATAAAAACGACTCGTCTTTAACGACGTAAAACGCGCAATACAAAAAAATTGAAAGAAAATAGTTTTTATTTAATAATTTATTAATTGCGTCACACGTTTCATCTGATAAATTGAAACGCTTTCACATTTACTGTGAAATTGTTCGTATTTTTAGTCCCCAATTCAGAATTATCAGCAGCAGTAAGTTATTAACAGATAAGGCGACAGTGGGAGGCAAAGGTTAATATCTGAAATGTTGCGGCAAGGAATGCTGTTGAGGAGCTTCCATAATGAGCCGTTGTGCAAGCTCTTAAATGGCCCATGCACTGATTAATGGCCAACACGCAGACAAACCATCTGTACTTTATTTTCCTTAGCACTGAGGACCATAAACATCTAAAAATATTCTCCACTCCCCTTTTTGTTATTTTCTGTTGTACGATAAGAAGCTATAAGAAGGGCTGCCATGCTTAACTGGAAGGCCTGTAAAGGAGAGGGGCTATTACGATCAGCTAGTTTCGGAAATCCACTCAAAAAGGCAAAGAATCGATTTTTAGCTGAGATATTTGAAATGAGGAAAGGTTCTTTGTTGTGAGGGGAAAGAATGGATACACAGTACGTACGCAGGACATGTAAATTTGTGGTACAGACTCCGACTTTCACCCGAAAGGTTGTTGGTTCGAGTCTCAAACTGGCGACATTTTCTGGCCATGCTTCGGAGGGCATGCAAAGCAGGCGGTCCCGAGTCTTCCTAGTTGAGTGTAAAAGAGGGCTTTATAGCCCTAACTCCGCTAGGTTGGCTTAGTAATAGAACAAAAAAAGTCAATTTTTATTTATATATTTATTTACACATTTACCCCATTCTACCGCAGGGCTCAGTGGCTGAAATTAGGTGAAAGAAGAACTTTCCACTCACTATTATTAGTATATAAGGTTTTGAGCAGTGCAGCTCCTCCATATCTATATGACCGCCTAAAGCCATTGAATTCCCATAGAAATGGACTTGTATTGCGAATACCCCGACATAACACAGCTTTATATGATAGTTCTTTTTTTGTAAATGTCTGCCGCCAGTGGAACTCCCTAGATAAGGAAATTAGATCGCAGCCAAAGATTCGTGGGTTCAAAAGCCAGTTGCTGAAAAAATTACTAGGAACAGAATAGGTTTAGAATAAGAATACTGTCTAGATATTTACTGTATGTGTTTTTTTTTTTACGTCACGTCACTTTAGAATAAGTTCTTTTTATGCATTGTTAGAATAAGATTGTTTACGTTAAGCGTATGTATTTTGTAAATTGTATTGTTTTTGGACGTGGGTTAGGCAGAAAAAGACTTTCTAGTCTTAAGTCTCGCCCCGTAAATATAAGACGTTTATTATTATTATTATTATTATTATTATTACACATTATTATCTATATTGTATGATACAAATTTTATATAATATTTGTATTATTAAAGTACCTTTACCAATGACGCAAAGTCAAACCAGCCAAAAACCTGAATCAATCGAAATGATACATAAGAAGAGGTTCCCTTTAATTTGCAATTCGGTAAAAAAACATTTTTAGCCACAATTGGCATATCTTCGCAGACACTCTCAGTTCTGTGTAAATTTTATACTCATTTATAGTCTAGTCATAATATTTTGTGGTAGCTATGTAAAAAATTAATGCAGCTTAAAGTTAAATATTTTTTTACGCCTATACCTTTGAACAACATGGGTAAATTGAAATTACTACTGCTTACGTAGTAATTTTTTTAAATAAAAAAATAAGATATAAACTGTCCCCAGCCCCGTTAGTACTTATGTGGAGACGATAAGATAAATTTTATTTACAGAGGCGGAATACTTTATACAGTATGTGCGAAATGGAGCTTATAATCTTAATAGTCGAGTTCTAACTTGTTATTATGGGACAAATCAACATAAAGATAATGAAAAAATAATAAACAAGCAGCCTTCTCTAAATTTTATGACAGAGCAATCATAAACTCTTATGATACAGTAGCCGTAGCCGTAGGATTCTTAGGGTGACTTTCTGACAATACTATGAAAACACTAGCAGTATGATAACAAAGTGCGACGCTGCTGTCTTATTTATTAACAGTAGAAACATACGATAACAGTGATACTCTTTGTATACTAGTGCTTTCATAGTCCACTCGAAAAGTCACAAAAAACTCCTACGACTAGTCGACTACTATATTATTGTATAATGCCAAAGTATTGTTCTACCCGACCACAATAGCATGCCACTTGGAACACTTTGTTTATTCGAAAACTTGCATAAGCGGAATACCGTGTTTATTCGACTTTTATAAGTGTTCCAAGTGCCATCCTATCATGTTCGGGTAGTAGTCTCCAAAATTTAACATATTGATGTTCCATCCGCACTTAGCATTCCCCTACTATAAATAAATTTACAGTACCATAAACTCTGATAACTCCCGCAATAGAATAATGTTCGCAAACCCTAGCAGACTATAATAAAGTATTAGAGCTAGATTTATTGATAAGACTCAGCGTTATAAAAAGAAAATTTGCAACCAGTACCAATTCATGGGTGGCCAATGTAAATATTTACCTCTTGCAGCCGTAGCACGAACAGAAAAGGTTGAACTGACCCACATTTAGCTTTGGGTAGGGCTCTAAAAAGTACTATATATAACTACACAATAGTATATTTATAGGCTTAGGTTTGGATATTATGCTTATTTATTATTTATTTATTATATTATTATTTATTTATTTATTATTTATTATCTGTTGACGTGGTGTTGTGAATGCGGCCAAAAGTCCCCCAGGGCTGACAGCGCCAACTTAAGTCAAGTAAGTCAAGTCAAACAATTAGGTAAACAGTCAGTGAAGATGGAGGCTCCGAAAAACTTGCACCTATATTGATCACGATTGTGTAAAAATAAACAGCAAATGCGTTGACAATGTATCCTTAACTCCTGGTAAACTTTTAATTAGTGGTAAGTTAGGCTAATATAGCAATAACTTCCAGGGATAATTTGGGGAAATATTAAGGGGAAACTTTCCAAACTTTTGACGACCCGAGCTCTTGGGTTCTAATTCCACTTTCCCACAATTTTCCGTACCTTCTTGTAGGGAAGTTTCGTCAAAAAAACGAGATTCTAAAAGTTTTTAGTAACTAACCGGAATTTTTTTTAAATAAAAACACCTATAGCGGAAAAATCCATGAATACATGAGGACAACCATAAAAGGCGGCAAACTATTGTTTCGGAAAGTTGCATGCCGCAGAATATGTAATAGCAACTTATTATATAGTTTGGTCAAATTGCATGCCGGTGCTAACCATATGGTATTCAGCGCATACAATGACTAGTTAAAACCGCTATTGTATTTTTTATTGGCCCTAGGTCCCACACAGTCGGTCTTGTTGCATTTTTCTCTTCTATTAAAAAAATGTACGTTATAATAATAAAAAATACTTTAATTTACCAGAAGCATGTACATATATAGTACATAGAATTATTTAAAATTATTCGCGACAGTAATAATTAAAGTTGATGTTCCACCTACATATAGCCCATATCAGGATTCCAATTCATCAAAATTTCCCAGCCTAGAATCACATCGAAATCTGTCGATTTTCACTTTTTATTTAATTTACTAAACAATTAATTCAAGATTTGGGGTCTAATTTCATATATTACATTAAAAGGCATACTTAATTTTTTGTGTTTTACCTTTAAAAACTCTGTAAATTGTATGTGTCCCCGTTCAGTTTTAAGGAAAAAAACACATAAAAAATGTAGCCTAACTGCCTAAGTTGGTTTGATCCAGGGATGGCTAAAGTCTCGATGAAAATTTCATATTCATACACGTACATTGGACCACATGCTATTGGATATGGAAGAACCAATAAACGGGGCATTAAATACCGACACAAGGGGCAATTAATGCTTTACAAAGCGACAGGTCCGCCCCACTTCTTCGCGTTTCCGGTCTTGATAGCCACCATTTCAATTTTAGTCCTCCCCCTCTTCCATGCCCGCTACAAAAACGTGGCAATAATATATAAATGTGCGTTACATAAGAATATTCTTCAACGGGTTCTTACTGCTCATTCACATTCTTTTTCTCTAAATAACCGCGAAAGGTTCGGCAAAGGGGGTTCTTTAATACCCGTCTAAATCATCATTGACTAATCAACACTCCCCGCAGCAGTTTATTTAAAATAACAAGAAAATATTAGCATAAAATAATTAATATAACATGATTATAATGTAATACATAAAACCCTACGGGAATTAAATTCGAAAAGGGAAAATCAGGTTTCCAACACAACTTTGCGGCTCCATCAATTAATAATTCCTGCGTTCCTTTTTTAGACAAATATATGAAATTATCGGGACTGAGAGTGACAATTGTAATTAAAGGACATCAATTGATGTTGTGCTATGCCAAAGATAATTATCTAAAAATTGCATTGTATATTACCTATTTGTTTTGTAGTCAATTTCATTTGAATAATAAATAAAATAGTAAAAAATAAATAATTTTTTTTTTGTGAAACTATAGGTCTTCTATATTTACTTCAAAAGGTAAAAACAAATACCGCGTACAAAACGTGGCTAAATTTTTAACTATACGATCAACATTACCCTTTAAATTTGATTTTAAAAAATAAAACTGAAGTGGTGGTTCTCAGTCGGGCTGCGCAAGGGGAATCTTCCCAAATTTTGCAAAAACAACATGGAGTAAGAGCTAACTAATTAATTTCTTCGCCCAGAGCCCTTATATTGAGAAAAATGCTCTTTGAACACATCCTAAAATAATTATATTAACTGTGATAATACACAACTGATTTAAAGGATAAAATAAGTGTTAGTTCTAGCATGCCTCGTCAGCCCCTTTCTTTTAGATTAGGCGCCCATTCCACATACGTCAATCGTCAATGAAAAATTGAAAAATGACGTTTTAGCAGACATTTAAGACATACTAAAAATTCTGCTACCACGTCAATTTACGTCATTTTTCAATTTTTCATTGACGATTGACGTATGTGGAATGGGCGCCTTAACAATAGTTCATATAAATAGATGTATTGTGTATTATCAAATCTTAAAAAATTAAAGACGCGTTCAAATGAATCAAATTTGAATCGGGGCTACAGGATTAGGTATTCGTAAGTCAAAGAGAATTCTGAGAAATGCACTGACTGCACCCTTTTCAGGCTATGGGCGCCTTATCCAAATTCCATGTAGGGGTTTGGAACATACAGTAACATAGGGGAACCTGGAATTTAATTAATAATTATCAACGCATACGCTACCTCAAGCTCATAATTTACAAGAATGCTACTCCCTAATGAACATGGGATTTCTCGAAAACCCCGACGAAAGCTCTCCCAGGAGAGACCATCAGCGCAGCGAGTCTACAACTTTCCACATAAATATGACGTAAGTGTTAGCGGTAATGCTACCACCAGTTTCTTAGGCCCGGTCCCACCAACGCTTGAAAAGTCTTAAGCCAAGCATTGGAAGATAGTGGTGTCGCCCAGTATTCTTTACTGAGACTTTTCAAGCGGTGATGGGACCCGGGCTCATGTTAAGGTACTTTTTTCGATAAGCATTTTGTAATTTTCTCTAAAGTAATATTGATACTCTTGAAATTAACTGCAATGTGCATGTTTTTACTTAACTTATCGAACATTCAAGTGTGTCCCCTATCAAGAAACGTTCAATGGATGCATTCGAAGGGCAGAAGTGCTTCGGACAAAGTGAACGTTAGAGTAACTTAAGGATCCAGAAGGCGTTACCTGGCGAGAAGAATAAAGAAACATTGCTGCAAACCAATCGGTAGATTGCGAATAAAAAGGAAGAGGAATAGATTCCCTCAATTTGGTTTGCCAACAACACACATCCTACGCACTTGTATTTTGAGTTAAGATGAAGCAGACCAGTGACATTGTCCACCCCTAAATCACCCTAAACTAGGTTGGTTTATGTTTTTTTTTTTTTTAATTTAATGCTCAAGTTATAACGATTAGGTGTGTTCAATTAACAAAGGACTATTCCATACATAGTACTAAGAGGATTTGTTTAGTTTCGGTGCAGGTGTTTATCCGCGAAACTTATAGGTGACCTTTTTACCGAATTACCAAATTCATGAAAAAATTATTATTATAATAATGAAAAACACCCTATAATATGGTGAATGAAATATTAAATTAAATGGCCCAATTCGGTTTAACATAAGTATTAACTTAAATAAAAAATGCAAACCAACCTATTTTGGGGTGATCCAGGATTGGTCAATGTCAACGGTTCTTCTTAATTTACAATTTTTCAATTTTTTGTAATTTATAGTAGCATACAGGTATGCAAGGCCGTAGCCAAGGGGGGGGGGCTTATTGGGCTGCAGCCCCCCCCCCCCCCGAAATTAAAAATTGAGGATTAAATAAATCTTCGTTCGGTAACATGAATATGTCTTCCTAAGTAAATTATAAACTTTACTGAGGTTAAAATCTTAAAACCTCACTATTTCGCATCTATTTTTTTAAAAATTTTCCCCCGGGGGGGACCCCCGGTCCCCTTGTTTGGAACAATATCAATATGCATTCCTTTGCAAGCTTTTCTGCTGTAAAACCCCACTGTTTTGCAGTTACATTTGCAAAAATTTTCACCGGGGGAGACCCCCGGGCCCCCCCTCTTTCGGTTAAATGCAATATAACTTGTATGAATAAGCATTCTTTTGTAGACTTTTTCAAATCCTGCTGTTAAAATGCGTAGGCCTAAAACCCCACTATTTTGCGTTTATATTTTCAAATTTTTCCACCGGGGGAGACCCCCGGGCCCCCACCTCGGGTTAAATGTAATATTATTTCTATACTTTCTAAACCATCGTAATGATATCATCGCATTTTAGTCCGCATATCCGCAATATGTTAAAAACCTGTGTTCGCACCGAAGCTAAACCCTCCAATTTTGATGTGCCTATGCTATCATAGTATATACCAGTAACACCATAACCTCTAAGGAATACCTAGATACAATTGAATTCTCAAGAAGTAAATTTACACTAGATAGGATCTCAGTTGGCACAGCCCCCCCCCCCCTACCGAAAAAAAATCCTGGCTATGGGCTTGCAGGTATGTACTATAGTAGTGTAAGGAAACCTATAGTGAAACCCAAAATCATTTCCAAATTGAATGCAATACGAAATCTAATTGGTAAGTCCTATCTTCCATTCAAAATAAAAATAAGACATTTTAAAAAACCGTGTAAGGCTTGCATAGACCTATTACATGTTTTTGCGAAGCCTACATGTCTACATACCTCAATCAAAGCTATCAATACATTGATAGTAGGTTATATCCCGAAAAGCAAAGCGAATCTAGTCTAATCCTGGGATATCCTTTTTTTAATAACCAGCCTAGTGAAGCATCGAAATAGACTGGAGTTAGCTGATTCGTAAATGTTGAGAAGACGACACTTAGTTACTTGATAACTAGTTGAGAAGGCGCATTAAATATGAGGCAAGTATAAAAAGGGGCAAGAGCTCTCATTAAATTCATTACGTATGCAAAACCGATGCTCCTGGCCATCTAACAAGGCTACTTTGGGCTAGCTACAAAAACTGCTATAGGTTTGTCTCACTTCGACGAGGCCTCTTGCTCATTTACTTAAAATAAACAACTTTTTTTTACTGGCGTTGATGGATTGAAGCGTGGAGATGGTTCCAATTCCCTTTGCATGGTCTACACTTAAAAATTATAATCAAACTGAAGTCACTACTCTCTAGTCGCAACCTATCGATTGGTTTGCAGCAAATCCTTCCATCTTCTTCTCTGTCCTGGGCTGTTTTCTTGGGTTTATGTTTTGTTTGAGGTATTCTTTTTAGCTCTCCTCGCCAAAATGGAGGTAATTCTTTGGTTTATCCTACTAGCACGTATAAAAAATTGATAAGGGAACTTCGAGAGGTTTGTCTCATCATAAAGATATACACGTACAGTATGTTGAGTGTACCGCATTTTTTAGCAAATGACAATAGTATAAGAGTTGATTCAATAGTATAGTATATTGAGTATAAGAAATGGGTCCTGGGCGACCCCCTCACACGGCACTAAGGGGGAAGAGGAAGAAGAAGATGAAGAAGACAATAGTATAGAGATACCATTAGATATTATGAAAAATGGCAAGAATTACAAATGTTTCGCTCAACATATAGCAACCGTACGCAAACATATAAATCACGTCATGTTAATGAAATGAAAACACGAAAAACATTTATAAAGTATGCATTGTTTTCCTATTATTATTGCATGCTTACACAGAAACTCAAAATTCCCACTTTGAAATCCCATAACAAACTTAGACCTACTCCGAAAATTCCCCTTATTAATACAAATGACAGTTCCGTCACGACTGAAAAACATAGGGAAGACAAAGTTTTAGGAACTGATCTCTGTCAATTTGAAAGGAATGTTCACCAAGTAATGGGAGGCGAAGCAAAACTAAACAAGCGAAGGGGGGAAAAAGGGAGTGTTAAGTGGGTTGGACAAGCTACGTTCACATGTGAGCGTAAAGCCCAGTACACACGGACGATTGGGGTAGGCGCCCTGGGAAATTTGTTATTGAAGCAAAATCTAAGAATCTACTTCAGAAGATTTTTCTCTCTAAGATGACGCTAGTGCACGATTTTCCGAAAACCGTGTACAGAAATCTTCTGAAGTGCGTTCACAAGTAGACTATTTCTTGGCACCGACCACTGACCAATCCATTTGCCCCTATGGCAAATTTCTTAGCGATTCGCTGGCGTTTGAACGCCCGTGTATACCGGGCCTTAAGAACAGAACCCTAGCTACTATTGTCAAAGAGTGGCTATTTTGATTTTCCCATAACCCTTTGCTGACATGCCACCACCATGGAGGTCTTCGGGGGATGGTGAGAATCCTTGTTGTTGATCTTTGCGGTGTGTTGCCAGGTTGTTATATTGGTCAACAGTTGCATCCTTTTTAAAGTTCGGAAGAGTCATGTGTCGGACCCCTGGGACTATGCGGTCGTAGTGATAATTATTTTCGCTTAAAGTTTCCACAATGGCTGCCGTAGCCACTGGTCAGTTTAAGATTATTTCGTACACAACCGTTGCAGGAGCTGTTTCAGGGTCGGATCCAGCCCATTTTTGGGGTGGGGAGGGGAAGTTGTGGGTCAAAATATAACATACATGTGTAGTATCGATTAAATTAGCGTGTAATAAATTAACTTACAATATAATTACTAAAGCTACCCCCCCTGTATCCGTCCATGAGCAGATTGAATCACTCAGTTTGACGGTTTGTAAATTAGATTATACTTTTTAGAATCATTGCCGAAAGTAGATAACTGGTGACTGTGTCAAAATATAGAATCTAAACGGGTAAAATAAAATTAATCTGAATTACTTTTCACAAGATTACAAGCCATACTGAAAATAGAACAAGGGTCATTGCGTCAACGCATGTGCAACTTCCACAAGCTTACCACTACTCGCCTTCTGAATTCAGGAATGTTCGTACACACAGTTTTTTTTAGAATAAAAACCGTACTTGACCTCTTCAATCACTGATCGACCGGTACGGTACGAGTAAACTGAACTAAAGGATTAAAAGAGTTATGTGGATTATTGATTTTAAATGTTTCGGTAGAGAATAGAAGCAAATAGGAAACCTCACCAGTATAACACTCATTAGGTACAATAGATAGGTGTGGTAATAGGTTTATATTACATATAATGCATCAAATACACATGGAATATTTAATATATACTATTATATTGATGGAAAATATTCTTATGTAAGATAAAAACACATTACTTATCGAATTGAACTTGGTAATATGCAAGTCAATGAAAATGTTCACATAGGTATCTTATGTAATTCATCCATTTACTTAAAGTTGATAGTAAAAAATCCCCCGTCAATATAATAATGATTAGATGCAATTGTAGGTGCGTTGTTCCCTGTACACCGACACCTTACAAGTTCGCAGTATCAGTTTCTAGCCCGTGGCAGTTATATGGTAGAATGTCCGATACTTGGAGTTACACAAACCTCTTGTAAATAATACTACGGGGTCGTAACGTATCCGAGAAGATATGACACTGCCGATTACGAAGATGTCAGTTTTGTTACATTCAACAATGATTGGTTTTGTTTCCAGCGCATAGGCTAATTGACATGCACCGCAGCGTGCAGTTCCTTACTAGCATACATTCTCAATGTATATTTTTGTTTCTTATTTAAACGTTAGTACAATGAAAGCTCTGTGATGGTAGAAATGTTCGATTTCGAGATTTCAACTGATTTACACGTTTTGAGGTCACAGGAAATGTCAGTCTGTTCGTCGATTCCTAGGCAAATTATTAATTTTGTAAAAATATGCAGCTTTTGATTGATTGATTGATTGATTTAGATGAAATTTGGCATGTAGGTTCACAAAAGTCATGTTTAGGGACCAATTTTATTTATTCGGAGCTAACTCAATTTTGGGGGGTTTTAACATCGAAAAACTACAAAAAACGTCTAAAAATGTTTTCCTCCAAAACGGCTCAAACTGTTTTATTTAAACTCACCTATAATGTATTCGTTATTAATCATAACAACACACAATAGCTCGCCTGCCCCTTGATAATTTGGTTCTGAGAAGAAAAAAACAACAACAAAAAATTTTCATGAAAAACGAATAAAAAATAGTGTGGAACCTTTCAGGTATGTTTTAGGTATTAAATAGTGTAATCGTCCTATGGATCAATTCACTGCTTTGGGATGGGAAATACCGAGGCAACCTAAATTTGACCTACGAAAATTATTTACTTTACTCCAATTATCTATCTTGGTACCACCTATACTAATTGATACGGGCCCACTCGTACCGGTTCTTTATTTTATTAACAATTTTTTGTCAAGTGAAAACCCAAGGGCCAATTCAGGGTGAAACTTTCTTTAACTCGCGTCGGCTCTACAGGTATAACCTAAAACAGGTGCTTTAAGAGGACATGCTACGTAGAAAATGAGCACCCCAAAATTTGTTGTTTTTATGGACTTTTTATTTTTTATTTAATTAACAAAGGAAGTTGGCTCATGGAAGTTGTAGAAGACTGCTTCATGCTTTATTTTTTATTTAATTAACAAAGGAAGTTGGCTCATGGAAGTTGTAGAAGACTGCTTCATGCATCATGCAATAGGAAATATTAAGTTTTTGGTATCTTAGTTCTTTCATAAATACCAGAACGGACTAAAATTATGCGTATTCTGGGATTTTTGGAAGGCCTACAAAACTGAAAAGTAAAAATACCCGATTATATGATGCACGAAGTAGTCTTCTACAACTTCCACGAGCCAAATCTTTAATGACTTGCTTTATTAAATAAATAAAAAATAAAAAGTCCATAAAAACAACAAATTTTGGGGTGCTCATTTTCTACGTAGCATGTCCTCTTAAGCATGACACCTCAAAATTAAACATGACCAGATATCATGAAAAAAAGTGTTCGTTCTTTAAGCGATAACTTCACACATGTCTTTCTAGTATAGTCAATTGCCCCTATTACTGTAGTTTCTATACAGAGATAACACTAATTTGATAATAACAGTGATGGGCTAATGAAATTTTACGTGGCATTTCTCATGAATATTAAGAAAATTAGTAAAAATTCAAGTGAAATTGAAATTATTTAGATTTTCTTCGTTAAAAACTTGGCGTGTTGAATAGTTTTTATGATTTGGTGGTCATTCAGGCATTGAAATTACAGGGGTATCTAATTGAATAAAAACCACATTTTTTTGTCCCCCACCTGTAATTCTATTTAATTAGGAAGATGAATTATTTGTTTTTCTGCCGTCAGTGTTTTTCCATAATTAAAATCATTGCCTTCGGGGGCATAATTATAATTACTGCAACAGAGATTTTAACTAGAAGTTTTTGTAACTCCACCATCGGAAACAAATTACCCACGTTTACCATATTCGGCTATTAGTTAATTGATTTATTTAACTTTTTGTAGTTTTTGGTTAGCTTGTTCGCAACGGTAATTGCCACCTTTTTATGGAGTCTCTACGCTTTACATTTGGGGCAGAAACTGCAACTGGACTATAACCTCGTTTTTTTTTTTAGTTTTCGGATGATAAAATTACCAAAACTGAGTTAGCCAAATATATAACAAATTGTCCCAAGATATGGTTTTTGTGAAACTACATGCCAAATTTAATGAAAACTCACCGAGTAGTTCGACGAACAGACAGACCAACAGACAGACATTTCGAAAAAGCACTTTTTTTGGTTCTTGGGACCTTGAAACGTGTAAATCCACTGAAATCTCGAAATCGAACATTTTGAACATCACAAAGCTTTCCTTCCTTATACAACGTATGAATAAGAATGCATACGTACTCTATACATAAAGCATACAAGTGATGTTCAATTTCAATGAGATTGGGAAGAAAATCAAATGTCTATACAAATTATACGTATAAGTTTTCAACAGTTGCTGTTATATACGGTCGTAACTATAATATTAATATTTTTTTTAACTTGACCCTTCAGGCGCGGTGACAGAAGCTCGGCGCTTCGAGTCTCACACTTTTCCGCAATAAAAAATTTGCCACGACTTGGAATCAAACTCAGTTAATCATATTATCACTGGAGTATAAGGGTAAATCGCTTGGTTGTTTATTCCAGGGAATTTGGTGCCGGGGACTGAGGGGGACTGCTTTACTCTTAGTTGAGTTTGACCGGGCCAGTGTTATTCTAAGATAGGCGGGCGGTGAATTAATATCGGCTTTGGTGGCAAGGTGGTAGGTAGCCTGCTTCTAGCTGTGTCAGTCTCTGCACACCATGCGATCGGAGACGTGTCGTAACTCAACACGGGTGCGACTGAAGAGGTCAATCGGATACATTCATTAAATTGTTTTTATGTGGTTTAAAAAAATATATAGAAAGAGATATAGTAGTATAGATATAATACTTTCATTACTATTTAGCAACTTTGGTATCTTTGCCTGAACCCACTTGACGCTCAGTAACGAATCGAGGTATGTCTTAAAATATGGACCCAATGTCAGTACTCAGGATCTTGCCCAGTGACCACTCATAAATATGGTTCAACTTCATCCACTTAATACATCTGTCACTGAGTATCTCAAGATAGTACTGTGGATGCTCTTCCGCTGCCCGCGAGTAAATACTGCCAGTCCACCTGGAGAGACAGCGCAAGGCCGGCAAAGTAGGCAGACTTCCTTCCAAATGACCGACAAGGTTCTCCGACCGTTTTCGCTGCAGCTCGCGGCCACAGGAAGTGAGAGTACTTGAGTGTCACACTCAGAAGAACAACTGAAGTTCCCGAACAATTATTCAAGGCTCTGAATGAATCAATCTTCTTCTTCTTTTAATGCCTATTCTATCGAAGATTCATGATGGCAATTTGGCCGTTCAGACTGCTGCTATGAAAAGGGTAGTCGTGTGAATGAATCAATAGAAGCAATTATTCCCTCAGAAATTTAATAGAAGTTTACTTAAGGGCATACATAGTAAAGAGCATTGCTCTTTCTTAATGTTGTTGAAAATTAAAATCATTTTCTATAGGACTATGGAATCATTTAACTAATCGTGTACCTTAAAACGCAAGTTTCAAAATAAGTGTTGCAAATGAAAGACCTTCAAAAGAGCTTTAATTTGATATGTAACCCAAATCGTCCATGTCAAATTCCTTTTGCTGTACGCCAATGCATTATTAAATCGAACCATACGAAACATTGACCCCTACTTAGTAATTAATTTTTTTATCCCAAATAAGAGAGGTGCACGGGTGGTGTGATACAACCAGGATATTGTATACTCAAACGCGTCATTTATGAATTAACAGTAATAATTTAATAATATTTAGTGTTAATAATTATATTAAATACAAATATTTTGATTTATATCAAGAAATAATACGTACGGATAGAACTAAAACACGGGTACAAAATGGCAGCTTCATTCTGTGAACTTTGACTGTGAACTTTTCTATGAACTGCGCGCGCATCCTCAAAATTCACTCTCGGTCGCAAAGAAGTATAACTTCAAAAATGTCTTACACGCGGCATTATGATCGTCTTCAACTCATGGTGCCATATGAAGGTTTAATTAGTTCAGTACGAGGCTCTAAAATTCTAATAGGTGTTGGATTTTGTATGGGGTCGTCACCGGTGATAATGCTCTGAACCATCGTGGCAGCAGCAGCTTTTCATTTAGAATTTTTTGAAATGCAATACAAAACACCACAGACTTCACAGGAGTGAATGTATGGTAAACCAGGCTTAAATTTCTACGCCTGGAAGAGGAGAGAAACTCTCGCTCGCCAGTACTAACCTTCATAGCAAAAACAATGAAGAATTCGCCTCTGCTTCCTTGTCTTATTCCGAACAATACCGGAGGGCATCTGGATAGGCAACTCACGCAGGTTTGGAGACGCGTTGAAGCGTGTAACCGAGAGGGAATTACAGGTAGAGGTACGGTATACGTATACCCACGGTAGACAAAACTATTCGCGGCCATTCATTCTCTGTCTGCTCACGTCCTGAGATCTTTTGGGGAAGCGGCCCATTGACCTCTGCAGCGGCCCTCCGTAACTGAAGCAATCTAATTTTGCCGGAGAGAGTCACACGTGCTTACCATAACTTTGCTGCCAAGCCCAGGTTTTGTAAAAGGCGAGCTTCTTTTTTAACAATCATTTCAAGGGGCAAAAACACCTAAAGAATTCTGGCAAATAGCAAACTCAGTGGTAAAACCCGAAAAGAAAAGTTACATAAATTCAGTGAACATAGAAGGGGAAAAAATTAACACGGAGGGACATGAAAAGCAAGTGGCAGATTATTTCAATTCTTACTATGCGAGTATCGCTGAAAGCCTATTGAAAGAAAATGGAATCACTGAATGCATGCCCATCCCTCACCTTATAAAAGAGCCATCGTCAATGTTTTCCCCACATCTCTCCATACAAGAAGTGGAGAGAGCATTCATAAAACTAAAAAGGAAAAAATCCCGTGGCTATGACGGAATTTCTTGCGAATTACTTAAGGACTGTCAGGAACCACTGCTCCGCCCGCTTCACCACCTATTTGACCTCTCCCTCCGTATAGGTCGGTATCCAACAGCACTCAAAGTTAGCAAAATAGTCCCGATATATAAAGACGGAGATGCTTCGCAGGCCTCTCAGTACAGGCCGGTCCATGTCCAACCGGCGATAGGGAAACTACTCGAAACTTGTGTACAAACGCGAATTTTAAAATATTTAGATTCGACCAACTACCTATCTCCTAATCAATTCGGGTTTCGAGCAGGAGTAAGTACAGAAAATGCTATCTTCGAACTGATCGACGCAATGATCGAAGGGCTGGAGAGGGGTGAGAGGGTGGCTACGGTTCAAATCGACCTATCTAAATGTTTTGACGTAGTCAACCATTCGATTGCAGTGGAGAAACTAAAATGCTTGGGAATTAATGGATCGCTATTAGAGTGGTTTCGGTCATATTTTTCGGACAGAAGGCAAATAGTGCAAATAACCAGCCCTAAAGGTACCGCAAATAGCTCACCATTGCCAATTAAGCATGGAATATTTCAAGGGAGTGGATTAGGCCCCCTAATTTTTTTGATTTATACAAACCAACTATCAAATATTCCTATTAAATCAAAGATGGTCACCTTTGCAGACGATATAGGTATCGTGGTGAGAGCC
The DNA here is from genome assembly GCA_963971405.1 of Psococerastis gibbosa. NCBI lineage: Eukaryota > Metazoa > Arthropoda > Insecta > Psocodea > Psocidae > Psococerastis > Psococerastis gibbosa. The sequence goes on from OZ020484.1 coordinate 25,737,102, forward strand.
CCTGATAGCGAAAGACTCCAACAAGAAATCGAAAATGATACAAAAAAAGTCATGACCTGGATAAAACAACATAAACTAATACCTAATCTAAAAAAGACCAAGGTCATGTACCCCAGCTACCGACAAACCAACAGTGTAAATAGAAATCTGATATATAATGGCCAAATAATTGAGGAAATAAACGAAATCAAGTACTTGGGTATCACCATAGACAACAAGTTGACATGGAAACCACACATTGATAAATTACAAAAAAACCTCCGATCTATCAGCTACATATTATACAATCTACGGCGGTTTTTCCCACAATCAGCGTTAATCACTCTATATAAAGCATGGTACCAAGCCAAACTAAGTTACTGCATAGGCATATGGGGGGGAGCAGCAGCGACCCATATTCAACCATTACGAACGGCACAAAATTATACAGTAAAAACTCTCACAAGAAGCCATAGATGGTCACACTCAAACACAATATATAAAATGAATAAACTACTGCCCATAAACCTCCTATACAATAAAAATTTGCTAATGTTTACCACAAAACATATTGCAACAATAAACACACGTAATAATGCAAGACAACACACAACAAGATCAACAGCCTACCATACTCTCCCCCTTCCCCACTGGAACCTGACAAACTCAAGACGATCATTACGATATAAGGCAACGACCCTGTACAACTTACTCACTAAGGACTTACACTCTAACAAACACGAGTATCCCACAGTAGACAACGACAACACTGACAAGAACACAAGAACAGCTATTTACAAGACAATCATTAGAATATGGACGAGGAAAGAACTGGACAAATTACAATAGTAATGCGACGACAAATTACAATAGTTGTAATGAGTAATTGTTTGTTTCTAATTTTTTAATTTTAATAATATTTTATTTTTAATAATCTAAGTAAATATATATAATACCGTAGTCTTAGTTTAGTGCTACCCTCGCACGCCCATGGCATGAGGGGGCACTACTTTATATATGTACCGAGAAAAAATGTAAAGAAATTACACGGATTTATTATTATTATTATTATTACAATCCCCAATCTTTCCCAAAAGGTGTCTTTGTTGTAATCTGCAGTGGGTTTTAATTCTTAGATTTAGCCTTGGGAATAATGTGAATCCCAACACTAAAGTGGCGGTACTAAAGTACAGTTAAGAGCAAATTGGACACCTCCACTGCCCGTATCGTTCTGCACAAAGTCGAATTTCTATGAAATATCGAACATAGAGCCATAAAAGTGGCGCCGTAATGTGGAAAATGTTTCACAACATTTCGATGCATAGTAGTATATTTGTGGCCTAAGTTGGTCGCACAAAAATGCAAGGTTGGGTTAGGTCCACTGCCCACTGGGGCCAAATGGTGGTAGTGCCGACTAAATACTATGTATCAAAATGTAGGTGATCATTTCTTCCACTTTAAGACATGTCATTGATGATAGATATATTATGGGAACTTCGAATTTGTACTAAAAACGTCTAGTGGTGTGTCTGGTTCTCTTCACGGTTCACCTATATTAAGTTATCTGTTGGCATACAGTAGGTATGTATCAGGGTGTTTTTTTTTTGTCTTTTATACAGTTGTACTACGCAATAATAGATTCTTCTTCTGCTTCTTCTGGCTCAACAACAACCCTCCAGGCATCTCGGTTTAATACGACGCTCCACGGACTCGCGGAGGTCGGTGTTCAGTAATTGTTTGTTGACTTACAGTAAATACATCAAGGTGTTTCCTTTTTCTTGTTTTTGTAAAGAAGTACTACAGAATAATAAATTAATGCTCACAATTTCACCACAATATACTGTAGGCATCAGCCATCGGGCGGGAGCATGGAGATGGCCAGGCGGCTGCATGGTACAAGCTAAATTTTCACCGGGATTTCAATTTCAATCAGGTGGGTGGTCTGAACCATTCTACGAATAACTTACGAATGTATCTACTACAGCAGCCTGATCGAGGCGATTATAATACCGGTATTTATTTAATCCCCTGGTAATAAAAATGTAAACAAGATAATTTTATAATGGAAAGTGCTATTCAAAATTTGTTTGTTTACAGTTATAAACCTAGGGTATTTATTTAACCCCGGTATTATAATCGCCTCGATCAGGCTGCTGATACAGAATAAAAAAAACTGACACCATAAGTAAGTGGATAATATATATTATACTTTTTAATATATTTTACGTTTAAAATTTCAACCCTAGCACTAAGTAAAGTAATGTAGACTTGTATCGCTGGGGTAAAGTGATTTTTAATACTTTTATTACAAGATTGAAAATTATACGGTACCTACACTCACAAACGCATAAACAAGCGCAACCGTTGACTCGGACACCTGTCCCCTTTGCAACTCTGTAGGAAAGAACGGTCTAAACCTACAGGATTGCGCAGCACATTCCAACTACCAGGACCGAAACCCCATGCGCCTTTACTGGGAGGTTCGTCGGCGAGTGGCAGGGATGCCAAGAGCTGGCATTGGATAAAGTAAAGTAGTAAGTAGTACAAAAGCAAAAACTCAATTATTTTTTTAAAAAAAAAAACCTTTGTAAAAATGAAAGAAATTACAATTGTAGCCTACAAACTTTTAGTGAAAACTTAGCGTAATCAACAGTAAAACATGGAACACAAGATAAAAAGATAAGTTTCTTCGTTTGAACATCTAGTGTTAGATTGGTGTAAAGTATATTTAGTCCTTCTTCAACTTGTGTTGACAAAACCAAATAAATTCACAAAATTAGGTTTGTTTTCTAAGACAGAATGAATCAGGCGATCGCCCTTCCAACAGCAATGAACTTTTAGCATGATTTCCCGCGGTTCAATTAATTTCGAAATGTTGCCGTATAGAAAATCTTATAGGTTTTTCCTCTTCAATCACCGCAGTACGATGAACTTTTTGTTATCTATGTGTAGCGGTAATTCAGGTAGCGATGCTCATCGCAATCAATTCCCTTTTACAATGTGCAATCCCGCCTATCTACCACAATCAACTCTTCTCTTCACCACCAGCCAAACTCCAATAAAACTCTCTCATTCAATAATTTCCTCCTTTCTTCTAGCTCCCCTATCTTATCTTATCTTTCCTTCTACATCGTTTGCAACGACTAGCGCTCTGTTTTTAATTCCATTAGCAGCCCCATCTATGCAACTGTAATATTGGAAACGAATCACACAGGCTCCCGCTAATTCATATTGCAGATGCAGATAATGTATGAGCATGTGTATGCAGAGCAGGATCTACTAATTAATGGACGAGAACATTAATTTTTACTGTTTGTTTTTAAGTTGATTGTAAGGGAGCGGAACTCGGACAGGATGCTATGAACATTTACTGCATTTCATTTCGTTTTATAGTTATGAAATGATTGGCTATGGGTAACGGCCTTATCATGTACGGGAACATGCCTTTTCTCGAGATATCAATGATATCATGCACGCCCCATGTACAGTAATTTCTTCAATTCATCTAGTAATTACATATTATCACTATTTTACAAGTTCGCTATTTGGAGCTGAATTACTCGTAATATTACAAGTACAATTAGACTATTTTACAGTATGTGTATTATATGAGATGGGGCTAATACGATAATCTATGTTGAAGTTTCTAGTCTTCTATCGAAGATTGGCGAGACTGCTGCTCTGAAAATGGAAGTCTTCGGACTTTTCAATCAGGAAGTTCTTCTACCTAATATATATTATATCTATTATTATTATAATAGTCCTTCTATCTTCCCTTATTACATTATAACATGAAGAAGGCGATACTTTTCGTTCCGCATTACATGACTGAAGTATGTTAGCTTCTGTTTCTTAACCGTGAGCAGTAACATGGCTTCTGTATCCATTCGCCTCAGGACCTCAGTATCATGGACACGATCTCTCCAGGATTCGTCGGTAGGAGTATATCCACGTCTCAAATGCACTGATTCTGTTCTCTATAGTCTCTAACTTGTGCTGTCAACGTACATACCATGTAGAACGATTGGGAACACATAACATTTCAACATACTATTGTATAACTAAACCAAAGTCCTGGAATTTCTATAATTCAAAAAGAGGGAAGGAGTCAAAAAGGAGGCATAACTCTACAAACTATTGTAGGTCTACAAACTATACGTGAAATTCTTATGAAACCTTTCGCACCTGTAATTACAATTTGCAAAGGCTTTCACAGCCGAAGTCAGATGGTGAAGCAGTAGAATTCAAGTTGGTAGGCCGCAATCGATCTGAAAGCCTACTTACAAACGTTTCGTCAACATCGGCGGTCAACAACTTCAGTGGAACTACACAGACTTCTAAGATTGTATCTCGGAGGCTTACTAGCAGCTGAAACTTTTCGAAGTGCGCTCAGACTCATCAGCTCGGGTTCTACTGCTCCATTATCTTTCGCACCTGTATTTTCATAAGTTTCCCCAGGGCAGTTGGTTTTTAATTGATAGAGAATTACCTCAGCTATGATTTTTCCAAGGTTCTGAACCCTGTTTAGGGCTTTAAGCCACCAGCAAACGAAAGTCCTGAATCCACCCTTGTTACATTTAGGGAGGTTTGACCACCGACAGGCAAACACTACTGAACCCAATAAAGCATTATCTCGTACCGTCAACGAATTTTCATCTTACAGTACATCACGGTTGCAATAGATAGACCGAAAATTGAAAAGTTCCAATAATTCCGGTAAATTACCCCATTTCTCGATGAAACTGGACGCGCGGTGAGTGTGATGTTTTTTGGCCTTGACTGGAAATTGGCCCAATCTCTTCTGCCAATTATGCCGGGTAACCTCAGGCCGCAACACAATAGCTGCGCACAGCGAGAGGTCCCTGACTTGGTCCGATAGCCGGACCGTGAAGCCCGCCAACGGTCCGTCCCCACTGATTGAATCCGCATTATTGATAGCGCACATTTCCTGGTGAAATTGAGCGCAGCCTGCGTGCTCCCAGGGATTAATCCAGATTAATAGTTTGCATAGCCCCCATTCAAAGACGATTCAATCCAACGAGACAAGCCAAAAAATTAATCTTTATATTCAATGTTCCCCAACTACGAGGGTTTCACGGTTTGCATTATTTTAATTTGGCTTAGCCCTTGAACCGGGGATGAGAGAGGCCCGTAACTGAGCCAAAACACTCAATTGGGAAAGGTGTGGGTTGAAACATGGAATGCCATCCAGGTTGAGCGAAAATTTCAGAACTTGCTTCTTCTAAATTCTTTTGCTAATTTTACGTACAATGTTGTATTGTAAATTTATATGTAGTGCCTGACGGTGTATTTTTGTAGTCGTTAGTATTCTTAATACTACTTCTAACAGCAAGGTGCAACCGGCATTCGTCTTGTTGGTAATGAGAAACAGGAACCTAAACTAGCCTTGAATCAAAATAATTAATAACTAAGCAACAACACACGACGGGTTAATTAACAAATTTAAGAGAATTAGTCGATATTTCAAAAGTAAATTATCGAAGAGCATTCGGACAATGAGCAACTGCATGGTTACCTCCTACTAAAGCTCGAGTTTTAAAAACGCCCAATGAAAACTGCAACTATCCGCGACTATAAGATGTAAAAAGAGAAAAAAAAGTACGAAATGATACGTAACTACAAGTTTTTGTCCCTATTATACTGATAGCGGAATTATCGCAAATTTGGCAAAAATTCCCCCAGAAAATGCCAAGTGTTAAGGGAATTGCAGAGTTCTTAAAATTGTGAGGCAGAATGTTGTGTTAACCAGACTGGACTATCGAGTTAGCGCAGCCAGCCCACCTGTCCCTCGGGTATTGGCCAGGTAGGAACCATGGTTTAACGTAAATGGCCATTTCTTCTTCTCGGTTACTTCGTTCATTGCGTTTGGCCTCGTGTAGCGGTTCCCACGATGCGAAACTGGCGGATTTAGCCAAAAAGCAATAATGCATTTCGGTTGGATGTCGGTCACAATTTTTATACAATTTGGAAGAATTTTCTCGTCATGATTTGGATCTTAACATGAAATACCTTACAAAATACGGGCATATTCCTACACGGTATAGAGAAGGCACCAAATTAAATATTAAAGCGTAAGTAAATTAACCTATTACATACATTGGAGTTTGTTTATAATAAGTTTCCCGGTTAAGTTCTTTGACATGATTAATGCTGGGCCCACTGAAGAGCTACAGTATAGTAACAAGAATTACTAATACTAGAAAATTGTGTTCTACTCATGCGAAAGAGGCATAGAAAAGAATTCAACACCGGATCGGCAGTTGATAACATAATACAAAACGTTTTGGACACTTGATGTTTCTTGAAAACATCACTGCATTCACTGCTTCTATTGACATTTCTTGGAAATTTAAACCCGGTTCACATTTTTATTTCGTGTGAGGTGGAATTCACAAGTTTGACTACAATATTGTGTCGCATTTTCAATTAAGAACTGGTGGACCGAAAGATTTAATTTCAACCTGCATTGCCAACTGCTCTGGGTGGGTGGCAATGGGTTAGGCCGAAAGGGTCACCCTTATTCAAAAAACCGAAATGCAGCCGTGACCTGTAAAGTGGGAAGGCCGCCATTACTGCAAGCAGAGCTCGTTCACTAAACAAGCACTTCATTAGACGAAAAGCGCCAGCACCTGTCAGAACCTCATGGGGAAAGGAAAAGTGTCGGCAATGAATCTTATAACCAACCAATGTACCCGGATCCGCGAGTTAAAATATAATTTCTAGGTATACACACCTACAAAATTCGAAGTGTATAGGATCATTTATTTGTTCTCCCATCACGTTCATATTGAATAGCGACCATGGTATCAGTCCATATTCCTAAAAAAAATCACCCGAATCTGACAGTACCTTTTCTTGATTTCAAAATTTTCCTATGTTAAATTCATGGCTAACTCCATCTAAAGAGGTATTTATAAATTAATTAATTACAGACAGTATGCTAGTAGGTTAAAAAGGCAGTGACACCAAAGTTAGGACTTAAAGAGGGTACTCTTTCATAGCCACTGTCTTTTTCAGTATTTTGTGGTTAGAAACACGACGAGATATCCCACAAAGACAACAACAGACACGATGGAGAGCTGAAAATTCGAAATCGTGTTGAAATGGGGATGGTCGGTAGGTTTAAAGGAAAAGTAAGAGGAAGATCTAAAATAATGGTGGAAGTTGGTGGACATCTGAGACGACTACTAGTAGTTCAATGGAAAGACAATCCAATCCTGAAAGTCTAACTTATGTTCAAAGTAATGTGGTCGCTCTGAAAAAATATAATACATGACAGGCTGGCCGATGGGAAGGTGGGAGCAACTGGACAGGAGGCTATAGGCCTAATACCAACCCAGACCATAATAAGAAAAGCTAAGTGAAGTCAATGCAAAAAAGGGACACAAGCTATCGGCCTAATACCAACATAGAACATCGTAAGAAACGCTAAGTGATGTCAGTGCTAAAAAGGGACACAAGCAAACATCAATCAATAATGATTAACATTAAAATTGTAATACAGGAATCTTTCACCATATTTTAAGTGCCAGACTTTCATACCCAATTTACCAATAATAAGTGGAACCAAATCAATCCACTGCACTGGTGCAAATAATGCAATCAATGCAATGGTGCAAACTCGCAATGATATTCTAGTCCAGATTTCATTGGTTATATCATAATAATAACAGTCGAGTCGATCGTTAATGAAGGTCTCGACTCAATTTCTGAGATCGACCTGACCTACGGCCACCTTTAACAACACATACACAACAGATCTGACAGTCATGGCTTTTTACCGCGCGAGAAACAATTAAGATATCGGGTGGCGTAATACTGACATCATTAAAGTTGGGTCAGGTTTTAAGAACTTTGGCTAACAATAAAACTGGGGTAAGCTTATGGTCGGATATGAAGGCTATCGCCACCCATGGTGTAATTTATGGGAATTATCACTAATTCTTTTGAGGATTTTGGCAATGAAGTTGTAGCTTCTACTGTAATTTGAAAATGTAGTAGTACTTGTTGAAATGGAACGTATTTCTGTGGGGGGGGGGGGGCGGGGGGTGAATTCAGTAATCATTAGGCCATTAGCCTCTCTCCTTAGATTACTCGAAAAAATTTAATTTAATATAAATTTTGTAATCTGCTTAGGTGCCCATTCCACATACGTACAACCTCAATGAAAATTATGAAATTGAAGGTGGTAGCAGAATTTTTAGTATGTCTTTAATGTCTGCTACCACCTTCAATTTCATAATTTTCATTGAAGTTGTACGTATGTGGAATGGGCGCCTCAGTAATGTATTTAACTCACAACTCAATGTACACTCGTTTATAATTCTATTGTACATATGAGAGACGGGACATTTGACCGCATCAACAATATTTTTTGAACCCTGAGATCACCTGCTACGACATTTCAATGGACGTCATAGCCTCATAGGTAAGGTGACCAACTCAGGAGAAAGAGCAAAAAAAACAGGAGTCTCCTGGAAAAATTAGGGCGAATGGTCACCTTACTCATAGGTGACCCTGCAAGTGGATTGCAGAGATTCCAAGTGAGAGCGAAAATTGAAAATACTCCTCTCCATTTTGATATTTAGGTATTTTACAGTCAGAACTAATATTTAACCACAGTTTTTGAAGGCGAGGACCAAACTTAAGCTAAATATTTTTTTACGCCTCCAAAAACTGTGGCCAAACTGTATTAGTATACAAATAAAACATACATGCTAGGCGTATAAAAATGTAGAGGAGCATTTCTTCTAACTCGGCGCCCGAGAAAAAAATATCTGCAGCAAGTCATGGAGGATGCAGAGGCCAATACATACGTGGAGCTGAAGAGGCGCGCCAGGATCGAGGGAGTGGAGGCATCGATGTCACATGTTGCTGCCAACCAGCCAGCCGGCTGGAACTTGAAGAAGATGAAGTAGCATCTCATATGGCTCTATGATTTAAAAATTTCACTTTGTACAAAAAAGGGTAGTAGGCTGTAGGGGTGTGCAATTTGCTCTTTGTTGAATTCTGGAAGAGCACAAACACGGCAGGCAGCTTAGCACAGTGCTAATAGACTTTCCTGGTATTACACTATTAAATGGTTGTCCATGCGCGGTGCAAGCGCAGGGCATGGCACTAGTTTTTAATTTCAAGCGATAATCGGCGATTAATTGGGCCGAGCGAACTTCCTCCAACCTTGGCATTTGTTGCCACCTTATGGAGGAATGCTGGCAACTTGTGAAAGACGCCGTATCGATTAGCACATGCATTTTGTTGAGGTCGCCATCTTATCGAAAAGACAGGAGCCCCCGCATCCACAATATCCAAATTAATGGCGATCGTTACGAGGAAGCTTACAGAATGATGACACTGGCCACCCCTGGATCAATCCAAAATAGGTTGGTTTATATTTAACACTTAGGTTATAAATATTTTGTGCATTCAATGCGTAGAGGCGTAGAGATTTCATACACCACCATAATAATATTATAAGGTATTTTTAACTTTTGTTGTTATAATTTTTCCATGAATTTGATTATTCTGTCTAAAACTAAACTAAAAAGCTTCCAGCAGTACTATGAACGAAATAGTTAGCCCTCTGCTATTTAAAACAGACCAAATCGTTAAAACTTAAACTTATTAAATTAGTAAAAAATAAAAATATAGCATAATCCCGAATGTCAACGGCAAGCTTCCCGTCAAAGAGATTGTGCAAATCTATCACTTAATACTTAACAATAATATAGCTGAAATTTTTTGTTTACACAATTGGAAAAAATAACACATTTAAATGTCTTTTGGGGTAACTCCGACCATCCGCCAGACAATAGAAATCCCGAGGATGACAAAAGCCTTCCCATGCCTTGGCACAACGTAAAACGTGGCATTAGACAAATCGTCAGATAGCTGTTCGGAGGGGCTCTTTTAGAAAACACACTTAACATTGAACGGCACATACATAAACGTGATGGAAACTGAGGGATTTCAAAATTCTGTAGGTCTCCATCCAATACAATACAGCTGTAGTCTGCATATCAACATGGAAAATTTGATGTTTTTAATATAAGATAGCAAATTGATAAGGAAATATTGTTGCTCCGAATAGTAATTCCATATCAGTAGTCAGTATACATCGTAAGCTACAATGTACTATACTTTTAACGAACCACATTTAGAAGCTCAGGCCACATCGCTCTAGGATCCCCTTAATATAATATGACTTCAATCTTCGATCGAATGTTGCATGGCCCGCCACTACTTTCACTACAGAGCGGATAGCCCTCTCCCACAAAATAATAGGTAAACATCCCCAATTTCCTAGCGCACATTCCCAACAGGGACCCGCTCTTAAACAAAAAAAAAACTATCTTCGATCTGCAAACGATCAACGTCCCCATCATTTTGACATTATGAAACACAGCACAGCCAGTTTTATCCCATTGAAAGGTCACCAAAAAATGATGAATCCATAATTAATAACAGAAATGGACGCAGGAAATACCTAACTACCACAAGACTGCTCAAGGACGGTGATGACAAGTAACAGGGCAGTTGTTTATGAAGAAAAACCGAGTCGCCGACATAAATTCGCATAGCCATGTGCCATGTGCATTGTCCAGGTTAGCTAGGCCGTCCAGGTTTGATGGATGTCGGCTGTCAACCGTCGGGCCGCCGCCTCTCCCCTTGTCATCTCATGTACCTACAAATAACTTCCGAATCCGCCGCTGGAGGTCCCCCCAATCTCCCCACGACGACTTATTAACCGGAAGGCTATCATTTCCCATGTTTCGACCCTCCCTTTGTCTTACTTCTCAATTGGAACGATAAAGATCATGTTTTGTACAAGTGTATCCTTTTGCTTTGTCGGAATATATTGCGGTTAAGTAGATCAAGGTTGCCTCAGGAGAGGGGAGATAGAATGGTTCTGCAGGTCCGTGACGCATGTCAATTGCCTTCTGCTAAATTTTTATCTCCTTAGGGTGACTCCTACCATCCACTATCATATGGCGATTATTTTTAATCTTAACCTGGGATTAAAAATTTAAATAAGATAATTTATAATGGAAAGTGTTATTCAAAATTGTTTTGTTGACATGTTGAACACTTGAACCCCAAGGAAAAGTTAATACTATAAAAGGCATGGGAGGCCCGCAGTCAGACAATTGGAATACTGGGCGTAATTAGAGGATTTCGAAAAAAACTGGACTTGGCGGGATTCGAACCCACGATCTATACGCCTATTCGGGGCGTCGTCTTAACCGCTGGAGGTTACCACATTACGTCAGTTAGATGAATATTAGTGTTACACACTTTATAATACTGTAATACCTAGGTATATTGAATATTGCATGTATTGATGTATTATTTTTTTAAGTGCTTTATATCGACGTAGGTCTGCTTTAGTGACCTCTTTGATTTTTGTCGAACATCATCAGTATTGTATACATGTCCTAGATGTCAACCTACATAGGATATAAGAGGCATGCTTACCCATGAAAATGAAACAGGCGTCATCGTATGTAAAATGAAAACTGTGCAGCGGGATCTTTCAAATTACCCTCTTTCCTCCGGTTTAAACCGTTTGGGTCTTCAGCCGTTAAGGCTTACCACCAACGCCGCGTTTATGTCGCAGACGGTCATAAGTCTGTACCAAAGATCTGGCGCCTCAGCAAGAATATGATCTCCAATAGCGGAGATCGCATTCAATAGATAGCAAGCGCAGAAAGAGATGTCGACGGGTGAGCCCTGCAGAATGCAGTAGGACCCCCGACCACCGGTGATTGTTTCGAGCAGAAGAGCCCCTTGTTCGTAGTACAAAGAGCCCGGTATCTCGACGAGATAGCATCGATATTTACATTGGTAATATACGTGGCGATGACAGATGAATATAATCGGTCGGGCTAACTACCATGCCAGCGGCACACGAACGCATCGAGGAGGAGGAAGGAAACAATCAGGTAGAGTAGGTGTCAAATACCAGACAAAAGAACAATATACCATATGGCCGACCAGAAACGTTCTGTCTTGGCCTTCTGCCGCGCAAGAAGCTACTTCTGATATTGGTCATTTAACGAGTCACTAATTGATTATTAAATCTACTGCACTGCCAACACGGGCACGTACTGGTTCTAAGTATACGTTTATATCTTGTGTAAGACACACAATTTACCCAGCAGAACCAAATAAAACGGCGGGCTGTAGATATCTTCATCATCAGTGACTTTGAGGGTCTGTTATTTTCTTTCTGTAGGCAGAACAAGACTTTTGTAGCAGATGTTATAGCCTTATTAGCCGCAAGCGTGACAATCGCTTAACCAGCTACGACAGCTACAATCGGTTCACCCGCGGTCGACAAATTATTACTGAGACAAGGGTACTATTAGGCATATGTGACAAATTTTTCATTTTTATTGAAAAGGTGCGTGTTACGTGCATTATTATGCACTATCGTCCTATTCAAACCTCAGTGCAAATTAATTGCTCGGTTAACGTATTAAAATAGTGAAAACCACTAATCCACTGGACGGCTGCCGATGAAACCTGCCAGCCGATCGTTCGGTTTGTGGCCAAACCCCATCTGCCATCTGACTTAAAAGTAACTTCTATTCACGCATTTTCAGAGCCTTTTTCGTCATCAAAGTTAACATCTGCCTTTCACATGTACAGTAACAATCTTTCTGCTACATACCCACCCCTCTTATTTCTCATTTACATTATGTATTTGCATGCCAAAAACAAGCAATTAAAGCATATTATTAAAATATTCTTCAACTGCTTTTTATGGCCGTAGGTCTACTTGTAGTGGCCTAATGCACCTTGCCTTGCCAACGACCCCATCGGTTTTCGGACATTAATGGTATTCCGTACGGAACGAGTCATGAAGCATAACTATATACAATATACTATACAATATTTTTATTAAATTAAAATTACATAGTATTGTAGCTATATGTTGGTCACCCTTGGATCGACCCCCGATCCAACACTATTCTTTATTTGAGTAACGGCTTCCTATTAAAGTTATTAACAATATGACCAATAGCAAAGTTTATTCATCGCACCATGAAGAAATTATTAGGGACTTTCCGAACAGTAATGTATCCACAACAGTGATTTTTAACCATCGGATCAAAGTAAGTGAAGTGGGTGGCTAAATCATTGAAGCTTCTCAGCGAAATTTACAAATTGAATTGATGAGGCAAAATTTTTGAAAACTTGAATGAAGAATATTGTCGGATCTTGTCAAGTCATAGGTGCCAAAGTGTAGATAGATGAATGAATGAATGTAGTAATGAATCATGTAATTCCAATCTCTACAAGACAATATACGAGCCAAAGAATATGTCCTCACAATATAAATCAAAAGAATTACATATGAAATGAAATGCATTTACGTTTTTAACGGTTTCTCGATGAACTTCGAAAGATAAATACAAACGAAATGCGCTTAGGCTATTTAATTAACTTGAACGGGCCCTAAATTATTAGGATAAATATCCAATAAAGGATGATAACGAAAAGTCACGGGAAAATATTACTTTTTCCATGGAGGAAAAATATGAAAAAAATGTTGCCTTGAAAAGGGTATATTTTAGCGTAATTACTAATTTCCCTGATCTCATCAAATTCGCATCTCTTTATGCAAATTCAAGATGAAAATCGTTTCATTTGCAGCATTATTGCCCTAGTGAGTGTGCTTGAAATGCACTGTCCATTCAGCTCAGCTTGGAGGCATTCAATTAGTTTTTGGTAATGTAATTGCCTACGTCAAACAGTCCAATTATATTAACATCATGAATTGAGTGACGTTTAGCCATTGTAAGCATTTAGGGGCATATTCCTTTTACGCATATTTGGGCACTTTAAGCCCCCCTGAGCAGACTGTTTCAAAAATCCGATTCGGTAAATAATTAAGAGTTAAATCGGAATTAAAAAAAAAAATACCTAGATACTGTAGAACCGTCTAAAATAAAATTTTTTTTTAGGTTTATGCGTTTTGGGGCTTTTAATGCTGAGTACCTATAGTTATTTGGAAGGCATATGTTTTATTATTGGGTAATGAGTAACGAAGAGGCGAAAACTCAATTATAATAATTGTAATATTTTTATCAAGTCAACTCTTATTATAATGTGTTCGAAATATTACAAAGTTTCAAAGAAGACTATTTTATATATACGAAAACTCAACAATCAACAACAGTTTCGAAAAATTAAATTTTACCGCAAATGACACTCACACAAGACATTCTTTGGTTCCAAAACAAATACACTGAACGCTGATGAACCGAAATTATAATCTTCGTTTTATATATTTTTATGTTAGTTTTATTGTACTATATGACCTGTGACTGAAAACTCAACTATCAACAACAGCTTTGAAAAATAAAATGTTATCGTATACGACTCTCATTTAAGAAATCCTCAGGTTCCAAAAGTCCAAAACAAATACATTGTACCGTGATGGACCAAAATAAATGATGAACCTCGCATACACGATGTGCTTTCATTGCCGAAGGACAATATAAAATACAATAGTTAAACAATTTTCCCCGAAAGGTATATTTTCCCTTCACCATTCAGCACAACACATGTAGGCTATGCATTTTTAAATCCCCGTCCCCCAATAAAATTAACGTCACTTGTTATCCATTTTTTAAACCATCGCCTGTAACCCTTCACCAATTTTATTGGGCCTTTTACCGCTGTTTTGTGGACCCTTATCCCTTTGAATTCTTGTAGTTAAACCCCCAATTTTATTTTACGCCCATTGCTGCCGAAAGGTTTAGTACCACGTTCTATTGTGAGAGCTTTGTGGGTTTAGTGCCACTTTTTACACCCTGGATTAGGTGATGGCTCTGTTTTTGTATGCTATGTGATTTTACGATTTAATACGTATTTTTGGTATGTTAATATGGCTATGTATGCATACGTCATTTAATTTCTTTGTAAACCTCATCTGAGTCTGGCAGAGCGTGGGCGGGAACCTCTCTCTTTAACCATCCAAAAACAACTTACGTTGTTTGGATGCACCGGGTGTAAGATGACCTAACAATAGTATTTTGACATGCTGATACTCCATGGCGTCACAGCGTAGTCAGAACCTTTAGCTTAACAAACCTATCATTGCTTAGTTTAGTTTTCATTGGTTAATTTTAATTACTAAATCATTTACATGCAAAATATTTTATGTTCAAAATTGATAAATAAATAAATAAACATGTATCACATGGGAAAAAGTCCATCACCCATGTACCCCAGAATATATTATAGGGAACGGAGCATAATGACAACCGGATCCAGGATTATTGTTTGCAAATGGGATCCTAGACCCAAGTTCAATTCCCCCTCCCTGAAGTTGACACATGGAACTCACTACATAAATTTATACAGCAGTAATAATAATGAAATTGTTAAGTATTATAGACAGGGTCCAAGATGGTTACATTAGAGAAGTCAGTCCAAGATAATTACAATGTAAACTATGCGGAAACTTTAAAAGGGTCAAAATTTTGACAGTTCAAGTCAAGCATTTCAGATGCAACTCCCCTCCCCCCCTGGATCCGCCACTGAGCCCCTTACTTAGTAATTTAGCCAACGATGTCAACTTTACCATTGAATCGTGCTTCGGCGCAAAAATACCAAGCTACAGTAATAAGCTCGGCCCGTGAAGTAGCTGGATCTGTTTTTTCTTATGAATATTAATACGGACAGGTCCAACCTGAAACCCCAATGGTTTCACATTCCAATGCAAACTGCAGCATGCCCATTGTCCGCAGGATCGTACAACGCCTCATTAACGGGGTTACACAGCCAATAATAAATAAATAATAAATAATTAATTGCGTGGCGACAACAATGATGTATGGACTTTAATTTGCTACCCTAGCCCATTTGTTTTAAATTCTACATTTGGATCATTGGTAGTGTTTTGCTTGATTTACCATTATTAACGACCGTGTTTTTCTAAGCTGACTACCTTATTAATATGTGGATGCGCAGGTTTTTGCACGTACTTCTATTGCAGCCGACTTTGCTTTTGGCATTTTAATGTAACCATTGACTGCAATTTATGATATATTGTGGTTGTCACTTTAATTATCGTCGGCTATGTACCGGAGTGCGGCAATCTTGGATAAGAATTTAGAGCAGTTTTGCGTGTACGAATGCATTTACCATTCACAATTCAAAAGTCTTAGTTCAATTTTTACTTGTAGTATTGTAAATAATAGTCATTAAATTGACTTGGGTTGAAGAGGCAGCCTCCTCGTTAACTTAAATTAAGTAAAAAAAAATTAGCTTGGCAGGATTTGAACCCACGATCTATGCCTTGCTGGGGCATCGTGTTACCATTAACCATAATCCCGCCCAGCACAGACATGTAAAGCCTTCCTAGTTTAGGGTAAGAGAGGGCTTTATAGCCTTAATTCCGCTAGGGTTACCCAGTAACAAAACGAAAAGTCATTATTTATTTATTTACTTTTCTAGTGTTCCATCAGCTCACATAGGCACGTATTAATTATGAACATATCGTAGAAAAAAAGATACAGATGAATCGAAATCACCAAACTTATACAATGCGCAACATATTATGATAGACATATGTAGATAGATAAAGAAAGCAAACACCACATTTTGCGATACACTGTTGCATGTACAGCATGTTACTCTGAAGCAGCAGAACATACGAGTAAATAACAAAAACCATTTCAAAAAAACTACAATACCTGGGTGTGTCATATGCAATTAAATATTAAATGCAATATACTTTGTGACAAAGTGAATACGAATAAGCGTATTTCAAGTTCCTAACAATATAAAGAATAACTCCAAATCGCATTGAAAAGTCCAGTAGCGTATCTGACTTTTTTCCAATTAAAAAATCGTTACACTTGATCTTGCCAAAAAGATCAGGTTAATTGTCACCCATACCACGATTTCTTTATAAATAAGGCGTGAGACACGAGATAATGTCTATATACTTTCAGGTACGTACAAGTCTGGCCAAGCTATACAGACAGGACACGTACCTAAACCTGGACCAATTCATTATTCATGCCATCATGAATAAATTGGCCATCTGCAAAAAGGTGTGTGGTAAAATTTCAATTTTAACTGAAATTCTCTAAAGAAAATTAGGAACTTAAACATTATTTAAATTCTTTCATAGCACGCACATCAGTTATAAAATTTAAAATCCGAGGCTTTGCATGATGACAATCATAGTAATCTAATATCTGGTTGTTATCGGTTAGAATCGAGTATTAGGTGTAGTATTGACTTGAGTAGTCATGCAATCGCGCTAGCTTACAAACTGTATTTATTTAGTTTTAATCATTTTTTAAAAAATGCAGTGTAAAAATATTACGGTTTTACTTGTCTATTAGGCGCCCATTCCACAAACTCAATCGTCAATGAAAAATTGAAAAATGACGTTTTAGCAGACATTAAAGACATACTAAAAATTCTGCTACCACGTCAATTTACGTAATTTTCCAATTTTTCATTGACGATTGACGTATGTGGAATGGGCGCCTTATGGACAGTTACCAGTTTCATGGCGTTTCACGGGGGAAGCGACCTAGTGGGTTTTGTTCACATTAATAGCAACTACATTTTAAGTGACGTTTTACAAAAACAGTAGGAGTCATTTTTTAGAAATAATTTTTAACTGTATTTTTTTTAGTTTTTGTGAGTAATATCTCCCAAAATTGAGTTAGCCGGAAAACAGACAAAATCATCCTGAGCTAAGATTTTTGTGAACCTACATGCCGACTTTAATTAAAATCCATCGAGTAGTTTGCCCAGAAATCGGCGAGCAGACAGACCGACAAACAGACACACAGACAGATCGAAAGTCAGACAGACATTTCGTAAAAACCTCAAAACATATATAAATCCACTGAAATCACAAAATCGAAAAGAAAGTAATAATGTAAAAATGTAAAATAATGCACATTGAATTTGACCAAAAAGTAATGAATTAAATTATTGTAATGTAGACCGGGCAACCCTATCCAGGATAGTCACAGCAACTGAGTAGCCCATAGCCCTAGAAGAATTAGAAATAACCTGCTACTGTACACCGTTTCGGCCAAGGCTTAAGCGATATAATCCCATTAATAAACCATTAGGAAGTAATGATAATACACAAATAGTAGCAATATCCAGGTTGATTCCGGTAGGGGGTGCTCTCCGAAATTACCTCGAATTCAATGAGATGCCTAGTCATCACAAATATAGGTATTGTACAGCTAAATTTAAACTTTACGTGCGACTTAATAAGCAAAACACCGCACCATAGACATTTAGGGCGGTTGCCAGGGACGGATTCAGCCCATTATTTGAGGGGGGGGGTAGTTGTGGGTCGAAATAGGAAAAACATTGATTAAATCAAAGCGTAATAAAGCGTAATAAATTCAATTCCAATAGATTTACTAATTATTTTTTTTGGGGGGGGGCAGCTACCCTCCCTGCCCCCCTGGTATCCGTCCATTGCGGTTGCCACCATGTCCTGGTAAACGTTACTGCGAGCAAATGTCTCTCCCCCCCCCCCCCTAAGCTGAGTCTTACCGACAGTCAAACTAACCTTCGGGAAACCTTTTTCTGAGCTCATTTCATTCCTAATATCTTTCGTTGAAACCTCAACCTCAACCATATAATACGTAAACAATTAACGTTAAAACAAAATTTAATTTTAGTTTAATTTATAACCAATGTATAATTTAAAATGCATTTTTTTTTATAAAAATATAATCTCAAAATAGCTACGGTGCGGCAAAAGAATCAAAACAATTTATAATTTTTTTGTTTACCCGTGGGTCGCGGCCGCGGTACAAAGAAATATGACTCAACAAGCAGTTGGTAAGTTTACCTTGTGAAATTTTGAAATTTTGCCCGCTTAAACGTTTATTAGGACATGGTGGGAGGCGCCTTTATAGGACCACACACACCCAACCGACCGTTGGTTATGGTAGGCTGTCGAAACTTAGAAACTGTCAATAGCTTTGGAGACGCTTTAATAGACTGTCTCCGAACGGAGTCCAACTCCTTATTATACTAACTAGTGGATAATCGAACCATCGGCCCTCTATACTGGAGTGGGGTAATTTAGGTTTAAAGTAAAAACTGAGTTGTAGGACTTTATTATGTTTCATTAAATATAAATATATAAATAAATAAATAAGATATAATGCAATAGTAATAGAAAAGTCATATTTTTAACAAATAATTGCGGGAAGTGACACAAAAAATATTCCTCATAAAACTATCCGCGGCAGTGGTTTGGTAAGAGCATGACTTCCCTATTCAGAACAGCAGTCTCCAAGGTCTAAATTGCCATGATGATCGCCAATATTCGCAAAAAGAGGTTTATAAAGAGCAAGATGAAGATTATGATATTGCGTCCAGAAACACTCCACACCATAGTTCATATAGCACTAGCCTATTTAACACATAGTATGAAATGAATAATTGATAAGTGGTACCTTGTGAAGCCTTCCGCGGAACCGACTCAGTTGGCTACCCGGGGAGTTCCGGGCGGACGGGTCTACCTACCACTCACCCAGCGCCCCTATTGGCTGCCTAATGACAGCCTAAGTCAACAGGATATAGACCAAAAAACTCGCCCCTGTCAAGAACCCGCGCTAAGTATACCGGTCCACTTCCTCCCTGCAATATAATTATGGAACTACCGAAAAAGCGCACATTTTCTAGGGGTAAAGTAAACCAACGACGTGCCCGTATCATTTCAACACTAAAGTTTTTTTGACAAACTGCTGCCTTGCTGACCTTGCGCTGGCCTGCCAAAGAACCCGTTCATACATTCCTATTTATCAATCATTAGTAGTATAGGTACCGAGCGTATCGGATTTTGGGGGTATAGGTACCCAAGGCCGTGCCCAGGCTGTTTTGATTTCTGGGAGGGGGGGGGGGTCCAAAAATTAATTTTTTTAACGTAATTTATTAATGAATGAATGGATGAATTCTTCAAACAATACAGGTTTACATATTTAAAAAAATAAAAAAAATATTTCAGGGGGGGGGGTATCCGGACCTCTTGGACCACCCCTCTGGGCACGGCCATGTAGGTACCTATATTTTGTAGAAGGCTCACACTACCTGGATGCTACCCTGAATCACACATGTAAATGGCCATGACAGTGATGAAAGGCACAGGTGTTTTATTTTAAAATTTCCCCCTTCCGCTGAAATAAAATCACCACTCTTTTATCTCACCGTGGTTAAGAATTCTTCAGAATTAATTTGTTAGTGAACCATACGCCCGGTGACCTCTCTTGTACTGTAGTAGCCTCGTCATTTCAGTTGATCGTGTAGACGGCAAAATCTGTTTGATGTGATTCGCAATTAACAATATTATTAATTTGAAATGCTTCAATGGGAAAACATAAATGTTCCGGGATTGACGCCTTTCTACAAGTTCTATTAGTCTTTGCAAGCGAAACTGCCATATACAAGAGCAATATTGTGTAAATTGTTTTCATTTGAAAGAACAGGAACACTCCATTATATGATACGATACCGACAAAGTACGATATGTTATCGGTGCGGTGGAGAGAAAAAAGAGACCATTTTCATTCGAAATGTGAGACTAATTTTCCAACTTGCCAACGGCCTTACCATATTGAATCCATGAGAGCAGAGCATGTTTCAAGCTGCGGCAAACTTGGTAGTGTGCACAGCGTTGGCAGGGGAACATGGTGGGTCATGTTCCCCAAGTGGTTCGGAATCCATTACAATCAGGAGGTCCACCCTGTCAGTCAACTCCCCTTTCCCCCCAGGTGAAAGAGTCTGCACCTAGGGTGCCTCAAGTTAACATAGAGGCTCACTTCCCCCCGCCCCCAACAGGCTGACAGGGTTGCTTAAAGCAGTAATGCTGAAAGCAGGCGTTGGAAACAACAACAATTTTCCATAAGTTTCCTATGAATGTAGTCAACATAACGCTTGACTCTAGTGTCAGGAGTCCAGTTAGTGGAGAACTAGACTATGAAACGCAAGGTCGAGGTTCGAGACTCCACATAAATGGAAAACGCCTGGCCTGGGTCCACCCAACCCTAACGGGCACCATACCTTCATCGCTAGGGAAACACACGGCTGCCAGGCATATTGCTGACCCCAATATCCCAAATAGAGCAGTGATCAAGAGAGTCCTCACGCCTAGACCCTCATCGGGTTGGAAAAAGAATGCCAGTGACCTCAAACGCGCTCCTGACATAAAATATTTTTACAGGGATGCACATTACAATACCTTAGAATTGTTATCGCTGGGCTTTAGCAGCCCGTATCAGCACCTGCTACATTATTTGTGTTTTTTTTTCTTAATATAAAAAAAATCTGCTAAAAAAATTAAGATTATTAAATTTATTTTTATGACACAGTATTCGACTCTACTGTCTATATTACAGTATATTATTTCCAATATATTTGGCAATAGAAAGCAAACTATTGTTGACGCCTGGAGTCTGGGACCATTCCCTGTTTAACTTTTCTAGAAAACCTCTGCAGGCAGGGGAATTAGTGATAGGAAGGAAGATATGAAAAAATAGACGGATTTAAACTCACAGATTTGGTGGAGTGGTCATCAAGCCACCCGCCAAAATAGGGACTTGGGTTTGAGTCCCGTTTCTGTCCATTTTTCCATACCTTCCTTCCTCTAATTGCGGAAATAATCAATTAATATCGCATGTGAACTACTCGTACGATGCAGATCCAAGCTGATAGGGACGAAACGTTTCGTCGGTGACTGCGGTAGAACCCTTCAGTAGCGGC
This sequence comes from Psococerastis gibbosa, assembly GCA_963971405.1. Taxonomy (NCBI): domain Eukaryota; kingdom Metazoa; phylum Arthropoda; class Insecta; order Psocodea; family Psocidae; genus Psococerastis; species Psococerastis gibbosa. The sequence goes on from OZ020484.1 coordinate 25,758,870, forward strand.
GTAAACTGCCGAAGTTGCGCCCAGGCAGTGACAGCTACCGTTGTAGGCAAAACATCAAAGACAAAACAACTTGAAGTTCCTTTTGAACACGACGCATTAGCCCAAATCTATGTAGTGTATGTAGACACCAGTCGTATAAGCTTTTGTCCTTAGCGCTGGGCACAGTAAAAATCCAATCCTTAAAGAAGAGTGAAAGCAGCCGCCATTGAAGACATTTTACTTAAGGCGTAAATCTACAGTACGATTACTTTATTGTGCAATGTTATAGCATACAAAAATAATGAAAAATAAGCTTCTGTGGAGTTTTCGGCAAAAACTAGGGGTTGAACCCAGCATGTAGCGCCTGTCTAAAAATACGAATTTATCCCCCTTCCTACCCCCTTCCTCTTACTTCGCCAACAGGTAGATTCTTCCCAATCATTCAAGTCTGGCAGCCCCATCAGCATAAATTATTTGGTTTACAATATCCTTATTCGGTAAGGAAACCGCAATATAACGGAACGTGTAAGGAAAAAAAAACCGGATGGATTGAATAGATATTGCAGAAGGGAGGAAGGTTATGAGGTTAGGCCACACTTCGTTAAATAAAGAAAGGAAAAGAAATGGCGGAGACGTATTCTTCATGAATAAAATTACAAATTTGAATTGGAGAGAACCCCTTAAATTGGAATTTGTAATCCTACTTATGAGCTCTCATAGCCCCTCCTCGAGTGCTTTCCGATACTCCTATGAAAGAGCTTTTGCATATCACAATAGCACTGACACCTAACATTTCCGATCGGTCCTTTCCAATATTTTATTATTATTTATTTATTTTATTTTTTAACATTGTGTATTAGAAATAAAATATGCACATATTTAATAAAATATTATAGTCTGCTTTTGGACACTTCGTAAACAATCCGAGTTCCGTAAATTTTGATAACCTTTAACAATACCTTATTTTATTTACCATAACCATAACCTTACAGACATGTTTTGGGACAAGTATGACTGTGGCAAACCCTTCTGCGCCTTCCCGAGAAACCGCCAAACCCTAGAGATTGGCCTATGGGAAGAAAAGAGAAAGGAAGCATACTGGAAGTCTGTCACAGGCCACAGACAATCCAAAATATTCCTCACTCACTCTAAGAGCTATACCGCCAAAGCACTGAACCTCAGCAAGCCTGAACTTAAGGTACTTACAGGTGCACTCACAGGACACTGCCACGTGAACTACCATTTAAAGAACATGGGTAAAGTCTTGAATGACACCTGCCGATTCTGCAAAGAAAAGGCTGAGACTGCTGAGCATATCATCTGCTCGTGTCCGGCAGTAAAGAACAGACGACTGCTAGCAACGTCCTCTTGGTTTCTATCACCAAGGGAGGCTTGCCAGTTGGCCCCTGGGCAGTTGTGCAGGTTTTTACGGGACCTGCTGACTGACCAGGACTAAAAGTACGGGGATTCACAATAGATCTTTAAGGTCAAAGTGAGCCAAGCTCAAGTAGCAGCATCGCCCCATTACTAATCTAATCTAATGACTGTGGCAGCTGGAAAATTTGTCACCCTTGTAGAAATATGCAGCACAGCATATGTATATATATAATAGTTCATTATAATTAGAACTTTACTTCCCACTACGTCAAATGTCAAAGCGAAAAATAAATACCACAACCATAAAAGTCGAAAAATAATGAAGGCGCCTTATTGAACAGAAAACCGGGACAAATAAATAAAAGCAGACTTTAAGAATCTAAATAAAATAGGGGGACCAGAATCAGACTCCTGAAATTCTAATGAGATACCTTCGGCCTAGTACAAGGGGCAGGCCCTGTTCTTCACATTCAAGATCGCTAGGATAGGGCTATGACAAATTAATGCGGTCAAAATCGGGGTCCTTTTTAGGCTACGGGGGAGGGTGACAAATGATGGTCCTTTTGACCTGACACTAATCCATTAATACGGGATTCCACTGCTTGCTTGTTCCCTACAGTATAATTGAACGTGGAAAGAGACGTGAAAGGGTACCATGGTACCATAGACAATCCGATGTTGTATGGGACCAAGACTGTGAATGGTTAAACACGACGGCGACCGACAAAGGAGAAGAAAGACAAACTGACGGATGAAAGATTGGAATTAATAGAAAAGACAAAAAAGACTTTGTTGTCACCTATTTCGGTTTTTTATTCTCACACATTAACATGTCTGGCCGTCTGGGCTGAGGGGCTCTTTTAAGCAATAAAGTAAATACTTGGGGCTGGTTCTTTGATATAAAATGTCTCGATAAGCAATACTGGACGGCACTAGAGTTATATATAGGAGCGATGGGACATTCGCGCCCGCTAGAAATATTTTTTTCTAATGCTGGGGTCACCTGCTAAGTCATTTCAATGGCTGGTCAGAGGAGACGAGAAGCGAATGTCCCAACTCTTCTATATAGAAATAGAACTCTAGACGGTACCTCTACGCATTGGAACATAGCAGTGGTTGAAGATAAAGAAAAAACAGTCCCGTCGGAAGAAAGATTTTGGTCTTGAGCTGGATTCCTGGTGAAAAAATATAACTATTCAACGAACAAACCGACTAACTTGAAATGTCTCTACAATACAAGGGCAGGAAATATACGCAGCGAATACAAAATTATGTGGTTAACAACAAAAAATTTAAACAAGTTAAACTAGTACATGTACCGTGTTTCATAACTAGTTTAAGTGAAGTAGCTCCTCAACAGTCCTTTTGGTTTACTTTAATCGGGGTTTGTTGTAACATCCGTCCCTTCTATAAGTGTGGTTCTACTGAAGGTCCCAAAATTTTGCCGTTCCACTCAACAATATTGATAAGGTTGATACCCTGTCAACGACCCCACAGATTTTCTGGCACTATTGGCATTGTTTCCGCATGAATTTTGGTCATTGGCTAACTGGTACAAGTCCCCCTATTCAACCCTACACCTACTACAAGCAATAAAAGCTGAAACAAGCTTACCATTGACACAATGTAACATAACAGGCGTAAGTGTGACTTCGGGTACGAGTCTGATTTAGACATTGATCATTATACTGATTGTTCGTTACAATAAAAATCTATGGCAGGGCGTATGGGTGAAGGAAATAAGTCTTTAAAAGTATTCGTATTAGCATGGGAAAGGTGACCGCCCCAATGCAATGATTTATGTGATAACCCGAATATAGTGGCCGAAAATCTGTTGTCAGTCAAACCTAAGGATGGGAGCCTGGGACCCAGGCACGCTCGAGATATAAATTAGTATTTTATTATGAACAGTCAAAACATGCACGTATACAAAGAGATCCAGTGCAGGGCATGATTAAAATATCAAGAGTCCAGCGGCGTACTACCCAAGAGGGGCATCCAGCATCGGAGGAGCCGGGCCCCCCGAACGTTATTGAATATTTACTTCATCCGTCTTCGGCTGTCAGAGCACGGGACCGTTGTCGTCACGTACGGACGACCCTGGTTCAATCAATTATCGTAGGTACCACCTTCCTCAGGGCCCAGTTCTTTCCCCTCTTCTCTTTTGCATATTGATGCGTTTACAACTGTCAAATTTCCATAAACGGTGACCTCTCGTTGTTTTTGTTGTTACCGTAGCCGATATGTTTGACAGCCCGGTGGAATATATGGGTTCAAGACCGTGAACTTGCGTTTGGCTCATTACCAACCCGTATATTCCCTGACTTTGGGCTAAGACCTCTCTACAACATTCCCAATAAGCTACAAGTCATTTTTTTTTCGCTGTCCAATACATAAAATATGGTTTCTTCGATCCCCAAAATTGGCCACTCTGGTCAAGGACCAAGCAAACACTCTCAGTCACGCAGGTATCTCGGAGACAAAAGAAACTTAAACCTCTACACTTGCAGCAATTGCTATCCGAATAGGAAATGGAATAGGGTGCTCGTGTGGTCAGAGGCTGGACGTGGACCACTTGTTCCTGCGCAGCCTATGTCCAGCCCAATGCACGAAAGACGAGCTGTGGGAGGCCAACAGCGCTGCCTACAACTGCACCCGATTTTGGGACGTTCGCTTGGACACGAATAAGTAAGTAAGTAAGGTAGGGTGGCGAGAATACGAACGATCGGGACTGGGCTGTTCACTCTTTAGCCTTTAGTTTGAGTTAAGGGAGACAAGCAAAAACGAAACAAAACTTTACCATAAATCGAGCAATGAAGATCATCGACTTGTGAAGAGGGCCATCGAGGTTCCAAATTGGCGAATAAGAGAGTTAGACATGCCAATGGAGCCTGATACTGAGAGTGATGGCATAAGCAAAGATTTTTAAGTGCATGCTGTAGATCGGAAGGAAATTGTAGCTAGTCTTGATGTATCGCGATGGCATAAACAGAGGTGCCCAAGTATGGGCGAGCAAACCTGCTCAGATAACTATCTTGCGCCGGCAACATCGCGGCCGCACTGTATGCCTTGTTCGTGTTATTGCAACATTCATCAGTCACCGGACCTCCTCACCTACCACATTACCCGAGGTGATAGCTGACTGAGCCAATAAAAAGATGACGGATGAGTACGTCCGAGTGTTGTTACAATAGAATGAAGAGGTGAGGCCACAGACGAGAAAACGTTGTAAATTTTATGATCATCTTTATATGTAAGCCCGGCAATACTCAAGCCACTGCTGCCCATAATTATACTTCTGCAATAAACACAGACGGAGAGATCGTGACTCTAATGCTGAGGTGAATGGATACAGAAGCCCAGTTGCTGCTGACGGCTGATAAACGGAAACTAGCATACTTCGGCCTTGTGATCAGGAGTGAAAAGAATCGCCTTCTTCATGTAATAATTCAAGGAAGATAGAAGGACTCCTGACAGAAGAAGAACATCTTGGTTGAAAAACGTGAGACAGTAGTTTGGCACGATTTCCCTTTTCAGAGCAGCCGTCTCCATGGTTCAAATCGCCATGATGATCGCCAATCTTCGATAGAAGAGGCATTTACAGAAGAAGCATGAACACAATATGTTGAGCAACCTATGGTTAAAAATAAGACTAGACGACCAACCCCTTGGCCCTTATTAGTGCCAGGGATGCCAAATCCGCATACCAGGTCTCAGTGGCTCAATACTCGGAGACAAGCATATAAAATAAACATCGGCGAAGTACATCTCTGCCCAGGTAATACCCGTAACCCAAAATAAGCCCCAAACTAACAATGAGCTATGAGTTATTAACATTGGTGTCCTTGCCACCAAAAGGTTCATATATAAATAAAGGGCATATTTTTTAACCAGTGCAAGTGATCCCTATGGTAGATTTTGTAATACAGGTGTATGTGTATTACTGCCTTAAGGCCCGGTCCAATTATAGTTTGAAAACTCTCGACAAGGAATACTGGACCTCACACCAACTGTGCCCGGTGTACCGTGCATATTCCTTACCGAACGTTTGCAAGCGATGATGGGAAAGACACTTTTTGACAATAAATTCATTAAACACTAATGATTAATTGCTTACTCGAAGGACATGTCCAAGTTAGAGTACTACTATGTATAGGACACTAATACAACAGAACGCGAAAGTCCACATAGGCTAATATATTGTAGTAAGCGAAATACAGTATAAAAGAGACCTACACAATGTAAACATGTATTACTGAACCTGCAGTGTTGTTTATTTGCTTAAACAAATTATACCAACAGAGTAGACACACCAATTACAATATAAAATAGTTTGTTGCCGAATGCCAAGATCTAATCAAGTAAAGGGACATTATTTCAAATCGGAATACAAAAGGAATAATAAATTCCAAATACCTGCTCCGAAAGCAATCAGGGGTAAAGTTATAAGGAACTCCCACTGCTCCCCCACTGAGTCAATCTGATTGAATAGATACCTTAGAGGAGTAGCAGCAGAAGGCGGTAAATAAGGAAATAATAGAAGAAAGGAAGGTGAGAATCACATTCAGGTATAGACCGACCTAACTCGATCGCCGATTAAAAAAAAAACGAGCAGCATAAAAAAATAATCAGAATGTGGCGCAGCGACAAAAAAAAAATCAAGTGCAAGGATCGGGGCGTCATGCGGAGGTAACGGTTATTAATAAGACAAAAGGTACTCGCAGTACGTCACAGCCCTAATGAATGACACCTCATATGTCGTCCGCGGTGACCCCCAGCAGTCGGGGTCCGCCAAGAGAGGTTTCCAGGGGTGCACTCGGTCACTCCTACGAACTATTAGTCTTCTTCAAGAGTGATGCGAGAGGGCAGTCGGGAACAGGTTGACCATTAACGTATTTTTAGATCAAAATTCAAAATGGCGTCTTTGGGGCGTGGGAGAGGACATTTTGAGGGTGTAGTCTGTAACTACGAGCAAAAAAGAGTCTTCGTGTGACGAGTGAGGGAGGAGTTGGCGTACGTGGCTTTGTTTTAAGGGGTTGCTACAGTAAAAAAAGTGCTTGAGGGCAACCTACAACTAGTAGGCCTATTTCCCGAGCCTCCAACTTCGACCTATCTGTTGTCAACCAGCACATGGACTACGCTGATCTCAAAATGCAATGGTCACCCATGTGATTATGATAAATCTTACATGAGAAAATTTTGGTAGAAGTTAATTACCCTTTGGACAATGAGGGCAACCTTATACTTGTAGATGTATTTCTCGAATTTCTCAAATGGACTACGCTGGTGTTCAAAATGCGATCCATCCCTGAGATAATGATAAATCATCTATGAGGAAATTGTGACAGAAGTATCTTTTGGATCATGAATTAACAGTGGTTGGCCGGAGCGATGCTTGATAATATTATACGAAGTCAGAGGAATTAGGTAGAAGGTAGAGCAACTGGGGCGGAAACTTATGGAGAGGAATCGCAAACGTGATAATAATAAGTAAGTTTCTTTATGAATGATTCATCAATGGAACGACGCGACTTTTACATATTTCTGATGATGAGAACTGATATCACATACAGTATATTCAGTTGGAATAACATTAACACAAAACAACCAGAAACTACAAATACAACTACCGTCAACAATAAAATCATTACCGATTTCCGAAGATTAAATCGGCATATGGAACAAGTTTAAGCGAGCGGCAAATATAATGCGGTCATATAATTTGTAGAAAAATCATGGAAAATCTGCGGCTTGGATAAGAATTGACAACGCAGCTAGCACGAAGGAAATAAAAGGAGAAAAACTACAGGTAGATACAAAACAATAGTCAGTACTGGTTGCACTAATGAATCAGAAATCAGGATCAATCACCTGCAGCTTCTTGGAAAGCCGATGGCATCAATATGCGGGGCATGTGGTCGCAACTAGCTGAGTGTCTGCGATATGGCTAAGCCTCTTGGACTACTTGACGATGTCCTCTTCTAGCCTGCGATGAATGGCAAGAAAGGCAAGACTCTCGTTTCTTCCCAGACTCCAGGATTGCTATGAATCGACCAAAATTGGCAAACCTGCTCTGATTTTTCAAACCTTATTAAATGCTTGGGATCCCCAGGTGTTGCTTTTACTATGTACAATGCATCAAATTTCCTTAAAAGCAGCAGGAATCATACATTCTATATTGAATTCCAATAGTTACTTGCGAACTTGTAATTGCTTTGGTAATTGTACTTATTTGTACAGGTGGAAGATTCAAGCCGCTGCTCATTTTCTTCCACAATGTCAGTAACACAGGGACACAAAATAATTTGATTTGAAAAGAAGCAAAGAAATAGTCTGGCTATGCAGGACTGAATGGAAAACTAAGTTCAGTTAATACTAAACAGCATAGTTGCTCGTAGGTAGGTGCATACAATTTTTATTTTCCGTAATTCTTTAATTAAAACAGTGATTATTGAGACACCCCAGGAATACAATTTTCACCATTAATTTCCCTCTAAATTTAGTGTAGATTTTGCAACTTCTTCAGGAAACCGCGGTCAGTCCTGAAAACAAAATCGACATTAAATATCTACACTAAAAAAACGAAGCAGATGGTAGAGGCACCTGCGAACCCGGAATGCGCGGTAGATTAACTCTTAACAAATTCACAGATACCTAAAAATTGCGAAATTCCTTAAAATCAACTCTGAGTCTAGTTAAGAGAAGAAATACGATGGAAACAGACGCTGCAAGTGTAAGAGCATAAAAAAAAAGAGGAAGAATTGAAGCACGGTCGATGGGAGTATGAGACAACGAGGTAAGGGACTCGACGATTTATACGGGTCGGAACCTGTAATTTAGGCTTTGATTTTTTAGTCAGATCCGAAGCCCGTATGTTAACTAGCGGTCTCATCTAGAGAGCCCTAACTAGAGGGACACGACCCTCTCCTGACTATTCTTTCGCGCTAAAGGGTCAGGATAGAAGTTACGACTTCAGGCTCCATTACTGGATACGAATTTATGAACGGTTTTTAATCAGTCAAAAGTTCAAAACAGAAGTGTAAAAGTGTTGTATTTTGTGTTCTCTTGTAGTGTACTAGCCTAGTACTAGTCACCTTTGTTAGCGCGGAACATAATATTTGAGTATTTGTAGGCCCATGGGACCAGGTAATTTTGGTGCCTCTTGGGGTACAGTTTATACATCTTTTACAATTTAACGTCAGCAACGAAATGCATTAAAATTAGCTAAGCTATCTCTCTCTCAAAAATTGATACAGTAAGATTGATATTCCTCTTCTTCGACTGCCTCCTCTATCGAAGATTGGCGATCACCATCACGTAGATACCGTACCTCGGACTCCCCAAAAGGAAGTCAAGTACTATCGAATGCTACTGTAGCAGTGTATTTATCTCATTGTCGGCGTTGTAACTAATCTCGCAATTGGACGCAAAATATTTTGCCTGAAGTAAGCCGGTAGCCCCCCATGTGCAGCCGCCCAAACCTCTCATACCTACATGCTTTCCCTCATCTATTCACTCCCCTATATAACTTATATAATTTCTGATATAATTACGAGTAACCTAATATATTTTAAAATATCTAATTGGGCCCTAGGCGCGGGCCTAAAAACAAGTGTCGCGTCCCATGCGAGGACTCTCTACAAATGCATACACTTCTTCCTCTTCCCGTCATCCGGCATTGACCTGTCCGAGATATTCCTTCTGTCATCGAATGTTTTCATGGCCGAGCCTACGCGTTGCCACCTCTCATTTTTTCTGCTTTCGTCACATCGTTAGTTTGACTTTTGTCAATTGGTTTGTTTAATTAAAATTAATTAAATTTCACGGCAATTAATTGGGACAAGCCAACTCGATTGAGTTACGGCGGTGAGTGCCTTGTTTTTAATTTATTTAATTATTTTACACGGGGATGGTTTCACGCGGGTAATCGATTACACCTTTTGGCTAGATACAATGTATATCACATGGGATTTTTTATTGAGGATATAAATTATCGCGTCGTTCATATGTTTTAAGTGTCTATGTCACTCATGTGTCGCATACATAGTAGCATAGGCTTTCCATTCTCATGGTAGGCCTCTATGGCAGAGTCGCATTCTATTGTACATTAATTTCGTTTGCAACTTACATTTCAATTATAGAATATTGCAAAATCCACTTAAAAAAACGAAACAGGACCTCCTTTTTGATGTTAGCATCGTACAACATACCTTGATTAGTACAAAGTCATTTCGTTTCTACTATTCCTAAATGTTTCCTCTCGAAATAAAAATGACGTACGAGTAACAAAACGTTGTGATATAAGGGTTAAAGGTCTTTGTAAATGACACAGTAACAAGAGTAAATATGGACTGTCGGGGCTGGCGGGGGGGGGGGGGCGAGTGTTTGTGTCGTCCTCCCCCCCCCCCCCGTTCTCAACCCTCATAATCCTGTAGCCGTAGTCACCCATGCGTGGGCTCTGCTGCTGAAGCATTCCTTTACCACTTTCAAAGTTTTTCATCTTTAATTACGGGAGCGGGGACATTTTCATGGCAAGAACAAGTTTAATTTCTTTAGAGATTAATTTGAGAGAAATGTCAGTGTTGCTTTCCACAAAGAGGGAAATTTGTATCAGAAAGACGATATTTATAAACAAATTTTAATAAATTACAATAATTCATTATTGGCTCTGATTACACGCTCGAATATTTATTCGATCCAATATTTATTCATTCGAAGAAATATTTGGAATGTTTATGTTGAAGTATACGAATTGAAGCCAAAACATGTCAGAATGTCTTGTCTGATAGGTACACGTTTATGGGGCAGTTGTTGAGTGGCTACTCTACGGGGACGAATGATACCCGGACTAAGGCGAAGCAAAAACAGGACTTAGTCCAGGGGCTACCTGAACTAAAGGAAGGTGTAACCAGGAGACACAACGTCAAACTTCAAGAGACGAACCTGGCAAGCTGCATTATGGAGTACCGAACCTGACCGGTTTTGACCTAGGAAAAAAGGAATTGTGTGTTACAGCCGATAATCGTACAGGGTTTGCCTTCGTATGTACAGCAGCCAGACTGCAGAAGTAAGTACCTATGGGTGGACAGCCGCTGCCCTATAAGGACGGGGACACCAGAATGGAAGGAGAAGAATTGGACAGGATAAGGAGTGGCCACCGCAGGTGTCAATTACGAGCAGACAGGAAGGATAGGAGAAAAATAGAGAAACTCCTTGAAAATCAGAAAAAAGAGAGGTGTGCAAATTATGCACATTCTGCAATCAGCGCCAACTCCAATTGGCCTAGACAGCATTGATGAATTACCGCCTTCGCTGGCAATTTCTTATACCAGAAAATTTATGGCATTGCCTAGGTATTATGTCTTTATCTTAAGGGTGTGACATCATCATTGTAGCAAATTTTTCAATCGAAATTAGATTCTCTTCATGACATTTTAAATGTACTAACTTGTCCATTTTTAATGAATTTTTGTCGGGGGTTGCCACAGCTAAATATCTGAACTAATTATAGGGACATAATGTGAAGCCTCAGGTTATAATATAGGAGACGAGGGCTTTGGACCTAAGAATAAATAAGAGCTCAAATGCTGAGTTACGTGACTAACGTGAGCTGAAACTGAAGCATTTCTAACAAAAATAATTGCGACGCCACTTAAAAATTATGATTTACAAATTCACGAAATGTGCATATTGCAAGCGTATAATAAACAATCAACAAATAAATACTTAAACAACTTAATTACAATTTAAGCACAGTTGTCACTAAGCGAAGCCATCCAGTAACTACATGCATAATTTCACCTTTAATAATATGAGCAATTCATTTTCAGTTATTGTATTAAAAACAGCTCTCCGAACACCCATGCCGATCATTTTCAATCGATTTTCTTTTATTAACTTTCCATTCTATAGCTCGTTTCAATTCAATTCAATCGGGTCGTATCGGCCCTACCCCACCACTGTTTTCTCCACTTTGATCGAGAACGGTGCTCCATCGCTGATCAGTTTGATCTTGAAAATCGTCTCGTACATCGTCGAGATATTAATCAGTGGGCTGACAAGTGCGCAGCTAGCCTAGTACAACTGGCTCTCCCCCGTCCTGACACATTTCTATGGTGTACATGTTTCTCCTGTCAGTGAGGCATTGCAACTTGACGGAGACAGATCTGACTAGCAATTGGTACTGTACCCTCAAAGGAAAGCAACATGGTGGCATGTGAGAGCATTTCGCCACTTCGAAAGAAAAAGGACACAACACTGAATCTATCAATTGACAGAAATAGAAGTTAAAATTTTTTTAAATAATGAATTAGGCTACCTGACGGTTCCCACCAAATAGAAAACGACACAACTGCCCTCGCGCCGAAAATATACACACTACATTAACGCAAAATATACATTTAAAAAAAAAATATTTTAGCGTTATTTTTTTATTATTATTAGTTTTTTTTATTTGAGTTGCCTTTTTTCTTCCCAAGTAGCGATTTGTACAATTACTACTAACTCACAGTTAGAGCTGATATTTTACAGACACTACGATTTGAGGCATATATGATGGTTTATAATGCAAATTTTTACTGCTGACTTATTAGCCAAAAGGTTGGCTACAAAATAAAGAAAAGATTTCAATGTGATGAAAATTATGGCTTAAATTTCAATGTCTAAATAAATCGACTACAATAGTGGGGAAAAATACTTTATTGCAAAAATGCCGATGGGGAGGCAACACCGAAGCCGAAAATATATAGAACAGACATTCAAAATAGGGCTACAGATTCCCCTGGACCCCAAAAGGCTGTCTACGACCCTGAAAACAAAAGCCCCCAAACCAAAATAACTAATTATATAAGACTCGAGCAAGCCAGAGACACGAACCTGTGGCGCTCAGCACTGGGAACGAGGGGGCCATGAATTAGGGTCCGTAATCGGTGCATTCGGGGAATACAGGCTAGAACCACAGTTTGGACACCCCTAATTTCAAACCTAATTGCCACCAATACGAATTTGTAGTACCTGCTTAGTCAAACACGCATTCAACCCAACTCGTTTCGTTGCAGCAGGTTTTAACACTATTTCAACGCATCAAGTGAAGATTGAACAATATACGGTTTCAGATCTGGTGCATATCAACTTTGTACTCCCAAAAATCAGATGGCAACCGCAATATAAAGGTATACGCGCTAGCTCAACCACTGATAAATCATTGTTACCATATGCAATATATATTTGCAGACGGACGGAGTTTGTGAAATTATAAAGGCATCCGTAAAAACACACGAGGATTTGTTGGGTTGAATTCTGTCAGCAGCAACTATGCTTGGTTATGATTAGGATATTGGAAATTCGAATGTTAGACCAATGGACTTTTCCACGAACGCAGACATAACGTACGGTACCTATGCCCTATATGCATAAATTTAAGTTCAATCTCGAAGCTAAAGTAATTTTAATTGTATTTTATTCTTTTACCCTTCAACAGTGTAAGATCGATGTCACCGATTAAGGTAGACCTCCCGTGAATTAATACACGATACAATAACAATGCGTGTATAAACGATGAATACACACTATTAAACAGAAATTAAAAATGGAAAGATACGGTACGGACAGTCGTAAATAAACATTTTATTAAATAACGCAAACAACTTCCAGCAACGCGTTGTTTCCTATACTATTATTCACACTGTGTGCTCATCATATTCGTGACTATAAAAGGTGTCTAACTATCTCCAAGTTAAATGTTCTAAAAATCAGATGAAAGAACTTGATAATGGTAAGGCCGTTTCTTCGGGAATTTAAAGGCATGAACATTAACCGCCAACAATAAAATTCAAATCGGGCTTTATGACCAGGCTCTCTAACAAGCAGGCCGTCAGTCATAACTACGTGACAGCCCGTGTGTACTCAAGTCCGCCCTAGTATACGAAATTAATTAAAAACACAATTGCTTTTAGCATGTTTCATTTTTAATCAAGTTGTTACCCGCACTTATCCACAAAAACAAGGCCACAGACAATGGGTCAATGAATAATTTCCTTAATGTTACGGTTGTGTAAAAAAGCATTATTAGCTAGCCTAGGAATGAATATTAAATAGGCAACGTTTATTTTTATTAAAAACGTTTCACTCAAAGAGCTCTTATGAAATTTATATTAAATAGAGTATTTTGGTTCTTGATTTTAATTCAGTCTCGAACACTGACTGGTATAGATGCCCAAAATGTTTTCAAAGGTCAGAAGAATACTTGTTTTTTCTACAGTAACAGCGACAACAACACCTTCAACAACTGGTATTTAAACTATTATTGTTCACTATATCATTGTAATTAAGTAACTACAAACCCGGAAACTTCTTCATAGTAGCAAATCCATCGAAAGAAATTATTTTGGTCTGCCATTATTTTCTGTTTTCAAAAGCATTGGAACCCTCGATGGAGACAATACCAATAAAATTTACTTCAGAAGGTTGTAGCTACCATTGAAAAATTAAATCATATTGAAGTTTAGGCAGTAGTAAAGGGTAACTGGACAACGCACAGTATAAAATACGTAATGATAAAACCTGATAGGCGGCAATTCCACCGGCGAATTTACTTCATTTGCGATTTGAGGTTTTTTGTTTGTTTTGTTTTAAGGAGACTATTATGTAGATATCTATTATAAATTAAGTTATAATATGGTAGAGATTTATTAATTGTGTCTGCTACCATATTATAACTTAATTTATAATAGATAAGTTAAGCATCTACATAATAGTCTCCTTAAAACAAAACAAACAAAAAATCTCAAATCACAAATGAAGTAAAATCGCCGGTGGAATTGCCGCCATATAGAAACAAACGACAAGCTAGAGTGATCCTGAGTCATGCAAACAGACTCATTTATAGTAAAAAGCATTGTCCTAAACAATTGTCTAAAACGGGAAGTAGAAAAACCAAAACAAGTAGAGGGAGAAGAATACTTCGGATAATGACCACAATAATAACACGATTTCCAGGCCAAGTTCGCGAGGCAAGGCCTGATGAAAAAACACCGAAAGTGTCAATAAAAACGGATAGCCAAGATCAACGCGTAATCCGAGGTTAAAGACATCGGGAAAACAAAGCGAGAGTTACCCAAAAACTTGCACATTCATCTAAGTGGCCAATTTGTGTACAAGACATCATAATCGCCCACGAATTACAAATCACTTAGATAAAAAGACCAGGCAGGAGTGAAGCCCAAAGGAGAGAAGGCAGTATATGTCGAAGGCCGATCTATCTTTAACCGAAAGAAAGTAAAAAGATGGAAGGTTAGATAGATCGGGGCTGATAAGTTTTTAGGGCCATCGGACGGGTGGCCGAGGGGCTTGCCGGGGTAGATAAAAATCCGATGATAAGACTCCGGCAGAGTGGTCGGTAACCTTTCCTAAAGTAAATGATGCATTTATAAATTATTTTTGTTTGGTTTATACCGCCATAAATGGAGTTGCATAATGAATTAATCGCGGGTATTAAGAGGTCGCGAACCCTTGCTTTATTGTTACAACACCGATGACAGTTTACGGGGGCGGTTCTAACGCCCTGCTCCAATCACCATGGCTAATTTATCCATTTAGGTACTTGTCGGCTTAACAAATGTAGTGCCGAAGGTGCAGAAGTCCTGAGCAAATTAAAAAGATTTCGATCTTTTATTATATGTCCAGGTTCATGGGGGCAGGTATATATGAGAAAGGGAAGGTTAAGTTGAGTTCATATGCGATTATGTACATCAAGAGTATTTCGCAACTGCACATTTTAATTGTGAAAATACAATTAAAAGTGATGAGAGAGTGAAAACGTCTGTTTTTTGGTTCGGTAG
The DNA here is from genome assembly GCA_963971405.1 of Psococerastis gibbosa. Taxonomy (NCBI): domain Eukaryota; kingdom Metazoa; phylum Arthropoda; class Insecta; order Psocodea; family Psocidae; genus Psococerastis; species Psococerastis gibbosa. The sequence goes on from OZ020484.1 coordinate 25,774,064, forward strand.
CAGGGTCACACCACTGGACTAGTAGGTTAGTCGAGCCTAAGTTTACTTACCCCACAGTGTTGCAAGGTGCCATGGTTGTAGGACAGACAGAAGTATTTAGAATTATTATATGGAGAAGTTATAGCTACTATGGTGCCCATTCCATTGACCGGCTAGGGCTATTTCCAAAAACGGTGACGTGGTAGCAGACATTCAAGACTTAGGTACGTTTCCACCGACCTCACATTGCAGAATTGACGGAAATGATTATTTTCCTCTATGCCATAGTTAAAATTGATCAATGATCATACAGTCAAATCACAAACAAACAAACTAAAATTAAAAAATGGCGTCATGGGATATGTTAAGAACAAACATTTTAATAGATTTCTATAAAAAGAAAAATTCTAATTTCCGTCAATGTCATTTGCATTCTGCAACGAGAGGTCGGTGGAAACGCCACCTAAGTCTTGAATGTCTGCTACCACGTCACCGTTTTTGTAAATAGCCATAGCCGGTCGATGGAATGGGCGCCTATATACAATATGTCCACTATTGTGCAGTATTGAGCGATGGAATAGACTAAAGACTCTCTCGCACTTGAATGTATAACATGCAAGACCAAGCTAGATTTTCTATTATTATGCGATGTGATTACAAAACAGGAAGATACACTTCTTATTTGAATGCCTCTTCTATCGAAATTGGCGACCATCATGGCAATTCGGACCTTGGAGACTGCAGCTCTGAAAAGGAAAGTCGTACACAGGTTATCCAACCAGGAGCCCTCTGTACATTTTTCCCTTCGATTATTACATGCAGTGGCGATTCTTTTCACTCCTGTATGTTAACACTTAAAATACTGTAATATAAAGAGCGTAGTTTTTAGGTTTTCTCCATAGTAGATTAATTACTCAATAGACACGAAGGTTCTGTAAAATCTACGAAATACAGTAGATAAAAAACCGATCCACTCTATTCTCATAGCATCTGATTTGACTTATGTAGGATAGACCAGTTCTATCTATACTAGGAGAGATGAGATGTTATACGTCTCTGTCAAGGATATTTTTTTAATTTCTGCAGCCCTATTATGGCGATTTGGGAATAACATAGTACCTGGGTTTATTTTTCAATGCCGCATTAGTAAGGTGTCACATGACGGGGTTAATACATGCGCGGAAAATTCAAATTAATAAATTATTGGAATTCAAAAGAATGATTGCATTGCTTTATAATTGAAAGAAATACTAATAAACATTAAAATGTACAGGTAGAGTTTTGAAATATAATCAGAATTTTAATTAAGGGAGAAAAAGTTTAAAACTCACCAAAAATACAAATTTATCAATTTGAATTTCCCGCGTATTTTGCACTCATTTCTTTAAAACAATTGAATAAATCCCTTCATTGTTATAATCCCAAATGACCATAGCCATCTATCACGTCTACTTCAACCAATCAGAGCTTTGGCCAATTGACATGTACTATTTTTAACAATTAGAGAATGCCTTGCAGCCATGATGGGATGTGTTGTGCCCCTGATTCGTCGAAAAGGCAGTGGCAGCACCTGAAATTCAAAAAATACGCGGAAGCGAATGTCCCATCTCTCCCATGTAGGCCAGATCTAGCCCAGCGAAGTGGAGTAGAAGAGAAACACATCTGTGACTTAATGGGGCAGTGAAAAATCCATAAATTGACAGCAACGGACCAAGCAATTATACGTTAAGAGGGGAGGGAGAGAGTTGGGACTGGGAATTATTTTATTTTTTCATTTCGAAAAACTGAATAACCAATGATGGGGAAGCACGAAAGGAGCAGTAGATGAAATGAAGGTAAATGTGGAGTATTGTTAATTACTAATAAAAGCTTTTTGCTGTCGACTCTCAATCAGCATCCCTCCCCCTCCCCTTTCCATTTTGATCTCCATATTCGATAAATGAAAAGGGATACAAGTGCCCATCATCGTTACTTGATCTCAATATTCGATATTTAAAACGAAATGAAGCTGAACCTTCGTCGTTGTTTATACATATATTTTTTTCATTTTTGTCCTTTACGTAGGTACACCAGTTTTTCAGTGTACTGTAATAGATTGACTGCGTCATTTCCAGTATGATAACGTTAGTGGTTCCTCGCATATAGTAAAACAATGTATGTGAAAATAAATAAACCGTTTAGACAGTATAACCGTCCAGTATAATGCCTAGCTGTTTCCATGTTACAGCAGCCAACCATAGTCATAGCATCCAAAATATGAAATATATAGTAGGCCTACTTTACGGTTTATCGGATCTTCTTCTTATGGGTCATTACTTTGAAAATTCGGTAGGATATGCAGCTGAATTGGATCTTAAATGAAAAATAAAGGTCTTACCAGATTAGGTTAGGCTATGTCTTCTCACGAAATTTATGTTTTACGTCTTACCTGCAAACAAAAGTAATAATACCATTAATATCAAATCAAGTATCTAAGCGAATTCGCATTTGCAGCACTTTAGGTCTTAGGGTGCGTTGGAAGTTGATTATTTGACAGATATAAGGAGGTGGAGTGAATTTTTTCATGAATTCTTAGCGTCGGTATCCACTCATGGACACACTGTATGCAAGGCCGTAGCCAGAATTTTTTTCGGGGGGGGGGGGGGGGTTTAGAAATTTCATTGGATATTACATAGTGGTTTTTATTTTTCCTCTCAAAATCCAAGTCTATCTAGTATCAAGCCTTTTCATTTCGGGGGAGGGGGGGGGGGGGTTTGAACCCCCCTTGGCTACGGCCTTGACTGTATGTGTGCCATTTGCAATGTAAAAATAGTGAATTGAAAATTTTAGGGACCAATTATTTTTAATTTTTAAACCTGCACTAGAGAAACAGTTGCCAAAATATTTCCAAGGTAAGACTTACATTTTCGCAGTTTTGAGTTATAAATATTGGGTTACTAGGGGAAAGAAGAAGAAGGGTTACTAGATTTTCCAAACGGTCAAAAGGCGGAGGAAAAATGTGAAAATATACATGCAGTAAAAGGTACAAAATAGAAGGTTCTAAAACATTTTCCATGACTGTGTTCTTTTGTCCCCAACATAATTTTACTGATTTCAGCCACTTTTTTGCTCACTCTCGTAAACTGTCAGAGGCCTCCTAGACCCTGACCCCTAGCAGCTACTTATCTAACTTCGGCACAAAGAAATACAAAGTGAGCTTCACAAGTAGAGGCATTGTAAGCAGTCCCGTTAACAACCAATCCTATTGTAATAAATAACGTATTGTTTGGTAAGCTAGTCATCTGGCGTGCACCAGTTCAATATCGCACGCGAGAGAAGTTGTTCCGGGAATTCCTTTAATCACAGACCTGACATGATGCATATGTTATGCAAGCTGTGAGCCAACAAGTTGTAATGTAAACAAACACATTCGGCTGCTGGAAAAATGGTCCAGCACAGAGTACCTATTATTATATAGAACTTTAAGGACGCATGACGCACTGATACTCGTTTGCGCCACAGAAAAACGACATTTCCTTGACAACCATTTGACTATCTACTATTCACTATAGGACTATGGGTACAACGATGCAACGCTTGATTTCAGAATTCTGCAGACAGTACAAATTCGTCGCACCTAGACTAATGTACTGGGTTGCCCATTGGCTCCTTCGTTTCGCGCGGAAAATATGTCCGTCTCAGACTCTCAGGACACGACTCACGAGTAAGGGCCGAGCCCACCAACCTATGAAATGACTCGGTATGCTGGACGGCACTGTGCATTTATAAGGGTGTTGGACACGACCCTTAAAGGCGCGGGGTGAATTCGTCAACAGTAGGTCACTTGTTAGATTACTTGTGAACATATTCCTATGTCTTCTTCTGAGGTCACAATGTCAACGATTGGTTGGCATATCATCCTACAGCTCTCTCGGTCCTGCGCCTTCCTATTCAGCGCTTGGCACGTTCGAGCTCTTGCGTCCTTCTTCAGTAATGTTGATCCACGAATTCCTTCTTCGGCCACCCTCTTCTATTAGTTCCTTCCACTGTGCCCTCAATGATGGTGTGCACCAGATTTTCGTGTCTTATTAAATTCCCTACCCATTTCGCTCTTCTACTGTTTACACGCCGAAACCGCATTCATTAATTCGTCTACTACAAACACGGTGTTCTAGATTTTTAATGCCTTATTTGATCCCTAAGTAATTGCAACTTTAGTAGAGATGGTTTTAGAGTCTGTGGCGGATTTAGTAATGAGTGATTTACAGGATAAGGGATGCAACGTGAAATTTTGCGTCAAACTGGGCAAAACTTTTAAGGAAACCCATCAACTTTTTAAACAAGCTTATGGAGATGATGTTCTCAGTATACGAGGTGTTATGAATGATTTACACGATTAAAAAAATTGCCAACAGTCAACTGAAGATGACCCTCGACCAGGGATACCCCCAACGGATGACGTTCATGTCCAGAAAGCATTACATTAAACAAAATATACAATCTATTTGAGATGATCCAAGGGTAGCTAATGTCAAGGGTCTTAGACTCTTAATAGTCAACCAATGAAATGAGGGCATTCAATCGCATTGTGAATGGAAAATATTGTTAAAGAAGCCTCGACACTAACTTACATTTCGCAAACAAACCCAAAAGGAGACTACGAATGGTAAGCCAAATAATATATCAGCATTTACATTCAAGAAAGCAAACAAACCCCAAGTCATGGGGTCGTGTAGCTTAACAGATGACCATAACTTAAGGAAAAATATTGCAGTAAGCGCGAAAGATCCTCGCTGAAGATCACATATCCATGGTAGAATAAACAGAACCAATTTGAAACCTCCGAGGCGCTAAGTGTTTTCCTTCCTTGGACCCAGCCATCAGGAATAATAATTGGTATGATAGAGTACAATGAAGCAGTTAAAATGATTGATTAAGTAAGAACAGTTGGTAAAAACGTATCTGTGACATTTTAAGGATAGGTAGAGAAAACTTGACGCCAGCCAAGTTCTTAGGATGATTTTGGGAACGGGGGCTGGAATAGGCGTCGAATAAGCAGTACGGACACGTCCGCAGCGGCAGCTGGGACTGCATGTGCAGCGCGGCGCTGCAGTTTACGGCGTTATTTACGGCCAACCCACGGCCAACAATTCCCCTACGAGATCCAAACTTAGCGGAAATGTAAATAGGGGATAACACGGGGCACAAGTTCAACCGACTACAGCTGATAAGAATGCTTAAGAAGACCTCGTACGATAACGTTTGAAATACATGCATATTGGTTGAGATCAGAGGCGTAAAGTTTTAGAATGTTGGCGAGGGCAAAACTAAGTAGACCTTATGACGTCATCAGGCAGGATAAGGAAAAAATTAAAATATAGCAAAATAGTAGGGTTTTACGCATTTTAATAGTAGTTAAGTATAGCTGTAGATTTTACAAAGCTAAAAAAGGAATGCTTATATTCATATTGCAGCAAAGGGGCCAGGGGGTCTCCATGAACCACGTCTTACAGTGCTCCTCGAGGCTGAGGGGCAAAGCCCCCCCCCCCAAAAGGAGCAGGGGCAAGATGGACCGGACCGTGCCCCCCCCCCACAACTTTACGCCCCTGGTTGAGATACGTTAATGGGGCGCACTTATGGATACATCTTCCTGACTATAGAAATCCACTAATTCATCACCCCCCTCCCCCATCCAAGAATTTCTAAATCCGCCAGTCGTTTCTTCCATTACTATGGCCAATCGGTGTTAGCGACGACCACACAATAAATGTACGGAATGTTACCTAATTGATACGTACATATCGCTACTTCGAAAGAAAAAGGGCACAACTCAAAATCTGTGAATTCACAGAAATTGAAGTTAAAGTTTTTTGAAATAATGAATTAGGCTACCAGACGGTTCCCGCCAAATAGAAAACGGTACAACTGCCCTCGCGGGGAAAATATACACACTATATTAACCAAAAATAGATTTTTTTAACAATATTTGAGTGTTATTAAGTCAAAATCGACAAGTTTTGAGTTGTGTCTTTTTTCTTCCGAAGTAGCGATATGTACGTACGATAGATTCCTATGAAATTTGATTTTTTACACGAATTAAGATTTACCCCTCTGGGTGTTTTATTAATGATCAACTGACACAACAATATGATTATGAGCAGCTTCACTATAACCTACAAATTTTCCTTTCATGTGGCATACTTTAATAAAATGCTTGTGTAAGAATAAAAAATATATACTGTATAATTGAAAATTCCTGTCCAACACTTCTACAGCATGTATGTTTTTAAAATAAAATTTCATCGTAAACCCATGAATCCCAAAGGGGATTTCTAACAAGATTCTGCGAAATAATCCGGGAATAATGACACAGGTTCTATCAACAATATAACGAGTGGTGAGTTGGAGTCCAAGGCAATTAAAGCGTAAGCCCATAAACTATTGAGATAGCGCCATTGTTAGCTCATTTAGAATAATCCATGCTGGTTTATTGAATTTTTATTGACAATTAAAACATGAGCTTGTCATATTAAAACCGGCCTTCTTCAAATACCTATTTCGTTTTTATTTCACGTAAATATTGCTCTATTATTGAATTGTCATGATCGCGGGCTATTTCATCATAGCAATTGCCATTTTTTCGGTATTTTCAGAAGCCATAAATTTTTGAGTTTGATATGATCAATAAACAATTACACTGAGACTGCAACCTTCACCATCAAATTATTTTGTATTTTCTTTACCTGCTTTATGTTTTGTGTTTTTATTAAAACTTCGGGGCTACTCCAGACCCTAGCCACCACGATTGGGTTTCAAAATTTGATCCTGTTGTACTCAGAGCAGCAGTCTCCAAGGTCCAGATTGCCACGATCATCGCCAATCTTCGTTAGAAGAGGCATATAAAGAAGAAGTACTCATAAATTGTGTAAGTGAGGGCTTTATAACCCTCTAAGCTTAGTAATGGAACAAAAAGACAACATTTATTTATTTATTTATTAATTCAATGCACATGTATGAAATGAATCATTTCACTGGCAATCATGGCATTTTGTAATATGAGTTAAAGCTGAGATTTAAAAAAAAATGGATGAGTCAATTTGACGAAATCAAATAATTCCTCTTTTCACCGCCACAAAGATTATGAAAATGAGCAGATGAAAATTTCCACAAAAAGAATTTCAATAAATCAGTCAATTTCCGTTTGCTCATCTGAAATATTTCGACTTTAAGACAACTCGATAAAGTGCATTTAATGAGATTCTATAGAATTTATAATTAGTCATAAATCATTATAGATACGACCTTTGTTGTTATAGAACGCATGCATATTGTATTAATTTTTCTTCTGACAATTTTCAATGTTGCTATGGAAGGAGGAATTAATTTCGTCAGATTGGCTCAGCCATTTTTTGGTTACAAAATATTTTAAAATCACTGCCTTACCTCATATTAAAAAATGCCAGGATTGCCAAGTAATATGAATTATTTCATACATTTGCATTTGCTGAACAGTTCCATTAGGAGTACAACAGATTCTAATTTTGAAACCAAATCGTGATGGCTAGGGTCTGGAGAAACCCCGAAGTTTTAATAAAAACACAATACATAAAGCAGGTGAAGTAAATATAGAGTCAACCAAAGGCATAAAGCATGAAAATGGTATGCATACACATAACAAAGGATTCTTTGCCGGTGGTAAGTACGGGACAGGGATTCGTGCCTACATCTCAGATCACTAATTTAATATTTATCTTACCATCATCCATTATTGGGTTCATTTTTCCATTATTTTCGAATAAATGGGACCCATGTCTTGTGGGGACTCACGGCATTCAGCCTGGTCAATATGCAGGGTCGGAAGTAGCTACGGACATGATCACGCACAAACTCAACACTACCTTTCCTATGGCGTGTATTCCACTTGTCAATATTCCGTCATTTGTGATTAAAAAAAAGTTGAGCTTTTTGTTTTAAGGAGACTATTATGTAGATACTTAACTTATCTATTATAAATTATAATTTATAATAGATAAGTTAAGTATCTACAGTCTCCTTAAAACGAAAATCTCAACTTTTTTTAGTCACAAACGACGGAATATTGACAAGTGGAATACACGCCTAAGCAATGTACAGTGTATACGATTTAACATAGATTTATAATTGACCATAGAGAATTCGTCAAATTCAGTGGTACAGACTCCGACTTTCACCCCAAAGGTTGTTGGTTCGAGTCCCACGCTTGCTACATTTTCTGGCCATGCTTCGGAGGACATGTAAAGCAAGTCCCTGGTCTTCCTAGTTGAGTGTAAGAGAGGGCTTTGCAATAGAACAAAAAGTCAACATTTATTTATTTATTTATTTAGAGAACTCGTCAAATTCGAGATTTATAAGCACAGTGGACCAAAAAAAGTAGTCCTGCACGTACTTACAGTACTTGCAACTTACAAGTGTCAAAATTCATATGGTGAGGTATTTGGTAGAATTCTAAATACTTTGAGCTCAATTAGAAATATTTTTGGAAAATTGGAGGAACAGGTTTTTTATTAGAGGAGGCTGCCGTGTTAGAATTTAGATAAGCAAGATTTCAATTTGAACAAAGCTGTGTTAATGAAGAATCGGCTTCGTTGGCAAGATGGTGGCGTATTTGTACATGTGCGAGTCGCTACACACCTTGCGATCGGAGACGTGTCGTAACTGTACACTAGTATTAGGTTACTTAGTGAGGCGACTAAAGAGTTCAATCGGATACATTAATTAACTTATTTGTCTGCGATTAACATTTAAAACTATAGTTTTTTTAGGCGCGATAAAATATCGGTTCGTAAGAGTACTAGTTAAAATAATCAAGTCATAGGCTAAATTATTGGAAATTCTCGCATATCAAATATTGTAATAAATTGAACGCAACCAAAATATGTGTATGCACAAATTATACAAGTATATTCACGGTGCTTCGATTTAACAACATCTCAATGGATCGTTTTACATTCAGGGCGTGCGGGGACATACCTACTTTCACTCAGGCACGTATTACCCATACCGCACAATACGCAGGTGCGTAAGGGGCCAAAATTTTAGGGGCGCCAAATTTTGCAAATTAAATGCATATTGCTTACTCCCATCAGATCAACAAGTGTGATAAGTCTGACAGGTTACTGGCAATGTCTATCATGTAAACGGTCATTGAGGCCAATGAATATAGCTATATATTTAACGATAGTCCCTCCTCTAGTTACAAGTAATAGCCTAGGTATATAATAGAAAAATATCTCTGAAATAAAAAATAAATGAAATTCACAGGGGTACGTAATGCCGCATTCTGTAGAACTTTTGACGCTATAAGGGACATCTCGCTTAACATGAAAACCATTGCAGCCGGTTCAGCTCTAAATCGCATAATAAAATAGCACCAAAGCCATGAGAAATTTTACCAACAAAATAATAAAATAACTGTTTTCTTTTAGTCCATTTACGGTCCTGGCAGGTCGCAAGACATCTCCTCCCCCGCCGCGCGACACTCGAACTTCTCCATAACCGGACCTGGTCTTTTTTGGGTGACCAGGTTCCTAAAAATTCCCAAAAAATCGTGTAATTGATGATGGCTCTTTGTGTAGTCCCTGCGCTGCTCGGCCGTTTATCTCTGAATATTTCGTTCACGTAAATGACCCCCGCCTGCCGTAAAGGCTGTGACCCCGGCTTGCCAAAACCGCCTGAGTTATTTTTCATTGTCCACCACTCTGCAGGCGAACTAATACACAATGGAGCCCTGTCGTAAACCACTTTAGGGCCACTACGACGACTTATAAGTACAGTTTCAGGAAACTTTTCTGAAGGTGAAATCATTGTTAGAACTAACTTCGATGGATCAATAACCCTGTACATGATAGAGACTGCAAAAAAAACTATCGAAATTTGCGGAACACTTGCAGGTTTGATGGGAGTTAGCAAGTTTGTGATACCCGGAGTAATAAGCGAAGATAAAAGGGGCTAGACGAAGGGACTGACATAGCTGCCGGAGCTAAGGTGAAGTCATTGAACATATAACACTAGTGTTATATATTCAATGGTGAAGTGTAACCAGAGGACGCAATGTGAAACCTCAGGTTAAAAAAGGGGGGCACCTAATTACAATAAGTCACAGCAAGTATACAAAAAACCAGACCAGTTTCTAACTAACAATATAAAAAAACACTACATTAATAATTAAAACTAATGTTTAGTAATAATTATATATTCCACAGACCGCTGTAATATGAAAAGAATTTACAGAGCACGTCAAAGAATAAGTCGGAGTCTGTCAATTGGGATTATACGAGAATGACTATGTTTACAAGAGCCGGCGGTGACCACCTTGTAGGTCTTAGGCTAGACTGTCCAAAAACTAGTCTGCGGCTGAAGACTAGCCTTATCTGCGTCCAAGGATTAGGGAAAAGGCGAAGGATAAGTAGTGATAAGCCCGTTGGAAATTATTTATGGATGAAGTGTTTTAGAACTAGTTTAGAAGATTTCTGTAAAAAAAAGGCGGCTGGGTGATTAATGCGGTTTGCTGCATTCAATATACAGTATATTTAATTTTCTATTTTTCCATCACTATAATACTCCGCTTGTAGTAATCTAGGAAATAATTTATTTTTTGTATTTTTATAATTTATTAATCGTGAGGCTGGTGCGATTATGTGTTATGTGTCGAATATTGAGGACGAAGCATGCGTTGAACTATATCCCTCTAATGTACAATATAATATTGTAATAATAATATACCTAGTAGGACTCGACGTCATTTGGGGTCCCAGGGGGTCAAGTCCCCCCCCCCCCCTTGTGATTGGAACAAATCCGACACTGACCCTGACTAACGAGGAAATCGTTACAGCCTTGTTTAAAAATGTACCCAATTTCCATCTTGCCCCCTCCCTGAAAAATATTGAAATGACGCCCCTGGTAGGACTACTTGGAAATAACCTTTAGGTTTCCTTCTCCTGTCTGGGTGTTCATTGGGCAAACATGTGTGACCTATGTCTTTGATCCATCGGATGATCAGGACATCTATAGATAATAAAATGTTAATTTGGGGAAATAATTACTAGTTTTAATTACTTTTGAAATTATGCTAAAGTTATTGTCATCCTCTATACCTATAGTCTATGGCAGTGGCTCTCACCTTTTTTATTGGATGCGAGTGTTACAGAAATCACTGATTTAGCCCAATTATCAGCTTGATTATAAGACGTTTTATCCAAAAATTGTTATATACAACATTATAATAAAAAAAAGTGGGCGTGTGTAATTATGTATGCGCGTGAGAAGTTATGCTTCTTTGCCATCATTAAAAATAAAAATAATACGTACGGATAGAATTAAAACACATTTGACGTTCAATTGTAATTTTTATCACAAACTTTTTATTAAATTTATTTCTTTATTTTGTAAAAATTAAATAACCAGGTTAGGTTAGGCATTAATAAATATTTAACAGTAATAAATTAATAATATTTAGTGTTAATAATTATATTAAATACAAATATTTTGATTTATATCAAGAAAGAATACGTACGGATAGAACTAAAACACAGATACAAAACGGCAGATTCTGTGAACTTTTTCTGTGAACATTTCCTGTGAAATGCGCGCGCATCCTCAAAATTCACTCTCGATCGTAAAGAAGTATAACTTCAATTAAATAAATGTTTGTAAAAGAACCGGTCCGAGTTTACTCGAACATGCTTTCCAATTTATCAAAATTAGTAGATAGGGAAAATGAATAATTTCACGGTAAATAATTTTCCTATGGTAAAATTTCCGATATTGCGGGGGGGGGGGGGGTTTGTCCAGCTGACGTCACTGGAGGTGAGGTAAATTCTAGATAGGTCAGACGAACACAATACCACACAGCAATAATGGCAGGGCACGCAGTGCATTTGAGCGTTAATTTTCTAAATTTTTCAAAAAACAAAATTTTGCACACAACCAAATAGTATTTTGGGAAAGCAACCTGTCCGGTCTCGTTACTCAATTTAACACCTAAAATATCCCTCTGAAGGTAGAAATCATCGATAGAAAGGAAACCATCGACAGTTTTTTTTTTCGCAAAAAAAATGATTTTTTAATCATTTGCCATGAAAATTTAGTTATTTTTATTTTCTTACCCCCTGAAGTAAACTATCAAGGGGCAAGCGACCCCCCGCATTTTGTTAAAATTAATGGCGACTACAATATATGTGAATTAAAAAGAAATCGTTGGAGCCGTTTTTGAGAAATAATTGTTGTAGACGTTTTTTCGGAGTTTTTTGGGAATAAAACCCCCCCAAATTGAATTAGCCCAAAATAAAAGAAATTGCCTCGAGGTATGATTTTTGTGAGCCTACATGCAAAGTTTCATCAAAATCGACTGATTGGTTTGCCCGGAAATCGATGAACAGACAGACAGACAGAGCGACAGACAGACAGAGCGACAGACAGACAGACAGACAGAGCTACAGACAGACATTTCGTAAAAACCACTTTTTTGGGTTCCTGGGACCTCAAAACGTGTAAATCCGTTGAAATCTCGGAATCGAAAATTTCGACCATCACAAAGCTTTCCTTATACTACGTATAAATTGGAAAGCAATAAATATTATTGTACTTAATGTGTAATACTAGTAGTTTCAAATCACTAATATACAAAGTAACAAATGAGAACCCTCTTTTTGAATTTTTTTTGAAGCATTGAAGGCAAATTTAAATTGTTTCAGAAATTCCCCTTCCATTGATAATTTTAATTTATTAATAACTAAATGTTTTCGCGTACAACCTGGAAGTATTCTACAGGTTGAGAACCCTGCTCTAAGCAGTTAACACGTTAGGTAGGCATCCTAGTAATTTCCCGACGCATTAAATTCAGATAGAAGAGACCGCATTGATAACAGAAATTACCCGCTCTATAAAACAACTCTTAGCCAAGAAGTAGTAAATAGAAACAACCAGTACCATCGCTGAACTGCGTCGGTCAGAGCATTTTATGCAGAAAACTATAACTTACGTACAGTACAATAACGGGGAACAGTTTCTAAGCTGTTAAAACAGAAAATATGTATATCGACGTTGCTAATATCGAATCTAACAAACGATACTAATTTTATTGGCATTTTACAGTAATTATGAACAATTCAACCGTAAGCTATGCATTTCTTTAAATTTATTTACTGGAGAAGACTTATTTTTGAAATAATTTTAGTTTGACATTCTAATGTTATAAAGTTTTAACTAAATCTTTGTCATTAGAAGTAATTTTTTTTACTATAATTTGGTTTAAGAGACCAATACTTGATTTTCAGCCATCTAATGATTATTACATCTAATGAATATTACATGTTGCTGATGCTTCATGCAGAAATTGCGAAAAATAGCAACCCCCTTGCTTTCAGCTGAAACCAAATTGTGACAGTTGACAGTTACATTCCTAATAGAAGTTCAAAAGAACGACTACAGCATATTATCCAGGAGGGTGTCACTGTGCTACGATAGACCCCAGGGACAACTTATATGTACAAAAAAACATCCCCGATACGTAAAATCCACCCACTTAATCCATGTTATTTTCAATCAGTCTAACAAATCTCACAATCGATGCCTCGTACACACAAAGCAAACAACGTACCCTTACATTAAACGAAACAAAAACTCAGAAACAAAAACGTAAACTATGAGAATTATGGCGTTCTACCCCGTGTACTACCTGCCACGTTCAAACCCTTAAATCTTCTTTTTTAGTTCGAACCACATTAAAATATACTACGGAGGTGTGGAACTCGTTGACAGGTCCAGGTTGGGAGGCTGAATACCTGTTTGGGTACCGATTTAGACAGCCAAACTGGGATTTATCTCTGGCGTGGACGGCTTGGATGCCTCAACTATGTTTTGTAGGTAATCACTGAAATTAAAGGCTGAATGTTACAAGTATGGCGGTATCGTCTCGGGTTTTGAATATTCATCCGTATCTTGTCTCTCATTTCATTCAACGCGCAATCCAATTATTCTCTCTTTAAGGCTGTTGTTGGTATTCCTAGTTTTTGGTGAGCATCTTCCCACACACTATATAGCTACTCACAGTACTATTATAACAGGGCCGTCATTTAGGATCCTTACAGGGCCGTACTTAAGACGGAGTCAAGTTTGCAATAAAACCACTATAGCTCAAAATGCAGTCACAAATCAATGTTTTTCATGAAATTATATTAATTCTCCGATTAAAATATTCCACTCTGAACCCAGCACATTTGTGTATTAAGAAATATCTTCCGTATGAATTAATGCGAAAATAGAAACATGGATTATTACATAAGATTTACATGCAAAAATTCAATAATACGATTCATTGCTCTCAGGAAATATTTTAAATCATACTAATGTGCAATTGAAATATTCTAATAATAATAACTCTGCCGTTCGGTTAACAGAAAATAGGAAATCTCAGCATAAGCAGAATAAATAAATACTTAATATAATTTATTTAATAGGAAATAATTTTTGTTTTGTTTTCCTACGTTGTTACCACATGACATGGGTGCACATATTTAACAAAAAAGTATTATAAATAATAATATTATCATACAACAGTAATATAATTTAACATAAATTTTCTGTTAAAGTATACAATCAAGTAATCAACAAGTATGCAACAAGAAAGTATAAAGTAAAATCGTCAAAATCAGGTAGTTCTGTCATTGTCATTGAATGATCCGATTTGTACAATCAGGCTAAAAGCCTAATTTCATAAATGTTAGAACTGTATAACTGAGTGACTGGCACCTGAGCTTGGTTAAGCCACGCTTAGGTCTCTTACAACGTGCCAATGGTTATAAGTATGTCTCAGCTCGACCATAACCACTTGTACCGGTGTGGGTTGATGTCAAGGACGGGTGTCAGTTTGCCATCGCCCAAAACTCATCCTGATGCAAAGGGAATAATGTCCGAAAACAGTTATGATACTTATAGAGGTCCGGAAGCCAGTCATAAACAAGAACACTTGTAGCCATCTAGTGGAATTCAAGCTAAACCAAAATGTCACTCCTATATATATTGCTGCGCCAGGTTCCTCCCATAAAAAATTAGTATCTAACGGACTAATCGACGATTTAGCGGACGTTCCTCGACGCGGCCAAAGTAGTAAGTACTATAAATCCACAAGAAAAATTCAAGGATAAAAAAAAATTGAAATCCAATTTCACACACCAAATAACCACAAAAAATAAATCACATTACAGCAAGTCAAATATTATGAGTGATCGCCCCCGCCAACAAACAATTCATATAGTGTGTAACAACTTTAATGAAATCAGACTAATAACCTGTTGTATTGTTCCTAACCCACGGTCCCATAATTATCCCAATAGGGGTGAAATTACGTTCATGTACGTGGGAGCGAGTTTGGGGGGTTTATGTACCTATAAAAGGGCCCAGTGTGGGCGTACAGGTTTACCCCAGAGCTAAAGGTGTACACGACAACGGGGCAGTTTACTCTCCGTCATAATTACGCTTAGATTTGAAGATTAGTTTTTGTTTGGAGCTGGAACTGGAGTCAGAGAGTAATTATTTAGTTTACAGTTTCCTGCGAACATTATTGGAAGCTGGTGAAAACTAGAGGGCAGCAGTTACGAGGCAATCGGACACACCACTAGACGTTTTTTGTGCAAAGTAAATTTTCTCAAAAAGGGCTACAAATGAGTATTAGAAGATGTAGAACAGATTCTCCTCTGCATTTTAATACAAACCATATAGTCAGCACTAACACAATGTGGCCCCAGAATTAAAAAATATTTTTGGCATGATCGAATGTCCCATCTCTCTTATCTAGAACTCTAGAGTAAGGCGCCCATTCCACCAACCGGCTAGGGCTATTTACAAAAACAGTGACGTGGTAACAGACATTCAAGACTTAGGCGGGGTTTCCACCAACCTCGCATTGCAGAATTGACGGAAATGTTTATTTTCTTCTATGCCATAGTTAAAATTGATCAATGATCATACAGTAAAATCACAAACAAACAAACTAAAATTAAAAAATGGCGTCATGGCATATGTTAAGTACAAACATTTTAATAGATTTCTAAAAATTAAAAATTCCGTCAATGTCATTTGAAATCTGCAATGCGAGGTCGGTGGAAACACCACCTAAGTCTTGAATGTCTGCTACCACGTCACCGTTTTTGTAAATAGCCCTAGCCGGTTGGTGGAATGGGCGCCTAAGTCAAGCTTCACACCAGCAACTATTTAAGATACGAACTGATACGATAGAGACCCCTGAAATCAGTAGAATGATAGTTTCGATTGATAGGTGACATGTTAGGTAGATATCTGACGTTTATAGTGTGCTTTATGTACTGGTCCCTTTGAAAACACATATTGGTGAGAGAATATTGTTCAAGTAACGATTTTTCAGCTATTAAACTGGCAGATTCCACACTGTATCAAATCATTCACGGGGTTTAAGGTCGGTTTAGATGAGATTACGATAAACGTTCGACGTTCTTACTTTATGGCATGTGTGGTCTCTTACGGCAAAATAAACAAATAAATTGTTTAACGGTATTGGAACAACATTTCGCTAGGGTTAAATTTCGGTTGTTTTACCTTATTCCAAAGCATTGGATTGATCGAAGAGACAATTGCAAGGTCTACAATAGGCAGACTTGCAATAATATACACTAATTATGGCATGGTAACTTATGCAATGTATTGGGGCATGGATAATCAATAAATTATTTAAAAAATATTTTGGGAAAGCAACCTGTTCGGTTTTGTTACTCTACTTAGCACCTTAAAACAAACCTGAAGTTATTACAGTATATAGCATCGATAGAAAGGCTCCAAAGAAAAATGATTTTTTTAGTAATTTTTCATGAAAATGGAATCATTGGTTGTTTTCTGCCTCAGAACTAAACAGTCAAGGGGAAAGCCACCTTGTGGGTTGTGTTCACATTGATAACGACTACAATATACATAAGTGAATTAAAAAAGAATAGCTAAAGCAATTTTAGAGAAATAATTTCTATAAGCGTTTTTTGTCGTTTTAGGGGGAAAGCCCTAAGTTATCTCGTGATATAATTTTTGTGAACCTGCCTGCCAAATTTCAGCAAAATCCACCGAGTAGTATGCCGACAAATCAACGAATAGACAAACAGACCGACAGACATTTCATTTAAACCACTTTTTTTGTTTCTGGTACCTCAAATCCGTCGAAATCTGGAAATCGAAAATTTCGACCGTCGCAAAGCTTTTCTGATACTAACGTATAAACAGGAAAATAAGAAAAGGCTTGCAAAGCTCCCATTTATTCATTTATCGCTGGAAAAGTTGAAAATCTAGACGAGTTTAGCCCAAAAGTGACTCTACTAAATCAAGGTCATAAATCTCTACCAACTGGGCCACGCCGGTTCCCAAAATTTTTAGGTTTGCCTCTCAGGCAGCGGCGTATTTACAGATGGGCCAGACGGGCCGTGGCCCACAGCGGCAGATTTTAAAAGGTTCCAATAAGGCGGCTATTCCACCGACGTGGATTTTGAATGTGAATGTGTCATGACGTGGTAGCAGACACCATTAATAAGTCTCTGCCATATTATAACTTAATGTATAATAGATCAGTTAAGTATCTACATAATAGTCTCCTTAAAATATGGCAGAGACTTATTAATGATGTCTGCTACCACGTTATGACACATTCACATTCAAAATCCACGTCGATGGAATAGCCGCCTAAGCATAGTTTTCACTCCATAGTCCATAAGTGCTTGAACTGACTAGATGCATCCTTCTGAGAAGGCTTCGGAAGTTCACAGTTTTTCATTAAGCGAAACCAAACATGGGGTCCTGCCTCTTAAACCCCCCCCCCCCCTACCTTGGTACTGGGTAGAGTTACAAATTGCCCATAGGCGACAAATTGGTAAGTCCGTCTCTGCTCTCAGGTAAGGTAAGGAGTACTAGACGGCACCGCCATGTACCAATGCATAACGGTACCGTGCATGATTCCTGAATCATTATCAAGACTTTTAAAGACAACGCCAATTATTAGTTAAGTTAAGATAAATTTATCTTATACATTAGCTTTAGTGCAGACAGAAATGACCTTGCTTAGGTGCCCATTCCATTGACCGGCTAGGGCTATTTCCAACAACGGTGACGTGGTAGCAGACATTCAAGACTTAGGTAGCGTTTCCACCGACCTCGCATAGCAGAATTGACGGAAATGTTTATTTTCCTCTATGCCATAGTTAAAATTGATCAATGATCATACAGTAAAATCACAAACAAATAAACTAATATTAAAAAATGGCGTCATGGGATATGTTAAGTACAAACATTTTAATAGATTTCTATAAAAAGAAAAATTCTAATTTCCGTCAATGTCATTTGCATTCTGCAATGCGAGGTCGTTGGAAACGCTACATAAGTCTTGAATGTCTGCTACCACGTCACCGTTGTTGGAAATAGCCCTAGCCGGTCAATGGAATGGGCGCCTTAGTTCACAATTGTCGTTAAAAATCCCGTGGTAAGATGCCCAGGAAAACCAATCTCGACAAATATGAAGCACGATAATATCATAACTTATAAACTTAATAGGCCTAGCAGTTTTTAATAATTGCAATAGACATATTACTCGTCTTTTTGTTGCTGTTTAATAGCAAAACTATAGCAGGCTGAAGACATAAATATTATTATAAGGCAAGCACATTTTCATCCTTTTATGACAGCATGAATGGCAGTATAAAAGTTAATGGACTGTTTGCAATGTCAAATAAGAAATGGGTTCATCGCACCTAAAATGCAACTTACTTTTCATTTTTACGATCCACCTATATTCATAGCATTGCTAAGGAAAGCAAACCGGAATGTGGAAAATGCGTTTAATAGTGTTTTATTGTTTTCACGCGGCGGACGATCCACCTTCCACAATACGCATTAATTAGTTAGAAATGGATTAAACCGTCCGTGAATAAACCTTAATTGTAAAGAATAACGTAACTGCCGTAGGTAAACTCAAGATGGAACAGCTGACTTATATAAAAACTGTTCAAATCGTAAATAATTTACTGATTCGGCTCTGAATACCGAACAAAACAACATACACAAAATACGCTACGGAGCCTTGTAAAACACAAATAGGGTGCCAACTCTAACTCATACAATGCAATAAAATCTGGATAATGCATTCGATACAGATCCAGTACAATACAATATTGTTAAAGCATGTGCAATTTTTTATTCCAAGTCAAACACGTCAAGACTCGTGGAATGCAAATCCGCTTTTATTACAACGTCAACTGTCTTTATATTTCCAATTAGGCAACCCTGATAACATCTGCGAAACAAAAATGTCTTGTAGGCCAAAACACGAATGATAGCTAAACACAGGGTGGGACAATCTCTATCAGTACATTCTCACATCGTCAGGACCATTGTTCTTTGCAACTTAATTTTTTCGGCGTCAATGCAAAACTATTGTATGTGTTAATATGATTGAATAATAAGGTATAATTAACTATTAATGGCGAGTAAATTAGGTGT
The DNA here is from genome assembly GCA_963971405.1 of Psococerastis gibbosa. NCBI lineage: Eukaryota > Metazoa > Arthropoda > Insecta > Psocodea > Psocidae > Psococerastis > Psococerastis gibbosa. The sequence goes on from OZ020484.1 coordinate 25,793,561, forward strand.
GATAATTGCATGTGCACTCCCGGTTAAACATCAAGATTAGCGGGCAGTGCTCCTTATGTGGACATGGCCACTGCATTATTTGCACGCTCCGCTGCCCTCCCAATTCAATTCGAGGCCGCCCCCTCAACTCACATCCCCCAGACAAACCCCCCTTTGGATGCCAGTGAGGCGAACGATGTACTATTATTGTTAATGCGCCCTCCATTAAGGCATGCATGCATACATGAGATCGAAGGCATTTCGTGTAAAACAATGGATTAAGAACAACGTGGTATTACGATAGAGATAGAAAGAAAGAAATTTATATTACAAATTAAAGTATTATAACATAAAGGACCGGTATTACCTCTTTCTGTTAATTAATGAAATAAATTTTAATAATAATATTTTAATATAAGACAGGAAGATATCAAAATTTGATTTTTATTTGAGTTTCATTGATTTGAGCCGCAGTCTTAATCTTGTCGGGGCTTTATGCTGACCTCTGCATCAAAACACCGTCGTGTAACTCCTTGCATCATCTGGTAGTTCAATATTCTAAGACTAAATACTCGTAACTATACTATCTGCCGAACATTGCAAGTCGGTGAGGTGGGCGATTTTGTATGTTATCATATAACAATAACAAAGACCTCTCCTCCGGCTCTCGGATGACAAGGTACCCAAAAGAACTAAGAAAACGTCTTTTCTTACTTACTATACCAGTTAAAACGTACGGTTTGGAGACAGTGGTCGGGTACAAGAGAGAAGATAGTAAATTACAAGGGGCTGAGTAAAAATTCATCAGAACAGCCCCAGCCAGAAGACAATAAGGGATAGAACGAGAAATGAAGTGGTTGAGAAGAGAGTTCGGGGTGAAATAAACATTGGTGGAGAAGATAGCGAGAAGGAGACAACCAGGCCAACTAATATTGGGGCAGTTCATAAGCAGTTCAGGAACATTCCCAAGAATAGGCTACATTTAGTAGGAGAGATTGGGCAATGACTGTTCCTATTTTCAAAGTCAATGGCGGAAAGTGAGACAGTGCAACAAAGAGGTTTATATCCCAGTGGAAGAAGTCGGGCAGTTGCATTGTATGCAGTCACACAATATCAGGCCTGTACAATCTCAATCGGAGTCGACGTACAAATTCCTCAAGCTATGCTAATCGACCAGGTTGTCAGTATGGCAGCCTTCAAAGTGCTGCGCTTCCAATTAAACAATAACCTGCCCTGAACTCCCTGCAAAAGTTAAGCCAACCGGAGTCAATGATTTTCTAACTTCCCGCCATTCCTTCTGGATTTCTCCGATTGATTTTGGCTGCAATGCAACATGAACTTTTAAACATTGAAACATATTCTTTTAAACTATGGTACACTGCTGTTGGATCATAGGCATAGAAAGGAACGAAACACTTGGTTTATTCCAATGCCACCATTAATAAAATCGAACAAACTCGGTGTTTTGATCGTTCAAATTCCTAGTCCAACAGTACAACATAATATCAGGATATCATCACATCGGTTGATGTATTATTAAATCCACGCACGTCTCCCAATTTTATGGACGTATTTGGCTGAAAGGCAGATGAATCTACACGAGAGGCATTTACATTTTTCTTTCCAACACTGTGTATGTCAATATCACAGTCTAGTTGGTAGAGCACTGGACAACGAAAAGGAAGGTCGAATACATAAAATGAAAAAAAAAACTTTTTTAGTCCAAGCATTCCTCACTCATTTGCTTACCTTAACATTACAAATGGAGTAGTAGTTCTTTAACACTTTCAGACCTTATCAGTGAAATGATTGTCGTGCCACGGTGTTTTATTTGATGTTTCTAGGTTCATTGCAGCATTTCGTAAAATTTGATCATGTCGCTTACCAAAAAACTACAAAGAAAAGAAACTCCAGTAATTCCCATCGGATTCCCCACCAGGTTACGAACCCGAAGAGGTTTTGCTCTCTGAACTGCTGAGTCTTATAAAACCGAATCGTGTACGAATATGCATCAAGAGTGGGTAGCCAGACCCGCCCCCATCTGGAATTGTCTCGGTTCCATAGGTAAGGCTAGGTACTTGTGTGCAATTGTAAACATTTTGAGATAAAGTCGGCTCACGATTTCGCTATGGTTGAGTTGTTACATCGCGAACCCGTCTCTAGCAATATTTCTATAATATTGATAACCACGGCCTGGGAACTCTTTTCATCTATTATTGGAACCTCTTCTCTTGTTCTTTCAGGATTAGGAACTCTTTTGTTAAAGCACCTCTTAGTAGTCACTGTCTTAGTCGAAAAAAGTAACAAACTCCTTAACTAGCCCGCTAAGATATTAACACTTTTAATGAAGAGCGCAGAAGGTTCACTTTTTAAGTACCGTACGGCAGTTTAGAGATTAAACACCTTTTAGACCAAGATAGCTAGTAGTAGTAGTAGTGTTCGTCGGGTTAATAACGACTTAGGCCTCATATTTGGGCCCATAGAGCGACCCCGACTTGACTGTCCTACGCCAGCCCATAGGACAGTGGACCTCCTGATTATAGTGGATTCCGAACCACTTGGGAAATACAGTGAAGTCACACGATTAGTTCGGAGGTGACCAGGATAAGTCCTACCAGGTTTCCCTACCGGCACTGTGCACACGACCAAGTTATCTGCAGCTTTGAACCTGCTCTGGTCCGCTGGATTCAACTTGGTATGGCCGCCGGTACAAAGATAGCAAAAAATTAACAACCAAATAGCCCAGAGTTATTTTGTTATCTATTTGAAACTACATCATCTAAGTTCAGCAATCTTTTTAGCATTTATTTAATGTGCATTAAATCTGTAAGATGTAGAGGATGTATTGTCCAATACTCTTTCAGTCCCTTATCAGCATCATACAGTATTTGCAACATAATCCATTCTGATTGTGACAATTTTATTGCCAGTCTAATAAACACCTGACCAGAATTCTGAATAATCTATTTTATTGTGTTTATTGTACTCAAAGGTTTTTTTTTTTTTTTTGGCCTTGGTTACATCATTCGGCCATGCTCAGGTTTTGATGTATATGGCTATGGAGTTAATTTATTTGTTTTATTTATATTAGTTTGGTGTATGCTAGACGGATATGGGACAAGTTTGTATGAAATTGTGGAGTAAATGGAATAACTCATAACTGCTTAAAATCTGTTGATAATTGAAAGGTGATGTAATAAGTGGTATTAAACTGTCAAAAAAAATTTCTCGATGGGTGGCAAAATTGGGGCACTCCAAAATTAAGTGTTGGAAGTCGCCGTAATCCCCTCCGCAGTGAGTGCAGTGAAGGTTATTTATAATAAACAATAACAGAGTCAGAGAAATTTTTTTGGAGCGGCCAGAGGAGTTGATGGATGGAGAATAACGCCGAACTAGAAGCAGTTTAACAGAAGCCATCCATTAGTCACGACATAAAAGGAGGGAGACTTAGATTTCTGAGTCGGAAATATTGGATGGAATTTTAGTTGCTAAGAAGATGTAGAACAATGATCCTGAAGGCGAAGTTCCATGGAGAGACCGAGGAAGAGGTGGATGAATGACGTTAGAGAAGGCCTCCGGAAGCTTAACGATTGGAGGAGAAAGGCGGCGTCGAGAGGCGGGATGACGTGGTTGCAGCGGTCAAGGTTCTTAATGGACTGTTGAGTCTGATAAAGCAAAATAAGTTACAAACTAACAAATACACTGAGGCTATTGTTACTGTCGTGAGGACTGGTGAAAGAGCACCATTCTTGGCATTAGCAATATTTTCCCCATTCACTTTGTAATATTTCGTTATAGTAACAAAAAAAAAATAATAACTTAGTATATTATTACTAAAAAATATATTGTATAAGCGACGGGTTTCGATACTGGACCATTGGTAATTATACTATTTGGAACACTATCGTCAACAGTCAGCAACATGTCCATTGACGCTGTTACAATAATAACTTTGGAATCATTCAAATTAAAAGTGGAAATAATTGAAAATAGGAAAGACCAAACTAACGAGAAAAGGGGCAAAAAAAAACGAACAAAATATTGCTCCGTTAATGGCGCAATCGTTCTTGAAGGAGGCGGGGCCCCACTCTCAACACGAAATGGGGTACGGGAGTGACCTTCACTCGGGACTTGGCCTCCACTATCAAACACGGCTCATCTCTAAATACCCTACAATGTAGCATAAAATGATCAAATTTATTACTCGAACAGCAAATTAGTGAAACAGGGCGCTCGTAGAAAGAGAAAATTAGAAATATATAAAATGGTAAAATTTATTGATTAGGTTGAATACATTATGGATCGTATCGGAGGATAGGTTTACGGCAAAGCATCTCAACAGGGAGAATTTTCTAATGATAATTACCTACATTAAATTTATAAAAGGACATAATATTGGTATGCCAATTGTAAACATGCCTAGTCATACATGCACCTGCGCGAGTAACTGCCAACTGGTTTAGTTTTTCCGAAGACTAGTCAAACTGCATAATATTGTATAAGCTTTAACTACTACTATATGCAGTTATAAGATGAATAGAGCAAATTGGGTTGAGTAAACCCATGATAACTCGCACTTGCAACCTATCGGGCTCAAATCCTGGCAGCTCCAGTTAGTTGAATTATCCGCCGTGTACCCACTGGAGACAGAGTTCGTCAGGATCACCACTGAGGTTTTTGGATGACATTGTTGAGGGTTATTCTGTTGAGAATGGTCTAATCCAGTGGGTCTGGATCCCCCCCCCCCCAAATATTTGCAGCGTACACTAGAGAGAAATGATAGAATGGAGTTTTAATTATATTGAGGCTACCTTACCTCCGGTGACATAAGAATGATAAACCCTCTCCGAAAAAATTCTGGCTACGGATCTTTAATGTACCATAGGCCTAAGTCTATAGGAAACTGTACAGGGAATAATAAAACGCCGTGGCACAACAGCCCAAAGAGAGTGTAGGCCCGAGGACCATGGAGAATCCTCTCCTCAGACCACTGCTCTATTTGGGATGTTGTGGTCAGCACCATGCCCTGTGGCCGCGGTTTCCCCCTACCGATGCAGATAAATACCCATTAGGTTTGATTAGACCCAGGTCAGGCGGATTTCTTTTTCATTTATTTCGATATTTCGTTTCATTGTCTAACCCTCTCGTTGAATAGTTGAACTGCCACGGACGGTCGTTGGATAAAGTAAAGTAAAAGTTTAATAGTCTAGTTCGTTACCAACTGGACTATTCCTGACCATACAAATAATAATAAAACCTACCATAATACTTTGAACGTCGGTGAACACAGGAGAATATCTCCTCGCTGATCTATACTAGCTTGCGCGACACCGAATGGCAGAGATGCCAAGAGTGGGCATTGGATAATAATAAATAATAATACTTTGAATGCTGAAAAGCTAATTAAATAAAACTATACAATTTGGTAGTCATCATGTGCAGCATATCCTGTATAATATAATAATCCAAGGTTGTCTTTTCTCTTTTACCATCTATACGAAAATTACTTAAAAATTCTCGGAAAACCTTTTTGGTTTTGCCCAACCAAATCCAAGCCACATTGTGCAGGGTAAATAAACATAATACAATAGTCGAAGGTTGTCTTTTACCGTTTATAAAAAAATTACTTTAAAATTCTAGGAAAACCCTTTTGACTTTGCCCAACTAAATCCAAACCCCAATGTGCATGGTAAATATAATATAAAATAATATAATGTAATAATCTCAGGTTGTCTTTCACAGTTTATAAAAAAAAAATGACTTTAAATTCTAGGAAAACCTTTTTGGCTTTGACCAACGAAATCCTAGCCACAATGTGCAGGGTAATTAGATTGAAATACCATTTTAACGAAAAATAGACCGGAAACAGCGGAAATTGCTCTCTCAGTCAAAAGGATTTATTTCTTGCTTGTTTAGCTAATTTTTTAAGTTAATTTTATTTCCTCTTTCACAGGAAATGAATAAAAATTGTTTTATGTTTATTCTAGACTTATCTTTGCATAAACCCTTTGTAAAATTCAATTATACAGCCCGTAGGAAATTGGCAGCCCGAAATTTAATAGTTTTTAATTTTTATTTAATTAACTAAGCATGTTATTAAAGATTTGGCTCATTCAAGTGGTAGAAGACTACTTCATGCATCATATAATAAGACATTTTTAATTTTCGAAATTGAGGTTTTTTCATAAACATGATAATATTTTATGAACAATATACGTATAATCGATTTTACAGAAAAACTACAATTTCGAAAACTAAAAATACCTTGCATGAAGTAGTCTTCTACAACTTAAATGAACAAAATCATTAATAACTTGCTTAGTTAATTAAATAAAAAATAAAAACTTTTAAATTTCGGGCTGCCAAATTTCCTACGGGCTGTACACTCATAAAACACACAGAAATTTGCGAAGAGTCCTCTCAAATACAAATCCATCTGTTTCATCATTCTATTCTGAAAGTGGTACATCTAGCAGAACGAAAAAAGTAAAGGGAAAGACACGGAGGTCAGACAGAAGTAGTCACAGGGTAAAAAATCCTATTCTTCTTTTTGGTAGAATCCTAGACTAAAGGACAGATGCGGGATTCGTTATGAAACATTCCTTTCCTCGAATTACAAAAAAAGGACAGGGACTGTCGTCTTTCAGGGGGCCAGCAGCCCCCTCGACCACAGTTTGTCTCAGCAAGGAGACATTCGCAGATTCCATCTTATTTCAAGAAATGCATTGTTTTCCTGCAAGAGCTCGGTGTGCGATAGCTATCCGGAGCAATGCTATTCAATACACCGAGCCTGTGTACCTAGATGTGAGTAATATATTTCATTGTATACTATATGGAAATCACCTGGGAGGTTCTGTTCTTGGAATCTAATGATTATTTAAATCAAGCAAATTGACACTGCTGCATTTGTTTGTGAGAATGGGTTTAGCACTGGTTCTGGCACCGATAAGTTACTACCTACTTCTAGTAGCTTACATGCATACCTGCGTACTCACCGCGAGCAAGATCATATCAAGGATTCGGATTCTATCCCTATTATATTTTCTTCGCGTGAAGTGGAGCATTAAAATAAACGTATCATGATCTCCTTCCACATAATAACACAGACCAAAACAGGAAACTTACCCAACATTATCATTCAAGTTAAATAGCCTAATTTGTTTTTTTGTCATTTGAAGTATACCAATACATTATTGCAGTATTTTATGGAGTATATAAGACTGACTTTTAAATTAACTTATGGTTGAAGAGGCAATCTCCACGTTATAACTGAAATTAGAGGATAAAGAAAAACTGGACTTGGCGGGATTCGAACCCACGATCTTCGCCTAACCGGGGCGTCGTCTTAACCGCTCCAGTCCAGTTTTTCTTTATCCTCTAATTTCAGTTATACCAATACAATATAATACAGCGCAATACTTTCCTTTCAACACTACAATGCACTTTAATTTTTCATTAAACTTAATTGTCCAGATAGATGGATTGCGAATCCTATGCTGGCGCATTGCTTAATTAAGTTAAAAAAAGTTTTCCAAGACCGAAGCAGGCAAATTGACCAATAAGTGAAAAATAAGTTGACGTAATTTGACTATGAGGCGAGGCATGAAAAGAGAGTTACTAACTTTGACAGTTAATATGCTACAATATTTTGGTTTATACTGTACCCATTTTACGTTAGATTAACCCACTTAAATAATTTTAAATAATTACTTTATAGTACACGCTCCTTGATTTGCAAACTGTTTTAACTGAAAAAATCAATTTTTTATTACATCAAATTTCTTATTTTCCCTCTTTTTTTACGTCCAATCGCATCTGCAAGCCTGTAAAAAATAGAAAATTTCTTGGCTGAAATGTAAGAGATAATAAATTAAAATCACCGGAAAAAATTTGGAAAGCTCTTCTGAGAAGTTAGCATTTTGCAGATAGAGCAGTTGGCAAATCAAGGAGCGACATTATTCGTAGGTGTGGAATTTTTATGTCTTTGCCTTGAAGAGCATACGCAATACGCATACTTTGGTATGCGAACTGGTACCCAAAATCGAGCACTTTTTATTTTTATTCAATTTTTACGGGTGTATTTGACTAGTTCGCAAATAAGTTTCGATCATTGAGCGTGAACCACTAATTTTTCATCCAAAAGCTATAACTATTTTTAAAAAAAATGCAGTCCGAAACATCCTAAATAATATAATTTTAATAAATACAATTAAATTAAAATTTCTTATGATATGATGCATAAAATAATTACTAACAACCTTATTAAATAAATGTTGAATAAAGAAAGCCTAACATGAATAAATTAATAAATAAAAAAATAAATGCTGAATAAAGAAAGGCTAACATGAATAAATTAATAAATAAAAAAATACTGTTTTAGCGTCCAACCAGCAGGGGGCAGAGGTGACCATATTCAATGTGCCAGTTCGTAGAAAACCCTACTGACTGTTAATGCATCGATTATTAAATATTCCAAATTTCTCATTTACGTACAGTAATTTGAAATTTCGGATACAGTATGACGAAACCATTATTACCTGCCACAAATTTAACAAATTGGGTTATTAGTCTAGTGGCCAAACCAGTTTACGGTACCAGAAAAAGTCAAATGAGTAAGCCCTTATGGACACAACCCCAGAAGTGACCTCCAAACTCACGATATCAGACTGGAAATTGTCGTTTAATAAAAAAAATAAAATACATGTAGTAAAACTGATAAAAGAAATATCGTTTTATTTATATTAAATAATGAATAAATTAGCTCTCACTAATAGCGTCATGTCCAGTCCGAGCCTGTAAACGCCTATTATCACCATTCCCTGATGATTCAAACTTTTGGATGAAAAACGATGGAGTGAGAATGCCTAGTCCTTGTTCAGGTTCAGTCCAGGCGCACACATGGCACTGGTCAACCGGAGCTACATCAAGTTAAGTTCAGACTTGAGCTCCAGGTTTGCCCAATTACGGCCGAGGTTCGGAACAAGCTAAAAGACCTAAATAATCGCCCCATCTTTTTTTCCTCTCAGCTTTTTGTCTCACTCACTCTCACCTGTTTTTATTCGGGTCTTTGTGTTGAAATTGATTAACTATGAAATTTCATTTTGGTCTTTTCTAGAGTTGTCTACTGTGGGTGGGTTTCTTCTTATTTTGGTAGCTTATCGTTTAGTTTGCTGGGGTAATCTGGCTTTTTATAGAAATGAAAAATAAGAAATAGTCTGTAGTACAGTTTGCGACTTGTTATATGGTACATCAGATTCACCTGCTAATCTAGCTGAGGATTCTTACGACATATTGGTGTCAGAAGTGGGATCAGGCAATTTTTGCCAGTTAAAACGTCACTACCTGTCCCGATTAAAATAATGTAAGATTGAACCCGCTTAAATTTGTAAATTTTACACCACTTGCTGCTGATTAAGGGTACTGGGAATAGTTAATCATTTATTTTTCTGGTATACCTGATCTGACCTCTGAATCTGAGGAATCATACGACAGACTGCACACAAGTCAATATGAACCACAGTCCAGCAATGGGTATTTGGAAGAATGAGGAGAATTTACTAATAGTCAGGGTGGATCCAGAGAGGGGCCGTGACCCATCCAAAATGAAATGGGGTTTCCCTACTAGGCCTTCAAGAAAGAAATGAACTCGAAGATGAATGAAAAATACGTATATTGCATAAAAACGAAGCGTATAAACTATAAAAGAGCAGGAAAGTTTCTAAAAGGGCAAAAGGCCTTCCCATTTTCAATATGTAGAAACTAGACAGACTGATATTACGAGTATTTATCAAAAATACAAAACAACTAAAATAAATAAATGGATCCAGACACCTACGCCCTCAATAGACTAAGTACTCGTAGTAGGGTAGTTTCGTTATTGTAGGAGGGCATTATTACTTAGTATTTCTTCATGTGCTTAAGATAATTTTCATATATTCACCCCATCCAAAATTCTGCACTGGATCCGCCCTTGAATAATAGTCACTCAGTAGTCAGTACTATACATACGGCAAACAAAGGTAAGCAGTAAAATGATAATGTATCTTGAGAAACGAATTGGTATTTAGTTATTTACATGTCCGTAATTAACGATTATTATGATATTGTAATAGGGACTTAATAATAATATCTTTTAGGACTTCGATGGCATAGTGGTAGCTTGTTCGTACTTGTATGAGTACACATCATGCGATGGGTGGCCTGTCGTAACAGGTATTACCTACAGAGGCGACTGAAGAGGTTATTCGGATACATTAATTGAATTGTTTGTATGGGAATAATGTTTTATTTAAAAAATATATATATTATATTCCACTGAATGGTAAACCAACTTTTCCAGTTTTGGAATATTCTTTAGGCAAAACCCGAGTAAGGCCAATGAGTAGTCAGCAAGCCCCAAAGACGTTCAATTCGCCATCCTCATTAAATCGATTTTTTTTTAAACTTAATAACGTCGAAATGTAAAAAGAGCCAACTTTGTTAGCCCCGCGCTAATAGCTTGAATTGAATACAAAGAGGGAGAACACGATTAGCAGACACGGCAGGAATGAGTGCCTATAAATTTGGTTTGCGGAATGTTGCATTGCGTAATAAACTGAGCCTGTCTTTGATGTAAATTAGTAAAATAGCCTACTGCTGACATGCTCGCTCATTTGTACTGTCTCTCTCCGCGCTGACATCGAGTCCAGCGGCTTCCTTATTGATCCATTGTCACTGCCGGACGACTCGCTCCAACTGATGTGCACTGTAAATGGCTCGGCAGTGCTACGCTGCTCCCTTTTAATGACCTGCGCTCGACTTCTCTGGCCGCAATGGTGACTATAACCACAGAAGGAAACCAAACCGTTTATATGGGTGTCTTTAGCATCTACATAAAGTAGTTCCAATTTGCCTCGATTACTAACTGTATAAACAACACAAAAGTTTGTACCTATACATACAAGGAGGGGGGTTTTTAATGTCTTGTGCTTTCCCCCTTCTCTTCCATTTTTTCGGGGAAGCGGAGAACTTGCAAACAGGACCTTAATTCCTTTTGATCTCCTCTAATGCTCCTTGGCCGACCTGACGGCTGCAGCGCGTGATAGTATACTGTAGGTACAGTGTGAGGCCCTTACTCTTTGGGAAGTGGATAATCTGCAAACATCAGACACTTAATGCCTTTGATTGATTTTTGTGAACCTTCAAGACACACTCTAACAAAATCCACCAGCTAGTTTGCCCACAAATCGACGAACAGAGAGACATTTCGAAGAAAAAAAAAACACTTTTTTGGTTCTTGAGGGCTCTAAACGTGTAAATCCGTTGAAATCTCGTAATTGAACGTTTCGACCATCACAAGGCTTTCCTTATACTAAAGTATCCATAGGAAAGCAATAAAGAATAATGCTGTGTAACATAATAAATTATATTCATTAATTTTATCAAGAGAACAACGTCTGCGATCATTAATTTATTTACAACATATATACATTTTCTGCAACAGTCAATGACCCTAAACATCTAACTATACTAGCGTGATTGAAATCGCCACAGCAGCCCATTTCTATCACAGAACAAGTGGCTGTTAAAATTAATCGTACAATTAATTATAGTTGCGTTAATAAGCTCATTGACTTTAAATGTTATCGCCAACAATGAAATAGGAAATCATAATAATGTGCACTTGATAAGCAAACAGGTATAGATTTATTTAAGCAGGTGGATTTGAGTAGTGCATGTATGTGAGTTGATTACGTCCTTAATTGCTTGGACAATTAAATGACATGAAAAGGAAGGCAATATACATAGATAGATAAGTACAATAATACCTAGTTATTATATACATACTATAGTATTTTACATCAGTTGTTTTGTTTTTCGTGTCCCTGTCCGAGGTAGAGACTCCTAGTTTCAGGCAGGGCACAGTATTCTGCCAACCTGCCGCCATAGTCGGTGCACACCAAACGGTCATGGAAGTCTTCGGTCTCTTCTCGGTGGTGAAAGGATTAGCTGCTAAATGTTTCCACCTAGCCATGGCCATGCCGAGAGGGGTGGTCCATGGGGTCCGGACCGAAATAAAAGGACTTTACACAAATTTAAATTTAATTTAATATTTTAGGGATACAATTTATCATTTTATGTAAATTTATTTGAGTTTGAACACCGGATAGAATGGACTTTCATTAATAAATTACCTAAAAATGTTTTGGAATAAGACTGATGGTTTTTGCATGATTGGCTCCTCATGTATTCTTTTCTGAATAATTGAGTAAATCCGATCTCATTGAGGATTCGAATTACCGTTCACCCGATTGAAATGCAAGCTCACTAACAATTAATTCATCCACACCCTATATTAGATTGGGACTCAATAGGTCACTAAACGCTTACAAAGTGCAAATACACCCCAAAAATAAAATAAAAAAAAACCAATATGCCAACATGAAACGGTTAAATAACGAAAGAACCTGGAGAACTAAATTACGTCAGATGATTCAAACAACAGACTCATTTATTCATCGACGATCATCGAAACCTTCTAATTAACGAAGAATTTGTGGCCAAGTAAACTCGGCCTTGGCCCACTGCGTAAGAACAATGGGCCCATTTATGGTTTGGAGAGCCTTTCTGCAGAATTGGGCGCCTGTTGACAGAGCCTGGTGCGGTGGATAGGCCACCTCCCACATCTCATCGGCCTCGTCGGACCTCATTACCCGAGCATTCACTTGCGCTGGCACCTCGGTACCCACCCACCACACCGGAGGTGACCAAGGACTTTTATATCTTTTTTTTTGCGCAGAAGAGTTCAGAGTGATGATTTGAAGAAAATTTGAGGGCTCAGGAGCTCCAACTCTTCTTGACTTCTTTTTCTTCTTCTTCTTCAAGTCACAGCCGTCTGGCTGGTTGGCATCAACTCATCAACATCAACTCCCCTCGATCCTGGCACGCTCTCTTCAGCTCCACGCATATATTGGCTCCTACATCCTCCAAATTAAATATAATATGCTTAAAACACTGGTATGGAGTATACTGCTGTATGGCTGCGAAACTTGGTGCATACATGAAAGTGACAAAAAGAAACTAGAGGCCTTTGAGATGTGGTGCTACAGGAGAATGCTGCAAATTTCATGGCGAGACCATATCGCGAATGAGGAGGTGCTTCGTAGGCTAAACGAAAAAAGAACATTAACGATAGCTATATCTACGAGGAGGGCCAGATTTATGGGGCACCTTATCAGGCATGAAAGCCTTCTAAACACCATTGTTGAAGGCTCAGTCGAGGGCACAAACCATAGAGGCAGGCCGAGAAAGGAGCACATGGAGGACGTAATGGCGGACATGGAGTGCGGGACCTACTGGGAAATGAAAAGGATCGCGGAAGACAGGGAGGAGTGGAGAAGAAGAGTCAAGTTGCTGCAAACCAATCGATATATTGTAACCCCAGAAGAAGACATCCTCCATCATTTGTTGTAGAAACTCTTTTCTGGGGCGTCCAGGTCGGTTCGCTCCGACTAGAGGTCGCAATCCCTAGCCTCCGCTCAGACCCGGGATTCCATAAATTCAATCTCCGTATGAATTGTTTGGTACCTTTCCTAGTATTACTTGTTAGAGGCTACCTACTTGGCAGTTGTAAGATTAAAATAAAAATTATGCTAGAATAATCGTACTATGCTATTGTACAACAATATCTTATCCCGAAATACCCGTATTACCGGGAGAAAACAAAAGATGCGAAATCCCGGGACCCCAATTCCCAGATTGTGACCATCCACTCCATCCATTCATCCAATCGAATATCGATGTTGTCAAATACAATAACAACTATTTTAAGAATTTCTTTCTATTGTGAGGTCGTTAAAGATTTTCTGGACTGTGAGATTCATGCTGTCCTTTATTCCTTCTTTATTTATTTAACTCGTGCAGCATATTTTCTGTCATCTTGCCGCTGCCAATACTTTAGTGATTGCATTTTTTTAAAAGATGAATGGACTCCCGCCCCATGTCCCATTCTCAACCCCAATAGGGTCGTCACTCTTCCAATGATGACAAGTTCCCCTTATGCATATGCTATGGGAAATATATTCATTAGTACAAAGTTATCATAATTAAATTTCTACATGTATGTTTCAGACAGAAGGATAATATAGGTTGTCCCTTTCCCAAGATTTTTTTAAAGTTAATTTTCAGTATAATGTAAAGGAGCATAATTTAGCTCATAGTAAATTAAATAAACCACAAAATATTTTCCATCATGACTCAAATTTATTTAAAAATAATTATTTTAGTAATACTTGACAAAGTCGTTAAATTGTAAGGTATTGCATTTTCAGTAGTTTGCAATTTTATTGCAATCATATAGGCTTAAAAAAATTGCACTGAGCAATGTAACATCATTACCCACGCTTCGTTCTACCACAATACACAATAATTACATTACCCAACCAAATTACATATTAACCAAAATAACAGTGATTTTATCTGTATTTGGTAGGCCCAAAATGGCTGGGATGTAAAAACAATGACGATGCCAATACCTACCAGCAATTTTCAGGCACAGCCCAAATCATAAGGTTATTTCTGCACCTCTAATCAAAGCAAGTTTCTGACAAGAGAAAACATAACTATGGACAGAGAATAGTTTTCTAATTTTTTGGCGCCATATTTTTAAATTCCATATGTCATATGCAATTATTAGCAGTCAAAATAAAAACGGCCGGTGGTTCTGACAGTTGGGAAGGGGCCGTGAGTTGATTAGCAGATGCGTCGCCACGCAGCGGTAATAAGAGAAATGACTCGCGGCTTTTGGCCCATCAGGAGAATCAACACTTGGCTCCCGTACGGGCCATTATTAAGCCGGATTCACACTGATTTTCTGTCATTGCTTCCACACAATTGGACGGGCATTCCCCATTGTGCCAGTCATTCCGCTATGAACTGTACTGTATTAAAATTTAATTCGATCATTCTTTGGCTTGTGAAAATGGAAGTGGCGTAATCATATGCCGATGAGGCCTCAATTTTTTTTCTCTAGATTTCCTATCATCATGATTTTATAAGTTGTAGTATTATGCAATAAATATGTTGGTATGAATGCAGCTTTATTTAGCTACCATCGCAGGTTGGTGGAATAGAAAGGAACCAGCTATGATTTGGAATAAAAACAAAAAAAAAATGGCAGCTTTCTTGATGGGATTCCACTTTCTGCAGCTTTACCAACGACGGCGTGAGGCACCCCTAAGGCTCACCATCGCTTGAAAAGTATCGGCAAGGGACACTGGATGCCACCGGCATCCTTCGCTGTATGCGGTGGCGCTGTGCAGTATTACCTACTGAGACTTTTCAATCGACGATGGGACCCGCCCTATAAAAGATGATGGATAATAACTATATTCAGAAATTTTAAATAATGCTGTCAACACTTGCTCATATTTAACGTGTGTTCGAAGTCAGTACGATAAATTGTGCACAAATGCGTCGTAAACGTAAAGTAAGTATTAAAACTAACGCACTCCAAAGCAGTTGACACTCAACTGCTTTGTCACGTAAAGCCAAGAAGGAGCCTCCCAACAAAAAAAAAAAATCCTACGCCTAGCATATGCAACAATGAACAGTAATTAATCTCCGTAGACAAACAATTAAGATTTTAATTTTTAATTCGCTCTTATTCTTGTAAGTCAATTTCCAATCATTGGGGGTTTATTTAAGATATTTTAAACTTATTCCCGGATAAGCTATTTTTTTTTATGTTGCGCTAGGCCTGATGATGAGTAGATTCACATGACGAAGCAGTATAATCTGGGATGATAGGCCGTGGTGTATTGCTTCGTCACGTAACTCCGACCGTGACAGCCATTGTAATTATTTATAGTATGTAATTAGTATGTAAAATCCATTAAATTTAGTTAAGAATACCGCTGCGCCCTTCATAAAGTAAATAATAGCGTACCAGCCGTGCATTTTGTGTATTTTCGAAAACTTGAAACTAACTCCACAATTGAGAGAAAAAATATTGTAACCTATAATAAATTTTATTCATATTGAACCTTGCGTTTTATTTTAATACAATTGTTCACACATTACAGCAGTTAAACAATTTGTGTAACATTGACTCTGTTTCCCGGAATCGTGTAAACACGATCTCCATTAGTTGTTGTTAATTAGATATAGGGGTTTGACATGTGGACTTTACAGGTCTTGGCCAATTACGCGACTGGTGTACACAGCCACACATTCCCCGTCCAACACTAATTTCTCTATCAGGCTTTAGCTAGATTTCTATATAACAGAGATGGGACACTCTCTCCCGCCCTGACTCGTGTCTGTACTTGGTTAAGTCATGCTTTCGAATGTTTCATTACGTTAATGGTAAGCTTGTCTCAGTTGTCCATTATCCCTTGTAGCCGGTGTAGTTTATAAGTTGACATCGAAAACGTATACCAGTTAGCCAATAGCCAAAAATTCATCCGGAAACAATACAACTAGTGTCTGAAATCTATGAGGTCGTTGGCATTGGACAAGGGACCTATGGGCCCCTATAAGTAGGCCTGGGTCCATAAAAAGTCCTTTAAAAAAAAAAAAACTTTTTCCCCCGCCAAAAATATCTGGGCTCACCTGCCACGTCTTTTCAATGACTGGGCATAGGAGACGTGGCAGGAGGGCTCAGAAATTAAAAAAATATATTTATGCCGGGAAGTCGGGAGCCGAATGTCCCATCCCTCCTATACCTGTAGCTTTACGCGACTAACTTGAAGACCGTTTCCATATCTTGGTGTCTCAGAAAATGAGGATTTTAGCAATTTAGTCAAAATTGTCCAAGCCTACTTTTTTTTAAACCAAATATTTGACAATATCTGCTAATGATCATGACATTTCGGGAGGTTTCACATAATATGTATTCCGACTTCCTATTGGTGAAGTTATCACGTTAAGCCAGTTTACAAGCCATCATTCAAGAAGCAGTGGGCAGCTATTGGATAAAGTAAACAAAAAAACTTAAAACTTTCAATGTTCCGCGGTATGAATGAAAACTACATAACACTTTAATGCACAATTAGATTTATGAATTTAGCACATTTTATGTGCAGGTTCACGTAGGTATAACACTAATATGGTAGCAGGAACTTGCACTATACACGTATAAAATGAATAAAATAAATAATCCCTTCATAGAGCGCAATAAATTTTCATTTCGGGCAGTTAAGGCTGACTAAACATTGCAGCCATGCACCGCATGTATACAACAACAATGAAGGACATAAAACATGTAAAAACAAGTAATTATATTAAAACTCCTCCTATGCTACGCCATAGCGAAATAGGCAGGAGCCTATTTAAAAGAGATTTGATTTATTGGGGCATTATTCAGATGTAAGTTCCCAGGGTCCCCTCCCTCAATCCACGATTATTGTACCATGACTTAACACTATAACACCGCTGCGCTGCAGCAATTTCTTCTCCTTTGGCAAAATAAGATCATATCACCGGCTGTGAGATAATTGCGGCTGAATTCTGAATATTTGTACGTGAGGTGCCCGTTAGTTTGCTGGGTACTTGACCTGTGACCCTTCTGATGATCCATTGTTGCGGAATATGGTACCGGTAATTTTTTCACCCGAATCTCTCTCTCCTTAAGGTGTATAGAATGCCTCGCTCGCATTAAATTTGGGTACACAGACTTTCTAAATATTTAGCAATGTCAGCCAGACTGGTTACTTTATTTTATGAAATAATTATAGGCGAACGAGAAAGAATAATAATAACGTATACAGGAATAGTATACGGTATCTACAGTGTGTAGAAAATAAAGTACGAATTACACTAAATCTTGCTGGAAAATGTTGTATTTCACTTCTAATAGTAACAGCATATCTTGCCCCATTGAAATACTTATTGTATATGCAGCCAAGGCCGTGCCCAGGTTTTGATTTGGGGGGGGGGGCCCAAAATTGTTTTTACGCAATCTATTAATGAATTAATGGATAAATTCTCCAAACCATACAGGTTTACATACAAAAATTTATTTCGGGGGGGGGGGGGTCCGGACCCCTTGCACCACCCCCCTGGGCACAGCCATGTACATACAGGTATGGAAGAACTCACACTTTCACACCAATACGCCCTGGAGAGAGGGCGTGGAAGCGCCAACCCCCCGTATAAAAAAAAAGTAAATGTAAGCAAAATATTAGATGACAGCAGAATACGGGTTGATAGGCCGTGGTCGATCTGCGGTCGGCATCTTCAGCGACACTGCGTAGACTTCTAAGATTGTATCTGAGAGGCCTATCATCCCAGATTCTAATGCTTCATCAAGTAACTAACGCCATGAAAGTATTTGTAATTACAAAAGTATAAATACAATACTTATATATATTTTTAATGTTCAGGGTCCTGTTACATATAGGCAGCATCTCGTCAAGTAATGTAACAAATTTTAGTAAAGATAGCGTATCCTATAGTGAAGATGGTGTTCCAAATAACTCAGTCACAGCCATAGGGTTTATCTAGAGTTGATATATTGTAGATGTGACCCTAGCTCAAACCTATGACAACCCCAGTCGAATTCAAGCTCAATCCAATGTTAACTATGTCAACCATAGCGGAACTCAACCCTATGTATTCTTTGAATTTTAATGCAAAATTTGCAACAGGAGTTGGACAGAGAGGTGCTAACGGAGGTGGTCCGCTTTTTGGATGGTATTGGACGAAAGTGGTAGGACGTTGGGCAAGCTGTTTTAGACGGTCCCTGGGCAACCTCGTTGTCCGGTGCACTCCCGATGGCAGTTTTGCACCAGTCTTGTGCCAAATGGATATGGAAATGGCTGTATACCCTTAAGCAACAAAAAAAAAAAAAATGCAAAATCTCTACTTGTAATTTCTTGAAAAAATGTACACCTAATAGGAGTCACTAAGATATATCAGCAATCCATAGCCCCTCTCAGAGACCCATAACTAATGATCGAATGTCAAGACTCCCTGAAATAACAAGGGAGACATGAAACAAAAAGTTGAGAAGCTAAATGATAAACCCCACCCCCGCAATTACCAACGGTGAATCCTGTAATTGCTAACAATGAGAGACACGACGTCTTCCTTACTCAGTTCCCGATTAACCGGTTCATTAACCGAACAACTAGTAAGTTGATGGATTGCATCACGGAGCCGTTCATCTTCCCGCTGACCGGCCGAGTCGGAGGG
The DNA here is from genome assembly GCA_963971405.1 of Psococerastis gibbosa. Classification (NCBI taxonomy): domain Eukaryota; kingdom Metazoa; phylum Arthropoda; class Insecta; order Psocodea; family Psocidae; genus Psococerastis; species Psococerastis gibbosa. The sequence goes on from OZ020484.1 coordinate 25,812,713, forward strand.
GTTATCAGCTGAAGTTCGGCCCACTGTGCTGACCCCATGGTCGCGGGAGATGAGTGGTGACAAGGCACCTGTGCCTGCAGCGCCAGGTGCTGGCCGCGTCGTGACGACACCTCCGCTCCCACGAGCTCCCCATGTTAATTACCCCGAGTGTGTGCTGTGCGATCACAGATAGATCTTGCGCGCTCACCTTGCCAACATCCCTGAATAGCGGCCAACGAATGTTTGGAATTCTGTTCACTATTTGCATTGGAATTCACAAACTACGGTACACCTGTACTTGTAGAAGAATGCAACCTAAACCTCTTCATATTTTGGATGTGCTCATACACCGTACACCTGCAGCCCGATCATGGCGATTTGGGGTTATTATAATACCAGGGTTTATTTATTTTTAACACCGCAGTAGTAAGGTGTCACGTGACGGTGTTAAAATATGCACGGGAAATTCAAGTTAATAAATGGTTGCATTGTTTAATAATTGAAACATTAAAATGTACAAGTAGAACTTTGAAAATAAGAATTTTAATTAATGGAGAAAAAATTGAAAACTCACCAAAAATATTAATTTATCAATTTCAATTTCCCGCGCATTTCGCACTCATTTGTTTAAAACAATTGAATAAACCCAGGTATTATAATTATCCCAAACCGCCATGATTGGGCTGCCGTTGGTAGAGAACTACTTTGTACTTTTAGAGCTATGAACTCTTCGGCGGTTACTTAGGAGTTCGCTGAACTTTTTGGGGACGGCTTAAACTCATAACTTATGTAATATGCACACATAAAACGCATAACCGGGCTCACGAGGGCCGAAACAGGAATAGAAACTAGCCAGATGGCATTTAGACACATTGTTGTCACCATTTGGGTCATTTCGTCCAACACCTCACCGGAGCTGTACGGTTAGGTAAAAGGTAACCAAGCTCATTCATAATTTATCCACCATTTTTATAGAGTTACTTTCTCGACGTCTCGTCATGCAATCATATAGGCTAAATTGAACGGCACATTGTACGGATATTGAGAAATGAACACATGACGTGTTTTGCATGCATTGCCCGATTTTCGCACATACTTGTAGTCTGATATTTTGTTAGAGAGAGGAATAAGTGAAAATTGGAGTCGAGCCTGAGTCTCCGCACCTTGTCGTGGTGGTGAGCTGCCCTTAGCTCCAAACCCCCAAGTCCTCATGTCTTCCAGCGGTTGATAGCTGTAAGTGACTAGAAAACGGTTTCCACGACCATTTTCAGTATAAAGTGATGGACTGTATATACTTAAACGATATTCCGTTGTTAAGGTAATTCGTCAATAGGCAAGTAGGAGTAAAGGCTCGAGCCTGCAATCTTCCGCCCCTTGGCGGCGAACCTAATCCTTTGCCCAATACACCATATATACTGTAAGTCACAATCCAATAAGCCAAATCATCACTCATACAGCGCGTGTTATCTCGTGGTATGGGCATTTCTCGTTATAGTTCACGCCATAAACACAATACAGCCAGCCGGCTGGCTTTCTTCCAATGCCTTGTACCTGCAGAGGCCATATTGATGGCGAGGAGACAGGCAAAGAAGTGCAAGTACTATACTCCAAGGGTCCGTTTCATCTTGATATGGGCCAACTTGATTTTCTTGATTCGCGTCCGAGATTGCATTTTTCACGGCTCTTTACGTTCCCAAACACGGCTCTAACGGCCGTTATGGAGACCATATTCAATCATGTTGAATGTAAAAGTTATTTTAGTACTTTATTCTGTCTGCGGAAGCAGCTGCCTGTAGTTTTTTGATTATGTAAATTTACCATGATCATTCAGTAGTTACTACTCAAGAGTGTTTAAAACACCGACTCGAAAGCGTCCCACCCCTAAATATATTGATAACAGGCATTTAAAGCCAGTAATTCCAGCTGGCAGAAGATATACAGACAGTTTTTATTCCAGGGAACCTGAAAGATGAGTCACAATGACGTTCGACGAGTGCTCCCAAAACATGATCTAAATTAAATCATTCCGAAGAGAATAATTACAAAAGAATGAACTTTCGAAAACATGTAGAGGCCGGAGTCTATTATGGGTTGTTGCTTGCTACATTTTCCGGTCATGCTTCGAAAGGCATGTAAAGCAGGCGGCCATGGGACATAGAGATTTGAAGTCGGCTCTAGTGCAGCCAGGTTGGCTTAGTAATAGAATAAAAAGTCAAAAAATTTTATTTATTTATGTCCGAAGGATTTCCAGAAATCGTAGTGACCCGTGCCTGCTCAGACCCACGTTCGGCCACTCAAAGTCATGAAGAAACAAAATGGCGACTGCCTACCGTTTGAAATCTGGAGAATATTTGAAGTTACCCGATGCTTTGGGTTAGGTGAATCGTGGCGCGGATTGCACAGTTGCATAGATGGTTTTATTTGAGAACGCGATGCATAACTTGTCTAGGACATGATGTCCGTTTCATTTTGGTAAAACCCAAAACCCTTTGTAATGACTAGGTTTAGTAATCATGCCCTACCTAGTGATAGATAGGTACGACAATCTACTTATATAGGTACGACGTCCTTGAGTGCCCCGGTAGCCCAATTGAGCCGGCCCGACCACCAGCTCCCTCCCCAGGGCAGTCCACCACATATTTATTAAGCGGACCCTTAATTGCCCCTATTAGTGTTAACCAGAAAATAATTTCTGAGGGGACACAACTGATGCCTTGATAATTGCATGTTTGTTTTGAGTACCTAACTACAAGATGTGGTTGTGATGTGATGGAATTTAAAATGGTTTTATTTAGGTAGGTAGATTTGATTATACTGTTTAGAAATTTTATGACGCATTGCTCGGAAAGTACGTCGTGCTAAACTACAAATATATGATATGGCCCGGCAGGCATCGGAAAATACCGCACCAACCCATTGCTCGCATGTGAATCTGAATGGATCCTAGATAAGAAAAATTTTCAACTTGGCAAAAACTCAGTGCTTTGACTCATGGCCGTGCCTAGGGAGGTAGTCCATGGGGTCCGGACCCCCCCCCCCACCCCCGAAATACATTTTTGTATGTAAACCTGTATGGTTGAAGAATTTATCCATTAATTAATTAATAAATTACGTTTAACAAATTTTTGGACCCCCCCCCCCCGAAATCAAAACCTGGGCACGGCCTTGCAGTTTGACTTGTCTCGTTGTAGAGGAATAGCCGTGAATGGGGACATTTAAGCCATAGTGAGAATACTTCTTTCCATTTTATTTTGGGGTAGGTTTTTGGCGTATGCACTTAACCCTTCAGGCATATTGTTACTACTGCTCTGTTCCTTGAGACCTGTTTCCTTAATAAAGGGCTAGGACCCTTTTCCAGTTACTCTTAGCACACGTAGGTGAACCAATTCTTGTTTTGCTTCGCTGGTCCTGGTCCTTACCGTGCCAAAGCTGGTCAACAACAGCCGCACACAAACGCCAACACCCATCACAACCGTAAGTGTTTCGCTTGTGACAGGTTTAGGCTATCTCCACAATGTACACGGCCATTAAAACCCCACAGCAATAGGGTGCGCAACGTTCAAATTGCTCATACAGCTGCAAGTCACCAGTTCCAACAGGAAGCATTGTCTTACCCAACCTATGCCATTTGCTGAGAATACTTCCAATTCCCTCGACTGAAAACCGAAAACCTGTCTGCGTGCCTGATCAATCCGTAAAGCCGATAACACCAGGTCAAAAGGTGAGCAACCAACCCCCGCTACCCATATGCCATCAATTCGATTTGGTTCGAGGCAGCAACAAGGGGTTGAAACACAATTAGGAACTTAAATTATTGTGAGGAAGAAAAATAGGTTGCTAGATATAATTTCAAATATCCGATGAACTCAAATGCAAGGCGTAGAAAATGATTAAAACGCCCGCAACCAGGTGTTGAGACAGACAATCAGAGTGCTTCCTTCCATAACTGAGAACGTTTCACACACTTAGCTTACCCCAAAAACTAACTCAACAATCGGCTTTCTCAACATTTTCATTAATACAGAGCTCCTCAGGCATGTTTGCATTTTATTACAAAGTCTAACCTCCTTTGCCTAAAATTGTAGTGGGATATTTCACCGCGCAGCTTAAGTTGAACAACCTTCTGCGAATAAAATTTCAACTTAGTTTTATTTTTCAAGGGTTAAATATTTTGTTTTTAAATTATTTATTAATTTGATTTTACAGTCTGTTATGGCCCATCTGGTCCTACAGGTATTGTGTATTTCTATTTTCTAATACAAGTTTTTTATTGATTGACTAATACATTTATTATTTATGAAGTACACAAACCTGCACCGAAATTCAATGGGCCAGCTGAATATGTTTTAAACACTCATTCGTTTTTACCATTTGAGGTGGCTGTTACCTATCGTGTTGACTTCCTATTAAAATCTGCATATTGTTGGATTTTTCTGCAGCAAATGAGCATTAATGACCCACAAATTTGAAAAATCAGGTGTGAAAATGGTGTGGATTCACCGATTAGGATTGCTTTACATTTCATTTAGGTATACTATTAGCACCTTGTTATCCCCTTCTTAAAATGTAGGCCTGCCTGAAGACTTCGACTGGCAGGTGCTCCATAGAATTCCTGAATACATGAAGTAGGTACATAATTTTAGGGGCCCGGCCTATTTCCGGGAATCAGTAGTTTGTACAGTGGCCCTCGACAACAATTTCAAGGATTAACATTAATACTCAATACTGCATGTCGTAGTCTTGCAAGACTCGAACGACAATGCTACAGTTTTTGAAGTGAAATTTCGTATGGGAGGCCCTTCAAATTCCGCAACCTTCCCATGTGACGCAAAGCAGCGCCACTATCTTGTTTGTCGGGAGGCAACTTGGTGTTGCAGTTGACCGCTAGGTGTCTCTAGTCTCGCCTTCGGGAATCGGAGAGTCTCTTCTCGCTTTCATTTTATAATACAATATATAATGTTTGAGTCACCATGGTTGAGCTAATAAGAGTTGGTGGCAAATTTGAATAATATGTGCTCTTTTAACTCACTCAGTTCACAAATTTGAATTGATGTAAAATAAATAAATAAATAAAGTAAAGCATACGTAATTTATCCCAAATCTGAAGGTCTGAATATTTTTCCGAGGATAGACACAGTACTTCGAACAATAGCGACCAATTTCTTATTAGTAAGAAAGCATAAAATGTGTTATTATTATGTTATAATAAAAAACAAAAAATAATCTACAAAAAAATCTTCTTTATCTTCTGGCTCTACAGCCCTTGATAACTTTGGCCTACACAACAAGACTCCTCCAGTTATTTCGGTTTTGTACGACCATGTCTACTCCCAACTCGCGGAGGTCGGTTTCTGTTTAGCCCTCCCTCCGGTTTCTTGGACGTCCCTTCAGTCTGCTTCCCGTCATGCTTGCTTTGTACATTTTGTTCGGCAAGCAGTCCTCTGACATCAGCCACCTTAGACACTGCGCTTTTACAAAACATGCTATGGCTTCTCCATTAGGTATTGCATCTATTTCGAAGTTGTCTTTTTATATACCACTATCTGTTTTTGTACAGGGGTCCATAGATTCTTATTCATATTTTCCTTCCAATACTCGCAGTTTGTTGCCATTGCAGGCGTTCTACATTGAAAACTCTTCATTCATTTCAACGGAATTGCTTTCTCAATGTATTCAACTTCAAGACACTAGTACCTAGCTATTTAGCAAATAATTCCAACCGAGTTACGAGAATTTTCTATAAAACTTTTCTCCTCAGCTCTGTACATCAGCAGAATAAAAGTATAGAGAGGCATGGGAGGACGAAAGAGAATTAGGTCTCAAGCCGTCAGATGGTCACGATATTATGAGATGTGACGGGATGGATGTCGCACTTCAACAAAACCAGAATGCAATACGAAATCACGACGCAGCCCCACTGCAACAGCTACTAACTAATTTAGCTTGCTTTACAGTACATTCATCACAGAAAAGGTACAAGACGTGCACTCCACACAATAAATAGGCACTACTATCAGTTTTCGGGTTTCTTTTGATACTATAGTGAAGTGAATAGTAGTCAAATATGATAAAAAAAGTGCTATATTTCAGAGGTGGATAACATGGTTGCATAATTAACAATACACAGGAAATCGGTTTGACAGTAAGTAAAGTAAAATAAAATAAAGTAAAATATATTCCTCCAAAAATATCAGTTTACAATATGAATTCATTGATACAAAATTTAAAACAATACAGTATATGTAGTAAAACTGCATAGAATTTAGTAGTTAGCTAGGCAAAATAATTATTACACTAGCTTGATTTTTTTTTCCTTAAAATGTTCAGGAAGTTAAGAGCACATGCTGCGTAGAAAATTGGCACCCCATTCATTGTTTTTATTGACTTTTTATTTTTTATTTAATTAACAAAGCAAGTTTAGAGTGTAGAAGTCTACTTCATACATCATATAATAATGTTAATTTTTGGTACCTTCTTGCATAAAAATTATTGGGGACGGAAATTCCATGTAAAATAGAATTTCTGAAAAAACTACAACAACGAAAATTAAAAATACCTTATGATATGATGCACGAAGTAGTCTTCTACAACTTAAATGAGTCAAATCTTTAATAACTAGCAGAGTACGGTATGCAAGGTCCTGTAGCCAGGTTATAAGGAAAGAAAAAGTCTGAAAATTGCACTATCAATTTCAATGAGTTAAACTGCACCACCCTAGCCAATGACTATAATAAGTCATTCAACAATAATGATGGCCAAACCTCCACTAATGCTCGCAGAGGCACAATGCCACTACAGAGATTCCCTCAATTCTACAGGGTGTGGCTGCGCAATCAACAACAACCAATACGACCTCGCGAAAAAATTACAAACTCTACTCGACATTCCTCAAGCGCAGACGAAACCTAACTTGTGCAATCTCCGACAAAAAGAACAACGCCGAAAAACTTGACGGGAAAACAAGGTTTTGAGAGGCTCTAAATGGACACTGTGTTGAAAGGCAAATATTGGACAGAAACATTAGATGACGCAAAGTAGTCCGCTCAAGTGGGGTGCTCGAAACTAGAGTATTTGTCAACTAATGCATCTAGAAGGGTCAAGCACAAATGAGGTGCACTCGAGGTTGCCTAATTAGTTGACTCCTCCCTGGAGTGGCCTTGGAGGAGAGTCGTGAAAGGTAGTGTCACCGGCTGGAAGATGAGTTGATGAGTCGACTCTTTCTTGTGTTTTCAGTGGCTGTGCCTACCACTTAACTCGCAAAGTACCCAGTCTAAAAGTAGGGTTCTAGTCCGACGTGAAATGTCAAACCTATGCTGCCTAGACTATGCAGGACTTTCATAGCTATTACACTTAACGGGGCTTTTTAACTATCACCGCATGAAAAGGGTCACTCATTCAGACGACTGCAGGGAGAGGCATAAAATCAGCCGTAATCTATCTGGATTCATGGCTGGGAGTCATACAGTGATTGTACAGGACGCTGAATTAAGACCTGATGCCTGAAAGAGAGAACTAAACGTTCAAGGATAAAAACCGGGAATGAGTATGAATATTTATTAATTAAAAAACATTTTATATTCACTGAAAACCAGAAGGACGACACTAAGTGCACCCTATGAAGTGGACCCGCGTCGTGGCCCTTATAACCCGAAATTATACAAAACCGCAGTGCCATGGATCTTTTAATTATTATTTTGGTAAATCCTGGCTTTTCTATAAGAAACTGAAAACACAATCGCCCTTTGGCAACAGCTCAATATTTCTCAAAAGCAACTTTGATAATTTTTTATATTTATGTTTTGGACCAGACAGCAGATGAACGATTACCCGAAGAGTGAGCAAAATAACGCTTTTGACCTTATAACACGTATACACATATTTTATACGACGCTAGGTTGGCTTAGTAATAGAACAAAAAGCCAATATGTATTTACTTAGGAGGGATGGGACATTCACTCCCGGCAAGCATTTTTTTTTTTTTTTTAATTTCTCGCATCTCCGGCCACGTAATCTTCAGCCAATCAGCCTTAAACGCTTCCAAACAACAACAAATCGCGCTATGGAGCCTATTCCACCTACGTCAATAGTCAATAGTAAATGTAGTATTGACATACACTACATTCCACTTGTTTTTCAACTATTCACTTTTCTTCTATTGACACGTATGCGCCAAATTTTTGAAATTTGTTTGCATTTGTTTTTTGAAATTTTGTTTGTATTTGTTTTCTTCGTACAATTATTATTATTAATAAAACCTAATAATAGTAGGAGATCCGAAGTAAGATCGACCTTCACAATGGATGAAAATAGTTTTATCAGGTGCCCATTCCATTGACCGGCTAGGGCTATTTCCAAAAACGGTGACGTAGTAGCAGACATTCAAGACTTAGGTGGCGTTTCCACCGACTTCGCATTGCTGAATTGACGGAAATGTTTATTTTCCTCTATGCCATAGTTAAAATTGATCAATGATCATACAGTAAAAGCACAAACAAGCAAACTAAAATTAAAAAATGGCGTCATGGGATATGTCAAGTACAAACATTTTAATAGATTTCTATAAAAACCAATAAAATTCTAATTTCCGTCAATGTCATTGGCATTCTGCAATGCGAGATCGGTGGAAACGCAACCTAAGTCTTGAATGTCTGCTACCACGTCACTGTTTTTGGAAATAGCCCTAGCCGGTCAATGGAATGGGCGCCTAAACAATAAAATATAAAATGTTTGTACTTAACATATCCCACGACGCCATTTTAGTTTGTTATTGTTTGCAACGCGTGATTTTACTCTATGATCATTGATCAATTTTAACTATGGCATAGAGTAAAATTGAAATGTCCGTCAATACCACATTTACTATTGACTACTGACTTAGGTGGAAGGTTGCTCTGATTGTCAATAGAAGAAGTTGCAGGTGGCACCAAAAAATATCCTTAGCGGCAACCCCTTCTCTCCTTTATAGAACTCTAGGGGCGTCTTCTACCAATTGCTGAATCTGATTAACAATTTATTATCCCTTACACAATCAACACAACAAGTCTAATATATAAATAGTATATTATAATTATTTAAGGGCTTTGAATGGAGTTGTAGTCGCCCATTGAATCTTGCCCATAGGTGCCCATTCCACCGACCGGCTAGGGCTATTTACAAAAACAGTGACGTGGTAGCAGACAATCAAGACTTAGGCGGGGTTTCCACTGACCTCGCATTGCAGAATTGACGGAAATGTTATTTTCCTCTATGCCATAGTTAAAATTGATCAATGATCATACAGTAAAATCACAAACAAACAAACTAAAATTAAAAGATGGCGTCATGGGATATGTTAAGTACAAACATTTTAATAGATTTCTATAAAAAGAAAAATTCTAATTTCCGTCAATGTCATTTGCAATCTGCAATGCGAGGTCGTTCGAAACGCCACCTAAGTCTTGAATGTCTGCTACCACGTCACTGTTTTTGTAAATAGCCCTAGCCGGTCGGTGGAATGGGCGCCTAACAACGACCCTATCGGTTTTCGGACCTTATTGGTATTGTTTCCAAATGCTATTCCTAGCCGATGCCAAATTTCTCGATGTCAACCCACACCGACTACAAGTACCAATGATGGGCGACGTCCATCATCATCGATATTGTAACAGGCATTAGCACGACTTAACCAAGGAACGAGTCATTATCTAATACAATAAATAATACTTTAAAAAATGACCATGCGCACAGAACGGAAATTAATGGGTAATACACCACATAATCTTCATCATCATTAGCATATGCGAAGAATGGTACGCAAGTGAGACACAGGGGTGTTAATTTAACTGAAAGTTACGACGGCGACAACGCTGATAATTACACACTCGTAGTGTACGCCTACCTCCTACTATACTGGCCCATTGTTCGCGGTCACACCATTTCAATTATTCCACCGGCAACTCAACGTGAAATATTGGATACAAATCCTATTCAACGCCAACCCGGCCAAACCCCCATTTCTCACCAGGTTTTCTTATTGTTTGTAGCTCTCAAATATCTCACCTCTGTATAGCCTGTTCAAAACTGCAGCAAAATTGGTAGTGTACACAGCGTTGTCTGGTAGGGGACATGATAACGCGCTCAGACTACCAGTGAGTGTAAGTGTATATCGAGTCCTGGTCACCTCCGAACTAATCGTATGACTTTTTAATAAATTAACTACGCAGACCACGGTTCCTTTCTCATACATTCAGCTGCTGAGTGACGTCTCTGTGTTTAGCATCCTAGACTAATTTATTACTGATTGCAATTTTGACTTGTAAATGAATATAACTTCGTTCATGGCTGAATGTTTTCAAAGAGAAAAAAAAAAAAAAAAAGACTTTCCCCAAGTAGTTTGGAATCCACTATAATCAGGAGGTCCAGCCTGTCAGTTGACTTCCCTTCTCCCTGAGGAGTCTGCCCTAAGCGCGTCTCAAGTAATGAAATAGACTCACTCCTACCTACCTAGAGGTTAAAAGAAGTGCTCAGGAGGCAAGACCGGACAGAAAGAAACCTAAAATGGAAAACTATGCTATTAATCAATCGAAAGATTGTAACAGAAGAAGATCGTTTAGGCATCGGTTACAGAAACACATCTATTGTTGGGATTTTTAGGTTCCAATCCTATCAAACTTGAACTTTCTCATCTTCATGGCAATTCATAATTTATGCCACACCCACTTATCTACTAGGTCTTCGAAAATGTCATGACAACGATACACGTAATGGGCATATAGCTTTGTCATGGCAACTTAATTTCAGATGCAAGTTATGATATTTGACAAATATTGCATTTAACTTTGGAGATTGATATGTAAGGATTTAAATGGAAAATAATTGTTAAGATACGCGATGAATGTAGGCTGCCATTCAACCTGCATATATATTACTACATATCACTCCTTATTTCATGGGTTATTACAAGCTGCAGCCGCACTATGAGACATTTGCTTTTAAGGTGGTGAGAAAGCTCAAAAATAAGCCATAACGGAATGCCTTAATATTAATGCACAAGTGTGGACGCAGCGTCAGAGATAGAACTGAAATTGTATAAAGATAGTACTGAAAAATTCAGTCTAGAAGATTACTCGACAGCCGTCTCGTGACAAGGAAAAGGATCCGGAGATTTTCCATTAAACCAAAAAGAAATCAGGGAAAATAGGTTGAAAAACGAGACAAGAGGAGATCATGTTTGCCGACTAATGACGTCCGTTGAGAAGTAAGTCAACTCCCCGAAGGATCGGCTCGGAGAAAGAACTGAGTCAGCTTCATTGCGAACGACGAAATGAATCGCCTCCCATTGGGGATAAACTCGAGACATAAATCAAATACAGCGATTGCTTTGCGCCTAATTATTTTGGAAGGTTTGCTCGCCAGGGTGACCTTCTTATTTTAGGTATGGTTTGATATAAAATTAAGCAGTTACGGGTTCTTATCTTATTTTTTATCTTTTAAGAAATAAATCGTAACGCAATAGATACGATTTCGTCATTCCAGCAATATAGGAACCGTAATGGATCCAACAGAACAATGTGCCTATTTATGTACAATTTAAAAAATAATAATTCTCGCTCGAACTCGCCTGACGATGGCTTAATGCCGATACCAGTCGTATATTTATATTTACTAACTTATTTTAGTTTTATTTAACTCAGGGTTAGTTGAACTTACATTGCCTGCTGGGGTAATAGTCATTAGAGGCATGGCCCTCACAGTCATTGAACAATTGTCAGGGACCATTGAAACAGCAGGCAATGATGTAACTCCAACTAACCCTTTGTTAAACTTAAATTTATTATTTTATTTTTTACTATGACGAAATGATACAAAGTGAATGTGGTAAATAATACTGAAATAACATTGAAAGTCATTGATTCAAGGTTGAACCAAAATTACAGCTCATCAGAACACCAATATAACCCCCATTGTTAGGTCTTCAAAGCGCCGAGAGACACCACGGCACCAGAACAAATTCGAGTCGATACACATGAGAAAGCTATGAATGGGAGACAGTCAACACTAACAAGGCAGAAGAGACAAAAACCACGAAATAAACTAGGTACACCGCATAAATCATTACAACTCACCCTGCCGGTTAACGTAATGTTAACGGGGCTATCCGTGTAATTTATAATGCGCGTTTCAAACATAGAGAAAAATTCAATTTAACGGAGGGAGCCCACGCGGGCTCACAATCCTAACACTTGCTAACCAGCAACGCCCCTTCGCCACCTTATTTACTACACACCGCCGTTTTGTCTCAATCCAAAGTGTTGTCTCTTCCCTTCGTCGAACATTGTCGAACACGTATTGTATGTTACACTTAGCAGCAATTTAAATATTGGCGCCAAACTCATAATTCGATAGCGAATCATGCGTCACCTATGTTTTAAAAATCTTCAACAATTCACTCCCCAACTCTTTAAAACCAACCACCAGTAGTTTTAAAATATTACCAATTTTCAAACTAAAAACAACCATACTGACCATCTCACCCCAAATAGATCAGGATCAAGAGAGAAGATTCTGTCGCTAACAGTCCTCAAGCCTCGACCCTCGTTGCAAGACGCTTATGGAATGGATTCCTCTGCTGGAATTCGAACCTCAAACCTTCCATTCCAGCCAGCCTAGTCTTTCACTCCCACAAACTGTATTTATAATTGGTACACACAGTCCAATTCAGCTATTCTAGGCATCGTATATTCTCGATAGAAGCTTAAGAAATTTGACCCTTTTACTTATAATCGGTCAAACCCGAAATAAGGTAGTTAGCTAGCCCCTAGGTATTTTCAGCTAAGAGCCAGTAGTCCGTCCATTTCTTTAAGACCTACGCACAGATGTTAATCGTGCGGTTTTCGGAGGCCCTGATGATTTATTTTTATTATTCGAATTAATATAAATTTTATTGGGCCTATCAATTATGGAGAGATAGGTAACAGGCTGATTAGTCTTCTGTCTTTCAAGTTTCGAATTGCGCAAGTTGATTTTATTATCGTCGTTTTATAGTTTGACACTTAAAAAGAGGTTGACTGTCTAATGGAATTAGGAAGTCGGACAGGTTGGGTCCAGTCTATTTGACATTGGGCTCATTTGCATTTACATGTATCTCAGTCAAGTTAAGGTTCCAGAAGAATCTTCGGGAGAGTCGCAGCTTCGGAATGGCCCAGTATTTCAACAATATTGTAATGATTTTTTTAGAACTAAAGTAAATTAGAGTAATCTATATTGTATGTTTAGTATACAGTTTTAGCATTGGTGGTTCAGCGGGCCGTTTAACGAAACCTGGGGTTAAAAATACACATAAATCTTTTTTAGAATGCAAAGTGCTACTTTAAAATTGTTCTATTTACATTGTTAACCCCAGGTTAAGTTATTATTAAAGGAAATGGCAGGCCAGATCGGATTTATAGAAAACTTAATATAACCTTATGCGTAACCTTAACCGTAACCATAAAAGTTACCACTATATTTAGCCTAGGACGCATTCGCGAACATCCTATCCATAACGTTAAAAAAAAAGTTTCAAAGTTCAAACTTACTTGCGGCCATGGTTAAGGTTAATAAATAAATAATAATTTCTGTTTAATTATACAATCAAGTAATCAACAAGTACAATAAGGAAGGCGTAGTAATAAAGAAAGTATAAAGTAAAATCGTCAAAATAACGTCAAAATCAGGTAGTTCTGTCATTGTCATTGTGCTAGTGCCTCAGTGATAGTGTAGAAAGCTTTCTCTAAGAGATGGTCTCTAAGCAATTTAGGGAAGTTAGTAGCATTTCAGGCCGCTCTCAGTTCCTTTGGGAGTTTTCTAAGGCAGGCAAATCCTTGTAATAGTATAGTATCCAGTCGCTCACACTCTGCTGTGCATGGTGCTGGCCTTAGAAGGTAGAAGGTCTCCCCTTTGCCTCGTGTTGTAGGTGTGGGTGTCCCCATTTTGTTTAAATTTCCCCCACACCTCAGGCTTTAAAACACGTAAAATGCATCTTTGTATAGTCCACGCAAAATGAGAAAAGTATGGACATGTAATGTTTTGATCCTGTGCGACACTGTAAAAATATTCCTTGCACAATTTTTGTTATGCCTTTGCATCCAATGCAACAAGGTAACACCAAATGGTGAAAGGAATATTTTTACAGTGTCGCACAGGATCAAAACATTCCATGTCCATACTTTTCTCATTTTGCGTGGACTATACATATTGTATGTAAAGACAGGGAACTGTCAGGGTTAAGGTGCCCATTCCACTGACCGGCTAGGGCTATTCCCAAAAACGGTGACGTGGTAGCAGACATTCAAGACTTAGGTGGCGTTTCCACCGACCTCGCATTGCAGAATTGACGGAAATGTTTATTTTCCTCTATGCCATAGTTAAAATTGATCAATGATCATACAGTAAAATCACAAACAAACAAGCTAAAATTAAAAAATGGCGTCATGGGATATGTTAAGTACAAACATTTTAATAGATTTCTATAAAAAGAAAAATTCTAATTTCCGTCAATGTCATTTGCATTCTGCAATGCGAGAAAACGCGTGGAAAAGCAACCTAAGTCTTGAATGTCTGCTACCACGTCACTGTTTTTGGAAATCGCCCTAGCCGGTCAATGGAATGGGCGCCTTAGTTTATGGATCAGGCAATGTTAAGTTTCCTATAAATCAAGCCTTAGGACTTTCCCATAATGGGTCCCTCAGACAAAAACTCAAGCAATAAGCCTTAGTATTAAGGGGGCCCAGCACGGGAGAAATCCTTTGGGCCACCCCTACTTCATTATATTCTCACTGTATGTAATATTGAAAAAACTCAATGCATTTATTTATTTTATTTATTTCTTAGTTACGGCTGAAAGTCTTAAAGTAGTCTCTTGAGCTCTTAAGGCCAGCAAACTTATTCGTGAATATTCGCCCTACACTCATTACGCGGGCTACTAGAGAGTAACTCCGCTAGGTTGGCTTAGTAATACAATAGAAAAAGTCAATATTTATATTTATTTATTTACTCGTCTCATGCAAAGTCATTAATTTTTTTTACATTTACCTAATACTAACTTGATAAAAAATCTTTTCTTCAGCCATTACTTTCTAATGTAGTTCTTTATTTTGGTGAATTTTGGCCTCAAAGGAGAAATCACTAAACGATGAACAAACGTCAGTAAGGTATCTCAAAACTTTGGAAATGCCAAGAGAGAAGACTTAATAGAGTGATATACCTACGCAAAATATATTCTGTGGGAATACTTACTACTAGCATTGTATATGCTGCACGTCTGGGCGTTAGTAATTGAAATTATACGTACATATTCATCTGACGGTAATGCATAAAATTATTCTAGTAAATCTAATTAGCACTAATAAAATATCAGGCACTGCAAAAAAAGAATCTTCCACAGCTTAAATATACTTGTTTTGATGAATTTTCCCACATTCGGTTGAAATTTAAATAATCCTAATATAATGGGTTAATTTACAGAAATTCTCATAAAAATGTTTTTAATTTATATTAAAAAAATAATACTTACAAATTCGAATATGGCGATTCACGGACGATTTATCATAGGAACAAACAGTTCGGTGATTGGTTGGTGCAAACAGTCAATTTCTGAACACACTTCGGAAGATTTTCGACGCTGACGCGTGCCAACGGGGAAAATCGAGCACAGGTGTGCGGTCAGCTTCACGCCAGTGTCAGACATCTTCTGCTGCTGACTCAGTTTTTTTCCAACTACCCGTTTGTTCCCATGACAAATTTCTCAGCTAGTCACCGCAATTCCTGCCCAGGCAAAAAGTTGCTCTTGAAGGATTCAAGGTCTCCGAACCTTTTTCATTCATATTTCATGCCTGCGTATTAGACAGATTTGATCTATCTTTGCCCGATGCAACACATTGTAGCTGTTGCCGTCCATTGCGGCAGCCGCACCTCCTGTCTTTAGCATTTTCCGCCGCAGTCATTTGTCTACCGCTGGACGAGACACCTGGGCTATGTTTCATGTCCCAAAATGAAATATACGGCTCCCACGTACAAATTGTCGAATACGCAAATCGGATTGACTAATGGGTACCTGCGACATCAACCAATACTACCGACTGCAAACTAGTTGAGCTACACATTTACATTTCTGAAGCTTTAAGCTATAGGAAAACTCATCGGTAGAATAGTAAAGTAATTAAGTACATAATACTAATAACATTTTACATATTTTACATTTTAAGTGTCAACCCTAGCACTAAGCTTCTTTGTTATTATTTCACGTCTCCGTTCGAATATACATATAGATATTTTCTCGAATACAATGCAATATATCAACCACATTTTGAACTTAACGGTTTCCTACTGGAGTTTTATTACAAACAGCAAAATGGTAGATAGTTAACTAAACTGGGAAGAGTAATACTTCGAAAGCGGGTAACACGATATATAAAGTATCTAGAAGGTTTTAAAAAAAATTATTTGGACAAAATTTCTGATAGTGAATGGCAGTATTCTATTTGCCACCTCCTGAGTTTGTTAACCCTTTTATAACCAAGCATACAACACATTGAATTTTGCAAGTTTTGAGCACACGATTATTTACATACGAATTTAAATTGGTTACAGACATTGCTTAGCTCCGTAAATTCAGCGTTTAACCCTATAACAACTTTTTTCAACATTAGGATTATTCTCTGGTTCCCTGACTCGGAGCTATATGTAATAAACTGCCATCCGGGTAAAGAGCCAGTGCCTACTAGACTTTTTCAGTCTCACTCACAATTCTGGAACAGATGACCAAAAACTAAATGTGGACCATGAATGGAGATGCCAGAAGCCAGCTAGCAATCGATGGACAGTGACTCAACGCTTATGCAACAATACTATTCACTGAATTTCCATAAACAAACACAACGACAAAGGACCTGTTTGATTGACGGACCTTTGAAAAATTTCTTCCTCATAAGCTCCATGGGACAATCCATTATTTACTCATATGGCTCTTCAGACAACGGCCACATTTTTAGCCCATTGCCCAACAAACTGATTTTTGTTGTTGATCGATTATGGTTGAATTGTGTTGAAGAACTATGAAAATTCTGTACGGAAGAATTGCAACGCCAGAACCAGTACCATTTCATACATCTTGAATAGAATTGAATTGAAAACGACTTTATTGAATAAAAACAAAACAAAAGGCTATAAGACTATAAAGTTTTCTTTTCATGCTAACCTTAAAAACATCTTAGTATTTTTATTTTTCTATTATTGTTTGAAGGACTTTTTATAGACACAGACCTACCCAATGCCAACGACCTCATGGAGTTTCCGACAATATTGGTATTGTTTCCTCATGAATTTTAGGCCGTTGGCAAACTGGTATCCGATAATGGACGGATATGCTCATCATTGACACAACGCAACAGGCGTAATCATAACTTAAGTTCGGTACGAGCCAGTGGCGGACACAGAGGGGGTCACGGGGGGCATGACCCCCCCTAAATTTTAAAAAAGGCGGCAAAATGACAACTTAATTCTTTAAAAAACATGAAATATTAAAAGTGTTATAGTAATTCTCTAATGGTTTCATTTCGTTCTATATGTACCAACCAAAATTGTTCGGAAAACTAAATCAGTTACTTAAATCAAATACCGTATTGTTCTTATTCTCATTTTATACCTGAGCCGGCCACTGTTACGAGTTTCATGCATCTAATTATATTCCTTACTGATTTCAAAGATTTGTTGAAATGAAATGCCTTAGTACGGTATAGACGATTTTTAGTTACATTTTACCGTACTCTATCATGCAGCCGAATGTAAAAGTAACTGCAATGCGGAGCAATTTGATGAAAAAAATGACGCACCTTCCGTCATTTCATGACAAAGACCCGGTGAGAAAAGGCTAAAAATGAGTAAATTGGCTAAAACTGTAGAGAAAGATTAGCCTTGACCCCCGGAACATTAAATGAACCTGGAGAAATTAGGCCTAATCGACCAGATGGCTCTAATTGGGTAGTAGAGTGTTACTAGCTGTTTCCAATTGGAAATTGTGGGCTTCGAACCAGACGATAGGCCCTCGCCTTAGGTCCCAGGACTGCCGCGGTCTCCTTATAACCCATCTTATCTGAAAGTTTATTCCTATAGACCTCCAGGTTTTTAAGGTCCATTACCCATATTGGAATTTGTCAGTGTTTGGGTAATTTCGGTGTTGTCAATTAGGCCTAGTTACCGCGGCTCCTTTAGACCAGGAGCCCCCAAATTGCTTGGTTTCATTAACGACCGGTTGGGTTATTTGTGTTGACTGTTCGTTAACTAATGATGGCCTCTGTGAGGGTTTTCAATTGCGAAAATAACTACAGTTACTCCTACACCAGGTAGTTTAGTTTTTCGGCCACACTATAATCTTAGATTAAATTCCCAACCGTATCAAAAGGGTTCTAAAATCACCTTTACCACGTTTTGACACTTAATATTATGCAAGAACACAATCGCTATAAATCCTTGTGCCGTTGTTGCCCCTAAATGCCTGATTAGCATACCCTATAAATTGGGTTATGTAACGTACTGGCAACAAGAAACTGAAATTACTAAAGAAAATCAGTCAAATTAAATGTGAATTGACGAACTTCACAGTTATAGTATTATGAGTACCATCTCGTTGTGACTAATAGATTCCTACCATAGGGAAACAATTACTTCGGCCCTGTCAATTCGAACAAGCCATGTAGGGAGTGAGCCACCCGAGTTGGAAGCAAGATGTCACTCCTAGGAGAGAAAGAAGAATCACCCACGCGAAGTCCCGGTCGCGAAGCATCAATAAATATCAATAAGTTTAAAGAGAGGTCACTAGCCGATCAATATTTTACTGGCAAGTGAATCTGATTTATTTTGACTTGCGGAACAGTCGAGTTGGGCTCGAACGAGTTCAGACCAGTGAGAAGGTGTTCGCCTGCACCTCGGCCCCAGCTCCTGCCAACGCCGGCCCTTCAACTTTTTCTGCGTTTTTGCATTTTGCACTGGACAAACGAGTTGCCATGATTGAAACGAGTCTCATGGAATTTTTACCAATATTCCAGTGACATTGGCCGAAGGTGTGACTTTTCGGTTAGGCCCATTTGCGGCAGTGCTTGGCCTTGTTGAGGCATTCAAACATATGGTTGGTACTGCATTTGTAACAGAAATATTTAATCTTATATTACAATATAATATATGAAGTGTAGATATTGGTCACCCCTGGACCACCCCAAAATCAGTCGGTTTCCATTTTCATTTATTGAATTATTGCATTAGACAATTCTTCTTGAAGAGGAAAATTATTGCCAGAATGGACGCAATGCATGTGGAGACCGAGTAGAATATATCTTTCTCTGTATGTAACTCTGGAAGAAGTGGCCTAGATTAGGTGAAATTTCATAAACCCTAAAAGCGCATTACTTCGGCGATTATAAAACAGATATTAGATAGACTTGACTGACGGATAGAAAGGTGAACCAGAGTTGAGGAGAGATGGTAATCTCTCAAATACTGTAAGAAACAACTTAGTTTCTCATAAACACCAAGTACAATAGATTTTATGAAGCGACTGACAATGAACGACGAGCTCTCTGTTTCAAACGAGAATTACAACGAAAATTACCTGCAGCTCAAATTCATTTGGCTGCTAAGACAATGGGAGGTAACAGATTGCCAGGAAAGGTAGCACAGTAGTAGATGTATATCTGTAAAGGTTAGGTTGGCTACATACCTGGGGCGTTAACAATGCAATTCTTCAAGGTCGATAAATAGATCGCCAGCTTACCTGTAAAAGAAAGTACGTTTGTTAGCAAGTGTTGCATAATAAAAAAAAATCATTATACTACACAATCAACGTCTTTCATTGATTGGAGTACTGATATGGCAATTGGCGACTGTCTTATGGTGATAGGCAATTTTCTTTAGTTCATTACAGGTACTGTTTTATAAGACAATAAGACAGTATCACAGTAGTAGGCCATGGTGTATTACTGGTAATGATAGTTATACTAATAGCAATGTATTTTTATTATACAAAACAGTACATTCATTTCAATTCCATTCCACAAAAACAAAAATTTATTATTAGAATCCCACCTTTGAATAACATAATATTTTAGTACAAAAGGTACAATTCAATAATTAAAGTCTTAAGTCAGATATTCTCTTAGATTCGAGATATTTTTTTAACACTCGTTCTGGCATACAACATTTTATAGTATTGTCTATATGACGCACAGAATCCTAGGATCCTCAAGTCTGTTTCATTAAAGCGGAAATATCCTATACTTGAAAAATCAGTTGATTACCGTAGTTATACTGAGTTATAACACAATAACATTTAAGGCTGTTGTGCTCGTTTCCAGGTATTGAGCCTGAGGAGGGTCTTCATCGCCCTGGGCGCGTGACCAGAAGCCTAGTCACGTTCAATCTGTTAGCTTCATTTCTCATCTCGGGGACAGCCAGGCAGCTGGCGAATTATACCATCACTTCGCCAAATCAGCTGGGTCAAATTGTGTCAGCCACACAGATTGGAGGCTACGGCCTGAAATGCAGAAAATAAGCACAACGGTCTGGATGAACAAAATACTAAAATTTACAATGAAATTGCATGCCCCACACCCATGGGCAAGGAAATCAGTCACTGTGACGTCATAATATTCACTTCCGCCAAAATGTTTCGTTAGAATTACATCACTGTATAAATACATGCCCTATTCGCCTCCCCGAAAATAAAATTGGAACTGAAAGGGCGTCCTATCCAATGGCGAGGACGCCAAAGGTGGCTTTGAAAAACTAAGACACCTTCAACCACCGTAGGCTCCCCGGTAGGCCAAGGCTCAAATTGATGGACCACGTACTAGAAGATGTGCACACCACCGGCACCCGAGGCTGGAAGCTAGCGGCGGAAGATCGTCCGAGATGGCGAGGTGTAGTGGCAGCGGCTAAAAGTCCCCCCGGGTTGGATGCGCCTTCCCTAAGTAAGTACCCGTACATAAGTTATAAATACTTATTTTGGAGTGATTGGTCCCTAAGAGCTTCGCTAGGAAGTGACAGGACAAATAATGAGCTGTGGAGCCAGATAACAACGAGAAGAAACTTAATAACTTAGTATATGAATACGCCGACCGCCAAACCAAGTTGAATCCAGCGGACCAGAGCAGGTTCAAAGCTGCAGATAACTTGGTCGTGTGCACAGTGCCGGTAGGGAAACATGGTAGGACTTGTCCTGGTCACCTCCGAACTAATCGTGTGACTTCACTGGGTTTCCCAAGTGGTTCGGAATCCGCCATAATCAGGAGGTCCACTGTCCTATGAGCCCACACCGTGGCCTCGGACTGTGTCCAACCATACTACTACTATATATGAATACACTATGATGTGTAGAGCTATTGCGCATACAAGTAGCCCTATAAAAGGGACAATTATTATCCAACTTATAGTGATATTCAGCTCTAACCTCAATTCCACAACTTCCTATTATTATTATATGACCATAAAAAGGAAAAACGCCGCTCAAATAATTAGCTAAGACCTCCCAAAATAGAGTGAACACTCTATAGCAAAATGTATGCACGCCAAAGAATATTAGCCATAATCAGTGTTATTCTTGCTTGCCTTTTGCCTGGAAAGGTGGCCGCTACTTGACAGGTACCTATTCCCTGAGCTTTCTGAGAATACCTAACGTTCTAACACCATGACTGTGCACATTACAGTATGCCTTACTTTATCAGGCCTTCCATCAGTTTTGTCATTTATTAGAGCTCAAATACCCCAATCAGTCCCACCCACGACTTGGCTCGCCGAGGAATTCAGAGATGCAATCAAGAAGCCTCAGCTAGGTGCGGACGGATACGCATTAAATGGACAGGTCGCTTTCCATTACAACACTCCAATACAAGAGGAAGTCGTAGTTGAAGCAAAAAATATATACCCCTAAATTCGGAATGCTTTCGCGTAAATGGAAAGTGCCCATTAGTACTAGTAGGCTAGTACCTACTATAACGAAATTTTAACTTTTTTTATTTCTATGAAGAGTAGCCTCAGCTGACAACATTCACAACGGCCATAACTCGATGTGAAGTGAAATGGTTAGAGCATCTGATCGGATAGCAAGGATCCTATGCAATTTACGCTTTGATCCTTCTGACTTGGCTGCTGACCCCAAATTCCCTAACAACAAGTATTAATCAACGTGTGCAACCTAGATACTGCCTCAAACCTCTATAGCAAACGACACACCCAGATTGGCTGGTGGACTGTGTAAAACCGTGACGGAAGGGACATTGTCCGCGGAAGATCCAGTATGTCCTCACATCATCACAGGTGACGCCGTTACACTGCATTGTGCTGGGAAACACGCGGCCAAGATTTTAGGTCACTAGGAGGACTCCAAATAGAAGACATTCGTCATTCTCATCCGACTGCCTTTGTGCCACAAATTGTTTCGCGAGAGAACAACTGAATGGGCCTCTTCTTTGTGGCAGGGAACTTACTGCGAAGCTGTCTGCGTAGGCTTATGAGATCCCATCGTCTTCTTTTGAGGGTTATTGTCCCGTTCAGATTAAGGACTTGGCCCTGAAATCTTTGCCGATTCATTCAACTGCTTCCTAAACTCGTCCTAGGGCGCTTTCAAGACAGGCAGCTGTACGGTTAGCAGATAGGTCTCGAGGTTAAGGATTATTGATAACCCACTGCTGTTCTTCGCCCATCATGCATGTCAGCGTAAGGGAGACAGTTAAGGGTGAATTAGCATGTCCTTATCCAAACCAGTCGCGCATGTTAAAGATGAGACTTGCGATTGATTTGTTGGCAAAGGATCCAAATAATTTCCCAAATGTGTACGTGGAAACTGTAAAAGACGCATTTGCCAGTCCTACAGATATTGAAATTTGAAAATGCCTCAAACTATAGTACGATTTACCAAAATAATTAAATTTACCATTATTGTATATTTTAGGACGGCGGCAAACAAATACTTCGGTCACTTATTTAACTAATTACCCATCAAATATTTGGTTGACGTTTCTGATTTTTGGATAATTATGAAAAATACAATCTAGATACTAAACAGATAATTACGGCACTATCGATTTCCTCCCTCTCCAATTTAAGTTTTCAATTAATAAGTTGTTTACCCAAAGAGTCCACTGAATAAAATAATACATTCTTGTCGGCCCTCTCTCTCATCAATGAGTCTAATCCAACACTGATCCTGTCTAGATCAGGGGTGTATCAACTAGACTGTATGCGTTGTGGGGGTTTGTATATTGGGCAAACAGGAAGGCGTTTTAAAGAAATAATAGCGAAACACAGACGCGGAGTAGGATAATTGGACACTCAGTCATCCAGGCCCAACATTTAAACGCCCATAGCCACTCCTGTGACGTTGATTTTAAGATTTTTGCTTATTGCCAGAAAGGGTAGTAGACTATTTGTTAATATAGAAACTATGGATATTAAAGAGGCTGTTGCTAAGAACAAAACTGTACTAAGCGACGTAGCCTTTTACGTAGTTCTCCATTGTTGGTGTTACCTTTTAAAATGTTAAATTCTAGAAACTGAACCCTGGGTTATTAATGAATTTTTAATTGTTTATCATTTATGTACTGAATCTTGACAACGATTTTATGCTTTATACTTTTGTGTTTATTTTACTTTCTTGCACTTGACGTGTATTTTATAATTATAACGTAAAACTGCACTAACAACTTTAATTTTTACCATGAGTAGCCTAAACTGCCTGTAAGGAAGTTTACGATTTCACATTACACTTCATTCACTCGACGTCATCAGCGAAAACGTCGTCTGAAGATCAATCGTTGGACGACAATGACCTGAAGATACAGGCAAACCATTTCTCCGAATCATCGAGCGTCACAATACAGGGATCGTTATCGGCCGATCGACCAGCGTCGTCGGGTCATTAAAAGTGAAACAAAAGTGTTGTAGCCCCCGTCCTACAGCCAGCCGTCCCACGGCGTTACTCAGCAGTCCAGCGACCGGAAGGTCAGGAATGTGCGGGGCGGACTAGGGAACCTCCTATCCCATGTTAACTCTCCACCCTTGACCCTAGCCTTCAAACAGGGTCGACTCGTTTTTGGGGCAACAATACTGTAACGCACACTTCACTTCGTTTAATCAGGGTATTCAGATTGCGTCAAATATACTATAGTTGTATTGAGAGCGTGATTTGGAACGTTTTGAGGGGTAATGTGTCGTTGGAAGTTGGGTTTTTTATTGGAGCGTTCTTGAAAAACAAGGGTTAGGTTAGGTATTGCTTTGGATATGTTGGAGTTGACTACAGCATTTCTGGTGACCGTGCAATCAAAGATGAGTTTAATGAAAAGAACCGGTCCGAGTCTACTCGAACATGCTTTCCAATTCATCAATTAGTAGATAGAGAAAATGAGTACTTTCATGGTAAATAATTTTCCTATAGTTAAATTTCGGACATCTCGGGGGGGGGGGGGGGTGTCCACCTGACGTCACTGGAGGTGAAGTAAATTCTAGACAGGTCAGACATTACATTACATTACCACACAGCAATAATGGCAGGGCACACAATGCATTTGAGCGTGTTCATTTTTTCAAAAACATATTTTTTGCACAAACCAAATAGTTTTTTGGGAAAGCAACCTGTTCGGTTTCGTTACTCAATTTAAGACGTAAAACATGCCTTAAGGTAGAAATCATCGATAGAAAAGTTTCGCAGACATTTTTTTTTAGTCATTTTTCATTAAAATTTAGTTATTTTTATTTTTTTATCCCCAGAAGCAAACTATCAAGGGGCAAGCGACCCCCCGCATTGTGTTTACATTAATAACGAATACAATATATGTGAATTTAGAAGAAATCGTTGCAGCCGTTTTTGAGAAATAATGTTTTAAGACGTTTTTTTTTTAGTTTTTTGAGATTAAAACCCTCCTCTCCCAAATTGAGTTAGCCCAAAATAAAATAAAAAGTCTCGAGGCATGATTTTTGTGAACCTACATGCAAAATTTCATCAAAATCGGCCGAGTAGTTTGCCCGGAAATATATGAACAAACAGACAGACAGACAGACATACAGACAGACAGAGCGACAGACATTTCGTAAAAACTTTTTTTTTGGATTCCTGGGACCTCCTTAAATCTCGGAATCGGAAATTTCGACCATCACAAAGCTTTCCTTATACTACGTATAAACTGGAAAGCAAAAAGCGTCTAAGAGAAGTGACAAATAGAATTGCTTAAAAAACGTTCCAATAAGAACACAGTAGGGGTGACAAAGTTTCAAGTTCCAACGTGTGTAAAAGGTAAGTGAAAATGGTGAAAATTTAATTAGTTCGACTCATTCAATTATTTGGTACTATCAACAAAAACTCTACTCCCTGTACTTGTAGAACTGTACATATTTTTGCGTTGGTAGAGAATTTTCAAGAGGATGGCCCAAACCAGAAAAAAATGGAGAAGAAGATGGAAAGATATGCTGCAAACCAGTCGATAGATTGCGACTAAGGGTGAAGAGGATCGTAGTTTCCAGTAAAAGCACAAAAATAGGCTATATTATCAAATTACCAGTAATCCATATGTAAAAACTTAAATTGGATAAAACCTTGTTTATCTCACCAAGGTAGGCAAAGTACCCCCCCCCCCATCTCACCGTAACATAAAAATTACATATAAAATCTAATAAAATAAATTACTATATACAATAAAATAATCAATGTTAAAAAAATATGTGAAGGAGTACGCACGCCCTGGTGTACGTCCACGATAACAAACCTACATCGGCTACAAGCACTGACGCATTGCAACAGGCGAAAGCATGACTTAACCAAGTACACATATGAATCTACCTGCTGTACTAAAAAATAGAGTGAAAAAGTTACTAGGCCAAGACTACAGAATGTCAGAAGAAGCTAAATGCTGAACAAAATTTTTACACAACAGGCAAAAAAAAAGTGAAATTAAAAATAAATACGGTGTTTTTCAAGAGCAAAGGAACCTATTTTTCCATCTCTCCCCATCTACTCGCTCCCTTCAGAACGTCTTTTATCTGTAGTGAATATTCATAAGGCAGGCCGGCAAGTTATCAGAGCATCACATCGCTGTCACAGCATCTCCTGGCGTCAGCCCACGTAAATTAGACCTCTTCCCCCTTCTTCTTCGGCAAAGTTTTCCCGGAGTCAGGTCTTTCAAAATTGCTTTGCCTATTCAGCAGTTTATAAAGTCACCCGTCATATTTTTGGAGAAAATAACATTTCTGGGGTTTTGACAAATTTTTATACTTCAGATTGTTTTCAAACTGAATGTGAAATGTTAGAACTATAAAAAAAGAAGGATGTTACACAGGATGAGCCAGGCCACATGTAACCGGTATTTTTCTCTGTTACTATGGGAAATTTGGATTTGATAGCTAAGTCATGGTCAACATGTTCTGTGGAAGGTTCAATTTGAGCACAAGCACAAAGAAGTTTCAGTGGGGTCTCAGGGAAGTTTCCTTGAATTTAAAAATATCAACATGAGTCATCTTACAAATAATAGCCGGAATAGCCCAGTTGTTGGAAAACTAGACTATGAAACGGAAGTGAGGTTCAAGACTCGACATAAAAGGATGGGCCCATCCAACCCTAATGGGCAACTTCATCAGTAGAGAAACCCGACGTTGCCGGGCATATTACTGACCACAGGTTAACAATTAGAACCATGCTCTACCAGAGCTCAGGCCAAGCTCCTCATTGGGTTGATGTGCCACTGCGTTTTTTTGCTTTCCAATTTATACGTAGTATAAGGAAAGCTTTGTGATGGTCGAAATTTTACATTCCGAGATTTCAACGGATTTACTCGTTTTGAGGTCCCAGGAACCCAAAAAAGTGGTTTTTACGAAATGTCTATCTATCGCTCTGTCTGTCTGTCGATTTCCGGGCAAACTACTCGGTCGATTTTGATTAAATTTTGCATGTAGGTTTACAAAAATCATACCTCAGAACAATTTTTTTTTATTTGGGGCTAACTTAATTTGGGGGGGGGGGGGTTTAATTCTCAATAAACTCCAAAAAAAACCTCTAAAGAAATTATTTCTCAAAAACGGCTCCAACGATTTCTTTTAAATTCACATATATTGTAGTCGTTATTAATGTTAACGAAATGCGGGGGGTCGCTTGCCCCTTGATGGGTTGCTTCTGGGGGTAAAAATAAAAATAAAAGTTTAATGAAAAATTACTAAAAAATAATTTTTCTGCGAAACCTTTCTATCGATGATTTCTACCTTCAGGTATGTTTTAGGTGTTAAATTGAGTAACGAAACCAGACAGGTTGCTTTCCCAGAAAAGTATTTGGTTTTAAAAAAAAAAAACATTTTTTTGAAAAAATGATAGAAAATTCACGCTCAAATTGCATTGTGTGTCTTGCCATTATTGTTGTGTGATAATGTGTTGGTCTGACCTACCTAGAATTTACCTCACCTCCAGTGACGTCAGGTGGACAATCCCCCCCCCCCCCCCCCCGAGATATAGGAAATCTAACCATAGGAAAATTATTTACCATGAAATTACTCATTTTCTCAATCTACTAATGTTGATAAATTGGAAAGCATGTTCGAGTAAACTCGGACCGGTTCTTTTCTTCATGTAATTACACATCAGTGGAAAGCTCCAAATGCAAACCAACTCAATACCAACATCCACCCAACAGCCGGTAATTAAATCCCGTGATAAAATCTTCAACAATGTTGGTCATTTCAGGTCACCCATTAAAATCCAACACGACGAGACGTACCGCAGTCATAACAGGTTTTATAATTGCTCATTTACTTTTCACAGTAAAAACGCAAACTTCCTACGAAACCTCAATTGGAAAAATAAAGGAATAAGGAGCCCATAAAAATGCAGAAATAGGTTTCAATGGTGAAATGGCAGCTTATTAGCAGTCCATCGGCCAGCAATTACCAACTTAATCGCCGGCACTTGTTCGGCCTACGTAACTGCTCTCTCAGTGTTAACTCCGCCTATCAAACTTCTTTTTACTCCCACGCCTTACTATCTCCATTCATTATTAATATTAATAACTTTGAGGATGATTTAAAAGCATTAATAAAGTCTTTTAAACCACTTGACCCAACTTTGACAGGTACTTTGTGTCGCGCTGTTTGCTTGCCATCAATGAATTTTTCTTTGGAACACCCGCAAATTGAGGCCTACAGAGAGCACAGATTGGTACATTCCAAATTTTTAAATGACCAGGAACTACAGTAATTTGGAGGATTTGGAGCGTAGAGAAATGGCAAACTAAAATCCGATGCTTAATATGTTTTTTTTATTTTCCTAAGCAAGTATTAACAATGTGGTATATTCAAGTTGTAAGACATCCGACATTTTTAATTGTTTCTGTTATGTTTGATCCACATTATTTGGATCCTTCAAGTTTGTGTTCGCCTAAATAAGCAACTTGAGGTTTGAGTGTAATATATCTTGGACGAGATTATAAGTGGCAACAGAGAAACAGTAGTGAATTTCGAAGTCGAAGCCAATATGCGTAAAATTATAAAAAACAACAGGCCGTTGGTTAGTCAAAGAAATTGATAACAATGCACCACACCCGTCAAATTCTGCATCGAGGGAAACGCAGACATGATAATTTGGTCTCGTTAGAGAGGACGTGGGTGAAATCCAACGATGGTGTAGGCGGCCCAGCGTCGTAGGTGCCTAAACCTAACTTATCGCTTACGATATAATTCGACCCATTTATCGCTAAATATCAATCGGGATACAATGACCCGGACTAATCTGACGGGACACATCTATGTTATTTGTCTTTTTTTTTCCTTCTTTCAGGTATGGCGTCAATGATCCTGAAGAAGACACATAGGAGAGGCGAAGCCGACGCGACTTTCGTGAAGACTTCTGAAAGTTGAGGAGAAACCTGGCGTTGAGAGGAGAGAAGGAGTGGGGGATGCTGCGGTTGCAGTGGCCCAAAGTACGCAAGCGAAAATAGTTTTCCTTTGGAATCATTAACTAAGGTGTCTGATTGGGCATATATTAAGGCGTGGCACCAGAAATAAAAAAAAATATAAAAAAATGGTGCGAGTGAATGTCCTATCTCTCCTACTATATATTGCCAATTCCAAGGTTAGCTTTGAACTTACAGTAGTACTAATGATTGATTGGTATTAAACTGACTTCCGCTGCCTGATAGGACCACAAACATGCCAGTTATTATTAGTACTATATTATTAAATAACTGCAGTATTATACAATAACATAACAATAGCTATTAATATCTAATAATAATAATAATAATCTGCGTAGTCGAATTTTCAACCAGAACCCCCAAGTTTAATCTATATACTGTAATACTTTTAATGCCTGTAAAAGTAAAGTAACTGTAGATACGTAATTAATTAACCAAGTCTTCATAATACAGGGAATTTCAAGATTCATAAAACAAAAATCGTAATATTATAAGCTACAATGCCAGCACCGCTACTTACAATCATGACGAACATAAAGAAAGAACGAAGATCCGAATGAGACAGAGGGCTCAACTCGGGACAATTAGCCAGATGAAAGACTTAACTAGGTTTTACGAGAGATTTTGGAGAAATGAGCGCTGCATGTCGGATTGAGTCCATTTTATGAGGGCACTTACGGAGTTGGTGTGTGTAATGCTGCTTTACGACGCGTTCTGCTGTTTGAGGGTTTTGAACGGGGCACTGATCTCCTTTGTTCCAACTTTCGAAATAAATACACCTACTAAGAGTATTTACTACTTTACTGCTTATTCTATCACTGAAACGCGGGATGAGTCGTTATACGGTCTCCACTTACCAACCTTTCTAAGGGTGATGTAATTGGAAAGGCCTTCGCGGCCGTTGTCAGATGATGAAATAGTAGAATCCGGGTTGATGGCCGATCTGAAAGCGTATTTCCAAATGATTCGTCAACGCCTGCGGTCGACATCTCCAGGTCAATACTGGGTTGCTACTGAACACTCGAGACACAAGCCTAGAAGTCTACGTGGTGCCACTGAATATTTCAACCGCAGTTGCTGGTGGAACGTTTGCAAGGAATCTTTCAGATCGATTCCATCATTTCATCATTTCTCAGGGCGGCTTCGAGCATGCGTCGGAAGTTACATCGAGAATTATTTCCGATAGATTGTCCAAGAGTGTCCGCTTCATAGTCAGTGTCTACACTCTCCAGAGAGAATTTGCGGAACTTAGTTCCAAGAAGTCACCCTGTGGCGACATTTACTATGATAATATTTACGAATATAAAATAAAGCAGCTCCTCTTCTTTAAACGTCTCTTCTACCGAAGATTGGCTACCATCATGGCAATTTGGACCATGGAGACTGCTGCTCTGAGAAGGGAAGTCGTACTTTTGCCAAATAACTGCCTCAGGTTTTTCAGCCAGGATATTCTCCTTCTGCCGGGAGCCCTCAGTCCATCTATCTTTCCTTGGATTACATGGGGTAAAGAGGGAACTGCAATCAGTTGCATAATAGCAGTGGATGGAAAGGGGGTCTGTCACGGAAGTTTGCGCTTTACGAATGACGACCCTAAATGAGAAATCCACTCTTCAAGCTGTCAGAGAATAAATAGACCAGATTCATAAAGTTTAGTTTTGAAAAGCACGTCCCTGAATAAAATTTTTATTAAAACGAAATTTAGTAATACTGGAAATAGAAGACACAAAGAAATCTTCTGCAGCCTGCATTCAAATCCTACACAGACAA
This sequence comes from Psococerastis gibbosa, assembly GCA_963971405.1. Lineage (NCBI taxonomy): Eukaryota > Metazoa > Arthropoda > Insecta > Psocodea > Psocidae > Psococerastis > Psococerastis gibbosa. The sequence continues at coordinate 25,843,408 of OZ020484.1, forward strand.
AATCGTAGTGGAACGGAAAGCGATAAAATAAAATCTCCATAACAAAGTAAAATGATACAATCGAAGGAAAACTAACACTATTCATCTACCCACGATACCTAAAGCGCAGACTAAAAAAATTAGGTATTTTCTAGGCGATTGACCCTAAATTGTCCCCCAGTCAGCCTGAGGTGTCCATCCTGCCCACACAATGTCGTCAACTTTCATGCGAGGACATAAAGAGAATTTATCGGGACGTTGCGTTTTCACCGTGACTATCATTTCCAGGACATGATCCAGAAGAGATCGTTTGTAGATTGGCACAGGCACAAGTTTCGCACTTGCAAAGCACAGCCTTTCCATATTTTCCGTATGCTAACCTGAAACCCATGTAAATCAAAGACGTTCCAATAAAGATAGCGCGAAATATTCGAGTTTTAACCTAAATTAGGTCTCTTAGAGATGTAAACGATAAGAATTTCATTATATTATATGAATTGAGAGTCCCCAGACACCCTGAAGGGAGTACTAACAAGGTAGATAAAGAAAAGGGTCTCCTGCACCTCAGCAAGCTAAAAAAATACAACCTGATATCGACAATGATTATAAAATACGAAAATTCAGCCATGCGTCGTAAACACAGGACAGCCTGTCAGGGGTTTCAATTAGACCATATGTGAAAAGAAGCGGAAAAAGGCAATTGAAGGTGTCGGGCCAGGGATTGTTCGGAAGAAATCATCACATCATCGAAAATTGCGGTCGAAAAGAAGAGGAATTAGGCGAGTCGGTGGAGTGTGAGGCACGCAACACACCTAATTTCAAGGCCACCATTCACCTCTCACCAGAACCATCAACCAAAAAACACACACGTGGCTTATGGGGCTCTGTCAGCAGAATTGAAAATGAACTTGATAGAATGGGACACAGGAGTTAGGCCCAACTAGGGTACGCTCTAGGGGCGTTGTTCTATAGTACTATCAGTCCGATTTATGTTCTTGTCTTAATTTTGTTACTGTTTTTTTTATTTCTAAATGAATCCCTAGAATTTTGTTTTTGTTGGTATTCTTCTTCTTCTGACTCTACAGCCCTTGATGAGTTTTGGCCGACAAAACTCCTCCGGTTATCTCGGTTTTGTACAACGCTCCACCTTCTAAGGACTACCAACTCGCGAAGGTCAGTTTCAAACTAAGTTGTTGTTTGTATTAATATAATTTAATATTTGAGTTGTCACAATCTAAACATAATATAATGCACGACTTCTTAGTTCTTATGCATCCAACGAGATTCAGCATAATAATAAAAATTCATTAGCTATACACCTGCAGCAAGCCTAATTGAAAGTATCTTCTTACCACAACCTATTCAACAATGAGCAATCGAGAAGCGACGACGGTCCCCAGGTCGCTGTGCGTGAAAAAGGGTCGCCCGTCAAAAGTGCGCAAGATTTACAGCGGAGCATTGTGCCCCATTTCGGGTCCGGTGACACATGTACCATTGTTCCCATCTCTCCCTAATGACTCCGAGCGAGTCACGAAGAGGAAGAAGACGGCACAAGATGGGCCATGTAGTCTTGTCTCTTATCCCATCTGAATTAACGGCCTGTCTCACCGCGAATGGTGTCGAAATCTCGTCCAGGCTAAATCTTGTGATTCGGGTTCACCCTCATTATCGCATTCGCAACCGGTAGCCGTTTCGAGGTGGGAGTTCTCGCGCGGCCTTTCTCAAAACTAACGGTTTCAATGATTGGGTCCAATGATAAGGGAGACGCTGATCCCACGACAATGTGGAGCATACACAAAATGCTGTTTTGGCTGTTTCAGCATTTCAGTGAAATATTTACATCGGTGAATGCCTTTCTGTCACAACACTGAACTCAACGATTAATAATTATTGAATAGCCAATAAGGCAACCTGAGAATACTGCCCTAGTCAATCCCAATTTTAGCGCACAAAAAAGCAGTACAATGTAAAAAGCAGAAAGAAAGACTTACAAATTGATTGATAAATAGATAAACTAAACTGATTACAGACATACGTTACAGTAGAAAACTTAAGGTAAGTTGACTGAAGCACTCGGCGCAAACGTTACGCGAACAGCAGTCATCTTGAAAATGATGTACATTCAAAGTTCAATTGTATTTATCATATGTACGATTACTGTTGTTCGCGTAACACTTGCAGAGTATGCCTCAGTCAACTTACCGCATTTTTCTGCTTTGCATTGTTTTATAAAAGACCCTAGCTCTTCCAGTTATGACGTCATTATTCTTAAACAGGACTATGTTGGTGAATGGTGACGTTGAGCTGAATCATTCCAGATCGTTAATATTATTAGAACGAAGCGTTTTAGGCACCATACTTTAATAAAGAACTTGCCCAAGTTATTTTACCAACCATTTTGTCACATCCTTTCCAATGGTCAAAGTGGAAGTCACAAGGTGTGCACACCTTTACATATATTCTATATATAACAACATAAAAACGAAACTACAATATAAAATGAAAGAAACAAGAGTGAAATGAAGAGTTGCCCAAAGTAGGACCAGGCCCGGCCCGTCCTATGGGCAAGTGGAGCGGCCGCACCAGGCGCCGAGTCCAAGGGGGCGCCGCGAGACGCCCCCTTGGACTCGGCTTTGTGTTTTCAAGCGGGATAATTTAAAAAAAATAAAAATAAAATAATTTTTATAGAAGACTTGTTTTAAATCTGGCGCCAACCGGTTTAACGTGGTGGAACGTTAACTCCTTCCACGACAACTCCGAGTGGTTATGTTGGCCACCCTAACTAAAATGGCAGATCATAGCATTGTTATTGGTTACTAATTTCAGCTTCACTCGTATCTCTTGTGAGATTTTTATAAATAATTGCAATTGGCAACAAAAAAATTTTAAGGTAAGCAGACGCAGATGCTTTATAGCGGTATTTGTATTAAGTTGTTGTTATAATAAATAAGAGAGTTACAAAGCAGATTAAGAAGTGGCTCGGCTTGCAATTCTGCGAATGGTTTGTGTTTGTTATTAATATCAAATAAGAGAATTTATGTCTACTGTATGTCCAACTTATTGTATATTTATTTATTTTGGACTTTATTTAGACTTAAGGTAATTTATGTGTCTTTTATTTTAGCAACTTTGCAAAGGCAATGTGGAAAAAATTGTCAGGCGCCGGAAATGAGAGGAAAAGAAGAGCTAGGGAAGCTGAGAATGAAAAGCAAGCGGCGCAAATGGCCAAATTTCTAAAACGGCCAGGTCCACATCCAGACCCAACCCAGCCCCCTAGTACAAGCAAGGAAAGTACGGTTGAGAGTGAGGCCCAGGCGGTTGCGCTGGACGAGGCCATTTTTGAGAACTTGCCTTGCAGTGAAGAAGAAAGAAGTTTTTCTATGGACATAGCCAAGTGGCCCTCTTACTTGTCTTCACAAGTTATTGACATGATCGTTGAAGAGGGGCCGCAAAACGGGAAACTCGATGATGATAAATACCCAAAAAATGAGAAAGGCCGGCATTTTTCCAACAGCCATTTCAAAAAAAGCATGCCCAACGGAGAAGTATATGAGCGGCAGTGGCTTGTTTATTCCAATTCAACAAAGAAAGTATACTGCTTTTGTTGTCACATCTTCAAGCGCACAAGTCGTTGCCATCTTTCCAATGTTGGCTCTGACAACTGGCATCATTTGTCTCGTTTACTAACGAGCCATGAGTTTTCTGACGACCACCAGCAAGCCTTATTAACGTGGCTTGAAACGGCTAAAAGGTTAAAAAAATGTTGTGGCATAGATAAAGGGCTTCAGAAGCAATTGGAGGATGAAAAAGCAAGGTGGTCTTCTGTTATGGAACGAATGATCGCCATCACGCTGTTTTTGGCTGAACACAATTTGCCTTTTCGTGGTAGCAAGGACACTTTATACACTCCAAGAAATGGGAATTTCTTAGGCCTTGTACAATTACTTGGCCAATTCGACCCCGTCATGATGGAGCACTTGCGAAGAGTGATGCAGAAGGAATCCAAGCATTTTTATTTTAGCAAAAATATTCAAAACGAAGTAATTAAATTATTAGCTGACGAAGTAAGAGGCCAAATATTATCTAAAATAAGAAGTGCCAAGTATTTTTCTATAATTTTAGACTGTACTCCTGACATCAGCCACACTGAGCAAATGAGTGTCACCTTCAGATTTTTCGACGTCGATGAAGCGCGTGTGCGTGAGTGTTTTTTGACATATAAGCCAGTGGCTGACTCAACTGGAGCCGGCCTGACGGGCTTATTTTTGGACGAAATAATTGATAAATATGGTATTGACATGAATGACTGCAGGGGCCAAGGATATGATAATGGTGCTAATATGGTTGGACACATTAAAGGAGTTCAGAGTCGCATTGCTAAAACCTATCCACGAGCCTTTTTTAACCCTTGCGGCTGTCATAGTCTCAACCTTGTGGTTGCCGATGCAGCAAAAACTTCTATCAAATCAGTGTCTCTTTTTGGTGTGCTGCAACGGCTGTTTGTGTATTTCTCAAATTCAACAAAGCGGTGGAAGGTGGTCTCAGAGCATCTGCAAAATTTAAGCCTGAAAAAGGTTTGTGACACACGCTGGGAAAGCAGGATCAACAGCTTGAAAGCAGTGCGGTATCAGTATGCTGAAGTTAAAAGGGCTCTGGAGGATGAATATGAACAATCAACGGACCCTGTTGCAAGCTCAGAGGCTGAATCGCTTCTTGTAAATTTGGAAAAGTTCGAGTTCTTAATGGCGTTAGTCATATGGTACGATGTTTTATTCCAGGTTAATCTAGTAAGCAAAACAATGCAATCTGAAACCATGGATTTGTCCGAAGCTACAAAAATTATGAATAAATGCTTGAAATTTTTAAAAGAATACAGAAGTACAGGTTTCACTTCTGCACTCATCACTGCCAAAGAAATCGCTGAAGAAGCACAAATCACTCAGGAGTTTGAAACTGTCCGTCTGCGAAGGAAAAAGAAGATGTTTTCTTATGAAAATCAAGACGAATCTCCTACTGACCCAGAAACAGCGTTTCGCACCTCTGTCTTCTATCCAATGATTGACACAGCCATTAATTCATTGCAGTTGCGCTTTTCCCAATTAAGTGACATTAATAGTACATGGCAATTTATGTACGATTTGAAAAAGATCGACCATAATGGTTTGAATGCGGCCTGCTCAGATTTAGAATCTGTCTTAACCCATGGCGCTCTCAGTGATATTTCGGGTACCGAGCTAGCCCAAGAAATAAGGAGCCTTAGTGCGTTCTTAGGCGGCGACGATGGGCATCCAAAGGGGGTTCTTGAGTTTTTGGCAAAGCATTGTTGGAAAGATATGTTTCCAAACGTTTGGACAGCTCTCCGCATTTTCATTACTATACCGGTCACTGTTGCTAAGGGAGAAAGGAGCTTCAGCAAGCTAAAATTGATAAAGACCTACCTAAGGTCTGTTTTAGCTGATGAGAAATTGTCGGACTTAGCCATATTATCCATAGAAAATGAGATCGCCAACAATCTCTCCTATGATCATTTGATTAAAAAATTTGCTAGCATCAAAGCTAGGAAGGAGAAATTTCAATAATTTTACATTTAGTTATTAGTTACAGTTGCCTAATACAATCCCTTTATAAGAAGCATGCACAATTTTTTAATGTCTCCCATACTCAAGCGTTCATGAATAATTTACGGTCTCTGGGAGGGGGGGGGGGGGGCGCTAAAATGTAAACTCGCACCACTCAAGAAAATACCTCGGGCCGGGCCTGAGTAGGACAATACAGCATAGGTGCCTACAAGAACAAAGAGAAACCGAGGGCTAACAAAAAATCGATAGCGGCTCATGAACAAGCAAACGGGAAACAAAAACACATTTGGAGAGAAATTAAACAAACAAAAAACTCATAAATGAGTTTGGTTAAGTAAATGTTCCAGTTTTTGTCAAGTAAGGAAGGAGCTGGCCGAGTTCATAAAGTTGGACCCAGTTAATAACCGATTCTTGTTTTATGGGATGGGAAATAAATAAACAATTAAATGACCGTTAATGTCTCAGAATGCTTTACTGTGCCAGAATTAAATACTCACTCCAACGCCAACTCTGGCATTATACCGTAGTCGCCTTCTTTAAGTATGTTCACGATTCAGTTTTGAGCCTGTATTCTTTCATTTCATTTTAATTTAACCGGATTCTAAATAAACTACCTACTTTAATTTTATCATCGGATTAACAGACCCTCACTTCAGAGAAAACTACACGACCAATTTATTAGCTAAGCAGGTACATCACCTTAGTCTGCTTGATCATATTTTATGAGAAAGTAGTCAAAACTAAAAACTTACAGAAAAAAAAAAATGAAATTAGTCAAAGGAATCAGTAGAAGAATGTGAAAGATGACATACGAGTAATTTCCTTGAGATGCATATCCCTGTTGTAATAATTATTGTATTAATTAAAAATTGTCATGAGAGTACATCCGCAGTGATGTAAAACTGCTGACAGACCTGCAAATGCATGGTGTATAGTATACTGCCTACTGCCCCCCCCCCCAATTTAGTAAGTCTGTTGTAAGTGCATTAGTTACGTGCTAATTTAATCGATACTATTCTATTCTATTCTATTATTGAATATTTGATGCTGACGTAGGTATTTTAAACCCGTTGAGCAGTCTTGACACATTATATATTTTTTTTAAACTATAAATTCTATATTTCCATTTCCATGCACATGAAGAGGCTGATGGACTCGCGAGAGGGGCTTCGGCAGTACCACCGGAGGGACCTGAACCTTTTCTACCAGTTGGCCCCTCGCGACTAAAGCAGCGTCTTGAAACAAACTTCCGGGAAGATTTTGTGAAACAATGGCGTGCGGCGAAAATAAGCAGCTATCCGAAGCAGCTTGTAACTGACCCGTGTAAAAGTTATGGTCTTCACCACTTGTCTGCAAGTAGGAAGACCATCAGAACAGTGACTGCTCTTCTCACTGGACATGGGCCTTTCCGTCGGCATTTGGCAAGAATGCTCACCATTGAGAACGTGAACTGCCGGTTTTGTGAACTAGGGGAGGAGACTTCGGAACACATCCTGTGCGATTGCCCTTGTTTCTGGAGGGAAAGGCTAGAGACTTTCGGAAGTGCCTTCCTGAACGTCTCTCAGCTGATTGACGTGAAACTTTTATTGATGTTAAAGTTTGTGAACAGAACTAAATTGCACGAACGCTTGGAGCGTAATGTGTAATTTATAGAATTTATAGTTTAAAAAAAAAATATAATGTGTCAAGATGTGTAATCGATACTAAATGTGTTTATTCCATTTTAGCCCACAACTACCACTCCCAAAAAATGGTCTGGATCCGTCCCAGACTTCCTTCTTGTAACATTTCTGAAATGATATCAGTATCTCCGATGCACTGCACTTTCTTGCGCCTCATGATCAACAAAATGGTAATAGGAACCAATCCACAAATACGACAATTAATAAATAATGAATTGAACAACCTCAGCCTTTAAACAGCAAAACTATTAAGAGGACATACTACGTGGAAAATGAGCACCCCAAAATTTCTTGTTTTTATGGACTTTTTATTTTTTATTTAATTAAAAAAGCAAGTCTTTAAAGATTTGGCTCATGGAAGTTGTTGAAGACTACTTCTTATTGCATCATATAATAGGGTATTTTTAATTTTCGGTTTTGTAGTTCTTCCAAAAATCCCAGAATACGCATAATTTTAGTCCGTTCTGGTATTTATGAAAGAACTAAGGTACCAAAAATTTAATATTTCGTATTACATGATGCATGAAGCAGCCTTCTACAACTTCCATGAGCCAAATTTTTAATGACTTGCTTTGTTAATTAAATAAAAAATAAAAAGTCAATAAAAACAACAAATTTAAGGGGTGCTCATTTCCTACGTAGCATGTCCTCTTAACTAGTCTAAAACCAAGAAGTGCTAATCAGAAAAATGCGGGTAAGAACCCAACAACCCAACACAATTTTCTAATCAATACAGCAAAATGGAACATCTGTTTCTTAAAATTGATCGGTACCTTGAAAGGGGGTAGGTACGGAGCGCTAATAGGAGATATCTCCAGAAAAAGAAGGGCAAATGAACAGAAGTGGCCATTACCTGACATGGTACGCACTCCTGCCTGTTAGCGGCAGCTGTGGCCTCAGCTTGTTCTCGTAAGTGTTTATGAAGAGCTTTGAGAGGGCTCATTAGATCCAAGCGACCCTCTTCAAAGACGTGACGAGTAACTATGGCTGATTATACAATATGTTTTTACCATTCATGTTTTTATGCAAGATATTGGGGGACTGAATCATATACACCTGGTCAATTTCTAAGTGATAATTTAAACGCACAGGTTAAAATTTAAATGTTCATATTCTCTTGTAATTTTTGTGCTGCATAATTGGTTGCTTACATAAGCGAGCTAAATGCTTTTACGAACGTAATGGGTCTTGTTTTTGTTTCAATATGAATACCCTGATTTTAGTTCAGTGGTAGAATGAACCTCTAAGAGCAAATCGGAGTATAGTTTTTTTTTTTGTACAAAGCCGACTTTCATAGGAACGTTTTTTTTTTTTTTTTTTTTAATAAAAGATTATTCGGATACAAACAATTCAATGAATGTATCCGAATAACCTCTTCAGTCGCCTCGGTAGGTAATACGTGTGTTGAGTTACGACTGGTCAGATCGCATGATGTGTAGACTCGCGCAAGTACGAATAAGCTACCACTATGCCATGGAAGGCAGTGATCGTAGAGTTGTCTAAAATATTCATTAAATTAGCCGAAATGTACCTCTAGGTCACGTGCAGAGTACACGGACCAGCTGCTCAGAGACTTCAACTGCAAGACGCATGGGGACCTGAAGAGGCTGGCTGAGGACAGAACTGAATGGAAGATCCGGAGCATGTTGCTGCAAACCAACTCCTAGCGGTTGTTTACCAGAAGAAGAAGAGGCACCTCCATATTTCGATTTATGGCATGTGGCCGTCACTAACAGCAATTCGCCACAGTTCTTGAACTCTTCCATTGGGACTGCCACACCAATTGTTTTTTATACGTATCAATTTCAATAACTGTGGCCAATCTGCATTAGAAAGAGGTGCATATCATGCATCAAAAGGCTTAGAAAAATTTCTCCTGTTTGTCTAGATATTTTGGACAAATCTACAATTGATGTTTCATGAGTTTTATTTTTACACTTATTTTTACACTTTCCCCCCTCCAATAGTCTCTTTACACCCGGGTCAACAGTTTACCATACAAGCTACAGTATAGCATGAAAACACCCAGTTAGGTGCCAAGTTGTGGGGGTCCCCACATCTAAAACATTAATTCAACATCCAATAAAACTGTGCACAGTAATTAAATTTCGCAAAAGTCCCATATAAAGGAAGTCACGCGCATTTAGTAAGCGGGCAAGTGGAAACGAAATCGTTTGTAGGGAATTAATTTGAGCAACTTGACTCACATAAGTTTTGCACAGTTGGCTGCACTGCTTACACTAACCAGTAAGCACTAATGTTCGCGACAGACGATCGAGTTCAACGCCTTCGCTAAATGAGCTCCCCAGGAATGGCAGTAAAGGGAGGAGGGGTTGTATGAAGAGTTAATTGGAAGAAACCAAGATGAAAAGGAAAGCTAGCGCCGGTGAATCAACAAGGGGGGTAAAATAAGCCAAGTGGAAGTAGAGCAGCTCATGAACGGAACCCATTCCACCTCGTTAAGCTCTTTTAGTCAAAAACAGATGAAAATCATATTAATAAATAACGTTCCTGTTAGGCGACGAAAGCAACCAATAGAACTTTTCTTCTTTAAATGCCTCTTCTATCAAAGATATGTTATCATCATGGCAATTTGGATCCTGGAGCTTCCAGCTCAGAAAAGGGAATTTGTGCTCCTGCCAAACCACTGTCTCAGGTTTATCAACCAGGATGTTCTTCTTCTGCAGGGAGCTCTCAGGCCTTCTATATTCCCTTGCATTATTACATGCAAAAGACGATATTTTTCGTTTCTAATTAATTATGCTAGTTTCCGTTTCTTAACCGTCAGCAGGGACTCGGCTTCTGTATCCATTCGCCACAGGACCTCAGCATTAGGAACACGATCTCTCCAAGATATGCGCAGCAGTCGTCTGCATATCCACATTTTAAATGCACTGATCCTGTTCCCCATAGCTTGTGTCAAAGTCCATCCCCCATACTAGCCATAGAACGATTGGGAATGCACATAACATTTCACCATTCTCAACCGAATATTCCTACATCGAAGTAATAAATAAATATTGACTTTTTGTTCTATTACTAACCCAAATTAGTGGAGTTAGGGCTATAAAGCCCTCTCTTATACTCAACTAGGAAGGCCCGGGACCGCCTGCTTTACATGCCCTCCGAAGCATGACCAGAAAATGTAGCAAGTGTGGGACTCGAACCAACAACCTTTCCGGTGAAAGTCGGAGTCAGTACCACTAATCTGCATGTCCTGACTGTATTAATGAATTTTGATGATGACATTTCGAGCTTGTTCAATGTGGCAAATAGAATACCTAGTACTAAATACCAAATAAAGTCAATGTGTATGTGATCAGGGCATGAAGATTAGTAGAGCAGTGGTGCGGACTCTTCTCACTTTTACCCGAAAGGTACATTATCTGGCCATGCTTCGGAGGGCATGTAAAGCAGGACGTGTGTAAGAACGTACCTGTAGTAATAGAACAAAAAGTCAAAATGTGTTTATTTGTGTGTGCCAATGGAAAATTCTTATTTTATCTTCCATTTTGTGATGACTTAAACCAACTAAACATTACCATAAAAAACCATAAGAATAAAAATCGAAGACCTATTGTCATACGAACGACTCACGTTTACCATCCAAAGATAGTCAATCAACCACTCAGATGGAAAGACAGGTGTGGTGTCCCCGTAGCCTTTTCTGCGGACTCACGACACGCTTCCAGTCAGAGATCTCCAGCCTGGAAGTACAACGATCGCGGCGATCAGCCGTGCGTGAAGCTCACTCGAGTTTACTATCTGGCTATACAAATTCCAGACATTCTCCAGCCCAATCTTCCGCATGGCTCCCAAAGGCGAAAAGCAGCCACAACAAAAGTCAAATTAGGCTTCAACTCGTAGGTATGAATAAGTCAACAGTCGAGAGAAGCAACATGGACCGATGCAAGAAGCGCCGACAGGTTGGCGGTGTAGCAGTGGAAACTCCACTACCGTTGACTCCCATTTTCGAAGTTCCATCCGGAGGTAGCCGCCATGCGTTGCGATAGGAAGAAATATAGGGGTTTCCTTCAGATTCAACTTCCCATAGCTTTACCACCTTAGGGTGGGTCCAGTTCCCAGCAGCAACTTCAGGTTATCCTAGATTTCTATATAGGGGACATTAAATTTCCCCCTAAAAGATTTTTTTTAATTCCAGGGGCCACCTGCCACGTTATGACTGGTCATAGGAGACGTGGCAATTAATATACATATTAAGCGAATGTCCTATGTATTCAACATAGGTTGTCCTACTGTAAATGGAATACAAAACATACTGCACTCCGGTCTACAAAATATTTTTATGTTTATGTGCTACACTGTTTTCCAATGTATAGCGAAATACTTCAGTTTTATTTCAGTAATATTTGCCAAATTTACTAGTAAAACGACAAAGTTATTTTATTATACTTCAATTGTTCAGTATCCGTTGGATTCCACTTGCCCCAAGAAAACCCTTACCAACTGAGAAGTCGTACGTTCGGATTCCATCCTTAAACTATCATAGACTCAAATTTTGCGGCAAAATATTCACGTGTACAGAAAATTTCCCGACGCATTTGCCAGAGTTCGCCGCTTTTTTCCAACAGGCACTACTAACTTTCTTTATCTTTACTTCACTGATAGGTATAACGCGGCAACAGGGCATTCAAAGTCCTCAAGGAGAATCCTCTGAACTATTGTTCTTCGTTGCCATTGATCTTCGTTATCATTGTAAAAGATAATTTTTCTTCATGAGCTAGCTAAATGTTTTACGTACAATAGTTGGTTGTTGGTTACATTTACGTAAAAGTGAAATTAATCGAACATCCCACAGCCCCATGAAGAAAATAATCCTCCGTGGTGAAAACAGCCATGAATGTTTTACACACAACAAATACACTAGCTTGTCCAAATTCAAAAATAATCTTGTGTTTACGCTTGCAAACAATAGATATAATTTACACAGCAATAATTTGTGCGCAACAACAACAATTAAAATGTTATACGCAAGGCGATGACAAAAAATATGTTCATGAAGCATTAAAGATGAGTAATCTTCGGGAATAATAATATGATGATTACAGACATGAAGCAATTAACAAACTGCATTAACCCGGTTGCTCCCAGCTTACAAGATTCAATCTCATAGCAGAAACCATTAGTTATCCATAAACGAAAGGAAATGCATATGACCTTGAGGGAATCAACAGAAAAAAGGCCCATCACTCTCTACATGGCTTGGTGTAGCGCATTCGACTTGTCATTAATTTTCGAGATGCACATTAGAGATCAATGAATGGGGAGGGGTTAGAAGAATAAGGCGGGAAAAATTGCCATACTGTCAACTCTTAATTACACAAAGTAACCAAATGGCTTCATAACGACGAATAATATTAGGAGATTTTTCGTATAGGAACCCATACAGAAATTACGTCAGATGTTTTGAATGACTGCGCCCATGATTAGAATGATCTGATTGGTTGGGAGCAAGCATACGAAGGCTTTCCATTTAATGCACGCGCTATGGTTTTTGACAATTTAACCAAAGGGGAAAAACCTTATAAGGGTAAAAAATCAAACTTTACAGGAAATGTCTGTATGTAAACTGTAGAAATTAACACTCTCTATATCGTACAGTCACCATGATGAAGCAGTAGAATTTGGGATGATAGACCGTGGTCGTTCAGAAAGCGTGCTTCCAAACGTTTCCTCCGTATCTGCGGTCAACATCCTCAGCGGAACCGCGTAGACTTTTAATATTGTATCTTGGAGGCTCATCGCACCAACTGTTGCTGCGGTTTCTGGTTCTGCGGTTGGTGGAATCCACGCCTTAAAACGTGGTGGTGTTCAAATGAAGGCATTAGATACATAATGAACTATGAACAGTCAATGTTGATGACAGTCATGTATATCAAAATGTAGGGGAACACATCTTATATTTACAGAATCCTCAATGATAGGTCTAACATCGATATTCTCTGTGACATTGGACGAAGTGAAAAGAAAACGGATAGTGGGGCGGTGGATGTCAGTTTGTTTCCTAATTAATACATAGTCGATCAGGAAACAGGTGTACTATTGGTATACTGAAAAAAAGTTATTTAGGCTTAAATGTTGGTTCGAGTTCCACACTGGCTACATTTTCTGGCCATGCCTTGGAGGGCGTGTAAAACAGGCGGTCCCGGGTCATCCTAGTCCAGTGTAAAAGAGGGCTTTATCGCCCTAACTCTGTTAGTTTGGCTTAGTAATAGAACAAAAAAAGTCAATGTTTAGTTATTTTTTTATTTTTTATTATATATATATTTTTTTTATTTTTAAGAAAAAGATTGGTCACATACAAACAATTTAATGAATGTATCCAATTGACCTCTTCAGTCGCCTCTGTAGGTTAGTACCCGTGTTGAGTTACGACACGTCTCCGATCGCATGGCGTGTAAAGACTCGCACATGTGCAAGCATGTCACCACCTGGCCATCGAAGTCGTCAACGAATGGTTTGATATTTTCCCAATTACGCTTTTTTTCGAAGAGGTATGTCACATGATTTTTCTTTCTCTAATATGGGTAAAAATCGGAGGAATCGATGGGATAAATTAAAAGTTTCTTCTCTTTTTAATTTTAGGCAGACTTTATAGTCTTATTGCTAGTTTTTTTTTCAATAAAGTCGTTCTCAATTCAATTCAATTCAACTGCTCTAGACAGTGTTTAAAGAGAGTACCTATAATTCAAGATTAATAAAAGCCAAACATTACACCGTACCACGGCGCCAGTGATCTCACACGGTAAATTTATATTTACCCCTGAGTGATGACAAGTCTCTCTCCTTGGGCTGCTCTACAATAATGATACTAAGCGCAGGATAGCTCCCGTAAACGCAGACGACGATTAACCAAAGGTATTAAGGCCCGCGCGCATTCAAACGGATAAGGCTGCGCTAAGTATGTTGAAATTATAGGGCAGAGCTCGCAGTAATGAGGTACACACTGTGAGTAGACATTACTTTGATTTCAATTTAATTACCAACTGCCGATTTCTGAAGCACTTAGACCCGTTTTTTTTTTATTCTTTATGGTTTCCCAGAGTGCCAAGACTAGACTCCCACACTGGCTCTATTAAATTTAGTACAATAAACCGAAAATCAACCAGTAGCAGTATTTCTGGTGGCTGGTGCCAGCGTCTATTTTATTTATTTATTTGGTCATGGCTATAATACATAAAATCTCGACTCTTGGTTTTTTTCACAGAACTACTGCATTGGAAATCACAGAATAATTAGAGGCAAAATTCTGCTCTACGCTACTATTTGAAGCAACATGAGTTGTGGAATAATAGTCTAGATACTTTGATTTGTCAATGGCAGGTACCCTTATTAGTATTGGGGAGACTAGGACCCGAACTTGGTTAAGTCTATAAGTCACGCCTATTATAATGTGTCAATGATACAGGTATGTATAACTCAGCTTGCCCATTGACGCTTGCAGTCGTTTTCAGATGTCAGCAGGCAGCAGCATCTTCATATGCAGACAAGCGTAACTCTGTACTTCTTTGCAAACTTCTCTTCAGTTTTGTAACCTTACCTGAAAATCAGAATAAAATTATCTATTAAATATGTATAGTACAATAAAAATGCTTTATTATTTGAGCAATACGCTCATTATTAAATGATACACCAATTTTGTGCAATAGGCGGCTTGACAAATCTTTAAAATCTATTTTTATGTACTACAGTAGTAGATTTATTTCATGCCCCTTTAAAATTGTTTCTACAGTAAGCCGTAGTAGGACATGTAGCGTAGTGGTACGGACTCTGACGTTCACCCGAGAGGTTGTTGGCTCCAGTCGCACACTAGCTACATTTTCTGGCTATGCTTCGGAGGGCATGTAAAGCAGGCGGTCTCGGGCCTTCCTAGTTGAGTATAAGAGAGGGCTTTATAGCCCTAACTCCGCTAGGTTGGCTTAGTAATTAAAACAACAAAAAGTCCTTATTTATTTATTGAAAATGTAGAGAAGTCAAAACAACAACAAAAAGCATGGACTCCACAACTCCACTCCGGCACTTATAGCTGCATACTTGCTACTTGCAATTTTAATTCATGATGGAACTCTGTCAAGTAGATTGTAGCCATACTAAGCTTGAGAACGGTCTTAGGCAGACGTGGTTACACCCTGCCAAGACAAAACACACAAATAACAGTATATACTGAAATTTTATGAAAATAAAATATTTCACAAACGTAAAGAAATCAAAATTATCGACAGCTGCGCTGATTGTCAGTGACAAAAACAGATATTTCAAACATAAGCAACGGTCATAAAGTGTATTTATGAGCGAGGTGAAGTGATGTGGTCGCGCAATTATCACACCCCATTTGAGGCTCTGTTATTTGCTAATTACACCAATTATGCCATCATTTTTCCGAATCTTTCGGCTTGCCAATTTCAAGTAATTGCTTATGTAATTTTTATGAATATTATTAACATTACTTGTTTAATATAGTCTCGTTTGGAAAATGAGTTTCTTGTTAATTTGTGTGCGAGTGTATAATTTTCGGGGCTATGGTTGTTTGTAGATAGAGGTTGGTATTAATAACTGATATAATAATATATTATGTTGTTAGTATACGGCAAGTTACATAAGCGAAAAATTATGTGACGCCACCAACCGAGAAGGGTTCAGAGTATCTTCTTTAACGACACGATTTTGTTTGTTGTGTTCAGCAACATGCCAGACAGCCGTATTTTCGCCTGCCGTAGAGGAAGGAAAAGGCAAAAAAACTTTGAAGGTCTTGGTGTGAAGAAACATGGAAATAAATAATGACTTTCTGTTCTATTACTAAGCCAATCTAACGGAGTTACGGCTATAAAGGCCTCTGTTAAACTCAACTAAGAAGGCCCGGGACCGCCTGTTTTACATGCCCTCCGAAGCATGGCCAGAAAATGAAGCTAGCGTGGGACTCGAAACAACAACCTTTCGGGTGAAAGTCAGCGTCCGTACCTACATGTCCTGACTTCCAGTGTAATTACGGCAGCTCCCACCAAATGTAGATAAACTGAGCAGCTGGAATCCACTGGAATCCTTTGGAGTTTGGAGTCACACTTGCACGACGAACTTCGCAGAGCCTTGGGGTTATTCAGCGCTCGCTTTAGGGTGTCCCAGTCTGTTTGATGTCACCCCCCTGGAGACTCGAAGCCTGCCGGGATAGGTTGTGGGTGTAGGGCGCGGATGTTGCGGTCAGCGAACGTTCCCCCGAGTATCACCCTTGAATCGATTCCCTTTGCGGTTTTCCTTCCTCCTTACTAGTTATGTCGCTGTCTTCAAGACACCTTGCTTCCCATTTGACTGCTCATGCCCGGGAGGCTATGATATTGATCGCGGTTGCCTAAACTTGATAACACTTTGAGCAATTCGGATTAATAGGCATACATGTCTTTATTAAATCTCAGCAGTATGTACTGTATATCATTTAATTGTTGGTTTGTTTCAAGCACAGCTAACAGGGAAGAACAAGGGTGTCGGATAGTACGGTGCCCAATGCAGTTGAGTGGCATCGTCCATGAATTTCAAAAATTAAAGACAAATCGATTAAAGATATTAAAGAATCATTAAAAAATATGTAACAAAGCAGACAATAGGTTACATGACAATTGAACAATAAAATATAAAATATGCTAGATAAGGTAGCTTATAGGTTAACAATAATAATTTTTAATTAAAAAGTTAAAAATAAATAAATAAATGCTGGCCAAAACGCCTGTAGACATTGGTGACAAGAAAATGACGTCACTGCCAATACAACTGGTAGTTTACCCCAACTGGCAGCTACTACCCGGCATCGCAAATGACGTCACATTCTGTGTCGTAACTCAACAAAAAAAATAATCGCAAACTAGCGGTGTTAGGGCTGCAAAGCCCTCTCTTACACTAAACTAGGAAGGCCCAGGACCGCCTGTCTCCGAAGCATGACCAGAAAATGTAGCAAGTGTGGGACTCGAACCAACAACCTATCAAGTGTAAGTCGGAGTCCGCACCACTCATCTACATTTCCAGGCCTGGTTAAACTGTGCTATGTTAGTGATGAAGGATCGTTTACATCCTCCATGCAGGACTACTTTAAAAAGAAATAACACCTGGCCTAGTTCTCAAATTATGCCTAAAAAAAAATAAAGAAACAAAATCTGGAAACATAATTTACCGCACTTTTACCCATTCATTTACATTCAAACAAAAACATGATCTTTTCCTTTTCGAGGGGACCCCCGTAAAGGTGGCTGTATATCCAATTTAAAAACCCATCTGCCAACCAAATAAAGTCAAATTTGGGGGAAAATAACGCGCGGAGCTAGTAGTGAAATAAGCCAGCCACCCCACGTTTGTGCGTAGCTTCATTAAAAATACAACGTATGCATGCGGCAGATCTTGGGTTTCTTATTAATGGCCCATGTACTGGCAGTCTGCAAAGAGGAATGGTTTCCGAAAATAAAGGATTAAAAATCAGCCTTCTCTCGGGTGCTCCCATTTGTTATGCGATAATGGGACAGAGTAATACTTGCTGAGGGTAATGAAGATGCTGCCGAACTTGATCACACATTTTAGAGCTGGGGAGGGGAGGCCTCAGGGAGGGGGGAGGTGTTAAGTATCACCTCCTTGGCGATGTTCACTTACCTGGAATGCTTTCTCAGTGCTCTAGAGTTCGAGATAGTTTAAGACGAGCTTTTACACTTAATTAAGTAATTGAGTAGGTGAAAGAGATATGTAGTCCCGCCGGTGCACATCGTATAAGTATCAATAGTATAGGATTTATTACGTGTATTTAGAGCTTCACTGCTTACTACTACCACTGCTAGTATTAGGATATGTAACGCATTAGATTTAGGACTTCGATGGCATAATGGTAACTTGTTCGTACTTGTACGTGTAGACATCATGCGATCGGTGACCTGTCGTAACTCAACACAAGTATTACCTACAGAGGCGACTGAAGAGGTTATTCGGATACATTAATTGAATTGTTTGTATGCGAATAATTTAAAAAAAGTGCTACTTGTAGTTGCATTCTACCTCACTTTAACCCTCAATAAAGAATAAACAATTGCCAATAGGGAGAATCTCAAATTTGGATTATTTAGCCGAAACCCTCCTGAAACTAAAAACCTGCATTAGTTCCTTGCCAAGAGCATATGAATCACTTTTCAGAGCAGAAGTCTCCATAATATTATCCAGAAGAGGCACACAAAGAAGAAGAAGAAGCACGTCGAGAGTTCAAACAAATTGTTTGACCACAAAAATTTCCAAAAACAATCTCCTTTCATAAGCACACCCCACCAACCAGACAATAGGCAGCTTTCACTAATCATGCCCCACCTCCTGGTTATCCCCGGTACCTGAATCAGATTTGTCTGATAACGACAATCAGTGGCAGCGCATGCATCAAGGGCCCAACTCAATTTGAATGACATAAGCACAAGAGAGATTACAAACAGGGCCAGCCTTTCACCCATAACTGCAGTAGAACGACACCAGAAACTCCTCCTACGCTAGTGCTGACCCCCTGCAGGCAGACCATTTATGTATGGCCCCTGGATGGTGAGACAGGGAGGAGTATCTTTGACGAGATAACGAAAACAAATAAAGTGTTTTAACTATAGGAAAGGGCCGGAAGTTATAGTCTTTTCTGTTGGCAACTTTCGAGTCACGATTTTTCAAACTGCAGTATGTGGTGGTAATTTGATGCGGATATTCGACTTCGATGGCCAGGTGGTAACGTGCTTGCACTTGTGCGAGTCTTAACACGCCATGTGTCGTAGCTCAACACAGGTACTAACCTACAGAGGCGACTGAAGAGGTCAATCGGATACATTCATTAAATTGTTTGTATGCGATTAATCTTTTTATAAATAAATAAAAAATATATAGGGCAATATAATTATTTTCCTATTATAACATTGAAATTTGAACATTCAACTTAAATAAGAAAGAAGCCTTGTCTCGTACTTTGTCAAGGAGTCATAGTAAATTCCGTCTTTATTGAGTGATACTCGTACAAAAATGCAATAAGGTTTTAGCCATGTATTTGCTTCATTATAGCCCGGGTATCATTTGGACACTCAACAATCGTCTCACAAACCTGCCAACTCATATCAGACTTGCAAGTGTATTTTATTTATATTCTGACATTGTCAAAGCTCCACATAATGAAGCAATCTGTTCTGGGGTCAGCTACGAATTGTTGAATTTAGGCTACTATTGTACAGTAAACTATAATTCGCTGTTGTGTAAAAATTAAATGGGCGGAAGCGGATGGGTAAACCCTTGCATTAAGCAGCTTAAATTATCATGTTATTTTGGAACAACTCCTCATGTTGACCTATTGAAGGGTTGTTAGACCTAGAAAGGGGGTTGTTTCATTAGTATAACACAACTGTCGTTTTTATGGGCTTACTCGATATTTTTTTACCCTGCTTTTGTCGCCTGTGAAATAACAGGTTGATAGGGCGTTGTCAAACATAACCTCACCAAAAGAAGAAAAAATAACTTAGGGAAATATACGTGTATTTATCCGGAAAAAGTATTCTTTAGATCTCTCTATACAGGTCACTAATCTTGTCGGTAAAGTGTTCTATAACTTGTAAAATCTGCCATTTCAACTTACGTAAACACTTACTGGCCACTCTAACCATGTATTTAGTAGCAAATTAATAAAATAATAAAGGAAAGACGCTACGAACCCAATATAAATATCGTTAAAAATATTTTTTTAAATGGCTTTTAATGGCAGCCAGTGCAAAAGTACCCGAGTAATGTATTCATTAGCGTTATAGGGAGCATAAAATTTGGGCGACGATTTGTTGGTTGGCCGATTTACCCTGTCTCAAAGCATGCGCTATCGGATATCATCAATATCCAGGCTGTTTTAATGGTCACACCATTAAGGCTAACATGCTGTATATATAAATAAAACTATTTTTCCTACATGAATGGCATTCCGGTAAAATTAAGCTTGACCGGAGACCGTACGTGGTGTACTCATACGTGACGACACAATTTGTTCACCTATAGCACCTCGGTATGTCTAGAATAATTCAAACTCATAACATAGCGTAGCAACTGAATGTAGCCTCAGTATGAAGACGCATCATGCACCACAATATTTAGAATTTGGAATGAAATTCCAAAAAAAAACAACAATGAATTAAAGAAATTTAGGACGGGTTAAAAGGGTTGAAACAATCTGCGAACTCTGGTATTTATTTTAACAAAACGTATTTTTAATCAAAAGCAAATCAAATGTATTCTTTCCTTCACACAATAACAGAGGCGTAAAGTTTTAGAATGATGGCGGGGGCAAAACTAAGTAGACCTTATGACGTCATCAGGCAGGATAAGGAAAAATTTAAAATATAAGAGATAAAAACAGTAGGGTTTTACGCATTTTAATAGTTGTAAAGTATAGCTGTAGATTTTACAAAGCTAAAAAAGGAATGCTTATATTCATATTGCTGCAAAGGGGACCATGAAGTATTATGAACCACGTCTTACAATGCTCGAGGCGGGGGGGGGGGGCGGCAAGTTGGAACGTGCCCCCCCCCCCCCCAACTTTACGCCCTGCACAATACAACAAAAAGAAAAAAACATACCCTTCCCCAAACCCCAAATTTTCATGTCTCACAAAATGTTTTCAAACGTTCGTTTCCTGATTGAAGTACGACGTTACGTCGTACCTACCTTACGTTATTTCTGCCTTTATGGTCAACCTAACAATAATATTGCTTGATGAATCTTTCGGTTATTTAACATTTTTGAATCTAATATAGCTTCAATATTACATTATATTGCATATAGCCCTAACTCCGCTAGGTTGGCTTAGTAATAGAACAAAAAAGTCGACATTTATTTATTTACAATTGGGCCACTATAAGTGGGCCTAGGTTCATAAAGAGTCCTTCAGAACATTATTATTAATATTATTCTTTTCCGTTGGTGCTAGGGCTGCTGTACAACAAGATAATTACTTGATGAACTACGGGACACTGCTGTACAATATACCATCGACCGTAATGGGATAATATCGAGGAAAGTAACAGACAACTTTCCGGTTTGAAAGCTTCCTGTACACGCTAGCCAAGTTAGGGATGCCCAATTATGAAGTTTATACCTACCCAACTTTATGTACTTCTAGGATGCTGCGGAACCACAAGCGCTGTGGCATCCCTCATAGTTTTAGGTACGGGCCCTTATAGTCAGTCGGAGAGCATTACACTCCACGGTAAAGTTTCAAGAATGACCGAGGCATCCATTCATTTCCAGGTGAATTATGTATAAACCTTACCTACGTCTGTTATCAGCAGGACTTGTGACCGATGCAGTCATCAGGGGTGGCTGCTACGGCAGATTTACGAGCTAATGGGAAAGGCTGTCGAGGATGTAATATCCAGATATCCTCTATACCTACAGCGAAGATTGAAGCTAATTCTGACATGGAATTCATTGCATGCACAGAAATTGAAAAGATTTCAACATGAAATTGGCTGGCTGAATATAAATAGGCAACACAATTCTTACAGTACCTATGAAAAACAATTTTTGATTAATGGACGTGATTTGTGCCAGACAATTTTGACAGAGATGAACAAAGTTTCCATTCAACGCTATTAAGCAATGTGATAGGGAAAGAAAAGCGGAATTGCCAAAGAATTAATCATAACGACAATTTGCAATCTATATACATACATTATACCTACCCAATACATAACATTACATTATGAAAGGGGGGCAGTTTTAGGCTCAGGGGGTCACAGGCGCCGACTTCCATAAAACCGGTATGGCGCGGGCCTTAACAATTTGAAAGTTGGCATGACTGGGACACATACCAATAACCTCCCCCCAATCCAGCCTTGGACATATCAAAATTTGAACAAGTAGGGGGTCATGAAATGAAAAGTTATGAAAAATTTTCCGAAAGTCGTCTCAATCAAAATCTCCATAAAAATACTAGAGAGGATACTAGGGAGTACGATACGTTCAAGCCCATAATTATTAACATTAAGAGAGGCAAATTAAAATAAGGAAAACGAGAAATATAACTCGAACATGAAATTTTCTAAAAGCATTTTTTTAACAGGCAATTTCATACCTTTATCCAAAACCCGCGATTGCAGCGAACAGCGAGCACCCAACTTTTAAAAGGAAAAACAAACATAAACTAGCAAGCGGAGCAAGTATAGCCCGAAAGTAAGCAAATAATACGGCAACTCCCATAAACTACATTAAAACAAACAAAATACTGGCCGAAACTCAGCAATAATAACCCTTGTGCATTGGAACTCATTTTGCGAACAACAAAGCACTGTCAGCCCTGCTGCGAAATATTTCCAAAGTTTTCGACAAACAGTTAAATAACGGATATTAGAGTTTTTTTTTGTTTATTCCAGTATCCGCGAGGAACGTGCTAAAGCATGAAAATACTGGATCGCGGAAACCTCCCCCCCCCCCTCAAATTCCATGAGCTATAACCGCAGCTGAATGTATTGAAAGGCGAAAACCAATTGGTTCGCTAATCAGTTTTGAATTTCAGGTATCGCACTGAATAAATAGAGGAAATTAAACTGACCTGTCTTGAGTAAACAAGCAATTTAATCAGAAATCAATTTTGATTTGTTGGAAAATGAACTTGCTCCCAACTATTGTGTAGCTAAACTGTCTGAATGGGTTCCCGCTTCCTACCTAGCTGACATTTCAATTTTAGGAGGGAGCAAATATTTTTTTGGGGGGTCTCGTGAATCACCATGTTGTTAAATTAACAGTGACTGCATGTTGTGCAGTTTAGTTAAGACCCGGTCGCCTAGACCTCATAGGGTTTTTGTGCCACAGTGTTTTATTTTAGATACAGTATGTACATATGTCTCACTTCAGTCTCCAAAAATTTAGTTTCTTCATAATACAAATTGACCCATTACATAACGTTTTCTGCTGTGATTGAGCGGGCATCAGGTCAATGACGAGCGGTCTTTCCACATTAGCAGCCCGATCACAGCTATTTGGAATTATTGTAATGGTGGCATTGTTTAATAATTTAAAATATACTAATAAAACGTAAAATGTACAGGTAGAATTTTCAAATATAATAAGAATATTAATTAATGCGTCTACATCTAAGGGAGAAAAATTGAAAACTCCCAAAAAATACTAATTTAACAACTTGAATTTCCCGCGCATTTCGCACTCATTTGTTTAAAACAATTGAATAAGCCCGGTATTATAATCCAAATCGCCATGATCCGGCTTCAGACAGCATACAGCACTAAATGTGGAAAATGCATTCAATACTCCAAATATTGGTGTGGCTCGCCGCAGAAACATGCTTGTCAATATACCCTGAAGTTCCAGAGAGGAGGCAGCTTAATGAAAAAAAGAAATGAGAATGTGAAGAAATGAAAGTTGTAACGATAGTACGGGGAAAGAGACGATAGGAGCGTTGAGTTGTCGGCCGAGGAGCAAGACCGAAGCATCACTTACTGTCTTTAAATTTCAATTTATTGCTTTATTTACTCGTTTTTCTGGCAGCATGAATTGCCAGTTTTCCGAGAGATTTTTTGTTGGTTCCACCGTTCCAGCCGTTTTTGGCTTGAAATCAATCTATTGTTTTTCATTTCCGTAGAAAATGCATTAGGCATTACTATTCCGTCGACTTTTCGCCGTTATCGCCATCGAAGCTGTTTCATTGCAGCGTTATTTATTAGGAGAAAGATTTATTTTCGTTTTATAGGCCTCTTAAAAAAGATAAATATTCCGACGATGTGTAAAATATTTGCGGTTTGAGCGTGATTGAAATTAATTTCAGTGGTTTAGACCATGTTCTTATATGATTATCTGTGGTTTAGTGATGTAGTGTTGTACGGGTCTTTTATAAACAGGTACGCCAGCTTTGGCAGTAGGAAAAATTCCCGTAAGTAACGAAGAGATTTTATTGCAGATTTGACAATACTTAGCATATGGACATGAGTGTCAGTCATTTCTATGGTCATTCCTAGCATCCTAGACCATCAGAAAATTGGAATTACATTAAGGCCCGTTCCCACCATTGCTTGATAGGTATTGCCGTATTGGTAATAAAGCCAGGGCGGCACCACCATGTTCAAATGCAGTATTCATTACCGGGTATTTTCAAGCGATGATGGGACCAACCTTTTGAGCAAAACGGAGTACCTCACTACGCGTTGTTTGTGCAAAGTCGATTTTCACAGGAAATATCGATCGTATAGCCGTCAAAAATAACCGTTAAATGAGCAGAAATGCCCCTCTACATTTCGATATATGTGACATGTGGCCTTCACTACAACAATGGACCACAGATCTTGAACGGACTAACACGACAATAGTTTTTGGTGCAAATCAAATTCAAAATTGACAATTTTTGATAACCTATTTTAATGCATTAGTAGAGTCATTCGTAACGCGGCGGAGCCAGTACTAGTATTACTAGTAGTATGGGTGGTATACAAAATGTGACGTCATTTTCATGTCATCCATGCTTGCCGACGTTTTTTCTCTTGTAATTCTTAGCTAAAAACAGCAACATTTCTTAATTTCTTAATATTTACAATTCGTACTACAAAAAATTTATAACTCTAAGCCGTTACCATAAATTCAAACAAGATATACCAGTAATTGTGTACTGGCTGCTGAACTTTATTTTACTATTACATTTACTAAATTTGCTCAACCTAGCTTTTTGCATAACGTTACTTATTATAATTTTAAATTTATATATACTGTATATATATATAATTTTTTAATATTTAAACTAACTTACTGTAAGTAACTGTTGAAATTGTCTTTGCATTACTTTACTGTTATATTAAAATTTCCCCAGCGATACAAGTCTCTCAGAGTACTTAGTGCTGGGGTAGCCAATGTAAACTGTGCTTGTAAACTTAAAAAAGTACACGGCTGAACCGAAATAAATACAGTAGGTAATATGGAGAAGATACACAAGAAATCCGTCCTCTAAAATGACATAATATACTTTCCAGATATGTATGAGACTACATAACTGCACGATTCCACCGTCCACGGCACTTCCCAGAAAACCAGAGCCACGGTGATGTGTCGCATTATTCCAAACTCACCGTCTTCTAGACTCTTACTTTTCTTATCATTCCCCGCCTATCAGTCATCTACTTATGACTGGTCCCCCGTCCAGCACGTAAGCTGCTGCCCTGTATCGCGTACGGCCATCTTCTGACCTCCGCTCCCCTTTGTCTCTAACTCTCACTCTGTATATGTCTCACGTTGCGCTCATTCCGATAAACGCATACGTATATGATCTTCGGAGGCAGAATAATACACAGGTAGAGGGAGGTCAAGAGAGTTCATAACGACGCTTATTATACATCGCCCTATATTCTGAATGTATCGGTTCTGTCATCGGATATCGGCTAGTTTTCCCACACGGTGCTGCTATCGCAGACGTTGGCTGGCTCGAAGGAACCGAAAGCGGTATGGAAACAACTAGCCAGCAGCCTATATTATGTACAATAGTTAGGCGCGGTTTCCACCGACCGGCTAGGGCTAAATACAAAAACGGTGACGTGGTAGCAGACATTCAAGACTTAGGCGGGGTTTCCACCGACCTCACATTGCAGAATGCAAATGACATTGACGGAAATTAGAATTTTTCTTTTTATAGAAATCTATTAAAATGTTTGTACTTAACATATCCCATGACGCCATTTTTTAATTTTAGTTTGTTTGTGATTTTACTGTATGATCATTGATCAATTTTAACTATGGCATAGAGGAAAACAAACATTTCCGTCTATGTCATTTGCATTCTGCAATGCGAGGTCGGTGGAAGCCCCACCTAAGTCTTGAATGTCTGCTACCACGTCACCGTATTTGTTTTTAGCCCTAGCCGGTTGGTGGAAACCCCGCCTTAGCTACGCAGAAGACATTAGCCTACGGATTATCAAATCGCGCAATGCCCAAGATGGTTGGGGCACGTCGTAAGAATGTCAAACGACCGCATCCCGAACAAGATTTACAAAGCAAGCATGACAAGAAGACGACTGGCGGGACGTCCTCGAAAACGCTGGAAGGATGAGTTGGATACTGACCTTCGCGAGTTGGGAGTCCGTAGATGGTGCAGCGTTCTATAAAACCGAGATGACTGGAGGAGTGTTGTCGACCAGGCCAAAGCCCATCAAGGGCTATAGAGCCAGAAGAAGAAGTAGTTAGCAATGTTGTCATTTTCTGGTTGGCGATATAGGGATGTTCATATCCTTTGGATTCCGGCATATAAGAGCATTCCGGGTAATGAGAGGACTGACAACCTAACAGTCGGCCTGGGGGGAGACCCCCACACTTGGACGTGCCAGCCATACTACAGGCAGAAAGCATGCAGGAATTGCAGATAGGTTGGCGTGCGGAAAAACACTGCCTTGTCCCGTATTCAGCCTAATGTGAGGAAACGCGCATGGTTCCATAGCTACGGTTCTATAAAAAATTGAATTTTTGTCCGGAAGCGACTGTCTCTAAAACTAAAACTCTACACTTTTCCTTCATTGCACATCGACAGAATACCTCTCATAGAGTTTTGCCTTTGCATCACCACCACGAAGGCTACACCTGTCAATCACTATTGCATCGGAAATGAGCTTGCTTATTTTAGGATCATTATTGACCATATGTCTGGCAGGAGGTGAAGCCCCCCATACTACTCCAAGAAGGCCGCACACTCTTTTGCAACGGGTCCTTTTACGATGACTCCAATTCGACACGGTCCCTTACCAAACAATATTTCTTTTGTTTGCTTTAATTAAGATATGGTATGAAGACTAATGAGGGCTGAAATTATGCCATAGTATAAGTGCCACTATGTCGAAAGTGTCAGCCCGCGTCGCTACAGTCAGTGTCCTTTCGCTTTCTGTAGTCACTGGGCAGGCCCCCGTATTGTTCCCCTGCGCATTTCATCATCCACTCGACATTATAATGATAGATGCTATCGAATTTTTAATGAAACTCGGTCGGTTTCGGGAGTACATATCATTAACTGGATTCTTATTAGTTGTAAGTAATAATTATCGAGTCTCAGAGAGCGGTTATGGAGGTTTCGGGGGGTTTTATAGGTATGGGAGTGGCTCAACAATGATCCGTTGACAGAGTTATGCTCCTTTTGGCCTAAAAGCGGGTTTGATTGTCTTCTAACTGGACCTCCTTGGGCTACTGAGACCTATTTTTGAACTATGAATGAAATATTTAAATCTTGTCCATTAACTCTCTCTGTTTATTAGTTTGTATCAGATTTTTTTTTTTTTAAAGAAAAATGACCTTCGAATTACTGTACAAAGCCTACGCACATTCTATTAGACCACCAGTTAAGATCTACGAAATTGTGGATACTGAACATACAAGCTTTCACGGCACCAATTATTGATTTGGTGGAATATACTTAACAACATAACAATATTCTGGTCTAAGCTACTTTTGAGTACTGCGCATGGCAATGGCAAAATGGACTGCTACATAACTCATAAGGCTACTATAATTTTTTTTTAAATAATAATCATAACCCAACGCCCTTTGGGGCTTACGCGTTTTATGTTTATGTGTTACAATGTTGTGGTTCAGCAGCCTGATCGGGGCGTTTATAATACCGGTATTTATTTAATCCACTGGTAAACAAGATAATTTTATAATGGAAAGTGCTATTCAAAATTTGTTTGTTTACAGTTATAATCCTAGGGTATTTATTTAACCCCGGTATTATAAACGCCTCGATCAGACTGCTGAATGGGGTTGGTGTGGTGTGCACTATTGTTTTTTTGGCAAACTGCTATAAGCGCGCTGGACAACGAGTTGCCCAGGTACCGTCTACAACAGTTTGTCTTTGTCTATTGTTCGATTTTTTGGTTTAATGGGTTAAGGGTTTTCACATATTTTTAAAGATAGTTGACAGGAATAGAAACGGGAGCGTGTGTTGGCGTAAAGTAGTTACATCTGTAAGAATATTGCTCATAGAGGAGTTATTAGGCAAAGTGCGGTAGCAAACATACGTAGGACAGACAAGGAACAGGTGTTGTACATCCAGTAGTACTATAAAATATATATACGTTCAGCAGTAGGTCCAGTGACGTCACATTTTCATTTGTAAGAAGGCCAGCATAGGATCCTAGAATAACTCATGAAAAGTCTTTTGCAAGTAAATGTCGGCACGCTATCTCTTACCATGCTTCTGCATGCCTTCAGCGCTTCACGCGGGGTTCACTCTTTTAAGGATAGCAATTACCCGTGTTTTTGCAGTCAAATTAAAAATAAGTACGCTTAGCACCAATAGGTACAATTTTCAATTGTAACCACGGTCTAGGGTTTGGAAAACTACTACCCGACCACGATAGGATGACATTCCCATTCGGAATACTTTGTTTCCGGAACTTGCATAAGCGGAGCACCCGAGTTTATTCCTTTTTGCTTTCCAATTTATACGTAGTATAAGGAAAGCTTTGTGACGGTCGAAATTTTCGATTCTGAGATTTCAACGGATTTACACGTTTTGAGGTCCCAGGAACCCAAAAAAGTGATTTTTACGAAATGTCTGTCTATCTGTCTGTCTGTGCGTCGATTTCCGGGCAAACTACTCGGTCGATCTTGATGAAATTCGGCATGTAGGTTCACAAAAATCATACCTCGGAACCATTTGTTTTATTTGGGGCTAACTTAATTGGGGGGGGGGGGGTTATTCTCAAAAAACTCTAAAAAAACGTCAAAAAAATTATTTCTCAAAAACGGCTCCAACGATTTCTTTTAAATTCACACACATTGTAGTCGTTATTAATATTAACGAAATGCGTGGGGTCGCTTGACCCTTGAAGGGTTGCTTCTGGGGGTAAAAAAATGAAAATAACTAAATTTTAATGAAAAATGACTAAAAAATAATTTTTCTGCGAAACCTTTCTATCGATGATTTCTACCTTCAGGCATGTTTTAGGTGTTAAATTGAGTAACGAAACCGGACAGGTTGCTTTCCCAAAAAAGTATTTGGTTTTGTAAAAAAAAATGTTTTTTTGAAAAAAATATAGAAAATTCACGCTCAAATGCATTGCGTGCCCTGCCAGTATTGCTGTGTGGTAATGTGTTGGTCTGACCTATCTAGAATTTACCTCACCTCCAGTGACGTCAGGTGGACAACCCCCCTCCCCCCCCCCCCCGAGATATCGGAAATTTATCCATAGGAAAATTATTTACCATGAAATTACTCATTTTCTCTATCTAATAATTTTGATAAATTGGAAAGCATGTTCGAGTAAACTCGGACCGGTTCTTTTTTAAGTTTTCCAAATCTCATCCTATCGTGGTTGGGTAGCAATATGTAAGCACTAGTCCCGAAACCATTAATAAAGTGTAAATCTGTTAATTTGGTTTCGGAACTTGAAGAGCGGAACACCCGAGTTTATTCGATATTTATATGTGTTCCAAATGTCATCCTATCATGGTTGGGTAGTATATATATATTGGGTATGTTTATATGTAAGCACTAGTCCCGAAACCATTAAAAACTGTAAATCTGTTAATTAATTGATTAAGCAGCATTAATTCTAAATAAGAAATACTGTACTAACCGGAGGTGGCCAATGAACGGCAAATAAAAACATCATAATAAGCACAAAGAAAAAAAACTGAAGACAGCACTAAACGTAAACTGCCCTACATAAAAATTTATTAGCCTCCCAACTTTCTCGAACTCAAGGCCTCATTAATGCAGTAAATATTATTGAAAACGACTCGCCATTGCACAATAACAAAACCTGCTGCAATTCATTGTACCTTCGCGACATAAATCCCGACCAAATGCCCACTCCACTAACCCTGAAAACCCCGGGTATGCTCATGCCTAAGACAACAAACAATGTTCACATTTGTTATTACTTTGTACGGCTGTCGAGGTCTCAGGAAAAGGCGGTCTTGTGAAATGTCTGTCAGTAGGTCTGAGACCGGATCGCTTTTTTTTTCACTTTGAACCTTGTTGTACGTTTGTGCTCCCTTTTCCGTAGCTGCGGTACTCCTCGGCAGCCTTGATGTGACATGTCTTGCCCGGGATCGTGTTGAGCAGAGTCAGTTTGACCTTATTGATGACTTGGAGCATATTTATACTGTTATTCAATACTGCATGTTGTTGGAGGAGTCACCTTGTAACACTGTCACTCGACTTGAAGGGATTAGGTACCATGCGAAACCGCGGGCTTTCATGTCAAATTATTGTGATCTATGGGGCTGATATTGAGCGGAATTAATGAAAACTTTTTCCGTCTCAAATTTGAAGCAAATCCATCACTAAATAGTGCTAATATTGTAGTTTTTTCTTCTATTTTATAACAGTTCAAAGAAGAATATATCCGTATATAGTCTCTTCAGTTGGCCCTATTAATAATAATAGAGATCCCGATGAGTTAATAATAAATCTATATATTTGATACGCGATACTAGTAATTCGGAGAAGCCCCTCAAAAGTAAGTAAGTAAGTTAGTAAGTAAGTAAACGTGCATTGAAAATAAAACAAATACACAATAATTGCCTAGGTAGACCATTGCATTAAATTAATTTAATAAGCTTGCCCTAAAATAAAATAAATAAACAAATAAAAATTAAACATGCAACTTAAGTTAGGAGAGTTCTTCGATAGCACGGTGTGTAGAACCTCGCACAAGCTACCAACTCTAAGACGAGGCAGGGGTCCGGTTTTCCCTCATTTTTCTCTGTTAGCGCTCTAAGCTGACAAAGTTCATGGATCCACCCCATATAACTCAAACTCCGCTTGGCTAATGCAGTAATACAACTATTTACTATCCAATTTCAAACTCTATCGGTAAAGGTTAATGGCAATGATGTGATACTAACAAAGGGTTAGTTGGACTTACACGGCGAGGACAGTTGTCGAGTGGTTACAGAGTTTGCATTTCAATAGGGAGAGCGGTAGTTCGAATCCTCAAGGAGAACGGATTTACTCAATAATTCAGAGTAGAATAGAAGAGGAACCATCAGTCCTTCTCAGGACTTAGCCTAGTGATGGGAGTAGCGCCCACTCCCGAAATGTCACCCCGTACCCTGACAATGCCGCCCTAATTGTTCGATGACTATGAAGCCCATGCCTCTAATGACTATTAACACAACAGGCAATGTAAGTCCAACTAACCCTTTGTCCAGTAATATTTCATCCATTTTAAGGTTTAGGTAGCACCTACTACAGTACTAGAAGTGTACCAGGAAAGGAACAATGGCCCTTTACATCCAGTTATGGCTACTGCAACATTTCCTCATTGCAAACAAGACGCGCCAGTTCTGAGAATAGTTTGGCGGGCTCCCGATGATTAATAGGGATCATCATCATCGTCATCAAGGCGAAGTGTCCGCAACGCTTTTCACAGTAAACCCCGTTAGTTGCGGTTGCTTCGTCGTCTAGACATGACACTTGATAATAAAGCTCCCCGCTTACGCTTATTATTACCCAAATTGTATTACTCAGGATTTGCTGACGGTAACCCACGTGTCGTTTATAAACTCTTTTGTTTTTTACAGGTGCCTTTTTTTTAATTTTCCGTCGGATTTGGGTGCACTTGAGCAACCTTGTATCTTGGCATTTCCACAAAAAAATTCAACCCTTAGAGGGTCTAGGCCCAAGGACTGGTATCTCTTTTGACCACGGTTCTACTTGAGATGTTGTGGTCAGCAACATGCCCGCGTTTTTCCCCTACCGGTGAAGGTAAGGGTACTCAGCTTCCCAATCCATAGAGCGTCACCCTACAGTCAGAAGGGCGTACCATAAAAAACGAAAAACGAAATAATAGCTTCTAAAGACGCTTTTGCTCATAACTAACAGTCAGAAACGTCCTCCAAATCGAAAATTTCAGCCTTATATGTTACAATTGATTTTTGCTACATTTTCTGGCCATGCTTTGGAGGGCATGTAAAGCAGGCGACCCCGGGTCATCCTAGTTGAGTGTAAGAGTGGGCTGTGTAGCCCTAACTCCGCTAGGTTGGCTTATTAATAGAAACAATACAAAGTCCTTATTTATTTATTTATTTTTTCGGTCTGTTCAAAGGAAGAGCTCATGAAAATGGCACTAAATTTCATCATAACTAAATTTCGCCAAAAAATGTTGGTTACGCCCTTCTGACTTTAAGGTGACGTAGTACAGTAATCAGTCTGTACCGAAGGAATACGAGTAAGCGAACTCTTCCTATACGACTCTGGAATTTGAGGATCCGGCTATAATAACACAATTTAAATTAATTGTATAGTCAATTCAAGAATTATTGTCTTAGTACCTAATAGTCCAGATGGCAGACACATAGACGGTAAAAGGGAAGATCGAAGTTCAAGACTCAACATAAAAGGAAATTTGTATGGTTCCCCACAACCCTAATGGGTGCTTTATCTTCTTCGGTAAGGGGAAAACTCGGCTGCCGGGCTTGCTGACCCCAACAAATAGAGCAGTGTTAAAGGGAGGAAGAAGTGAGAGCGCTCTCAGTCAGCAGGCTTACACATGGAATTGGCGCGTTTTTAAAATTTTATTTTTGTATATCTTTTCGGACTTTTAGATGTTTTGTGTTGGATTATCCTATAGTACACAATAGGAGAACGAGCCGGAGCTGTCTTCCGTGGCTATTTTTTTCAAAGTTCAGAACTGGCTTATTAAAAAGAGATAGGCCTCAACAAGGTACTGGCAAGTGGCTTCGTGGTCTTTCACGGTACTTAACTTAACAACTTAACGGCACAAGCACTAAATTTTCCTATCTAAGCCATTGCTTGAAGACTTTATAACACAAACCTACACAACAATCTGTTAAAGAGGCTACTAATGATTAAAGGGCATATGAATTTCACCAAGCATAAAGGAATACAAACGATGGGATGGGATATAAAAGTGAAAATAAACCTTTCACCAACTCCTTGAGTCTGCAGAAAGGTCCTCTTGTTTCTATATGATATAGTACGCATACAGTACACATATAACAACGCTGCTGTAAAACGCCGTGAGTAATTGAAACTCTTTCGAGGCAGAGTTCAAGTCAATTGAATAAGAATCCATTCTCCTCATAACTCACAAAGATGTACAAGAAGCCGAGCAAAAAGTGTGAGTACTAAAGTACAGATCATGTTGAAACATTGAAAGTAAAAGTGTCGGCATAACGAGAGATGATTTAAATGCAGTCTACTTACAATCAGCATAATACTCGTAATAATAAATAAAATTAATGAGACTAAGTGAAAGTAAAACCTCAATGAAGCTTTCCCAAGGGAATATAGCACACATAAGTACAGAAATCAATATCCTTTCATTCATTGTTCAGTATGCGGTAGGCAATTCCCAGCAGAAAATTCAGTAAATATTGATCATACATTAATTTCTGTATTAACTAATACGGTCACCACAACGAGAATACTGTACACCCATACATGCTTTCCTATCAAATAAGTAAATAATTGTCCTAGGGCTAAATTTCGGTTGCTTCAAGTTTCCCTATCTCAAAGCACTGAATCTATCAGATGGGACGATTGCATAGTCTAGAACGATACAATACAATACAGTAATAATGGCAGGGTATGCCATTTCAATAATGAATTATTCATAATTTCTTCAAAAAATAATTTTAGGGTAAAACCCCCTAAATTCTGTTAGCCCAAAATAAAACAAAATGAGATATGGTTTTTGTGAACCGACACGCCAAATTTCAGCAAAATCCACCGGGTAGATTGCCTATAAATCGGCGAGCAGACAGAAATTTCGTAAAAAAAACCGCTTTTTTTGGTACCTGGACCTCAAAACATTTCGACCATGACACAGCTTTCCTTATACTAGCGTATAAATAAGAAAGCAAAAATAATATTTCTCCCAGAATTGTACCGGCTTTGAAAGCTCTCGGCTTGGTTTTAATAATGATATGGTAGTTCAGTTGGGCATATCGTCTAATCTGTTGCCCGAATGCATAACAACATTTCTGCAGGTGGATTGGAGGCAGCAATACCTCAAATTCAAAGATCTAGAATCGACCAATCGGGAATTGAATACAATTACCAGATCAAGCTCTAGGTACGCATCTTGTAATTATTTCAACATGGCATTGCGAATGCCACTTACTAAAATACCTAGGTATACCATAAAAACTCAAAATACAAATAACTTCAAAGAAGAATTATAGGCTGATAAAAGCTAAACAGGTCTTTACTTACATTACAGTGCCTACGTAGTATTGTTAAATAAATACGGCCAGTCGAGTGGAATATCGTTGATGGATCTAATAACTATTAAGTTTCCTTGAAAATTATATAACGCTGATCTATCAGTTCATATATGATGATACGCAAATTTTGGTAGTTATGATAACTAGCCTAGGCACGACTTGGAGGCATAAGAGAGAGAAAACTTTTTTTATTTTTATAGAATCAACGGGAAATAGCCAAAGTGCCAGATAGGGAGTCGGCAGCTAGAAAAGTCACCAATTTATGGAAACCTATTTTAGTTTTTGGTAGTTTGAAGGTTTCTGGTGCTGATAATTTTTTTCTTTTTATAAAACTTAGATGTAACTTAAATTAGTTTTAATTTAAAAGGACTTAGAGGTTTACGAGAAAATTTATTTTTAGAATAAGCGGAAAAATAGCCAAAGTGCCAGATAGGGAGTCTGCAGCGCGAAAAGTCACCAAGCGGATGCCCACCAGGTTGAACTTCTTCACGTTGACGCGCCCCTGTCCATCAAGCAAGCTAAAGGCACGAAATTCAGATCGATCCTAAAATGGAAATGGGTGGGCCAGGTCAATTGCCAGAGCTACACAATGTTTCACCCAAATATTACCACGGAACAACCATAACAAAAATGTGCACCTGCGCCCAAACAAGCAGTGAACCAGATTACTCGCCATTGCACAATAAACAAACGAGCCAAAGGTACGGCCTTGAAGCGGTGCAACAAATCGGTACCTACCGAGACATAATTCAGAGATATGCGGACGCACATAAACGGGTACTTAATCATACCGGTCCGAGAAGTTTCATTTTCAATTTTCCATTCTAACAAGCAGACAATTATCGGTATAAAGAACTTCATTCTACGCTTTTTATTTTTTTCTTCTGCTCGGAAATTACACAATCGTGTTTGGCTGTCTTCAGAATCTTCATATGAAGCAAAAACATGGTCATACTAAGGCTCTTCACGCGGAAAACCAGTAGGACTACAGGTACCCTCGTCACCTTCATCAACTCTCCACTATGTCTTCGACAAGCTGGTACGACATCTACTTAATAGTAACTAGTAGGCAGTTCGATATAATCGACCTTCACAACCCTGTTATTATCTTATAGTTTATGATAAGCAGGATTACTATCAGTTGACACAGTTTTCCTATAAGGACAGGTACAGTGATTACCCTGATCCGAAACAAAAAAAAGGGATATCAATGCTCAAGACCTTTTAAGTAGAATGGACGGTATTAGAAGTGGAGGTCGTTAGCGAAAGGTGTAAAGATGGCTGAAGGGTCAGACATGATATCCATGCTGCAAGATTTCAATAAATCAATGTTGAGTGCTAGATGCAGGATGCTACACTTACAAGGAAATTAAAGGCAACTGCTGATAAGTAATGTGATTTCGAAGTCATGCAATTAATGAAACTGGTGGAGGTTGTACTGCAGTATCTTAGAAAAAGCAACAGGGTAGCCTAAGTATGTTATTTATTTACTGCGACAAACGGCACGAACTAACTCAGGGTTTCAATTGCACACAAATGCAAGTTTAAACCTACCGTGTGGCACAAAATGGATAAGGCACCCTAAGGGTGGTTCCTGCCACCGTTCGCAAAGCAACGCGAATCCAAAGGCAGTGTATGAGAATAGAAGAAAAAAAAAACGCGGCGGGTTCCACATTCTGTAGCTTTACTAATGATAGTACATTTTAAGCAAAGCCTAATGTCGCTTATACAGCTCTGAACTAGCCAAATGTAACGGCAGCGTCGTAACCAGACATCAAAATACGGAACAGTGAAAATATGAGCAAGTTGGGGCTAAGGCTCTGACAGCCTCGCTAAGCCTATCCAGATTGATATGTACTGTATAACGAATGAAAGCGAATGTCACCTCTGAATAATTCTTAAGGAGGGCCTGTCCCCCTTAGCACCAACCTAAGTTAAGCAACAACCAGGAATCAGCGTGTATTTTCTGTATATCAACGTCTTTCTAAGCACACTTGCAATGTCAACAACTATAGAGGCTGTCAACTGTCACCCGCGCGGCATGAGTCCTGCGGGTGGAATTACGCCATCGCTGAAAGGTGAGGGCCAGCTATGCTTTGTTGGCGATTGGTCGGCAAATAGTATAGCAGAGTGATGTAACCCTGGTTACATGCCAGCCAGGCACCTAATGGACCAGTCACCCCAAGTGGCATGCCGTTCAAACCTACCCCCAGGTAATGTTTTCAATCAATTTAAACCAGTATATAGTCTCTCTATAAGTGTCAATAAATACATTTTCAAACTTCATCTGGGAACGTGACGAAGCAGTAGAAACCGGTCGTTCTGAAAGCATACTTTCAAACGTTTCGTCAACATCTGCGGTCGACATCTTCAATGGAACTGCGTAGACTGCTGAGATTATATCTCGGAGGCTCAGCAGCAACTCGGCCTATCATCCCGGATTCTACTTCTTCGTCACATAACTCCGGCCGTGAAAGCCTTTGTAATCATCCGGGAACGGCAGATGAGACAGGAAGAGTTGGAATACTTATAATAGTGGTTTGACTTAGACTGTTCGTTATGTGAGATTAATATGTAAATTTAGTTGTAATAGTGGTTTGTTTATTTAATTTTTTTTAAATTTTATTTCATGGTGGGGAAACCTTACAATTATTGAGTATTTATTTCATGTTTCGATACACGTTTACTTCTATACAATAGATAACCTCTCTATATCGTACGAACTTGATACGAAGTTCATTGACAAATAGTATCGCCCCATACATTGCTTCTTCCTAACTCTATATAGTCACAATGAGAAAGCTACATTAAGAAAAAAAATAAACAAATAAAACATTCCAGTTGCTTCTGTGGGCATATACCATGCCATTTAAAGAATAACTTATTGTGGAGTTAAAAATGTAAAGGAAATGTACGGCTATTCTGAAATTGTTTTCTTTAGATTTTTAACCCAACAATAAGTTATTTTCTTAACGGGATGATAGACCCGCAGAGTTACATGGGACCATTGGACTTTCACCCCATAAGAAAAAAATGGACATGGTTAATGGATATGCCGCAGCAATCCTTTCTCCTTTTCCCAAGATAAGAGGCATCAAATGAGTCCAGATTTTCTAAAACGCGTGCAGACGGTTTAGGGAAATTTTGGAAATTAAGTTATTATGTTTTAGATGAAGATGGATTAGTAATGTAAAATTTCTTTACCGATATCCGAATGACCGGACCCACCTACTTGTGGGTGGCATTACTCGTATCAACAACCACCAGCGGTCAAATGGCAAATCACCAAGGAATGGCCTGATCCAGATACGAACCTCTGACCCAATTGCTATAAAATAGTAACACTCTACTCATGACTATGACATTAAGTACCTATCGCATAGTAAACTAACAACATTGTTAAGGAAGCAAAACGGATGAGATAACAGTGAAAAGGCGTGGGCGTATGTGACACTCGTGTGCACATATGTGAAGGCCTCGTTGACATTTAATAAGTAGTAGCATATTACAACATGGCCGGTCATTGGTAGGTATCATGCCGAATTAAAATGTGTGATATCATCTTAAGCTGTTGACCGTGCCTACAGGCGATAGGTCAAGAAGCCTAAATAGGTTCAGTCAATAGAGTGATGATAGGCAAGAAAGAAGAGTCAAAGCTTTGCCAAGACCTGACCCATAAATAGGCAATAGTTTTGTATGCAAGTAGATGGATTGAAAATAAAACTCCTAGTCAAACTATAGCAATGGATTTTATGTTTAAAAATTTCCAAACCACTTTATCAGGCATTGGAAAGGAAGACCATACGGATTAGGATCTAGCAGGTTCATCAGTACTGCTGAGTGCTAGCTTACTCAAAGTTAAAAAATATTAATACTAACAATAATAAATTGTGACTAAACAAATTTAAAAAAAATCATGTCCAACTTGATTGGTTTGATAGTGACTAATATTACTTCTTAAACATCCAAACAAAACAGTTTTTCAATGTTAAAAATATTTTTTTTTTGGCATTTTTAGCTTCAGAATAAGTTATTATTTAACGGCTTGACCCTTAAGAAGACTTCTTTGCGCTGGCGGGGAAGATTTGAACGCCTTCCGCGAAGCTTTGGAAAAAGTTGTGAATGCAGAGATTATGCAGAGGCAGCGATGGACCGTTCGAAGGATCAAGTCCGAGGTATTCAAGAGTTTTAATTCAGGGGTCACTACAAAAAATAACCGGTGCGAGTGAATCCGTACATACATTCCTATTATTATTATTATTATAAAAGATTAATCGCATACAAACAATTTAATGAATGTATCCGATTGACCTATTCAGTCGCCTCTGTAGGTTGGTACCTGTGTTGAGCTACGACACGTCTCCGATCGCATGGCGTGTAAAGACTCGCACAAGTGCAAGCACGTTACCACCTGGCCATCGAAGTCGATATATAAGCATCGGCACCGTAATTACAGATAGAATAGTTCCATAGAATCTAGATTTCCCCTATGGTTATGTTCCGGAACCTTTCCGATTTTTTTGTAGGGTTAAACTCCCAAAATTGAGTTAGCCAAAAAGAGATATGATTTTTATAAAGCTACATGTTGAGTTACGTTGAAATCCAGAGAGCAGTATGACCACAAATCGATGCACAGACCGACCGACCGACAGGCATTTTGTATATGCCACATTTTTTGTTCACTGGGGTCTGAGATCTCAAAATGTGTAATTCCGTTGAAATCTATGAGTCAAAATTTTCGACCATCACAAAGCTTTCCTTATGCTATAAAATAGGAAATCAACAATACTAGGTAAAAATGTCCAAAAGGTGATTCAATACTCGGAAGACGCAGTGGGCAAAACTTCTACCAATTCTGAGGAATGGTCAGGCGCAGTGACCCTAAGTAGCCTGACATTCCCCTTGACGAAACAACCTGTTGTAAAGGGGCATTCAGGGTATATGAATGCATATAAAAGCCCTAGTTAATGTCGTCACTGTTATTTATAAAAGTTAGAACAGAAGCAGGCATGTCTCTCTGTGTCCGATGAATGGCTGTGAAAGAAAAGATGAAGTGCATGACTTGAATGGCCATAATGCCTTCCACTCGACTGATTAATGAACCTGCCCATTCGAAGAGGAAAGGGAAACCGAAATGAAGAGAAGGGACGAAACTGAGAGTCATTTCAAATCAACAGGAATTGCACGCAGTGATTTTTCAGGCGCCGATAAGGGTTGTGAACACTGTGTTTCGTAACTCGAGTGTAAAACATCTCATTTTGCTGATAATTAATTTACTGGTAAATAATGACATTTGAGGAAGACGTAGCTAAGGCTGCGATTCCACAGACGTCGTTTTTCATTGTGCATGTGCATGACGTGGTAGCAGACATCATTAATAAGTCCCTGCCATATTTTAAGGAGACTATAAATGTAGATACTGTTCGCCCAGAAAAGTTTGCAAATGTCCATGAAAATATCCCTTAATGCTTTACCAAGTCGAGGTCAAGCCCCGCCTCTCCATGGAAATTCCCTATGCTGCATTTTCAAATCAGATAGAACTACTTTGCATGTGTTTGTATACACAAAACTTACGGGGGTTCCATTCCAAATTTAATGCATTAAGGTCACAAGTGGACATTGCTTATTTTTTTAGCTAAAATTGTCGATCTGTTGCACTTTTTACGAATTCACGACTCCAATGTCAAAATTAAAATTAAAATTTTCTGAATGTTAGTTAATTGTCTTCAACTACTGTAGGAACGTTAGTGGAACGGTTTTAGGATCATCATAGAACAAAATCAAAGCAATTTTTATTGTTATAAATATTATTAGTGGTGCGTTTCTTGAATTTGAGAAATTTGAGAAATTTTCATGTTACCATACTGTGTTATAAAATAGATCAACTTGACAGTTAATATCGAAGTTAAGGGCATTCAGACCACAGAAAAGGAAGCAGGCCTAGTAAGAGGAAGCAACTGATGCAACATTTCCGCATGAACCGTTTGGTAAGGCAAGCAAATTCACTAGGAGGCATGAATGATGATCTTAAACCTTTGCGAAGAACTATTTAAGGAAGTTGAAAGTTATATTTAAGATATTTATTATATATATACAGAGTCTAGGAGTCCGTCGAGGTATAAAATCAACAAAAATATAAAGGAAAGAAGACGTCAAAAATACTACAATAATCTCGACAAATGTGATGAAAGTATGATAAGGAACCCCATAATTATGTATATTCATCCTAAGATGATTGCTGACTGTTAAGCTTGGACACCCTGCGACAAGAAAATATATTAGAGCTTGATGGTCGTTACCAGCAAATGCCCAAGGAGAGCCTCAACGTATTTATCACAAGGCGTCTTCATTTCAGGTAAAATAAAAAACACAACCAGTCGGTTGAGGAGACTATTATAAATAAACGCATCAGAAGTGCAGCAGAAACAAAGAAGTCACAATTTAAATGCTGTGCAGATTTAAGATGTTTGACAAGATTCAACGTCTTGGTCGAGTCGCCACGCACGCTTTCTTGGCGTTATAGGTATTTACAAGGAATCCGAAACGCCAGGTCTGAAGGAAATCGCATTGTATACCTTGACGAGACCCTTATTGGTGTGATACACAGAAACTCTATTCTGTGGCCTGAACGCTCTTAAGTTAACTTTCTACTTTCAAGTTGATCCATTTTATAACACAGTATGGTAATATGCAAATTTTAAAAATTTCTCAAATTCAAGAAACGCATCACTAATAATATTTATAACAATAAATATTGCTTTGATTTTGTTCTATGATGATCCTAAAACCGTTCCACTAACGTTCCTACAGTAGTTGAAGACAATTAACTAACATTCAGAAAATTTTAATTTTAATTTTGACATTGGAGTCGTGAATTCGTAAAAAGTGCAACAGATCGACAATTTTAGCTAAAAAAATAAGCAATGTCCACTTGTGACCTTAATGCATTAAATTTGGAATGGAACCCCCGTAAGTTTTGTGTATACAAACGCATGCAAAGTAGTTCTATCTGATTTGAAAATGCAGCATAGGGAATTTCCATGGAGAGGCGGGGCTTGTCCCCGACTTGGTAAAGCATTAAGGGATATTTTCATGGACATTTGCAAACTTTTCTGGGCGAACAGTACTTAACTTATCTTTTCTAAATTAAGTTATAATATGGTAGAGACTTATTAATGATGTCTGTTACCACGTCATGCACATGCACAATGAAAAACGACGTCGGTGGAATAGCCGCCTTAAGAATTAATGAAAAATGGCCGACTGAAGTATTTTTTTCTTAATTATTCAATGTACTAACTGATGTTCATTGCACTATACAAAGGGCTTCTTTACCTTACTTTAACAGCGCCTTATTTAACCCTCCCACGGGGTCGACGGCACGGACCTAAATTCCGCAAGCATCTTCTAGTGGCAGAGCTCAGGTCCTCCCTCAGTATTGTTTCTACAAACATCCTTGGTCGTCATTGTGGCCACGGCACGGCTTATAATTCAATACAGCACTTCTATGTACTGTTCAGTAGAATAATGTCCTGATGGAATTAACTTAAGCCTACTTATCCCTTATACTTTTGTCCAATGTCTACGACCCCATGGAATTTCGAACAACATTGACATTGCTTCCGTATGAATTGTTGGCCATTGGCAAACCGGTACACTGGCACGAAAACAGAAGTCATAAAAAAGGGAGACTGGCTGGGTCATGTCGAGAGAATAAATGAAATTAGAGTGCATAAGCAGGTGTTGAACTAATCCATGGGGAGACCGAAGAAGAGGTGGATGAATGACGATAGAGACGACCTCCTGAAGGTAAAGGAGGGGAAAGGCGGCTTCGCGAGACGAGTGGCTGGATGAAGTGGTTGCAGCGACCAAGGTACTTAACGGACTATAGAGTAAAGTAAGTAAGGTAAAATTTCTTCTTTTTCTTCCCCCTTAGTGCCGCATGCGCTGTGTGGGGGGGGGGTCGCCCCCTGACCAATTTCCTGAGCTCGGACGCTAACGCCTTGAGCTCGGCCATTGTTCTCCCTCTTGCTCCGGCGAGTTGTTCAATCCTTTCCTCAAGGGTTGTCCTCGGTCTGCCGATAGGTCTTCTTCCTCGTGGCCTTGCTTCCGCCATCCATTCTTTGGTAAAAAGTAAAATATGTATGGGCACAAACTCAAACCACCCAATAACTCTTGAATGCACCTTCCGTATTCCTAGACGTATCGCACCGTATGGCTGTAACGAGCGCACCAGTAAGCTATAGCAGATAACGTTTAAAATGAGCGCATTAAGAAACTGGTAACCAAAATGAGAATTGAAATACGATCATAGGAGTTTAAACCACAGCTGGCGTTATCAACCAATGATAATTCTAACGCCACCTTTAATTAACAACATCGGTGATATCGGTGCATTAGTGACACATAACCACAAGGGAAGGTGAAAAGTGAGCACGATAATTATGCAGGCAAGTGTAAGCAGGTACAGTACGGGGTGTGGCGTACTTCAGATTACCATTAGCACGTAATTACTGAAGGCTGTATGTAAAACTCTGGACGGGAGCCTGTTGACATTTTGTAACACCGATCCCATCAGGTACGGCAAGGTAAAGCTACTATCCAATGCATCTGGTTTCTACGGTAGTATAGCCATTATTATTCCATTTTCGGTATAACATTACTTAATATCTAGATTTCTTTTGTAAAGTATACATCTTTTGAATACTAGATTTAAACAGATAGATTAAGCATTAAATAATTTATGAATACTAGAGATGTAGGGTTCTAATTTTCTTTGATAACAAGTACTTGCAGAGGTTTGCAGCAAGTTTTCAACCTGCGATACGATACATTGGTCCGGCAATTTACAGTATTTACACTATGACTAATATTCGGTTTGAATGTAGTTTACTACATACAAATATTTTAATTAAACAATCGTTAATATGTATAGTTACAGGTGTAAGAGAGGGCCAGAGGCCTTAATCTCGCTGTGTCAACATTTTTTCAATAAAGACTTTATTATTATTATTATTATTATTATTATTACAGCGTCGAAACAAACAATAGGTACAAGAACCGGTCCGAGTTTAGTCGAACATGCTTTCCAATTTTTCAAAATTATTAGATAGAGAAAATGAGTAATTTCATGGTAAATAATTTTCCTATGGATAAATTTCCGATATCTCGGGGGGGGGGGGGAGTTGTCCACCTGACGACACTGGAGGTGAGGTAAATTCGAGATAGGTCAGACCAACACATTAACACACAGCAATACTGGCAGGGCACGCAATGCATTTGAGCGTGAATTTTCTATCATTTTTTCAAAAAAACATTTTTTTTTTACAAAACCAAATGCTTTTCTGGGAAAGCAACCTATCCAGTTTCGTTACTCAATTTAACACCTAAAACATGCCTGAAGGTAGAAATCATCGATAGAAAGGTATCGCAGAAAAATTATTTCTTAGTCATTTTTCATTAAAATTTAGTTATTTTTATTTTTTTACCCCCAGAAGCAACCTATCAATGGGCAAGCGACCCCACGCATTTCGTTAACTTTAATAACGACTACAATACATGTGAATTTAAAAGAAATCGTTGGAGCCGTTTTTGAGAAATAATGTTTTTAGACGTTTTTTGGAGTTT
Source organism: Psococerastis gibbosa (assembly GCA_963971405.1). NCBI lineage: Eukaryota > Metazoa > Arthropoda > Insecta > Psocodea > Psocidae > Psococerastis > Psococerastis gibbosa. The sequence continues at coordinate 25,887,494 of OZ020484.1, forward strand.
TTTGAGAATAAAAACCCCCCCCAAAATTAAGTTAGCCCCAAATAAAAAAAATTGTTTCGAGGTATTATTTTTGCAAACCTACATGCAAAATTTCATCAAAATCGACCGAGTAGTTTGCCCGGAAATCGACGCACAGACAGACAGACAGAGCGACTGACAGACATTTCGTAAAAACCACTTTTTTGGGTTCCTGGGACCTCAAAACGTGTAAATCCGTTGAAATTTCGGAATCGAAAATTTCGACCATCACAAAGCTTTCCTTATACTACGTATAAATTGGAAAGCAATAATAACTGCAATATAAACAGAAAGGCTTTCGCGGCCATGAGAACTTCGCTGATCCGGAATGATGGGCCGTGGATTACAGAAAGTTGAAGAGAAACGTTCCGGCGTCAGTTCCCTTGGACCACGGCCCAATAGCTCAGACATAAGTAGTTTTCAGCAATAGCTGCATTTAGATTAAAACTAAAAAAAACTTCATAGGCTCGACCTCGTTCTACTAGTAAACTAAAATTTTCGACAACGTCAGAAATGACAAATCGATGGGAGCCTAAATAAGGCTCGCTCTCGTGCAATATAATAACAGTGTAGGGCAATTTTTTACAGGTACGAATATAGAGAATTATCTGTGGCAAGGTCAAGATTCCATATAGATATCAAGGAACTAATTAACCAGGAGCAAAGATAATGGCCATGCATATAGGGGCGTGGTTATCATTGCTTGATAAGAGATTGGGGGATAGTATGGAACCGAGGAGAATGCTGACAGGCCTAAATCCTCCATTTCAGAGGGGCCCTCTCCAACAAGGCAACCCGAATGTTGTGCGACGATTCTATCTATGAATTAAAAATGTTTTCCAAATTATTCTTCTTTTGTCGGGACAGTAGTTTGCACAAGTACTAACACAAACCCTACTAATGGAATTTGTTGGGTTAAAATATTATATTTTCAGCATTGTCTAGCAAAATTTTTGAAACATTCAATTTAGACGCTTCCTACCTAAAATATAAATAGTACGAAGTGCTTACCAGAGTCCTACTAATGGAATTCATTGTGTTATTATACTTATAATACTTCACCATTGTCTAACAAAAATGATGAAGCATCGTTAGAAATCGAAAAAAAAATTTGACTCCATTTCGTCATTTGGCACAGTGCCAATTCTGGCATCAACATGTACTACGCAACCATGATAGGGTGACATTTGGAACACTTTGTTTATTCGAAAACTGGCATAAACGGAACACCGAGTTTATTCAATTTTTAAAAATGTTCCAAATGTCATCCTATCGTGGTCGGGTAGTATGACAACTTTGAATCCACACAGCTTGCAGGAAGCCACTTAAAAATCCACCTACTCGACCAGCCAGGCGAAAGGAAGGCAACACTCGCTAAACAGTCCGACATTGCTTAGTAGCGGATAGCAAAAAAGAGCCAGCTGCATATCACGCAGGTTTATGAAAACCATAAAAGTGTAACAGATACCAAGAACTTATGAAAAAATTAAATCAACTAACACTTATCACAGCAATTAGAAAAATATACAGGTGAAGATTACGGTCATACAAGAAGCGTTAAAAGTTACATCATAAAAAATTATTCAAGGCGTAATTAAAAGACACGCCAACACCCGCCCAAGTCGGGACTCACAAAATAATTTACTGTAAATTCTCACTAGTCCGCATAATAAAACAATAAAAGGTTGAAAAGTGTTACGTATAATGTCAAGCGGTTGAGATTGAAAGTGTATATTTAGAACCTGAATGATATAGATTCCGTCACCGAGATACTGTAGGCTACGTTCACGCGTAGAGGACATTACAGACTACCAGAAGGCAGGGCGTTGTCCCCTTTTCCTTTTTTATGCTGCTTTGTCACAAAGGGCAATCAACTTACGGAAGTTAGTCTTATACGAGAAAAGCAGATATCTCGTAAAAACATCGTGTCACCTTGTCGTGAAATCGGTTTTGGTATTTTGGTTTTTCTACAACCATCCATTTTTATATTTAAAAAATTTTTAGTGTTGCATAAACGAAAAAAAAAATAATAATAAAGTAAAGAAACAATTTTCAAACAACTTGCGTTACTGCGTGAGCCTCTAAACTCACCTGTCAGAATATGCAGTTACTTGTTTGGTCCTATAGGTGTTGGCAAGTTTGCGGGACGGTTGTTGAGTGGCTACGCTACGGAGTCTCGGACTATGGCAAAGGAAAAACAGGACGGCTGACACAGCTACAGCTATAGATTTACAGTTTATTTATTTAAAAAAAGACAAAAAAAAATCAAATTTTTCAAAAATGACGTCATACATGCATAATTTTCAATATGATCACTGCAGCCCACGTGCTTGGCCTAGCTATTAATATTTAGCTAAGGCGGCCATCTTGGAAATTATGCTTTCCCAAGCAAAGTTTTGGTTTTGAATAAAACGTTATTTTTGAAAAAAATATTGTTAATTCAATACAATACATGCTCTGCCATTATTACTGTGTTGCATTATATTGGTCGGCAGGTTCTTATTATTATGTCTATGCATTTGATAATCTACGCTATATATTAAATAAATAAATAAATAAGGACTTTTTATTGTTTCTGTTACTAAACCAACCTAGCGGAGTTAGGGCTATAAGCCCTCTCTTACACTCAACTAGGAAAGCCCGGGACCACTTGCTTTACATGCCCTCCGAAGCATGGCCAGAAAATGTAGCCAGTGTGGGACTAGAACCAACAACCTTTCGGGTGAAAGTCAGAGTCCGTACCACTATGCTACATGTCTTGACATATATTACTAGTATATTATTCTATATAGATCTATCTACCGATTATATCTAGGCAGGCTTTGCGCACCCTGGTCTCAACCCTCAATCTGACAAGTAGCAAGAATTAAAATTTCAATAAATTCCATAGTATACCTTCCGTCTTCGTGAAATCAACCTAGCTGGGGCCGAGAATAGCCGATAGAGTTTCCCCTCAGAAAATCGGAAAAGGAAACAATACCAATGTCTAAAAATCCATGGGGTAATGGGATTCAATGGGTCACTATATACTGTATGTAAGTATGCCTACGTCCATAAAAAGCTCTTCAAATAATAATAAAACGTAGAATTTACAGTCTGTGGTGTGTTTACGTGGAAATAAGCAGGCCAATAAAAAAAAAACACTCGTTAGCAAAAGCATCGCGTGACCATAAACAAAGCATCTGTGGGGTTAGAGTCATTATCATCCCCAACGAGACAGCTGTCGATGGACCCAAGCGACCACCTATGAAGAGGTCAAAAAGTGCGGAACCCAGAAGGCGCCCACCGGAGCCAAACATGTGGGTGACGCCCCTCGAGAGTGAGCAACGGCCGTCGGATACACCGGGTGACACAGTGACCGACCTGTCGCCCCAATCTGACATCTCTTATTACACCTGGGCCACAACCGTCAGAAGGCTGTGACAAATACGTTTTTACGTGCTACAACAGCGCCCCAATCCCAAAATTGATATCAAGATACCCAAGTGAATGTAGAAAAATTTAAGGAACAACGGGGTACTTGTTAAAACTACCCCAAGTTTTTAATTTGTAGAATAAATTAAAATACAACTTTGCATATAAGTTCTGTTTAAAGCAGAAGAGGCTATCATTACGAGGGAGTCGCCATAGTCTCATGTCTGTAGCACACCCCAAGCCTTCTGTCAGCTCGCAGCTGGGTGAGGTCCGTAAGATTCTTCTAGTTTGATGAGTTTACATGATGCAAATTCGGGTTATAAATCTCAGTGTGGGGTCCGCTTATAGCTTGACTTAGTTTTTAAGCGCGTTTCTATTTTGATAGCCAGGTGCTTTTAAAAGTTATTGCGCACTTTACGCCTGGAAACATAATCACAGCCATATAACGCCATCGTCTGTGTAAGTAGCCCTTTATGTGTCCTTCCTTATACGATACAGCTAGGCGACGGTGGATTCATTAATACTGGGCTTATGGGTTGCAAGTTGCAACAGCAGCAAGATAAGCAAAATTTCCGGCAAAAAGTGGTGATCGAGATTGAGCTTGTAGGTTCTCGTCATAAGCTAATCACAGTTATAATCAAGCTATTTAGAATGGGACTAAAGTGCGCAGAAACATACCGCGAAAGTTCTCTTGGCAAACTTACCCGCTGGATTGTACATTTCTTCTTCATTTGCCGCTATTTTATATGTTGGAACCCTACAAACTCGGTCACGTATAACCTTTCATTTCCCCGCATTTCCCCCTACGTGTCACAGCTAACACTAACAGCCTTACTTGGCTTCGGCGCCATCTATTCTAAATCTTTGGAGACAACTATTATTAATACTATTTAATTATTTTAAAGGTTAATCGCAAACAAACAATTTAATGAATACCTAAACAGTATATATATCCGATTGACATGTCTCACTAAGTTACCTACTAGAATTTTGTGTAGAGTTACGACATGTCTTCGATTGCAAGGTGTGTAGAGACTCGCACAAGTACAAGCACCCTACCACCATGCCACAGATGTCGAATTTTTTTCCTGTGTAATTGAGTAAACTAATTTACCCAGAACACGACTATCGACCTACTGAGAAGGGCTGATCATATTCATAACCCAAGCTTTGGATTTATCAACAACAACAAAACATTGTTTACTATACTCCATGTAGGGGCCAATACATACGTGGAGCTGTCACGATGTCACGTCATGTTGCTGCCAACCAGCCAGCCGGCGGTAACTTGAAGAAGAAGAAGAAGAAGAAGAAGATACTCCAGTTCTTAGGGGCTGGGGTTAGTATTAGAACTATTACTCCTCTACATTAAAGTTGATCACCATAGAAGAAACGCCTACCGCCCTGCTCTTTTTCAGCCGGACGTCAATGGTAATGAGCCGACTGGGTCATCAGCCCGAAAGGTTGCCACCTGCAGCCCACATGGGCCGTCCGAGACTCGCGGCCAGCAAATGAGGAAACACTGCGTAGACAAGAGAATGTGTGGACGGCTTTCCTATTTTAGTAAAGTTAGCGGCTCCATGTTTGCACAACTGTCTGCCATGTACACAATCAACATGATGATCCGGGCAAACTGGTAGAGTCCACATGTTCGCAGACACACCAATTTGGTTCCAACTACAGTGGGTTAAATAGCCAAGCTGGTGGAGAACTGGGCTAGTAACCGTAAAGTCGACGGTTCTAAGCTGAAGCCATTTTTTTTCCGCCGGAGAAAAAATTGGATCGGAGTAATCGGACACCCCCACTACGCGTATTTTGTACTTTTCTCTTGAAATATTGATCGTAGAGCCATAAATGTCATTATACCTGTATCATAAAGTAGAAGAAATATTCCGTAACATTTTTATACACATTATGTTACCGATCGGCTGCAGTTACTGAACTTGATTCGTAAACAATAACGGACACTGAGGATGTGAGCACGTCAGGTCGAAGGAGTTCAAAAACTTATTGGCCGATTCCTTAGTACAATATAAACTTAATGCGAATCCAAGTGACACCGTCTAGGTGTTAAAAGAGAGTGATCAAATTGGCGTACTGGATAGGGAGCCAAATGTGGGCTCTTGTAATATTCAAAAGTAAGCGTAGGACATTTTGAACACTTTTGAGAGTTCCTTAGGCGACGTCCTTTTTTAATGTGAATGTGCATGACGTGGTAGCAGACATCATTAATAAGTCTCTGCCATATTTTAAGGAGACTATAATGTAGATACTTAACTTGTCTATTATAAATTAAGTTATAATATGGTAGAGACTTATAAATGATGTTTGCTACCAGCACGTCATGCACATTCACATTGAAAAACGACGCCAGTGGAATAGCCGCCTTTGAAGGCACTTAAGAGTTTAGTGTGTCAAGTTGCCACATGAGTGACGTGACATACCCAGCAGCGAGTTATCTGTAAAACCTCTTGCCGTACTTGCTTACGTGCTATTCACCCATGCCTTCAGTGCTTACATAAATTAATCAAATTATCATAAAGCGACATTTACGCAAAATACGGCAAACCGTGAGCTGACACAATTTGAACAGTGCCGTAGCCAGCTCTCAATAAATCCGCGTCATTTGTCGCAATCTTATGAATTATTAACACCAAAAGCAAACAATTCTCCGTCCTTTCATCCCCCCCCCCCTCTTCTCACTTCACGTCTACTTTATTTACTTACTTCCCAAACAGTTTATCTTCCTCACAAGGATGTATTTGATCTGGGTTAGCAGCATGTGCTCCTTGTTTAGCTCCTTGATTGTTTGCTGTTGCGTCGTGGTGTTTCTTTTGAATGGGGGCTCGTCTGTTTTGATGGTTTTCAAATTGCGGTTAACTGACTTGACTACCATTTCCTTGAGTTTACACTAATTCAGCTTTGGGTCTACTATGCCGTTTAGTACAAACTTCACGCGGGATTACAAATAATCGCCATGGTAGCCCTGCTGTGGTACTATACAGTATATATATATATAGATTGCGTCTTCCTTTATAGTTGTGGTTTAAAAAGTACTGAAGTGTGAGAGGTCGAATAATAATATAACCATAAAAAACAGACTATCCCAAAATTTGATTTTTTATGTATTTCAAAATTACTAGATACCTGCTAGTCTAATTTTGTACCTCAAAACACGTAAGGGCGAGTCGAAGACATGAAATTCACCCAGTGTGAAAATAAAGACAATAATTTTCTCTCTTTCTTCATCTTCCAATATCATTATCCATTTTCATGCCATATTAAACGTTTAAGCGCCCTCCATTCATTTGCCATGAAAACTGCTTCACACTTGGCTTGACACCACGACACCTACTTAGAACAAATCCAAAAGCGGAAAAAAATCAGAAACAAGATTGCCATTTAAAAAGCACTTTAACCAAGAAATGGACAATGAGCCAAAAAAGCCGGTACAGTGGCAAAAAGGAAATGACTCCGCAAACCTACAGTGCAGCCCGAAAGCAACTTACAATGGGGAAGAATACAAAAAATTGTAATAAGTAGAAAAACTGGGTGTTGTATTAGAAATGGAATTTCTAGGAAATGTGGAGGCCCTAAGATTGGAGGCGGAAATAAGGGAGATATTCCAATTACACGATTAGCGGCCATAAATAAACACAGTGAGGCCCGTGTCAAATCCCCGCCATTGTGTAAACAATGTCTCATAGTGTGAGGAAGGATACACGCACTAATAGGTCTCGCATTACAAAAACTACGCTGGAAGCCCCAAGCTCACGGCGGGGGGCGCTCCCCTGTCAAATCATTGTCACTTTCTTTGGATTACAGGGGGGAGTGGAAGCCCGTTTTAAGCTTGTAATAGCAGCTTTTTCTCAAAGTGTCAGATGATGAGCCCCTAGTATAGTAGTCTTTGAGATGACACAAGGAGTCTTTTATGAAAAGGGTATATGAATGCAAAATTATTTTTTAAATAATAAATTTAAATTTTGAAAATAAATTCAAAACATGAACAGAGTACAAAATACAGTACGTTTTTTGAAGGACTTTTTTTATATACATATATACTGTATATTAATTTTTAAAATAATTTGTAAACCAAAAAAGGTTAGCCATTTTCATATCATTTCACTGTTCACACGTTACGTTGCATAGTAAAATGTAAGTGTTAATGTTAAAACATTTACCCAAGCCTCAACCCACTACTGTACAATAACGACCGAATGAATTACTACAAACGCCAACCTACATCGGAAAAACGGCCAAAGCTAAGCCTACCATAAATTTTCCATAATTAAATATTAATTGGCAATTCCAATAAACGATACCAATACATAATAAAAATGACTTGTTCTAAATACAGCCTCGTTATCCATTTTTCTTTCCTTTGTAGATGGAATCGCGAGTTTATTATTCACGAAGCCGCAGTATTTGAACGCCCATCGCGGGTTGCTGGCAGCGGCTAAAATGGTTCCAGCTAAAAGAGATTCCAATTTGTTTACCAGCGCCGTGTGAGTGCGTCTCACAGCCATAGAATGACTAGACTGCCACGAAACTTTGCCAGCTGCCTCAGAACATTGCAAGGATAATTTTTTTCCTACACATTTGTAGCGGCTATACCAATTCCAGGAAAAAAGGATTTCATTTGCCATCAATCTTAGCCATAGAATACCAATACCTAAATTGCAATGAGGCCATGGCACTCATTATTTTGAATTAACTAAATGGAAATTCATCCTACCTGCAACGGTTTGCCCGATTGGATCTGAAGTCATTTGTTGATAAATCGATAAGAAGACTGGGGTTCGTTTTCCCTCGCAACTGCAGTAGGGTTCTACTTATTGGCAACGAGACGAATTAATAGGATAAATCCACTTCCATAACAAGGGACAACCAAGTTCAGTCATCTTATCGATTTATAAGCAAATGACGTCAGATTCAAGTAAAAGAACATGTACTGTTGATGCTTTTCTATTTACATATTAGTGTAGCCTATCATGCAGGGCTTATGGGCACTTAAATTTTCATTTTTTTTTTCAAATAATAATTTTTTTTTATGAACCTGTTTGAGAAAGCAACCTGTGAGATTTTGTTACTGTATACACTCCATTGACTGAAGTTGAAAATAAGAATAATAATATTGTATGTATCGTCCCCAGAACCAAACTCTTCGGGGGAAGCGATCTAGTGAGTTTTGTATAAGAGTAATGACTACAACATGCAACAAGCGTCGGCCATAATTTTCGTCACCTGCACGCCAAATTTCATCAAATTCTGTTGTGTAATTTGACCGCGAATCGCTGAATGACGCGACACTCCGTAAAAACACACAAGGACGTTCAAACGCTGGTGATAAGCGGTGAAATGGGAGCAAAACTTCAGCAGATTTTTGTCGTTGGCTTATCACAAGAGCATGGGACTCCCCTCAACACGCCAGCAACCTAGAAATCTTCGAAAGTGCGTTCAGGAATAGACTGTTGTACCAACCAATCACCAGCCCATTTGCCACCATGACAAATTTCGCAGTGGAACACAGGGCCGGTGCCGGGCCTAACAGGTCTAGGTATTCGATGGCAATGGTGCGTTCTGGAGCAATCTCCTGGATAAACATCTCCCGAGCGCTAACCCAGTGTCTGGACTAATGTTATTGCCCATCTCAACTGCATATAATAGTTGGTTGTATGCTGTGTATTTGAGCCCGGACTTATGATAACTAGAAGGAGATGACCTCGCCTGTAATTATTTTACCGGACTTGGAAAATTACATACATGTATAGGAAACACGACGCAAACGTAATAATTAGGTCCATCCGTATACTTGCAGCACAAGAGAATCGAATTTCAAAGCATGACGGGATGAAACGGAAAAGTTGTTGGAATATAGCAATATATAGTACAACCTGTAAAATACTACAGATTGCAGGAACCAATTATCGTCAATTGGTTTCAAAATCATAATCGGTAAAGAGCTACTACTAATATTTCTTGCGTACAACTACCATTATTTTTAGTTCCGGTACAGGGGTTTTTCTTTGAAACTGAAGCAGAAATTTATCGAATTATCAAATTCATGGAAACATTATAACAACAAAAATGAAATACACCTTATAAAATGGTACATGAGATATCCCTCAACCAATGGAGGAGACAAAATATTTATAACTTACTCGTAAGTATTAAATTAAAAAATATAAACTAACCAATTTGGGGTGATCCATGGGTAGCAAATGTCAACGGTAAGTTTCCTCAAAAGGGAAAGCAGAAGGGGAAAACCTAACCATGGCCGTGCCCAGGGGGGCGGTCCGGACCCCCCCCCCTCCCCGAAATAAATTTTTGTATGTAAACCTGTATGGTTCATTAATAAATTACGTACAAACATTTTTTTGGACCCCCCCCCCTCCGAAATTAAAACCTGGGCACGGCCTTGAACCTAACCAACACATCGCACGAAAACCCATTAAAGGACTGAGATCTGGTTGAGGGTCACGTATCTTGACTACAGGGGGAGAACATTATACGTGTACAAATGAAAAAAGTCCAGAAAATATCGATATTACAGCTAAAAAAAACAGTGTCCTGTTGAAATAGTGAACTGTGATATTGTGCAAAAAACCTGGATAGTAGGGGGGGGGGGGTTTCCCGGCTGGCTCTTAATTTCTACGAAATGTATTTTTCCCACATTGCTTACATTCAAAACGGTATAAAGGAAAATAAGTGCCAGCCTATACAATTGGCATTTAAAGATGTCCGCTGATGTGTCGGCTGCCAGTTTCCAAAACAAGGTTCCAGTTGACCGAATCGTCCGAAAACTGACTCGAGAGCTCTCAATTTCTACGAAATGTATTTTCCCACATTGCTTACAATCAAAACGGTATAAAGGAAATCTCCAGCCAATACAATTGGCAGTAAAGATGTCCGCTGATGTGTCGGCTGCCAGTTTCCAAAACAGGGTTCCAGTTGACCGAATCCACTGAAAACTGACTGGAGAGCCACACCATAAACGGCGACTTATCTCATTGCGGAGAGTGCGAAACTTGGTGTTGTATAGTCAGATAATATGGGGAATATGCAGTCGCGGTGCAAGACTTGTAATCAGCGAAAGCCCCCCGGCCGCTGGTTATCTATTAACGGGACCGTAGCTGCAACAAGGGCGTTAACACCCGTGCCGTGTTGAACGGTTGTTAAAAGGTGTAATACAAGCTGAAATGGGTGACTAATTCCGGCTGTTGGGCCGTGGTCTTCGCCTCTCTCTTCGTAGTACGTGCTTGCATTATCCCAACGTCGCTGTCGTGGTGCTGGTAGCCTCTGAGTGTACTATTAATGAATAATGAATAAAGTCAAAAGGTATCTCAAAAGCTACAACAGATGATTTAAGATCTGTGTGATTACACACCGGTAAATCTTTAAATAACCTATCTGTCAGTTTTGAAATTGGGACTAGCGACATCTCTTAATCTGCTTTTCAGAATCAGAATATATTATATTGATTGATTGATAAAATGAAAATATATTGTAATTGCTTAAGGGGCGCTTATTTCAAGCGCACACGAATTAAGGCTGCTTGATCGTGGTCTTTGTCATAGGGAGGGTCATTACTTGAAAAGTCTCAGTAAGGGTTTCTGTAACCGTCGCCGTTACTTTTCAAATGAAGCTGAGAACCGCCGTAAATTCCACCTGTGCAGTTTTACTTTGCCCTGTCACAGATGCTTCTTTACTGGGTTGGGACTCCTTTCGGACGTCAACAGCCGTGTCGCCTTGGGCGGTTTGTACAAAGTGTGAAAAAGCTGAAACATGAGACTAAAGGTAGCCGGTGTTGTATTGTAATTTTCTATCCACCCATTCTCACTTACTGTAATAAATTGTAAACGTTTCAAAATGAGCACAAATTGAAGTATTGGTCAACCAAAAAACTCATACAAATGCAGACTTATAGACTTATAGAGTGCGCATATTCAAAATTCATTCAGGTTCCACATTCAGTATATTCTCTCCTACAACTGTTCACTGATGCAGAGCGAACGAACAGAGCTCTAACGAGGGGAAAAAGTTTCGAGAGCAACATTTTTTCCGGTAATATATTCAGACTGTGTGGCTCATCAGGCATCATTCATACCTGTGTAAGGTACACACAATAGGACGATGTAATCTCGACTGACTGACTAGTATGCCGCCTCTCTATTGTTACCGACATTCTGTCCTTTGCGCGCATATAGCGCGACAATTATTGTCCAAGTGAAAAAAGAAATTCCGGCGGATTTTATAGAACATTGTTCACTCGGATATGCCTTAAATAGGATAGAAATGAGGTCGCCCTTGAAGTGCATTGAAGCTGTCACTGTATTGGGCGTAGCAGGTTGATTGATTCCGAGCCTGACTATATATGGCCCACCGGTATTTTTTCTCACTAGAAAATAAATAGAGGATTCCCAGCTATTTTTCACGAAGCACAGGCAATTTGAAGTGAAGCGTTTAATCGGTCAGAGACCTAAGACGTCTGCGCCTAGTGGAAAAACTCAATAAAATACCTGGCATGGGACTTAAAATAGAAGAATGGCTATTAGTAGCGTATATATTGGACATCAGGTGGCTAGGGTACGTGGAACGAATCAGCCTTACAAAAGGTGTCCCAAGGGAGAAGACGAGTGGACCACGGATGCGATGCTTGGACGACGTCAAGTAGGATCTGACGACCTTTGGCGTCGATGACTGGCGAATTAGAGCGCAGGACCGCGCAGGCTGGGACGAGCAGATGTGGCAGAACAGACCAAGGCACTTCACGGGCAGTAGCGCCAAGAAGTAATGGTAACAGTGTCCGACTTTGGTCGGAGCTGCCTCAACTTACATAGTTGCAGAAAGATAGTCCGCAGCTTACTGAACGAGATACATACAGTGCTCGTCTCACCGAAATATGAAAACATTAGCAGCATGTAAATAAAATGTATCAGCAGTAGAAACATTAGCTGACAGTGTTGCACCAAGTTTAGAGTTTTGTAATATTTTGGCCGGACAGTCACCATAACATTTGGGAGACTACTCTACGTAGGTAAACACGAAATATTACTTTCAATTTGCCAACTGCCAAAATGCCAAACCCGGGGGAAACTCATATTGTTTATCGAAGCCCGTTAAAGGCGTCCCAATTAAATTCGTCATAGTCAAGATTCAACGTTCTTCGTAGAAAGTCCATTGTACGAGACGAGCTCTAAACGGAGTCAATATAAAAATTTCATATTTCGCGACAGTGAATTTGATCCAATTCCGGAGAACAAATAGCCAATTACATGGTGATTCCCCCATTTCTTCTCTCTCTCTCTCTCACTGAGAATAAGATTGTTGTTTTTTTCACCGCTTTCACATATTTGAGAGGTGATGCGCGAACTCGACATTTTCCTAAAAACCACCGTCTTGCCCTGCTGATCCACATTTCGTCTGTTTCGGCCTGACAACCCTTTCTTCGCCTTAAATAGAGTTGTCTGGAGTCCCACTAACTCCTAGTTCCGTTGAAAATTTCGCAGTCGTCTCGTTGCATGCTCTTGGCGAATATATATCATTATTTTTCTATGGCATGAAGTGTAAGAAAAAAAAACTAGATCTTAAGAAATAAAAAGAAGTTTTGTAATCCATGTGGGAGAAGTAGGTGAAGACTCAATGAAAGAATGCCTTTGACACATTACACTTGAAAATATAGGGCTAAATAGTGGGGTTTCAAGCATTTTGATAACGGTAAGGTTTCGATTTTACATTTTCACCGACATAAAACTGCAAACAAGGAGGCCTGGGGAAACGGCTTTGATACAGGTGTACAAAATCAAGTCATAACTAATTAAAAAAAATAACTTACTCTGAATTCGGGGAGATTATTTATTTGGTCAAAACCAAAACTCAATTTGCCGTAACTCAACACGGGTACCAACCTACAGAGGCGACTGACGAAGTCAATGGGATACATTCTTTAAATTATTTTTATCCAATTAATCTTTATAAAAAAAATATTTTGCAATTTGTAATACGAATTTCTTTCCTTCTGACCATCCAAGCGCATAGTCCATGTTAGATAACCCAACTAAAAGCCAGAAAAAATAAATAAATAAAATTCATGAAACCGTCCGTGATTGAATGCGTGCGGATAAATTTCACTAATCAGACAAGTGCCACAACACTATTACAGGCACAATGGCAAGGTTTGCATATTTCTCCGGTGAAGAGGAACATAAGGGGAAAGTGTTGAGATAGCCTTTGACTTGGCCTGCCAATCATCTGTTTCCAGAAACATGAGTGCACGATCTGGAGCCTTCACATCCAGGCTTTAACTAGCGGTGAAAGTTACAACGCTCATTCCAATCAATCAATCAATTTTTACTAGTTTATTGACTAGGAAATATGCTCGACTGTTATTACATGGGCATTATGGAAATTTCTTTTAACTGATGTGCGGGCGGCGCTATGGAGATGCAGGGAAGCAGGTCAAGAGTCTCTTGTGTATTGTAAAGGTGATGTCATCTTTAACCGGCAGTGGTATGTTTTGAAGTCAATTGCCAGCATAATGGTACGCTAAGGGCGGGTTCAGGAATTTGTCCAGCAAAGTATTCTTTAGATCCCTCTGTACGGGTCACTAAACTTGTCTGCAAAGTGTTCTTTAACTTATACAATTTGCTGCCTCCCTGCTGACATATTTCACCGATTCTTAAATTTAGCATATGTTTATTTATTTAGTAAATATTTTTTTATATTGGATATTAAATTAGGACTGTTCTAAGGGTATTTTTGTATTATTTTTATAACGACGTCGAAAACCGTTGATTGAATTGAATGACTGATTAAAGTATTGTCTTTTGTCTAGTGCCTTCCCTATAACACTACGGGCACTCTTACCTTGAACAAAGCGTATGTATTTAACTGAAAATGTAAAAAAATTATATTCCCCTTATAAATAAATAAATAATCATTTATTTGCAAACAGACCTAACAGTCCACTAAAATACAAATCTTACAGAGATTAGAGTATTGTAACACGAACATATTTCTTTTTATTAGTTTATTTATGCACAACATATCACTTATTGGTCTTTTTTACCATATCTTCCACCTTTTTACTTATTTTTTGGGGGACTAACATTTGCCTCACACACACATTATTATTATTACTTCGGGATCCATTATTTATTATTGCAACGATAACATATTATTCAACTAATTATAATATAAATAAATAAGCAGTCGCTTCCAAAATGCCGGTGGCGCGAATTTTAAGGTAGTCTGCACGGCTAGAGTCTAGGTACTTAAATTCAATTTATGGAGATAGCCCTTCGCGTTAATGTTACCGTCGTCGGCCATAATGAGACGAAGGTTCGTATTTATGATGGGAGGTTGCATGCAAATTATGAGCTATGCTGACTAGTTCCTGGGCTATCAATTGCCATACAGGTATGCCCAGTGCTTAATCAACGAGTTCGACGTGTGTGAATAGAAATGCACGCGGGATCAGCGGATTTTTCTCCGGGACGAGGCAAGGGATGGGACGAGCGAAAAGTGGGACAGGACGAGCGAGAAGCGGGACGACAACGGGGTTCATTATTCCCGTCCCGTTGTCCCCTAGAATAGGAGAGAACGGCATTCCAATGCTCAAATGAAAAAGTGAAGTTGAGTTAAGCAATTTTGACTCACGTTGTCCCCTAGCTTAGGAGAGAACGGCATTCCCTTGCTTCAATGAAAAAGTGAAGTTGAGTTAAGCAATTTTGACTCACGTTCAGAAACCAGATTACTCAGGATATCTTAGCCAAATTTCTTCTTACATTAAACAGTATGATTTAAGAGTATACAGCCCGTAGGAAATTGGCAGCCCGAAATTGAATATTTTTTATTTAATTAACTAAGCATGTTATTAAAGATTTGGCTCATCAAAGTTGTAGAAGACTACTTCATGCATAATATTATAAGATATTTTTAATTTTCGAAATTGTAGTTTTTTCAGAAAAATGTAAATATTTTATAAACAATAACTTTTCACGTATTATCGATTTTATGAAAAAACTACAATTATGAAAACTAAAAATACTTTATTATATGATGCATGAAGTAGTCTTCTACAACTTTGATGAGCCAAATCGTTAATAACATGCTTAGTTAATTAAATAAAAAATAAAAAGTATTAAATTTCGGACTGCCACTTTCCTACGGGCAGTACACTCTTAAGACTGGCAAATCATACGCTCCTGTTAATTGCCCTAACAGATAGCAGGTCCAGTGAAACAATCTTGAATTTTATTGTGGATTGGTGCATCCACAGACCCTCAGCTTGAAATAAAGAATCACAATGAACTAGAGCCCTTGCCGCTTAGGTACCGATTTTATCAATCAAGAGTTCATGCAAATCAGAGTTGAAATAATTCTACGCATATAGACGATAATCGAAAAAGCAGCAGTGGGCCTATTCTGCCGTTTAGTATTAATATAATCCTGGGTTTAAAAATGTAAACAGAACAATTTTGAATAGCACTTACCATTACAAAATTATCTTGTTTACATTTTTAAGATTTCGAGATGAAGATTAAAACTAATAGTAGGGCTATAAACTAAGCATAACGAATTGGGGATGTACGCAGCATTCATTGTATGTTAAATTTTTTATAGTAGTAGTAGTGTTCGTCGGGTTCATAACGACTTAGGCCTCAAATTTGGGCCCATAGAGCGACCCCGACTTGACTGCCCTACGCCAGCCCATAGGACAGTGGACCTCCTGATTATAGTGGATTCCGAACCACTTGGGAAACACAGTGAAGTCACACGATTAGTTCGGAGGTGACCAGGACAAGTCCTACCAGGTTTCCCTACCGGCACTGTGCACACGACCAAGTTATCTGCAGCTTTGAACCTGCTCTGGTCCGCTGGATTCAACTTGGTTTGGCGGCCGGCTAAATTTTTTATAAGGCAGTACAAGCATATTTCACCACAATTTTTCCCACGTAATATCGTAACTGGGTTTCGAACTCAAGGTCTCTGCGTATTATGCTCATAATTAGCCACGCTGTGTACCTAGCTACTGGAGCCTCCAGGGCACACTCATACCATTTCCATAGTTTTACTTGCGATGCGGACCTGACCTATGAATGAGGTGGATAAATATTGTTATACGGTGAAGCTACACTTTAGCCTTAGGTTATGCCCGGCTCGATTTATGGCTACGCATAAGTTTCGGTTTAACGCGATGCGTGATTACCTAGCATAATTGATTTTGTGTCCAGAGGTGTGGGGTTTGAATAGCTAAGCAGATGTAGTTAGTCATAGCAGTCGTCGGTTTTTCAGCCATTACTATAATTTTATTGCTTTTTCCCCATCATTTAATACAAAAGAGTTTTCAGACGTTAAAGTTTAGTAGTTTGCACCCTTGCGATAACTTGCTAGTAACTTTGTTCTAAAAATTTGTCAGGTGCAATAGCTGTGTCGAAAAATGACATTGTCATCACTAATTTTCAGTCTTTGAAAGAAAATGACAACTAACTTCATGGCACCAATTGTTTTTGGAATAAGTCATATATATTGAACAATTATTGATGAATCTAAAATTCTAAAACAATACACTGCCTAATTTCCCTTATCCGAACTTGGCGGAGTCATGCTGTTAGGTAGCCGAGTTGCTGCTGATGGTTAAATACGGAAAATAACATACTTCGGCCATGTGATGACTGATGAGGAACGAAAAGTATCGCCTTCTGCACGTAATAGTCTAAGGGAAGATAGAAGGACAGAAGGTTCCCGGCAGAAGAAGAACATCCTGGTTGAAAAACCTGAGGCAGTGGTTTGGCACGAGCGCGACTGCCCTTTTCAAAGCAGCAGCCTCCAATGTTCGTATCGCCATGATGATCACCAATCTTCGATACAAGAAGCATTTAAAGGAGAAGAAGGAAGTCGTGTGTCAATCGAAAATTCAGAACGTCCAGCGGTCAAATGAAGTAGCGTTCCAAGTTTTGTTTAAGGCTAAACTCCATTTTCTAACGTTTTGGAAGTCAACAGATTATGAATAACCCCCCTTATGACTCACAAACGTTCAATCGGAATGTTTGATTCTGCGTCATGCGCTCGTTGGTTTTTATGTGCGCTCATTATTTTTATGGGACATCATTAGGAGAGAACTGACGTAGAAAAACAAGCAAAGTCGAGGGGCAAGCGTTCTGACCCTATGGACTAACTACACATCTGATTTTATTTTAATAATTATCTTTATGTACAACGCCATTACCCTAACAAAGAGGAAAACGCTTGTAACTTCAAAGTATAATGCACGCATATTATACCAAACAAATTAGTCTTTATTTGTTGTAATTAACATTTTATTGGTTTTGAGCCATATTTGTTGAAAAACTAATTGCGGCAGGAATAAATGGTAATCAGCAGTGATTCAGCACTTGGCATAAACTAGCCGACTTTAAGTACCACTTACAAGTGAATATTATATGATATTAGTCTTAATAATTTATAATAACATCCAAGTTAAGCCTTCTTACGTATCTACAGATTCTAATTGTTAATTTATAAACTTACTTCACATTCACCAACACCTTTTAGTTTTATAGGCCATCAAAACTATGTTGGACATTAGGTGGCGTCTAAAACGACTGCAGACTGTAGTGGTAACTGTCTTGGAGACGGTAAACTACTAAAAATAAGTAATACCTTGAATTTTCTATAATGAAATAGCAGCTGCACCAAGAAATTCTAACTATGCTGTACTTCTAAATTTTCCTCAGGGAAAGCGCCTTCGATAGGTGCGGTTATCTCATTGCATTTTGTCTGAAACAATTTTCACCTTGCTAAAGTACATTATCTAGACGTGTTCATCTGTGGAGGGGGGGGGGGGGGGCGGAAAAGACATGAGCGCAAAATGGTAAATCCACGCATTTTTATCAATTCTTAAATGAATGCACAGCAAATAATATTGGAAGCCGTGTGAAATAACTTCTAATACCTGGTTCATTTTCGTATGTCTACGATTCGCGAGAGACGTTGCACTACTGTACTAAAAATATTTAAAAAGGCATTGAATAATAATAATTTGTGATGTAAGGTTCTGCCAAAATGTTGAAAACTAAGCCTCAAACAGGGAAAGTGTCGATAGATCATTAAAGGCAATTTTTCAGGTGAACTTTGCCCTCGGACGATACTTATTTCGTAATAGGTCAGGTCAAACCTGAATGCCTTGGTAATCTCATTTGCTCTAGTAAATTGAATATTTCTTTTCAGGACAATGGTATTTGTAGATTCAGGGTGTCCAGGAACTTTGAATTTATGCATAACACATACCAAGCCATTTAAACAAACTAGTAACAAAAACAAAATAATAAACTAATGCATCGACAGACGCAAGAAAGAGTCCCGCGCGTTAATAAAAATAAAACATAAAAAATAACACAACCTCGGTCGTTTGCAAGATTTTACCTTGGGCAGTGCAACGTTGGAACTTACATAGCGCCAAGTCTTCGTATCTGAACTTGCTATGATATGAATGAGGGGACCTCCTGATTATGGTGGATTGCGCACCACTAATACAATAGAGGCGAAAGTTCAGATCGTTATACACTAGGCTTTCGCCAGAAACTACATAACCACTTCCCACAATTGCCAAATCCCATCAGACCATAAGCAAGTCTGAGAAGGCTGTTAGGTTACTAGGCACTAACAGATCGAAATATTTAAAAAAATTCTCGTTCTAGCTCAGTTACTTAACCAAGTTATTGCAAAGGGACACAGGTGTGATCAGAGCCGAGATTTAACAAACTTCTAGCCGTAAGGCTCGCCAAAGATGACGGAACTGACTTACTGATGAACCGGAATTAGTGCTGACAATGCGCCGGATACGCCAACTATTTTACTAAGTTAAGACACAAAGGGAAGTTAATTAACAAGAACTTGAGTTTCCCAACGGAGCGGCAACTGAACACAGCAACGCAATATGCTGACACCTTTGTCAGACAACTCAAATAAGTTCGGAAAAGACGTAAGCTAATAAGGAAATTGAGCTCAAGAGCAAAAGGGATTACTTAAGGTCCATTTAAGTGATTCCTTGTATCAACATACCAATTCTTGAAGATACTGTATACAAGATAACTTACGTCGTGAGGCAGAGGGCTTCCTTCGGGCGTATACCAAGTATTCAGTAATATTTTCTGTTGTCCTTTGTTCTCGGAGAAGAATTACAATACGTTACTGTTTGAAGGGTTTCATATGCCCATTGACCTTGCTGCCATATGCCAACGGCCCCATGGATTTTCGGACATTTCGGTATTGTTTCAAACTCCGTTTGCAATCTGGAACACATCCTCGATGTCAACCTACACCGGCTACAAGTGATAATTTACAAGATGAGACAAGCTCACCATTGACACAATGGAACAGGTATAAGCATGATTTAACCAAGTTAGAGTAAGAGTCTATTGCATTAGACAGAACTACAAGCCTCCAAGCTCCTGTGGCTAGTGTCTATGAGTGTCATTTTTTTTTCTCCAGAAAACACGACTTTTTAGCGTCCCTAGCCACTCTTCAGTCATCATAGAGTTAAGAGACAACAAAAATCATCATTATATGACACACATGAAAGTAGCAACATAAAATGCATTGACCGTGTGGGCCTTAAGACGTTGTGTAGGCCAGCACACAATGGCTACGTAAGTCAGTGATCCGGTGCAGAGAGGCGTAGCCTCAGCGTCTTCTGGTAATAGGCTACAGTTTGTTAATGTCGTATGGCCAATCGTTAATGCTCCAGTCCCCCCCACAGCACGGGGAAAACTCAAAGGCAGGTCCATCTTAGTTTTCTACGGTTCTGACAACGTAACCTATTAAAAAGTCGAAGCCTCTCCCGAACAATACAATTTATGATTTAACCGTGGCAATTAAATTGACGATTCGGACTTCTTTACAGCTTTTCCCGCCTACCTGTCGATGGGAGAAGAGATTTTGAAGGCTATGGGACACGATATAAGAAACAACGATTGACAGATTTGTCAAAAGAGTTGGGTAAGGAACAGGTAAAACACTTTGAACTGCTATAGTGGCCAACTGGCCACCATCGCCATGAAGTGTGAGTGATAGTCAATAACTTTAAGGCCATCATGAACAAATGAATGTGCGATTGGAAAATAAAATTGTGGCCGCTTTTTTCTACTAAATGTACTACTGTACCTTTGAATATATATTACTGTAATCGCCATAATCATCAGCTGGGTGGCAGAGAGGGTCCCAGGCCCTAATCTCGCGGTCTCTGTACTCAATTTTTTCAAGTAAGATTTTTATTATTCTTATGCATAATAATTTAATCTTCATTACTGATCCAGAAACTGATTTTATAATAGGAAGAAGTGTACTATACTGTTTCGGCATGTTTTGACCGGCAAGCAGGCAATTTACTCACCAAGCCGCGTACGGACCCAAAATGGGTCTACATGTCGGCACGAGCTGATAAAATGTCTAAATGATGGCGACGACTTATTTATATTTCTTTTTCTTTATTTTATACTGGATAATGTAACGTAACTTAACTAATTATATCTGTATTTTTTTTCTCTTGTAATAATGTAGTAGTACATACTCCCTATAAACGGAAGGTAATAATTAATCGTTAGTAGCTTTTGGGCCAATCCTGCCACAAGCCTCCCCAATGGGACTTACACGAAGTACTCCGGTGTGTGAATGTATTATATTGTATTACCCTATCCTATATACTGTATATTACATGCTCCCATTACTGGGGGTACCGGCTGGGAAAAAAAAAATTAATGCAACGGATAAAACCAGTCCCGTTTGGATGAAATTTCTGAAATCAATTACTGAATATTCCCTCTTACATTTTTCTTTTAATTCCATCCCTATATTATGTGTAGCATTAGTTAAGTACTCAATAAGATTAATTTTATTTAACAAACAAGAAATCAGTGTTATATTAAAAATAGTGTAAAATCCAAATAAACGATAAAAAAAATTAACTACAGGTATGTAGAAGAAACCCAATAATTTTGGTCAAGAAAACCTTAGTTTTAAGAATTATATGCAATATCAATTTCCTACTTGGTGAGCCATGGCAAACGGTAAGTAGGCAACGTCCCTTACGAAAATATGAAAAAAAAACTTTTAAAAAAACTCATAAAACAAATCTAGGTATACTACAATAATTAAAAGAATTCTTACAGCCCTTACACCCCTTTCAATTATTAATTCATTGTCAGGGGAACATTGTAGTCAAGCAAAAACTGAATTTACCATCTTAAAGGTCAGACTAGGTATTAGTGTTCCACTGAATAATAAACCACGCCTAAAAAGCACACATCACACTTCAAGAGGAAAACTTCAGGCAAAAAGCAATTCACCCATTCGGGGCCAACAATCAATCACAGCGACCTAGAAATGGGTGCTACCATTTCACTCGAGGTTATAGGCGCAATAAACCCAAGAAACGCAACCTGTTAGGCGCAAAGAATAATAGGAGAATAAGTAGATGATGACAATCTGGCAACACCTCGATTCAAGTGCGCCCTTGGGGCGCTGACCGCTCACATAAATTTGCTCGGTAATTTGTACTCTGGATATTTGCAAATCTTCTTCCCCGCAAACCCATAACGGACAGACCGGTCTTGGGAGCGCGATGGCCAAGGCCGATTCACGCACCCGCACGACATTCCCTGTTTACATTAATTGCTTTCTTCTATTTCCGCTGATAGCTTGCGTGGTCTCACCTTTATGCCGTTGAAATCGGATTAGATGAGGTTGTGGGCTGATGAGGGCATCAGTTGCAAGAAAGTCAAGGTACACGGTGGGAATTGCTATTTTGTTTGCGAAGGAGCAAGGCTGATGTGGAACAGGTATGCTCTGCCCCCCACCGGCCCATTTAGCAGGAGGAAGAATTCACAGTTCACATTCACCACATACACGCTGTCGGTTGGGGTACTGGGTAGGGTTGACGATAGTTCACATATTTTAGCTGATCAGTTGCATGAAAGTCAAGGTACACGGTGGGAATTGCTATTTTGTTTGCGAACGAGCAAGGCTGATGTGGAACAGGTATGTTTGTGCCCTGCCCCGTTCTCGCGCATTGAGCAGGAGAAAGAATTCACAGTTGACACTCACCACAAACACGCTGTCGGTTAGGGTACTGGGTACTTTTTTCCCCAAAACTTTGTGATTTTAAAATGAATTTTATTCATAAACTGAGCATGCTACAGTTATGCTGATTATACCTCTAAAATAGATAACTTCTTCAGGAAGGCCATGGAGCAGTTATTTAAAAATAAAAATAAATGCAGTTATACACACGCTTTGACTTGTATTTAATTCAATAGTTTTTCAAGTACGCAATCACGCTTCCTTCCCTAGGTCGTCAGGTTCAAATCTACTGGATTTGCACTACTTTTGAATATTGATGTTAATTATAATATGTACTGTGTAAGCAATGCAGTGACCAACGGCAAAATATAATAGAAATACAGTTAAAAAGAATTCACAATACATTTTATGATAACATATTGTATTAGTACAATGGCTTCAAGGTAGACGTAATAAATAGCAGGCAATTTGCAACGCCAAACCGAGCTCGGAAAACTAATAATAGTTAAGCAAATTATACGCAAACAACAAGACGCTCCACTTATTTTTTCCCCGCAACTATAGAAGCACTTGAGGCGAAATCTGAAGAAACAAGAACTGAATATTCGATGAAATATGGTAATTAGCAATTTCTATGATGATGAGCTGCTGAAAAAGGCAGTGTAAAAACTAAAGCTCTACACCTTCATGCTTCTCAACTACCTTCTCTTTCAGAATAACAAGAAGGCACCAAGATGGTGACGTTATAACCAGCGTGGTGGTAATGAATGATAATGCTACAAATTTTGCAAAGTTGCCTTAAAGGTAGCACAAGACGGCTTAAAACTTGGTTATAACGTGTTCACAACGATAGGGACGATCGGCTCAATGGCATACTAAACTTGTATGTATAGTAATAAACAAATAAACTGTAATTTCATTTTTATTTACATCCACGGAAAGAAAGAAGACTCAGATTAGGAGGATCAGATGATCCGCAGCTCAGTCAATCAAGTTGTGAGCGAGATTCTTAAAGTTAAACATAGTCACAAGTAAGCTAGTAAGACCGCTAGGGACCCCAGTTCAGGTGCGCAGAACTTTTGCTCTTCCGCTTCTGGTGTCAGACCAGCCTGTTGAATTGTTAATTTGTGCACTGTTTTCTAATATTTTCTTTTTTTGAGTAACAACCCTTCAACTCGGTCACATATCATTTGACCACCTTCGCCATTACCTAGGGCATTTCCCCCCTACGTTTTACCGCTATCAGCCTTAGTTAGCATATGGTTAGGATCATCTATTTTATTATTGTTGACTCAGACCAACTGAGTAATAATAATCACAACGGTTCCCGAGTTTTCAATAGTGTATTCAATATTTAGTAGGACTAACATTTTCCGTGCTGGGGAATTAGGGCCTATGATAGAACTAGACTATTATTGACAGCTAGTGAATGAAAGAAGTCATAACTCGTTTAACATTCCGAAAATAAAATTGCACGTCAATATTAAGCTGCTGAGTACAGTAGTAGATTCCACGTTTCACTAAAATGCACTAAATCAACCCCAGACAACGGGAACACCGGAACCAGCAACCAACTCTTCCTTCCAGAAAGGGTGTGTTTAGTTTTGATTATAAACCACGCAGAATGATCGCACAATGCATCCACTTGGATAATTAGCATATGGCACGTTGCTCCAAGGTGTGGGAACTTTGCTTAGGTTCATCAGCGTCTGAAATATGATTGCGCTGAAGCGTGGTTGTTCCTCCTCCTGCGTTGATCCTATCGACAAAGTTATGGCACATGCATCTGCACGTTCTGCGCAGTGCAGACATGCACCCTTAATTGGGCCCAAGTGTCACTGGGCTGGCCACTCCTTCATGTTCAGATCCTAGCAGTGATGGTTACGCTCAATCATTCATTCACGACCACTATAGGCTTACGTAGCACGGTACCATTTTGTGCTGTTGAACATGGCATACCTGTAAATGTCAACGGACCTGAACTATCATCAATAATAATAAGTTCCAGTTGCCCTGGTGTGATACGTGAGCCTCCTTCACTCCCTCCTGTCTGATTATAAATCACCAGTACCACTTTTCCGAGATCGAATTATTAGCGGCCACTTTAAGTCGACTCTGCAAGCACAACCACTTCTACAGTCAGGTTAAACACGATCACAACACAAGCGGGCCTACTATGCCGTTTCGTATTAACTTATTCCTGCAGCCTGATCGAGGCGATTATAATACCGGTATTTATTTAATCCGCCGGTATTAAAAATGTAAGCAAGATAATTTTATAATGGAAAGTGCTATTCAAAATTTGTTTGTTTACAGTTATAAACCTAGGGTATTTATTTAACCCCGGTATTTATTTAATCCCCTGCTATTAAAAATGTAAACAAGATAATTTTGTAATGGAAAGTGCTATTCAAAATTTGTTTGTTTACAGTTATAATCCTAGGGTATTTATTTAACCCCGGTATTATAAACGCCTCGATCAGGCTGCAGGGGGTTAAAAATGTAAACAAAGCAATTTTTAATAGCACTTTCCATTGTATATTCGTCTTGTTTACATTTTTAATCCCGGATTAAAATTTAAAATAATCGCCAAAGTAGGCCCGCTGATGCAAAGATGGAATACCACTCAATATACCTTAACCAAACACAACTAGAACTACAAAATCGGCAAAATATGCGGCTCTTAATGCCTATAATAAAAATAAAGTCATTATTTATTTATTTATTAACAGACACCTAAACATTAAATTAAAAGTAATAGTATTACACATTACCATTACGGCCCCGAGTCTTCCTAGTTGAGTGTAAGAGAGGGCTTTATAGCCCTAACTCCGCTAGGTTGGCTTAGTAATAGAACAAAAAAGTCAATATTTATTTCTTTATAGAATAATTATGCGTAGGGCAATTTCTTATACCACAACATTTATTTTATTTTAGGAATTTCCGTCCACCTATAGCAACCCTCCAAGTCCAAATTTAAAACTATAAAACATAGGTAGTTGCAGTCACGAATAAGCCAGGCGGCTCTATACCACCTCCTGAAAAATCGCCTCACTTCCAACACTGACGGAGCTGAGCCACTAAACCTTGGGTTCTGTGTTGACACTGCCCACTATATTACACGTACTGTCAGGCTTAAGTAAGTTACGATACTTTCTTCTATTTTTTTAGTTTCAAGGAACTGTTTTTCCCAAGTTCACAAACATAAAGTCGCCTTACATTCCAGTAGACTAAATTCCCTCCCGCCGATTATGTATCGCGAAAAGGGAGACTTTGGTACGTGTCCAGAATGGACAAGTTATGAGGCAACCCCGATCAATTGACAGTATCACTCACACGAGCCATTCACATTCTATCCCTCTCCCAGGCATTCATTCACAAAAATTACTGGACCGAGGGCAATTTCCACGGCTTCTTCGTCCATTTTCCCGGCCCCCCAATGAGTCAAAGCCGCACGTGTTCCTACAGAATGATCGGTTCCCTTAAAAGGATTGCTGCGGGAGAAGTGTTTGAATATATCATTTGAAGTGAAGCCCACAGACATTTCAAGGAGGAAAATATAAATTTGTAAGTTTACGAACGACAGTTTGAGCTACATTAGGATGGACGACGGTCATATTTTGACTTTCAGATTGAAAAAAAAGCCGCATCCCTGATCAAAATCCGTTTGGTCCATGCAAACAGGCTTACTCACCCCTCCCCTCCCCCGGGCAATAGAATAATAATATATTTTCTCTTAGTCTGCACATCGCATAAAATAACCCCCCCCCCCCTCGTTCGGTTTTCAAAAAGGCTTATTGAAACCAAATAGAATTTTTTATAAAATTAAAAAAAAAAAAAAACTAAGTGAAGCGAAGGCAGAATAAAGCTGCCAATACCACTACGGCTATTACATTTTTTTTTTTTTAGGAATTTTCAAAGGAAGAGGAATTTTCAATTATATTTGGACATTGGTATGCTTAGGAGTAAGGCAATTCTTTTAGACTGATTGCATTATCTTCTTCTATCTTACCCTCTCGTCCTTCTTAAATTAAGTTATGGAAAAAGGGTTTGTCGAAGAATTCAAAACAAGAAAATAGAGGGGATTTACAATACGATACAAATAACGATTTAACTCATTCTTGTGCTGTGTAATGTTAGTATGTTGACTTTGCAAGAGGTATTGATAGCTCGTAAATATATTATGGCTCCTATATATTCTATGTATACGTCAAAATATAAACCAAATAACTAATAGAGAACATAAGACCGCCTGTGTGGTCGGCTCCCCAAATAAAAAGAGTTGATGAACCAACCATGAAATCCCCATAGAACAAGCAACGTTACAGGGTTTTAGGGTTTCAATCAGAATTGACATTGTATTTGTGTTGCCAATTTAAATGTTGGTCGTAAAATGTTAGCTGAAGATTAGATTTAGTTTAAGATCCTTGGAAGAGAGATGCGTCGTTTATTTCCTAATGGCTGCAGAGAACCTAAGAGGCGCTGTGACATTCATTACAGAGTCCTTGCTTTTATCATACAGTAGTGGGTCTGTGGACCTGGGCGAACTTCGTATTTCCAACTCCCCCGTTCTGTTTGTTAAATTTTTTATTTGTTACCTAAACGCTCACTGCCAAAATTATTGCTTTCCAATTTATACGTAGTATAAGGAAAGCCTTGTGATGGTCGAAATTTCCGATTCCGAGATTTCAACGGATTTACACGTTTTGAGGTCCCAGGAACCCAAAAAAGTGGTTTTTACAAAATGTCTGTCTGTCGGTCTGTCTGTCTGTTCGTCGATTTCCGGGCAAACTACTCAGTGGATTTGAGTGAAATTTGGCATGTAGGTTCACAAAAATCATACCTCGGGACCATTTTTTTTTTTTTTTGGGCTAACTCAATTTGGGGGGTTTTTATTTTCAAAAAACTCCAAAAAAACGTCTAAAAAAATTATTTCTCAAAAACGGCTCCAACGATTTCTTTTAAATTCTCGTAGATTGTAGTCGTTATTAATGTTGACAAAATGCGGGGGGTCGCTTGCCCCTTGATAGTTTGCTTCTGGGGGTAAAAAAATAAAAATAACTAAAATTTAATGAAAAAATGACTAAAAAATGCGAAACCTTTCTATCGATGATTTCTACCTTCAAGCATGTTTTAGGTGTTAAATTGAGTAACGAAACCGGATAGGTTGCTTTCCCAAAAAAATATTTGGTTTTGCCCAAAAAATTATTTTTTGAAAAAAATGATAGAAAATTCGCGCTCAAATGCATTGCATGCCCTGCCATTATTGCTGTGTGGTAATTAATGTGTTTGTTTGACCTATCGAGAATTTACCTCACTTCCAGTGACGTCAGGTGGACAACCCCCCCCCCCCCCCGAGATATCGGAAATTTAACCATAGGAAAAATATTTGCCATAAAATTACTAATTTCCTCTATCTAATAATTTTGATAAATTGGAAAGCATGTTCGAGTGAACTCGGACCGGTTCTTTTAATTTAATTTCATACGTAGACTTACGTATTTATGTATTAAGTATTTATGCAGGCGGTTGGTTTCGGTATCGAACACAAAAAAAACTGGGGCCATTTAAAAATTAAAGTTTTCTGGAGTCACATGAATTTTTTGCTTAAAAAAAAAAACTGTCTTTAGAACAAACGCTCGCCACGGAAGAAAACTAAAATTTCGCTTCGCCAGCTAGGTAAGACCTCCATATGTAATAATATTAACCAATGCAGGCTGTTATTCTGACAAATAAGTTCACTGTATTAAACACATAGGTTTCATTGATAGTTTGACATTTCCTCCGAAGAACCTCTTCACCGAATTAAACCAAAATGTGCATAACCTGGCACTGTTTGAGGCATAGCACCAGAGGCGGACACAGCGACCGGCACTGAGGGCAATTGCCCCCCCCCCCTTTGGCCAGCAGTTATTTTCTTTGCCTCTAAAATCTAAGTGTTACTGCACTCAAAATGCGAAAAACCTCACAATTTCAGCCCTATTTTTCAAACATTTTCCCCTGGGGGAGACCCCCGGGCCCCCTTGCCCGCCACTACATTGATTCTTTGTAGTATATAAGCCTTATTGCTCTCAAAATGCACAAAACCTCACTATTTCAGCCCTAATTTTTCAAAAACTTTCTCCCGGGGGAGACCCCCGGGCCCCCCGTGTCCATAATTATGTTGATTCTTTGTAATACATAGGCCTTATTGCTCTCAAAATGCGTAAAACCCCAATATTCCAGCCCTCTGGCTCCCGAGCAACTTTTATGAAAGTGGGTGGAGAGGCGCCAAATTATACACCCTTGAAAACCTATCGTTACGCCACTGAAAAGTGCCTCCCACTTTTATGAGGTCTGGGACCGCCCTGCATAGCACAACTAAAAACAACAATAAATATTAATATTCTTAATATATTATAGCATCTAGAAACTGAGCAAAAATATACGAACGGTAGATCTACTAGTACATCTAATATCTAACATGAATTAAAATATATAATAATATACTATTTTTCTTCTTCTGGCTCTATAGCCCTTGATAGGTTTTGGCCTGCTCGACAATACTACTCCATTCATCTCGGTTTTAAGCAGCGCTCCACCACGTACGGACTCCCAACTCGCGAAAGTCAGTTTCCAACTAATTTTCAAGGAATTAATATAGTATTATAAAAACTAATATCTGATATCAAAATCTGTTAGTCTCGAAATGAATTTCAGAGGCTGTAGCTGGCGTCTAAAGTCCCGTCCTCCAAGTACAGCCCAGTATGTCACTTCCCTCAAACTGAAGGACTCTATGAGGAGATTAGAAATTCTTCTGCAAATAATGTTGCGTCTAGTTTAGGTACGGAGGTCGGAGGAGCTTCCCCTTTGAGTAGGCACGCCGCGTAGACAGGGGCGGTCCGGACCGGGCCCGGGACTTAATGAGACCGTGTTGAGGAAGGAGGCAGGAGTGTGTCCAACCCATCTGCACGCCGCCTGTGTGGTCTGCGTTGCCCCGCGATCTGTTGTGGTTCGCAGAAATTTAGCAACAAAACCAGAGGACACAAAGACAGAGGAAACCGGTGAATAGATTAGTTCCAGGCATGAACCCTTGTTAGCAGCAAATGAGAATGCAGGGCGGTGTGCCTGCAGACTATAGGATACAAAAATAATAGTAGTTATACTGTACTCGATAGACAGAAGGACTCAGAAGTGGCTCAGAACTTACTTTTCCCGCGTCTTATCCTTATGGTGGCAGGACAGCAGCGTTTCAACACAGTCCTGTTCGGTGCGTCCTCGGTTGAGAGCCCCAAACTTCTCATATCTCCGGCGATCTTTCTTTTCAGTGTAACTTTCGGCCTCCCTGGTGGTATTCATCTACGTATCCCGGTTCATTACTCTTTTGACTAGGTGGTTTTCGTCTCTGCGTAGTACGTGTCTCTCTTTCAGCCTCATTTCTCTAAGTTCCTCTTCAGGATCTTCCTAGCAATCGCATTTCTGTGGCTCAGAACTTAAATTCAATATATTGTATGAGGCGAACTGTCGCAGTAGGGGTTCAACGCTTTTCATTAAGTCTGTCGCTACAAGAAAAAGAACCGGTCCGAGTTTACTCGAACATGCTTTCCAATTTATCAATTAGTAGATGGGAAAATGAGTAATTTCATGGTAAATAATTTTCCTATGGTTAAATTGCGGATATAAGATATATCGGGGGTGTCCACCTGACGTCACTGGAGGTGAGGTAAATTATAGATAGGCCAGACCAACACATTACCACACAGTAACTATGTTGTTTCTAACGCCTGCTTTCAGCATTTCTGCTTTTTAAGCAACCCTGTCAGCCTGGCGGGGGGAGTGAGTCTGTTTGTTAACTTGAGGCACCCTAAGGGCAGACTCACCTCGGGGAAAGGGGAGTTGACCGACAGGGTGGACCTCCTGATTATAGTGGATTCCGAACCACTTGGGGAACATGGTAAAGTCACACGATTAAATCGGAGGTGACCAGGACTCGACTTATACTGCCAAAGCGCGTTATCATGTCCCACCAGGTTCCCCTGCCAACGCTGTGCACACTACCAAGTTGCCGCAGTTTGAAACGTGCTCTGTTCTAATGGAATCAACATGGTAAGGCCGTTGGCACACAGTAATTATGGCAGGGCATGCAATGCATTTGAGCGTGAATTTGCTATCATTTTTTCAAAAATTTTTTTTTGCACAAAACCAAATAGTTTTTTGGGAAAGCAAACTATCCGGTTCCGTTACTCAATTTAACACCTAAAACATGCCTGAAGGTAGAAATCATCGATAGAAAGATCGATAGAAAATTACTTTTTAGTCATTTTTCCATGAAAAATGAGTTATTTTTATTATTTTACCCCCAGAAGCAAACTATCAACGGGCAAGCGACCCCTCGCATTTTGTTAACATTTATAACGACTAGAATATATGTGAATTTAAAAGAAATCGTTGCAGCCGTTTTTGAGAAATATTTTTTTTAGAATTTTTTTTTTTAATTTTTTTAGAATAAAACCCCCCCAAATTGAGTTAGTCCAAAATAAAAAACATAGTCCCGAGGTATGATTTTTTTAAACCTACATGCTAAATTTCATCAAAATCGACCCAGTAGTTTGCCCGGAAATCGATGAACAGACAGAGCGACAGACAGACATTTCGTAAATACCACTTTTTTGGGTTCCTGGGACCTCAAAACGTGTAAATCCATTGAAATCGCGGAATCGAATATTTCATAATCACAATCACAAAGCTTTCCTTATACTACGTACAAATTGGAAAGCAACCAGAAGACAAAAAGAGAAATATGGAGGCTCATTGCCTTCCAAGCCGGAGCGCATGTACATTCATCTTTGTTTACCACGGAAAAGAAGACAAGAAGCAGACACATAACCAAATACACAGCAGAAGAAGTCCAGGAAATCGGAAACGACCGCACAAGTGAAAGAAGTTTCTTAAATAGTTTCGTTGTGATTATAATTTTAATACGAAACTATGGATTCAAAGCGGGGCAGTGGAATTAAAATTACAATACACAGAAAGTAAAGAGTGACGAGACTGTTAGTGAAATGCCAAGAGCCAAAAGTGCGAAAAAACATGCAATTTTAAACACTGCATAGGCGGGGTTTCCACATACGTCAATGGTCAATGGTAAATATGGTTTTGACGTGGTAGGAGACATTTTTAGTATGTCTTTAATGCCTGCTAAAACGTCAATACCTCATTTACCATTGACCATTGACGTATGTGGAAACCCCGCCATATCGAAGAAATATGAATAAAATACGGAATGAATAATAAAATTGACAGATTACATAGGCGGGGTTTCCACATACGTCAATGGTCAATGAGAAATGTGAAATTGACGTTTTAGCAGACATTAAAGACATACTAAAAATTCTACCACGTCAAAACCATATTTCCCACTGACCATTGACGTATGCGGAAACCCCACCTAACTAAACAATTCAAATTGTCGTTGGCCTAGATAGAGTAATTCAAAGGCCCGAAGTACTGCAATAAAATTATCTACATAGAATAATAATGATTGGAAGGAAAAAATTAATCACCCGATTTTGAAGGCCTTGAAACTTGAAAGGTCACTTCGCATCAAGTCAATAATGTGTATCTAAATTAACAGTGTTACAACTTTAAAATATATACTCACAGAAAAAGCAGTGATGCCATCTTGGTGTCAGAAATATGTTTCACAATTTCTTACCTAAAAAAAAAAAATATCAACACAGTAAATTAATAACCCATTAATATATTAATATATCCAATCGAAACACCAATTAACTCTGTGGGCGCATAAGCAAGCCCTTGCTGTCACCTTTAAAATCAATTATAAAAAAAGTAAATTAGTGCAATCTGTCATTTTCATATCTCTGCGTGGGATTTGTAAACAGTAAACAATTATAATTAATAGTAGTTATTTTCTGCTGCCACAATTTTCCCTATCTGGAAGTTTTCATAGAGTTAATGTGTGCATAGAACAATAAAATAACTAATTGAGTATACCCTGTAATACTGATCCCTACAAGAATATATGAAAAATCATGTTAACCACTATGGAATAAAAGATTGGAATAGGTCAAAAGAAAATTGAAAATACACTCTGCAATAGATACTAATAAATAATTCAATTCCCAGTACCCCGGGTGTCAAACTCACGACGTGCCGCAAACACAAAAATCAATAAACATAATGTACTAGCGGGGCAAAGGTTAGACAGAGGGGTATTAACAACGTTGGCGTCGCGAACCCAAACAAAAAACCCGAGGTCGAAGGACTCCATTACAAAAATCAAACTATAAAACACAAAATAAATAAAACTACCCGTAAACCTGTCCAATAAAATAGGAAAGAAACGTCTTCAGTTAAAAGAGAGACGACCGAGTCCAAATAGTAAAAGGGAAAGCAAAAAAATCGCGCGGTTATTTGCGAAAACATTTCCGGTATTGAGGAGTGATTAGCGAAAGAAACTAGCGGTAAAGGAAACAGAGATAAATTACACTTTACAGTTTTTCTGAAGTAGCGACGGCAGACAGCCCATCTCATTTAATTCTAGTGTTTGCTATACGAGAAAATTTTCCGAGCTTTCCGGAATTCAACGACTTTTATTTATCTTGAATCGAAGAAAGGAAATACTTTGTAGAAATATCAAATGGGTTTACTAAAGAGCAATTTTCTACAGACTGAGAGCTTAGAGTGCTGTAGCGCGCCTAAACCTTCATTGTTGAGCTGGAATTATTATTTCATGGAAGATTTGTTACATAGACCGTGATACGAGTAGATTGACGTAAAACACCGCTATAATAGAAACATGTTTTTTTTTACATTAAACCTAACATAGAAGGCTCTCACAGGCCACAGCCGGAGTCAATAACATAGATGAGCAACAATTGAGTGGTATAGAAGCAAAATGGGCCAAGTCTATTGAAGTTAATTAGTTTCGGAGAGCCAAAAAACTGCAGCTAATTGGCCTGTAAACAATGGCGGATCCACGGGGGGGGGGGGGGCAGGTGGGTCATGCCCCCCCCCCCTAAATGAGTAAATCCATAAGATCCCCAGTAAAAAAAAAAAAAAAAATTGAATAAAACTCAACTATTCAAAAAAAAATTACCTCTTAAACTTACAAAAAACTTGTGACCCCCCTTAAATTTTCCGCTGGATCCGCCCTTGCCTGTAAATGCTTCTAAATCCAATCTTTGACCTAGTTTTACTCTCGACTATGTCAGAATTGGCATGTGATAATAAATTCAGTGGATAGATTTCAACCAGACGAATACATCGGTGCCAAAAGCTCTAGTTCGAATATTTGTGGACTTTGCCCGGTTTGATTCTACTCAATTACTCATGAAATAAAGAAGAAATTGGTAAAGTGGGACTGTGTATGGTGTAATAGCAACACCAAAAGCAAAGATCCTGGGTTCGAATCCATGTCTCACCAATTTTTCTGTTTGGTTTATATTGCCGTTCGGGAGGCCAAATGTAGTTTTTACTTTAGCGCCAGACAGGCCATTTTCTGAAAAAGTATGTATAACAACATTGAATTGACTCTTTAATACCCCATGAAGCTGCAAAGGATCTTAACAACAATGTGTCGTAAAACTAATTTATAAACAAACTAAGGGGCAGGAGGCCTAACGTTTGCTGCCAGAACAAGATTTAAGAGAATTAGGCACAAGATTTAGCTTAGCTCAGCCTTGTAGGAGGCATTCCAATTTGAACTGGCATTCCAATGTACCTTTAGCATCGTATGCCAAGCCAACGAGACGTCCAATCGTTTGCTACCCGTAGCTATATTGCGCTGGCGTTTTTACGGCAGCTATTACACACTTCAAGTATTAAAAGAGTGAACGAGTAGACCCGTACATGCTTTCCTACCTATCAATTAGTATAGGTACCGAGATAGACAATTGTCCTCGGGTTAAATTTCGGTTGACGCGACTATCCCAAAACAATATGAATTTAAAAAAAAATCGTTGGAGCCGTTTTTGAGAAAAAATTTTAGTAGTTAGTTTTTAGACCCCCAAAATATTGAGTCCCGAGATATGATTTTTGTGAACCTATGGGAAATTGCACCAAAATCCACTGAGCAGTTTGCACACAAATCGACAACAGACAGTCAGATAAGACACCACTGAAATCTCGAAATCGAAAAGTTCGACCATCACAAAGCTTTCCTTATAGGCCTACTAGGTATAAATAGGAAAGCAATAATCCTTGAATTTCCATGTCTATGAACTAGGATAATACAGTAAACTGACCATAGACGCTTCACATACCTATACAAATTCCTCAATGGTCTCATGGACCCTTCCATTCTTATTTGAGCTGAATATCTCTGATTGAGTTTTGGAATTAAACAAAACCTAGAAGGCAGTAAAATGTTGTAGGGACAAAATGCACATTTATCTCACAACTTTGTCTCCCATATCATATTCATCACAATTTTCAGCATCACGCTCAAAATTTCTCCCCTGGGTTTTGCTGCAACTGGAACGTGAGCTCTGCAGTATGCACTTTTAAAAGCAGTCATATTTTATCTGCAGTGTATAATATATGCATATCAAAAAAATAAAATAAAACAGCTTCTCAAAATAATCATCGAATTCATGGGTTATGCACCCTACCCCAAGATTTAGTAACACCTGCTGATAGCCAATTCAAGCTAGTAGACGCAACAGAGTGAATAAGCATTGATAAAATCCATCTGGGCAATATGGATGAAAATCTCAAAATGCAAAAATAAACTTCATGTGTTCTGTGAATTCCAGTATGACTAATTTTTGCTTGTCTGGAAAGGAGCATCCACAAATGGGGACCTCAACGAAATGAAACTATTTTGGCATTATTTGCGTCTTTAATAATCATATGCAAACTAGTAGTAAAGTTGGTATCTCGATCACACAGCAAGAACAATGCAATAAATCACACACAGTAATATTATAATGCATGAGAATTTCTACACAAGAGTTGGCATCATGTCTACCATTATGAATACCGAAATGCATTCATTACGGAATGCAGGTATACTAAATAGTAATAAAGTACTTCATCAAAACCCAAATTACAATATTATTAAACACGTAATAATATACAATGTATTGCAGTTAGTAAACTGAAAAGACATGTCCTTCCTGGCTATTGTTAACAACATGGAAAAGATGATTTAGTTTTACGTATGATCGTAGATTACTGTAACGCCATATTATATCTTAATACCAAGCCTATACTAAAGTGTGCATATTCATATAAAAATAATTAATGCATGTCGTACAAGATGGCCTTCTTCATTAGGCTATGAGAAGTTGTTATTATTATTTTGGTTGTTTCTACGCTTAATTATGATAAGCCTTAAATAACAGGCAACTAATCATAACACAGGGCTAGAAAATAATTATTTGAAGAAATACGACTAAAATGCACTCTGTAGTTACTTCTTACTTAATAGGGAGAAGACGCGGTTTCACGAAATTCCAAGTTCCAGGGGTAGAAATGGAGGTGACACGGATTTCAACATGTTACTTTCCCATAACATTTTTATTCATTAGTTTAATAGGGGTGACTCTTACTTCTACTTGGGTAAGTCTAACGCCTGATACAGTGAAAATGGAAAGTTTGTAGTCGGTGTAGGTTCACATCGAGGACGTGAGCAAATCTACGATATGGCCACGACATATCAACTCTAACACCATAGATACCAAATATAGTATCTAAGATTGTTTTCTTTTTTCATACTGTGTTTTGTTCGAGCTTATTACTCTCCTGCAAAAAACTGTTTCAGCGTTACTTTGAATGGGCACGTATGTGCCTGCTCCGTGTGGTTAATGATAGTGTTAATGTATTTCTACTTGTTAGGTCCCGTACCGCACAGAATACCATTGATCTGCAGTACAGAAGCATCGAGAGCAACGACCAGTAATCTAAATTGAAAGTTTATCACATATTATAGGGCATTAACAATATTGTCGATTGTGACTTTGAGGAATTAATAAAAAAACACACAGAGTCATGAAATGTTCGTAGTCTCCAGCTCTAGCTGCGTCTCGTCCCCCACCATTCGGGCTGAGGCCACATTTAATTTTATTTTGATTAAAACCAAAGCTTCGCTTTGGAAGCAAGCTGCTAGGTTTGGTTACTCGGTTTAACAGCTAAAATATACCGGAGTAGTTTGCCCACAAATCGACCAACAGACAGACAGAAACACAGACACTTCGTAAATGATTCCTGGGACCTCAAAACCTGTAAGCCCGTTGAAATCTCGTAATCGAAAATTTCGACCTTCACAAAGCTTACTTACTTTACATTTACTTTAGTTTATCCAACGCCCGTCCGTGGCTGTTCAGCCATTCCAAGCCGAGTTTCCCAGTACAAAGCTATCCTTTTACTAACGCATAAAAATAAGAAAGCAAAAGAACATTGATTCAATGATGTATTTATCTTTAGCAATCATGGAGCAGCAATACACCCTCGCACCAATACTGCAATTCCATTGAAACCAAAGCTATTTCTCGGGAATACATAAAACATTAACTGCCTACACTGCAAAGTGTACACATCCATAACGCTCCAAAGTGGCGACCCCTTGAACCCGAGCTAAGAAAGTCGATCATTACCAGACACTTATGACACAATTACGCGTCATCCATTGCCAGCACTATCACCCATAATGATACACCTCCGAGTAATAGCGGATAACAATCCTACAAAAACAAAGAGGGCTTAATCAGGATTAATCAACGCCGTCATCGCAGGGCTGGCCAGACTGAGCCTCTGAAAGAATAACAGTATGTAACGTTACCGACATTCAGACTTAATGTGGAACGTGGATATTGGTCACCCCTGGATCCCCCTAAAATCAGTTTTTATTTAATTTAATTTACTACACAAGCCTATTCAAGTTGTGTAGGGCTATTTCACACAAAATATCGTATGGTACTTAGCTTAGGTTTTGCAAATTTTCCATTGTGTGAAATTTTAGTTCCCATTACTTTTCGCGATATCATTACAACACAAAAATTAAAAATACCTTAAGATATCAGTGAATGACATAGGCTTCTGCAACTTAAATAATATACTAAACCATTAGTAAATTGAGATAAAAGAGCCCCACTCAAATGATTTAGACAGCTACTGTTTATCTTACAAACATTTATTATAGACCTGCAATAGAGCACTGGCCCCTAATGAGTCCATAAGAAAAGAATAACGCAATGGCAGAAAGACATGGAATAAAATAGTTTTAGCAGGAGAAGCAATTGCTAGGTAGAAAAAGAATGGTCTCTGCTAAGACGATGGCCACTAACAAGGTTCCGAAATACATGAGCGAGATGGACAAACGAGAAAATACCCGCCTTAAGGTATCGGCCGCATGCGCCAGCCACTCTACCTGCCAAAGTCAGTGATGGCAGGGGCGTCTTCAAGTTAAACCCAGTACCCATTACCATGTGGTAAATCAATGAGGTACGTACCCGCAACAGCTGTGGCGCTACCTGATTGATATTTCATTCCTAAATTTTTGTTACTCAGACATTGAGAAAAAAAATCATAGTAACTTCACAGCAGTGGCATGCATAACACCCCCGACCCCCGCGGTGCGAGTATTGCTGGGGGGCGCACTTCGTCTTCCAAAACTAATATAATAATTTAGAAATCTACGTAATCAATAAAAATATTCAATTTCAATTTGTTATCTGTACTGACCACAATTTTACTATTGACTGTAAGAAAGATGAAATAATGAGAGAAGGTAAGGCGCACAAAAAATCTTGGGAGGGGGGGGGGGTGGCAGCAGATGCTATTTACGCTACTGCTTCACAACCATTACTATCATCCTAATTTACTTTGCAATAGAAGGGGTGAGGCACCCTAATTGACCAAATTCGCTGTTAGGGACCTTTTTATATTAATAAAGACGGACTTAGGGTGTGGGTGTGTTGGTATCCGTAACATTAGAAAAGGCTCCCTGCAGAGGCTCCAATTAATTGTCTACCGGATTTACTTCTAACCACCCTATGCCAGCAACCCTATTTTCGGGTAATAGTATTAACAGCATACACTATGCCTAATAATACTACAAAGTCTACTAAAAATAATTTGGGGAGGTTTAGGACAGCCTGCCACAATAGCAGGGATGTGTGAGAGTGAATGGGTGGGAGCATGTTTTTTGCTTTCCAATGTATACGTAGTATAAGGAAAGCTTTGTGATGGTCGAAATTTTCGATTCCGAGATTTCAACGGATTTACACGTTTTGAGGTCCCAGGAACCCAAAAAAGTGTTTTTTACGAAATGTCTGTCTGTCTGTCGCTCTGTCTGTCGCTTTGTCCGTCTGTCTGTGCGTCGACTTCCGGGCAAACTACTCGGTCGATTTTGATGAAATTCGGCATGTAGGTTCACAAAAATCATACCTCGGGACCATTTTTATTTTATTTTGGGCTAACTCAATTTGGGGGGTTTTTATTTTCAAAAAACTCATAAAAAACGTCTAAAAAAATTATTTCTCCAAAACGGCTCCAACGATTTCTTTTAAAATCACATATATTGTAGTTGTTATTAATGTTGACAAAATGCGGGGGTCGCTTGCCCCTTGGTAGTTTGCTTCTGGGGGTAAAAAAATAAAAATAACTAAATTTTAATGAAAAATGACTAAAAAATAATTTTTCTGTGAAACCTTTCTATCGATGATTTCTACCTTCAGGCATGTTTTAGGTGTTAAATTGAGTAACGAAACTGGACAGGTTGCTTTCCCAAAAAAATATTTGGTTTTGCACAAAAAATTATTTTTTGAAAAAATGATAGAAAATTCGCGCTCAAATGCATTGCGCGCCCTGCCATTATTGCTCTGTGTGGTAATTTGGTAATTTGTTGGTCTGACCTATCTAGAATTTACCTCACCTCCAGTGACGTCAGGTGGACAACCCCCCCCCCCTCCCCGAGATGCCCGAAATTTAACTATAGGAAAATTATGTACCATGAAATTACTCATTTTCTCTAGCTACTACTTTATAAATTGGAAAGCATGTTCGAGTAAACTCGAACCGGTTCTTTTGTTACTCTGTAGGAAATCACATACTATATTACATTATATATACCGAAAATAGGATGTCTAGAAGTGGAGAAGTACCTATTTAGCCATATGGGGCTTACGCCTATTAAAACCTATAATATTCATTA
This sequence comes from Psococerastis gibbosa, assembly GCA_963971405.1. Taxonomy (NCBI): domain Eukaryota; kingdom Metazoa; phylum Arthropoda; class Insecta; order Psocodea; family Psocidae; genus Psococerastis; species Psococerastis gibbosa. The sequence continues at coordinate 25,927,161 of OZ020484.1, forward strand.
AATGCTGTGGCACGACAACCCAGCCCCAGGACAAAAGAGTGCCTTGCACAGAAAAGACTGTCTTTTCGCTTATCCTCGCTCAAACTCGGTCCCCTATCTGTTCAATCGCCATTCCTCTTCACTACGAGGAGGTACCGATTAGAGATTTTCGCGTCTTCATCTCTGAGACGAAACGGCATTACTCAGTAGCTCAGCTTCTTTGAATACTACTACTAGCAGTATATTATTCTGTGTGTCTACCAGCATCAAAATTCTCCAAAGAAATGTACTAGCTTTCAAGTAATGAAAATTACCGTCATAGAGAGAGAGAGAGAGGTGACTGAAAAATAAGACGACAGCGACAAAATCGTCTTTGAGACGCTCGCTACAGGGTTCATCATCAGCATTTTGAAACTTGCAAATGCAAATTTATCCAAGAACCGTCACATGCATAAGTTATGCACCTAACTTTATTCCTCATTTTTAAAATTTGCACGACTGGCTGACAGCTGCAATTTGATTTAAAAGCAGGATGACGATTACAGAGAATGGCTTAATCAAACCCTTTTCAAATGTTGTATTTCTGAACTTTAGGGGAATTTGTTCAATTTTAGGGAAACCATTTAATGCTTCATTCGCAGTGTTTTCTATCAGCTACATTTAAACTGTCAGCTGACAATTCAGTATAATATGGAGTATTCATAATAGCCCAGAGTAGATCCCCTGAGAAATTGTGAAAAAAAAACATTAAATTATAGTAGAACGAAACCCAATGGAAATGGAAGATAATATGACAGACATTAAAGGAAAAATAAATTACGGGCGATCTGAGTTCGGGGGGTAGGTAGGGGTGGTTTTTAAGGGTGAAATATGGTAAATCTTCATTTCCGACAAAACTACAAGTCCTATGGAAAAACGTCAAATAGCAAAAAGATAGGTAATAAGAAGATTTACAACTTTAGTAATTACCATTTTTTCACATAACCTCAAATTTTATGAGAAAAATGCCCAAAACAAGGGTTTTGGCTTTTTATTTTTAACTTTCACAATAAAAAAAACTTTTACGTAAAAATTAGGGAAAAGTTACCTTTTTATGTTCTAAATACACTGTAATTTTTTTTGAATTAAAATATTAATTTTTTCCAACTAATTTTGACCATATATGGAAAAGGCATCCTAATTTTCAATCGAAAAATCTCACGTCAAAATGTCGATTTTTTAAAAAAATTTGGTGGGCTTTTTGTTCTTTGAAATCTCTATTTTCCGATGGTATAAAAAACAATATACCCTACTGTGCAAATTTTTCTTAAAAAATGCAAAAAACGTAATTGAAAAATGATGTCTTTAATATTCAAAATATAGTCCAGTCAATTTAGTCATCAAAAATTACAATAACTCGCATCTAATATTGTACCGAAATATCATTAGATTTTTTTTAAGGTTATGTAACGTTATTAAACATACTATTTAAAAACGAAAATATTAATATTTTTATTTTAGAGATGAATGACAGATATATAAATATAGAGCTTACTAAACTAAATTGACCGGACTATATTTTAAATATTGAAGACGTCATTTTTCGATTTCATTTTTTGCATTTTTTACGAAAATTTTGCACAGTAGGGTATATTGTTTTTTATACCATCGGAAAGTAGAGATTTCAACGAACAAAAAGCTCACCTAATTTTTTAAAAAAATCGACATTTTGACGTGAGATTTTTCGATTGAAAATAAGGATGCTTTTTCCATATATGGTCAAAATTAGTTGGAAAAAATTAATATTTTAATTCAAAAAAATTACGGTGTATTTAGAACATAAATCGGTAACTTTTCCATATTTAACCCTTAAAAGCCACCCCTACCAACCCCCCGAACTCAGATCGCCCGTAATTTAATTTTCCTTTAATGTCTGTCATATTATCTTCCTTTTCCAATGGGTTTCATTCTACTACAATTTAATGCCTTAAAAAAATTATCTACCCTGGGCTATAAACACAAACACTCTTTATGCTAGTACACAATATTTTAATGTTTAATAACTGTAAGGCTGCTACTCTACTGGTCGATTTTCCCGTCAAATGTGATTAAAAAGAGTCTGCTACCATATTATAACTTAATTTATAATAGATAAGTTAAGTATCAACATAATAGTATCCTTAAATTAAGTTATAATATGGTAGCAGACTCTTTTTAATCATATTTGACGGGAAAAGTGACCAGTGGAATAGCCGCCTAAGCAATTAAATTGAATTATTGGCGTACACGCATGCAAAACGTCCAACAAGCAACTCATAACGTGTATAAACAAAAAAAGGGAAGAATTGATACGGTACTGTAAAATAAAAGTAAACATATTAAATGACGCCATTAAAAAAGTCAGCAACAGCTATTTGTTCTTTTTTTTTTAAATTGTGAGCTAACTACAAAAAAAATTAAAAAAATCAATGCAAGAGCCACAATTTATTCTGCGAAAGTAATGAAGGCAGTAATTTATTAAATACTGGCCATTTATTCACGGAAGCGGGTCAGTAGCAGAAATATAGTAAAAGGAAATAGGTAATTTATTTTCCAATCCAGCTTCTAAGTGGATTTTTTTTTTTGGTGGCTAAAGTATCGGCTTATTTACTTGCATTACATGGAAAACGAATTTGGTTCAAGGGTTTTGCACAGATTCTGCAATGAGTGGAGGGTCGAAAAGAAATCTAATATTTCAATAATATAGTTCCAACAAATATGGGTCGAATAAAAATTACAAAGTGTGATACTAATTCAGATTCACAACATATACCCCAACATAATCAGTCTAAATAATTCTTCGATCGAAAAAATATTATATAGTTTAATGAGGGCCAATTAATGTTTCGTCAGTAAAACTTGGATTTAAAGTTTAAAGGAAAAAACCGTTGATGTTTCGAGGTTTGGTAATACCACAAGATTTCAAATGTCATGACGTGAATAATATACTTAAAATCATACTGGAATGGAGCCGGAAAGTATCAAATACAAAAATGACAAGGTTAATAGCAAAAAGTGGGAGCTGCCATTACGAGAGGCGAAGTAGACTGTCTAATGATTCACTGAAAACCATCATTATCCTCCAGTTTTAAATCATATAATGAGCTTTTAATTACAACTTGCTCACAAATATTTGTTCAGTTAAAAATGGCAGCCATTACACGCACCAAAAGCAACGGAATAAAATAATAAAATTAGGGACCAGAGTGCGCTGAACTGGGTATTAGAAAATCTGTTAGTCTTATAACTGCTACCCAACAAGTACCCAACCGTAGAAATTCATTACACTCTTTTTAACGGAGAGTTAAGGCGCTTCATATGATATTAGTTCGTAATCAAACCATTTCATAATTAAATAACTCTTAACTCTAACACATTAACATGCTTTAATATATTGCATCGTAATGCGAAAATATTGTCAAAAAATAGTATGTCAAACGGTAACCTTATAAAATCATTTGGTATGATTATACCATTAAATATATAACACTAAATATATAACACTTAGTGTTATAAATTCAATGATTATACTAATTCTGGAATAACTTGTGGAAACACAGTACTTCTTATCGGTACTTGACTTGCAGCACCCTGCAGTCCGACTGTTCTGAAAACAATGTGCATCCAATATAGATGGCTGTGTACATGATTGAAATTGCCAGTAACCTGTCAGACTTGCTGGTCTTATGGGACTTGGTAATTGTGTAAGGCGATTATAGAGTTGCTGGTAAAAGCTGTAGTGAGGTGGATAAAGATCTGGACTTTCTTAAATGAAGTCAAAGGTTCCATTTCACCACCTATTCACCCCTGTCTAGTTATAAATAAATTATTCATGAAAGGAAGGAAGAAAGAAGAAAATTATCTTGATTTGTCATATGGGCGAATTTCGGGCCTTTCAGGCCACCTTACAATTAACCCATAATCAAACTAAAAATATAATATAATATTAAAATACTAAAAAAAAAAACTAAAAGGCCATTATCACAACATTCACTCACACAAACGCATGAAAGTCGTGTCAAGCACCCTTAAATTTCTTTAAACATTTTTCATTTCTGATGGGACTGAGAGGCTGAAGCCAATATAATCAGGAGGTCCCCACATTCATATCATAGCAAATATCATGCGAACGAGAGAGTCCGCTATGAATGAATTGAGAGTCCCTTGATACCCTGAAGGGGGAGGGGGGGGGGGTATTAACAAGGTAAGAAGAAACAAAGAAGGAAGGAAGAAGAAAGAAGGAATAAAGAAGTAGAAGATTATACTGAATTCTAAGAAGAATATAAATTTGTAAAAGAATGTTGACAGACGGTTCTAGAAACAAACTGGTAATCATCAACATTAAAATGAATGGGAATCCACTTTGCAGTATTCAACACGTCACAATGTAGGGACTCTATAACATAACTTAATAAATACACCTTTGGTTTGCTTTACATTGTGACCACCATGCTCTTCCAATGGTAATGGTGCCATACCAGGCGATTTTATCAGAAAATCCAACTATTTGCGTCGTTAGAACTCCAGCACTTGCGATGGATACACAAGACGTGATATTTTCGGTGGTTTTGGGGTTTAGTAGCGAATTAAGCAACTTAATTTGTTTTCTTCCCATTGGATTTGCAGTAGAGTACTATGTGTATAAAGTGTACTATGTGTAGAAAGGTGACCGGTAGTATACTGGTGGAGGAATGGAATCGTTTTGACAGAGAACAGGCTCAGAGAAAATCGATGTTTAACGAGCAAATATCGCATAGGGTTATAATAAAAGACAACTTAATAAAATAATACACAAACAACACATAAAAAAATTGTATCACAACCGGTTTCGACTATTTGTATAGGTGAGCAGATAAAAACAATTATTGTAATTGTAAGTTTATTTATAACTTCCAATTACTTGTTTTTATTTTAAGTTTTTATCTTTGAAAATATTATCACCTGAGCATGACGAATAGTCGAAACCGGTTGTAAATTGATTTTATGTGTTTTTTTGTGTTTAATATATTATTAAGTTAACTTTTATTATAATGTGTTCGAAATACTACAAAGTTACAAGGGAGACAATGTCATATATCGTATAGGGGATGAAGAAACGTTTCAGCGCGCTCAAAGTCGCAAACGTTAAGAGCAATTACCGTTAATAATGTAACCAAACTATAAATATTACCATAACGCGCATGTCAACAAATTGAGGTTTGTATTTTTTGCCCGCAAGAACTCCCAGGCTTGCTTTTCCTCATTTGGACGCTACCTACAATTATATGCAATTACATTATCCACACAGCTATACAACATAATGACATGAGCATGGTCTAAGCAGCAATTAGTCAATGATTTCATCAAGGGATAGGGCAAAGAGCAAACAAGGCCTTCAATAGAGTAAGCATGTAATACCGACTAAATTCATGCCGCTTTTGATGGTAGCTTACTAATTTCAAAGGATTGCTTGACAGTTATTTCACCCTGATAATGCCACTTAGCTGAAACTGCCAGAACAGAGAGACTTTTTGTGGAATCCAAATTGATGCAGCGGTATCAAACAAATAAACCAAAATAATTTAAGGGGTACCGTACTCGAACTATGGACCTTCGCAATGAGCACCATTCCCCTCGTTTTCGAAAAAAAAAACAATTAACGTAGATAATGTAAAATAAATATAAAAAAATACTGGTTAGACTATACAGCTTTTGACGGGAATGAGAAAAAAATTAGTGGTAAACGCGGCGCCCCTGCAATATCATGATTATGCAATGGCTTGCTATTCCCGGTTCACTATTAAATTTAGATTTTTGTTTCACCCTTATTTCTGGAGTAACATTTAGAGGCGACCATGGTGTAGTATGTAGAGTGTTGCACCAACCGTCTGAAGGAGGAAGGTTGGATGGAGTCTCCGGTGAACTGCTGCCATAAGAAGATCAAAGCTACTAAGAGTGGTTTTTACTACTACTACTACTACTACTAAGAATGTCCTGAACGTAGACCCATTGGTCCCTTGTTCTATGCCAACGACCCCATGGATTTCGTACATTATTGCTTTCCAATTTATACGTAGTATAAGGAAAGCTTTGTGACAGTCGAAATTTTCGATTCCGAGATTTCAACGGATTTACACGTTTTAAGGTCCCAGGAACCCAAAAAAGTGTTTTTTACGAAATGTCTGTCTGTCTGTTCGTCGATTTCCGGGCAAACTACTCGATCGATTTTGATGAAATTCGGCATGTAGGTTCACAAAAATCATACCTCGGGATTTTTGTTTTAATTTTGGGCTAACTCAATTTGGGGGGGGGGGGGGTTATTCTCAAAAAATTAAAAAAAAACGTCTAAAAATTATTTCCCAAAAACGGCTCCAACGATTTCCTTTAAATTCACATAAATTGTAGTTGTTGTTAATGTTGATAAAATGCGGGGGGTTGCTTGCCACTTGATAATTTGCTTCTGGGGGTAAAAAAATTAAAATGACTAAATTTTAATGAAAAATGACTAAAAAATAATTTTTCTGCGACACCTTTCTATCGATGATTTCTACCTTCACGTATGTTTTAGGTGTTAAATTGAGTAACGAAACCGGATAGGTTACTTTCCCAAAAAAGTATTTGGTTTTGTACAAAAAAATATTTTTTTTAAAAAAATGATAGAAAAGTCACGCTCACATGCATTGCGTGCCCTGCCAGTATTGCTGTGTGGTAATGTGTTGGTCTGACCTATCTAGAATTTACCTCACCACCAGTGACGAGTGATGTCAGGTGGACACCCCCCCCCCTCCCCGAGATATCGGAAATTTATCCATAGGAAAATTATTTACCATGAAATTACTAATTTTCTCTATCTACTAATTTTGAGAAATTGGAAAGCATGTTCGAGTAAACTCGGACCGGTTCTTTGTATTGTTTCCGTATGCGTTTTTGGTCATTGGCAAACTGGTATACGTCCTTGATGTCAACCTACACCGGTTACAAGCGATAATGGAGAAGCTGAGGCAAGCTTACCATTGACGCAGTGAAACAGGCGAAAGCATGACTTAACCAAGTACAGATACGAGTCAGTGGTTCTTACTAAGTAGGAGTAATCATTCCTGCGGGTAAATGCTACCCACAGTTAAGCTTGGGTCTTAACGACAGTGGAAAGTTACAGTAACTACTACTGCTGAAAATGGCGGCTATATTTTTATAATTATTTAGAATAAATTGCATAATTTTAATTTATTACATTTATTAATGATGTTTACATCAGAAACACTGCATGCATGTGGAAGACTTGTTCCCATACCTCGTAAAGTCGAGCTAACGACTGTTACGATGTAAATGATAAGCATGTCTGAGCTTTTTCTAATTTCCTAAGAAATCGTTTTCGGCTACCATGAATGCTATAATTTTCCCCACCCCAGAAAGAATTGGATTATTCCTGGAACAATTGATTTGCCCAGACTGTGCAGAAAGTACACTAATAGCGTGAATAATAAATAATAAAATTTATATTCCCCTACAAAAAACACTACATGCTACATAAGACGTAACCGAAAAACAACCTTATCCTTTTATTGTACAAGCGACTTTGCTGAACATAATACATGCTAAACAATGTTTGTCTGGCGGTTTTAGCGCACGATTTTGACTTAAGCGCATAAGAGACTCATTAAGGGAACACAATGAGGAAAGCGTGACGTGCGAGAGTAAAAGACATGGCGGAACAACCTTCAGGGCGACGAAAAAGGACTATGTTCCAATTAGTAGCGATGAAAACTCATATGGGAAAAGGACGCAGTGACATGTAACCTTTTCAAACCACAACTCAGGCACGTGAAGACATGGGCAGGTGCAGTGATTAGTTGCAAGGCTTCCAGGACAGTTGTGTGTCTTGCACTGAATAACCGACTCTTCTGGTGTAACGATAGTACGATACCTATTGACATTGACTAGAAATATACAGCACCCATAATTAGAACGAAAGTAAATTGTTGGAAAGAAGAAACGCAGTGGTACGACGACCTATTGGGGGCATAGGCATGAGGACTAGTAGAGGACCCTAGCGCTCGACCACTACTCTACTTGGGATGATGTGGTCACCAATATGCTTGGCAAGGTAAGGTTGGGATTGACCCAGACCCGATGTAAGAATTTTTTCCATCTAATAACAATGGATCCCCGCTGCATATACTTTATCCTTTTTTTCCTCTCTTTCTCTCCCGTTTTTCTTCTAGATTTAATTTTAAGTAGCTATTAATATTACAATCTGTTTTAGGGTTAGCATGAAAACAAGACTTTATGGTCTTCTATATAGGCCTTTTGGTATTTCAAAAAAGTAGTTACAATTCAATCGATTTTGAGTCTCGAACGTTCATCTTACGTTTCATTACCATCTGGACTATGCCGAACTCTGATTGTTTGGAAATCACCATAATTATGAAAATGATAAAAAAGCAAAATTACTGGGGAAAATTACAGATTATTAGGATGGGTGCCAGGGTTATAGCAGCTTCTGAATATACCCCAATTGTTCCTGCAGGCTTCTCCAACTTAAACTGTGGTTCAAAATGTAAACAGAACAATTATAGAGTAGCACGTTGCATTCTAAAATTTTCCTGTTTATATTTAAGTTTAAGTTATTATCATAGAAATACATTAACTGGAGCGGCGGGAGCCATAATTTGCCTAACGAGGCACCCGTTAACCATAAGCTAACTATCAGAGATAAGTACCAACGCAAAAAATATTCGAAAGTCTTACACATTGCAGGATAGCAGAACGGATACCTGGACCCGGTCAAAAACTCTGTACTTAGCTTGTGCAGGCTACACTTATCACTGGGTTTCCCCGCCAAATTGCGTACTTCTCTTGTACAGGCTACACTAGCAGCCATATTGACAACGGTCTGCAGCCACAGGATGGTTATTATCAATAATTCGAAAATTACAAGAATATACAGGGAATTTTTATGATTTCGGATGAAGAAATTGATTACGTTGATGAATCGCTTATTATCTCCCTAAATTAAATCAGCAGCTATAGCAGGAACGGAACAGGATAACACCCGGGAATAAGTATAAATTATCATCAATAAACCTCAAGGAATGTAAATTTACTTACGCGAATTAAAGCGGGCAAAAAATTAAAATAATAGTTGTTTTAGAAAAGAGATTAGTTGTTGTTCATTGTTGCATATGCTAGGCGTAGATGGCTAATTTTTTCCAGACTCAATTGTACCAACATGACATACGTTGAATTTCGTCTGTTTTGGGTTTTGGATAGGGTTACTTCTAATACCGTACTCAATCGGTTTAAATAACTCTCCGGGTAATTTATTATTTTCCTTTATTGTTACAATCGGAGGAACTTCTATGCAACCCCATCTAAGTTTTCAACTTAATGTAATAGTATAATATTCCCATTTATTTCATACGACAGCTTGAAATATATGGACGCCATTTTTCATTCGTACTAGCTACTACTAAAAGTCCCAACTGTACAATGATGTGAGGACGTTATTCCATGCCAGATTAACGCTATAATAAGCTCCGATGAATTACGCCTTGAAATAACTATGTGCCAACCTTGTTTATAAACTACCACAATCTATCTGCCATTTCGAAAAGCGTAGCAATAGAGACAGTTAGACCACCTTATTGGTACTCGCAAAGTATTACCTCATGCTCAATGTACGATACTACAAGATGATACATAAACAAACACGGCTTTCCACAATACTCACGGCCTCGGATGGCGAATGTCATCGTTGGGTTAACGATTGATGCATTGCATTCGTGGTTCGTAAAATAGCATTTTCAATGGTTATGGGAATCGTGAACACGACCAAAAGACCTAAGGGTCACATCAGTTAAGTGAAAGGGACATGTGTATTGATCTAATGCTTCAGTTTAAGGTTACGAAATAGGCGTGCGTAAGGGACGAAGATTTGTACCATTTTAAAGGGAACCTAGCCATTTTCCTGCTTTCGGCCTTGGGAACTGCTTCGAGTAAATATGATGGATTTGGTCGTGAACCGATTTGATTGAAACAATTTTAGCCGGCTACATATTCAAACAAGCGGTGAAAGTAAATGGGAAAATAAGAAAACTAGGATAAGCTCTTATTACACGCTCATGGTCAGCAATTTTCTGGAGGTAAGTTAAAATTGCCCATGGTTTTATGATATAGGCAATTTCGGCATATTGATTTGCTAAGGGTGCGTTCACGATACGTCTGGTAGTGACAACAGGCAGCTGAGGATAACTGACAGTATAGATACATAATCGTTCTATGTAAATGGCATGGATGGATGGACGCTGACACAAGCTGTGGAGAACAAAATAAGTGCATTTGAAATGTGGATATAGACGAATGCTGCGCATATCCTGGGGAGATCGTGTCCCTCATGCTGAGGTCCTGAGGTGAATGGAAACCGAGTCACTGCTGACGGTTAAGAAACGGAAACTAGCATAATTGATGAGGAACGAAAAATATCGCCCTCTGTAATTAATAATCCAAGGGAAAATCCTGGTTGAAAAACCTGATGCAGAGGTTTGGCATGAACACGACTTCCCTTTTCAGAGCAGCAGTCACCAAGGTCAATTTTCGATGCAGGAGACACTTAAAAAAGAAGAAGCATTATATCTACATATTCTTGAGCTCAGAACGTCCCTTATATGATTAATTGCGAAAATTATAAGAGGGAGACATGATTGAGAGGGGTTAAAGAGAGCAGCAGCGGCCAACAGGGAATAACCGGTGACAGAGATAGGGGCTCCATATATCAAATCCAGATACGACCACAGCACTGAGCTCACTTGGCCACAACCACACTGCAGCGGCCGCAAAACAGCCCCAGTCTCTAGATATTTTGATAGGTCCTACCATCATCTGAGGGATGAAGACAAATTAGACATGCCATACAATTAGGGTAGCTTGAGCGTAAAATAAATACCTCGCAATGAACAAATACCACACAAGGTTAGATTATCCCGAAAATTTAAACAGGTCTTATAGAACAGTCGGGTAATTAGTCCGCTTTTTGAAAACGCTCGTAATTTTTACAAATTTTTCATAAGAACATTTTCATATATTTGCGACTATTTATTTCGTCCAAAAAACAGCAGTTATCATTTGCATACAAAATAATTCGAAATTTCAACCTTGCCTTTTCTGTTTTTGCTACGGCTGCTAATGGTTTTTTAATTGTATTTTTGTATTATTGGAGTACTTTCTATAGGTGAAACTTGTGCATAACATAACATGCAAATTCCATTCATTGCGACCTACTTTTAAGCGAGTTTTTTTAATTGTATTTTTTCTCGACGTGACTCATTTGGAAACTAAAATTAAAACATTGAAGTCCATTATTGCGTTAAACTAGGATCGTATTCAATAACATTAGATCAATAATTGATAATAACATGGATCAATAACATTTACATTTTTAGACAACTTACACAATTTTGAAGAAAATACAGATTTCCATGTTACAAAACTTCATACGCATTTGATGAAAAACAGACAATTGGGCACTGACACTAAGTCTGAGGGAAATCTTAAAGACACTCCCTTAAATCATTGAAGTCATTCGAGTGCCAGGCATGTGTTAAGGTACAATAAAGTAACTGACAAGTCCTTTGTGCCGGCTAAGTCAAGTTTGCCTCCTTGTCTACACTACAGTACGTGCTGTTAGCAATCCACAACACTGCTGTCATGCAAATCATTAATAAGACTATTCGCTGACACCCCAAACAAAAAGATTTATCATGCCCGTATATATCCATTTGATTAGCTGTCAGACAGTCAAGTCATTGGATGTACGTTATCTAATATATAGATTGTCGTAAAACATGTATTGAGGTGTGTGTAATAAAATTATTGAAGAATGAAGACATTCTTGCCTGCAGTATCGCTCATCTCGGACCAGTGGGGGGCCTACTGGCAAATCATGACCAACACCTGACCACATCATGTTCAAGGTAAAGCGTCCATACACCTTGTTTGATCGGGTGCATGGCGGGGCACTGCCTTTTTCAAATTTATTATTTGTTGTTGGAAACGAGCGGTAGAACACTATTCCTTTGATGTGATCGCGCAGTACTGATTCCGCAAGACTTGCAATTATTTGTTGAATGTATTGCAGGACAGGTTGGCTGTCCGAGTTGTTGTGTAGATTTTTTTTGTAGTTCAAATCAGATGAGTGCCTGACGTGGGAGTCTAGACTCGTGGGTTCAGCGGCTGGATATATAACTCTATTACCCCTGGCTTTTCCTTACACAGAAATTACAGAATCAAGAAAAATCTGGACTTGGCGGGATTCGAGCCCACGATCTATGCAACTTACATTTCGGTTAACAAGGAGGTTGCCTCCTCAGCCCATGTCAATTTAATAAATCAATAGTTTTCCTTTCATGTGGAAAGTGCTATTGTTGGAAAACCTGCTGCCGTACTTCTAGGGCTCGGTCGTATAGCGTCCATTAATAAGTCTGTAAGGGTCCAGTGGAAGAAGGCATTATAAAACCCCCAAGATATCACCAGGGAAAAATGTTACACCCAACGCTAATAAAATAGAATAGATGGCGGCCTAACCATAAGCTGTTAGATGGTAGAGCAGCCGTTCGGGGCTAAAGCTCGCCTAATATAAAGACGTTTTTATTTCATTTTATTCATAAGCTAAGTATTGCCAATAGCGGGCAAATATGGGAAAATGTCAAAGGAAATCAGTGTATCATACATTGATATTATTGTTTGTTTCATAACACTGCTCAATATTCAATACATAATGTAACTCGAATTGAATCGAATGAAAAAACAAATTCTTACGTGACAAAATGGCGGTCAAGATTTGCGCCAGGAAATAGGCGCCTAGTTTCCATGGCACAGGGTTGCAGTTTAGGTTGTTAGGCGGTCACAGCAGGAGCGCCCATACCCAACACCCGGTCGGACAGTGATTTATCGGAGGTTGTTGTGGTAGCATCAGGAGGTCCCTGCCTCATTACGGCCCTGTCCGGCCATAATAATCTTGTAACTTGGGTGCCATGGTCTTGTTATAGCTCCAACTTTACTACTTTATCCATAATTCACTGGCATTTTGACTGTTAGTGTGAGAAAATTGGACTTGGACCAATAGTTAGTGTTTTCAAGTTATTATTATTATTATTTATTTCATTTCTTCTTAAATTCAAAAATAAATAAGCAATTTAGAGAATGTCTCCGATTGACATTAGTCGCCTCAATATGGAACTTTAATACTTTGTGTTCGGTTACGACACGTCTCCAATCTCACGGTGTTCAGAGACTCGCACAAGTACAAGCACCTTGACATCGAGCTTGAAAACGAATACTGACCGACACCGGTCAGACTAGTATCTGTACCAAAGTCATGCTGTCACCTGTTTCGTTGCGTCAATGGTAAGCTTGTCCATTATCGCTTGTAGCCGGTATGGGTTGGCATCGAGAACGTATACCAGTTTGCCAATGACCAAAAAATCTTGCTTGGCCTATTGAGTAAGTGTTTGCCATGCTTAGATCCTCAAAACCACTTATTGGGACGCAAGGATAATGGGAAACACAAAATCCCGAAATTTTATGGATCAGTGCTCGAGAACGGTCAGTGGAGGGCAAACAGGGAGGTGTACGAGTTATATGGCGAACCAACCATAATAGCCGAGTACAAAAGAATCAGACTTTGGTGGGCAGGCACTTGGAAAGGATGCCGGGCAGGAGATCGGCGAACAAGGCCTCGACAGAGAAGCCAGATGGACGCCGTAGCCGGGGAAGGCCGAGTCTGCGATGAAAGGAGGGAGTGGGCGTAGATCCCAGGGAGCTGGGGATACGAGGGTGGAGGCGCCTAGCCCAGGACCACGCCGAATGGGGAAATGTTGTCGACTAAGCCCGAAGTCCCGAACCCTCCATGGGCTGGAGAACTACGGCGGCGTAAGCGTAAGTAATATACCCTAGTCACTAGTACTACAGCTGCAGATGGGTCTAGTCAGAAGGTCATTATTTGGGACTTCGGAAAAAAAAAAAAACAATATTATTAACTAGTACTGCTGAACCTGACTGATAAGATGACATTATTGAAAACCAGTGCTCGCAATTTCCACACAACTAACGCATTAAATACGGTAGACTCGTACTATATAATAATGACTCCAGTTAATTAAGATAACGCGATTCCTGATAACAAAAACAGTAATAAAAACAAAATAACATAAAAATCATCAAGTACTTAATAATAATGTTGTAACATTGAATGGGAATTACCGCCATTTGCATCCCATGCTATTTCTCTAAGTCGACGACAAATAAAATTAACGATAGGAAAACTAATTAAAATTGTTGATGGATTTGTGTAGCCAGTTATAGATGCGCGCGCAGAGATACTGCGTAAGGCCCGATTGAAAACCGCTGCCCATGTTTAACTTGTCTAATTGGAAGCACTGACAAATTGTAGGTCCAACACAGGTGATAAATAATGCATTTTAATAGGACTGTGTGAGTATGCAGATGACATCTTCGCATTCCCCGAACAAGTTGAGAAGAAACTGGTTGAAAATTTAGAGGTACAGGTACAGTACAATCATTCAGAAAAAAAACTAGTTGGCAAATGCGAACATTTACAGAAACGACAAAAGTCTATATACATTGTCCACCTGAGTAAATGCGGGGTTTTACTACAAAATCAGGTCTGCAACAATGCAATGATAATGCACCTAAATCATGTGACTTTGCTCCGGAATTGCAACATGTATGAAGGGATAAGTAATTGGAAAATAAATTAAATAAACCTGTTGATTGGTTGGGTGGGTTGCACCAATGTTGCATTTTATCTCTAAAATTATTATATTTATTCATTCGCCAGGCTTGTTTCGACTAAATGAGGCGATAAACCTAACACTGTGGTTCTTTAATTATCGGGGGAAAAAGATGTTATCGTCATGCGCATTGCCTTGCTCTGTTGTTGTAGGCAATATTTTCGAACATTGTGGCAATGTTTTTTTTTTATTTCAATATTTCACAATAGTTTTCTGTGTTGATAGCGATAAAATTACTGTGGCTTCTTTTGTTGAATTTTATATAGAACAGTATGTACCATAATTTCTCGAGTGTTCTAGTTAGTACGTCTGGGTTAATGGTTGTGGAAAATTCCAAAGTTAACAACTGGCTAGTGAACGCTTTTATTGTACTGTATTCGAACAATTCTTAAGATTATATTATTATTATATATAATATAATATATTAGTATATTATAATTTATAAACATAAAGAAGTAAAACAGCAAGCTAAACATAAAATTGTACAATACAAATACATCAACGGTTTTTTGCCTTTGGCTAGGCAAGCAGCGATAAATTTAAGATTGGCTAAAACTACCCCCTAATGTGCTTGCAGTACGGTGTAACATCCTTTGACAGGAAAAGCACTAGTTTTCTCATTTTAAAACTGTCTATTCAGGAAGCTATATAATATTTTATTGGAATAGCTTTTGATGGGCAATGGTAAACCATTGAATCACCTCGTGAGCAGGGCGCACGAGGTTTAACTATCAAGACACATATTACGACCAACTATAGACGTCGTAAAAGGTATATTGCATAGCCCACCAGACATAGACTTAATAGACTATATCGGCCACCAAAGGCAAACTGCAAAGTGGAAGATGCTTATGCATCTGATTTACGAGACTTGGACTTTTATCGCTCGACTGTTTGTTCGCCAAGTTAATTGAAGGATGATCGTGAGCGCTGTTATTTGCATTCCAGTCAATTCTCAGCTAATTTCCCAAAGTACTAGCTGTCGCCTGTAGCTTTTCTTGGGTAAGGTTCGAAAATTGGCGCGAAAGTAATTGGGTTAAAAGTTTCGACGGCTATTATCTTGTTCAATGCATGCAGGAACAGCTGTTTTTGACAGCCGGGTTTTTTATTGGTTTTATATAATTTATGTCATAAAGGAATTTGAATTTGATGGAAAACTATGAAAAGGAAGTTCAGTAAATTGCACATCAGTGAACATGAGAACATCTGATAAAGCGTTTATTCCACCGACGTCAAAAGTTCACTATTGACGTGTTTGACGTGGTAGCAGACATTAAAGACAGTGTAAAAATGTTTGCTACCAAGTCAATATCAGCAATATTTTGACTATTGACGTCGGTGGAAAGCGCCTTAGTGTTGCTTTCAGGTAATCCTGGGAAGACCGGGAGGAGGCTTTCGAGGGGCATCGGTGCAGAGTGAAACCAAGATGTAGCAGCCGGAAGAGCCTGGGGTAGGTAGCCCACCCCTGAGCATGTAGCGGAAGAGACAATGACGTGGGTGCAAAGATGAGCTGAGTTGATATGCATTTCAACACTTCTCCTAGTTGTACGTCAGAGGGTTTTTTCCACCGTGCTGCCGAGGTAGCTTCATTCTACAAGATAATGCTAGTAGAAACCATTTATTTCCTTCAGAGAACTATCCTGGGACCTCAGCATTTTTCAGGATGGTCGTGTCATACCCGGCTGTTTTATTTTAATTTTCCGACTGTAGCTGAGCGTTAGGGCTTAACTGCGAGCTACTAGCGGGGTCACAGGTGGCGGATAGTGATACGGCCACTAGATATAGTGGTTAGCTGCGAATATACTGAATAAGCAGTCCCCGACCATGCAGTGGCGATGGTGGAGGTTGAGGTGGTAAGTGCACTGGGCAATGCACTTACTAACAAATCCCTCACAGATCTTAGAAACCATCGTGACGTGGCGAGTAACACCGCCACTAAATAGGTGTTGCCCCCCCGCGCTGCACGAAGAGATGGACAATGGATACAACGGCGTTGGAGGAGATGCAACTTCAACGGCTGAGTATGCAGAAGATCCTCTCGGAACACAGCATAGCCTAAGGGGAAGAGAAGTGAGAGTCTCTTGAAGGCGATGTCAGTCGGCAGCAGGGCTGTCATCCAACTCAGTGGCGGAAGAGCCCTAAAGGGCCAACGGCAATGAGCAACACACGAATGGTGTACTCCGAAGGGGCGGGTGAGACTCCCAGCCGAAGAGAAGGCGATCACCTAGGGGCTGGGTACCCCGAAATCAACACCCCCATCCTCTGGCAGAGGTTGGGCGTAAGGCCGACGACCTAACACCGTAAAAAAACCCAAGTTGCGATGACTCAAGACACGCCTCGGAACAACTATACCGGAACTAGACGACGACCCCCGCAAAACAAACGAGCTTCCTTGGAATTAAAACTGGCTACGTGGAACGTAAGGACAATGCTAATGCCAGGGAAGATGCAAGAAATAGGAAGAGAAATATTGAAATATAATTTCGACATTGTAGCAGTACAAGAAATAAGGTGGAAAGGCCAAGGAGAAATCAGGAAAAGTGACTTTACAGTGTACTTCAGTGGTAACCAGGATAAAACAGGACAGAGAGGAACTGGCTTTTTTGTGACAAAGGGAGCAAGAGGGAAAGTAATAGGATTTGAGCCCATCAGTGACAGAATATGTAAAATTCGTATTAAAGGAAAATTTAGAAATATAAGTATACTGTCTGCATACGCGCCAACCGAAGAGGCAGATAACGACGAGAAAGAAGCCTTCTACGACCAGATGACTTATTCCATTGAGAACATACCACAATATGACATCACTGTAGTACTAGGTGACTTCAACGCGAAGATCGGAAAGGAACCATTTACCCAAACAACATGTGGCCTCTTCTCAAAACATCAAACTACAAATGAAAACGGTAGACTCCTGATTGGAATGGCAGCAGCGAACAAACTTGCGGTGATGAGTACCTACTTTCAACACAAAAACATACACCTAGGGACATGGACGATCACTGGAACTACAGAGACGAATCAAATAGACCACATCCTAGTATCAGCTAGACACGCATCGTCGGTAATAGATGTGAAGACCTGCCGAGGACCTAATTGTGATTCCGACCATTTCCTAGTTAAAGCAGTGATGAGAGAGAAACTGTCCAACGCCCAAAAAAGAAAGCCAAAAGAACGTACGGTGTGGAACCAAGAGTTATTTAAAGTACAAGATGTAAAAGATAATTTTCAACGTGAGATACGAAATAAGCTGCAAGAACAAAGAGAAGAAAGAGCAGAAGACGAGAATGTAAATGATATAAACCATAAATGGGAACAACTTAGAGAAGCATTGACAACAGTGACTAGAGACATTATTGGAGAGAAAGAGCGCGTAAGAAATGAGTGGTTTGATGATGAATGTGTACAAATAATACAACGGAAGAATGAAGCCAGAAAGAGGAAATTACAAAGAAACACCAGGTCGGCCCAGGAAGAATATGATGAACTCAGAAGAGAAGCAAACCGAGTATGCCGCAGAAAGAAGAAAGAAATGATTAACAAAAAACTAGAAGAAATAGAAAACAAAAGGCAGCAAAATCAGACCAGGAAATTTTATAAAGACACAGACTGGTTCAGGAAAGAATACAAGGCGAGACTAAGCGGTTGCAAAGATAAGAATGGGAAACTACTTGGCGAAGAGGAGAGTATTATGGAACGATGGACCGAGTACTTCAAAGAACTACTCAACAAAGAGAGCGACACTACACCAGAAGAAGAACCACTACCACAAACTGCGGAAATGCTTATACCCCCACCAACACTAATAGAGGTAGAAAACGCCATAAAAAGGATGAATAACTATAAAGCACCAGGCAAAGATGGCATCACCAGTGAAATACTAAAATACTCTGGGTCAGAGGTTGTAAAAGAACTACATGACATTATTACAAAGATCTGGGCAAACGAATGTATGCCGGAAGCATGGCAAACAGGAACTATAGTACCGATTTACAAGAAAGGCGACAAGTTGGACTGCAATAACTACAGAGGAATTACACTCCTTAATACTGCCTACAAGACTTTCTCAAATCTTCTATTAAGAAAAATCTCACCGTATGCAGAAGAAATAATAGGCGAGTACCAATGTGGTTTTAGACCAGCCAGGGGAACTGTTGACCAAATCTTCGTTGTACGGCAAACTATGGAAAAATGCTACGAGCATAATACGGACCTACACATGCTCTTTGTGGATTTTAGACAGGCTTTCGATTCTATTTGGAAAGACAGCCTATATAACACAATGATCCGACAAGGAATACCAAAAAAACTAGTTAATCTAGTAAAAATGACTATGGAAAACGCCAGAGCCAGTGTAATAATAGACGGACGATGTGGAGAAGAATTCCCACTCGGCAGAGGGGTACGACAAGGAGACGCCCTCTCAGCTACACTGTTCAACCTGGCACTGCAAGCAGCGTTACAGAATATAGTAGAGAGTGGGACAATTGTATACAAGTCACAAATGATCTGCGCATATGCGGATGACATAGTCATAATCACTAAAAATAGGAAGCAACTAGGAGAGATACTTGCTAGACTATGTGTAGAGGCGAGTAGAGCTGGACTAGAAATAAATGTCTCAAAAACTAAGTATCTAGTAATGTCAGCGTTAGAAAGGAGACGGAGAAGTGACAACCTGACTGTACAAGGAATGGCTTTCGAGAATGTAAAGAGCTTCATCTACCTTGGTGCAGAAGTAAACAATCAAAACAAAACTAGCGCAGAGATAGACAGAAGAATAACAGCAGCCAATAGAGCATATTTTGCCAACCTAAAATTGCTCAAGTCAAGACTTATCTCTAGAGCCACAAAACTACGAATATACAAAACCCTTATAAGACCAGTTGCAACATACGGATCGGAAACCTGGAATCTCACTGTAAACGATGCCAACAAACTACGTGTACTCGAAAGAAAGATAATAAGGAGGATATATGGACCCCTTTACGAGTACGGAGAATGGCGTATAAGACACAACGCTGAAATCGACGCCGCTCTCAACGGAGAAGACATAGTAAGGTTCATTAAAGCACAACGATTAAGGTGGCTGGGACACGTTGTAAGGATGTCTGAAGAACGCATGCCACGAAAAATGTACAAAGCAAGCATGACGGGAAGACGACTGCCAGGACGGCCAAGAAACCGCTGGAAGGACGAGTTAGAGAATGACCTTCGCGAGTTGGGAGTCTCCAGATGGTGGAGCGTTGTGCAAAACCGAGAAGAATGGAGGAGTGTTGTCGAGCAGGCCAAAGCCCACCAAGGGCTGTAGAGCCGGAAGAAGAAGAAGAAGAAGACTGTAGCTGAGCCCTTTTTTCGTTTAGGACTCTCGCAGTGTTACGTAAGTAAATTTGTTGTTACTGAAGAAAAAGGCCTTTCTCCTTCACTGCGCACCAAGCAGTTCTCTTCTGTATAGAACACTCGCAGTGCGCGAGGATGTTACGTGAGAAAACACGTTGTTACTGAAGAAAAGAGCCTTGCATGACGCATCCCACGCACTAGCGGAATCGCGCCCCTGAGACAGGAGCAAGGCTGCCGTGGAAGATAGCACAGAACACATGAGCGCCCGCTGACCCCAGGCGGCGCGGACAATGCCAAGGTGGCGACCCCGGCAGGTTTATGAAGACACCTCTGATAGGCATCTTCGTCACCTATGTTTAAATACGTCAACAAGTACCACGATACCATCCCGGGTAGTACGTTTACAAGACCGAGGATTTGTCAGAGGCTGACACGTCTACAACTTCGCAAATGAAAGGAGAGGTGCGCCATGGATTTGCGAACGCTGTTTATGTAGCAGCAGAAGAAAATGTGCAGGGCAATGTGGGCTGATAGTCATCCTGTGAATGTTTATAGTTTTTGTTCAGCAGTCGCGGACAGTCTACTATTGTACGGAGGTTGTGTCCTGGTCTCCTTATATTGCTCCTCCTGCGAGTGGTGGTCTTCACACTCAATAAGGAGACAACCTTAGAAAATACGAGGGGTGGTCCAGAAGTTCGTAGCCTAGCCTAGAAGGAGATAAGCCTTGCCTTATGATTTAGTGTGTTCTTAATGAAATATGAAATAACTTTTTAAGCCATCCAAAAAAAATAGGAGATAGAAAATCCGTGTATTTATCAAGAGTCTAGGCACAATGTGAATTAAAAAGCTGTGCCCCCTCAAGCTGAATGTGAGATGGGCACATCCTCACCAAATGTTTTTAGACATGCTGACAAAAGGGTCATTTACACCAGCAGCATTAAATAATGGCTAAGGGTCTATTCTAAGCCATTACCGAGCATTATCATAGATTCATTATGGAATTCAGTCAATAGCTCACACTAGCGAAATACATCACAGCCACCAAATAAATAAAAATAATATATTGACGATAATAAAAGGCGTTATATAAAAAACTTTGCTGAAAAAAAAATCCCCTAACCCATTTCTATTGTGTATGGAGAAAGAAAGCATCACCACCCAACGAGCCACTTCATTACCTTCACAAAGAGGAACAACTCACAATCTATAAAATACATCGCAATCTGCAATGAGATTCAACACCACAGGCTGCCATACATACAAAACCTTCGTGACACAAGAGCCCGTAAAGAAACCTAATGAAATAAATATATAGCCAGACTAATACGCCATTGAGTACCCTACAGAAACAGCTCGCAATAATGCACAGGCATGGGGCTAATGGAGACCACCACTACATGAAAGAAATGTACACTCATATTGTTGGCGGACGGACATCGTCTTTAGTAAAGAAAAAGAAACAAGACGTCCACCATTTTATGTCTTTTAGCATTAACAAAAGCAAGGCATCGTGATGAATTTTATTTTTTAATAAGCGCCGCAGTCTTGAGTGGCTGCGTGTTTCGCTTACGGGCCAGCCTAGACGAGTCGTGCTCAGCTCAGCCAGTGACCCAGTAGAGGTATAAGGAGCTCCCTCATGGGGGATATCTTTACAAACTAAGGTAAAAAAAAGTTGTTCACGTCTTTACGGGGGGAATCTTAACAAGCGATCTGATATTCATGGTATAATCAACCAATTAAAGAATGAAGGCAACTAGGGACTTTGCTGCTAAATCGACACTACAACAATATACCCAATTTACACTTAACCGCATAATATTATTGTTTGCAAAAAATTAGTGCAAAATTTTGCTGCAGATCATCATCAGTATGTATGTTTTGTTTAACGAAGTTGGTTCTTATCAAAATTTCTACGGTCATTTTACAGGAGTTTGCAATTTCACATGTGTATCTATATAATCATCATGTGGTGTCGGCTGGTTAAGGTTGAAGCTCTGAAAGGTTGAAACTACTCACTGAACAGAAATTGACTATGAAAACATGAATAAAGGCAGAGCAGTAACTAATCGAAATGTTTATGTTACAATTTATTTATCATAGCCTGACCAGACATGAAGTACATCATGACACCATAGTAGAAGGCACCGTTGAGAACACTAATGCTATGAGCCGAACAAGGAAGTAAAAGCAGAAAACTTCAAGGAAGATATTATATTTTTTTGTTTTTTGAAATATTTTTCCACAAATTGCTTAATAGGAATATTTTCAAAATTTGACCTTGTCCCAAATGCGTTATGTTATTTTTGCTAGTAAAATTGCTAGTATATAGATGATTATTACTCTAAATTTGTTGAACTTGCGTTGCTAACTGATTTGTCCAGTGAGACAACTATTCATGAATTGATAAATGTTCTCAGCTACAGTAAGCAAACATACAAGAACGAAACTTTCATTGAATTTTAGTGTCAACCACCCCGAGAACCAAGATCATAAACAATTTACTATTATTATTATGAAACGTTAACGTACTCCTGTATAACATTAAACAAGCCAAAAAGGCTCACTTATGCCCAGCAATTACTTTTTTTTTAGGAATGTTGAAGAAATTTAGGGAGGGGTGTCTCCCTTAGCTACGCTGCTATTGCTGAACTACCACTTTTCCTATTTTTTTTTTTTCAAAAATTACTCGCACCCCCTTAAAAACCCTAGTGATCTAACAAGTTCCTTAACAGACTCATTTAAAATAGACCCATATGGAGCTTTATTCAAAGTTCGTTGCACTGACAAACGAACTAGTTAACATGACAAGAGGTGTGAAGTTGGCCAAAAAACCTGTTTTGCACACATCTCCCAATATCAGACCGCAACAAGCCCTGCTAAGCCACGTCATAAGCACAGGAACAAATTAATATTCATCACCACTTCAAACTTGTTCTCATAAAAAGTCTATTATGTAGGCTTAGATGTGTATTTCCAATTAACTCCAGAAAATAACAAGACCCTATCACCGATTTCATACTAACATCTACTGCGCAAACGTTACATTTAATTCTCTGAATCAAAGCAAAGGTAAATTAATAAAGCAAATACGCTTTAGTACCTGTGCTAGTGCTAGGTACATGACCTTCTGAGCTTCAAAAACTAACAAATAATTCATGGAAGACGAAGGTACAATTTCCGATATAATAACGGTCAAACACTGCCAGAGCAGTGACCAATACTTCAAATATTATTAACACTGGATAGGTTAATGTGAATGCCGTTTACAGAATTTTTTCCAATTGCCCATTCTGTCTAGTGCAGTGGTTCCCAACCGGGTTCATGGGGGTTCAACCCCCCCCCCCCTCCGAAATTAAATGGCTTGATACTAGATAGAATTGGATTTTGAGAGGAAAATAAAAACCACTATGTAATATCCAATTACATTTCTGACACCCCCCCCCAAAAAAAATCCTGGCGACGGCCTTGCAACCGGTGGTCCACGAGACCCTGGCAAATGGTTCACGAGGATTCCTGCAGTGACTTAAGAGTTGCAATTAACAAGAACATTAAGCCGAGATTACAACAACTTGTAAAAAACATGCATCCCTTCCTTGAAAACCTTCAGATTCATTAAAAAAAAAAAAAAACAGATGTAAGGGGTGGTCCGCAGTGACACATAGTCTGCCTGAGTGGTCCGCAGACCGTCACTGGTTGGGAACCGCTGGTCTATTGCTTAGCCATTTCATTCCGGGGAGAATCATCACCTGGACACCACCTCCATAAGACCATAAACCTGCGAATAGACCCTTCATGAGCCTGATTAGGAGTAGGGAATTGGAAAAGATGTTCTTCATTTTAGAGAGTCACACACACGCACAAGTAAAATAACTTTGAGTTGCTGACACTTCGCGGTCAAAACATGAAACTGCTTTTTAGTTCATACTGGAAATCCGCTCATGTCCTCAAATATTGGAAACCTCGACACTGTCGGCGAAGGTTCCACACCAACAAGACTAAACCAGTGCCATGTGATAAAAGTAATGAAAATACTACATTTCTACCACAGTAAAACTGGGCAAGTTGAGCCATACGTCACAGCAGAAAAATTACGGTAAGTTGGCTGAAGCATACATGTTAAGCCAACAACAGCCATATGAAGATATATACGAAAGCTAGCATCGCATAATTATATCATTTAGAAGATGACTCTTCTTCGCGTAGCACTTGCACAGTCAACTTACCGTGATTTTTCTGCTGTGAAGTAGTGTAGTTGAACTGTAACGTGCGCCTCGGTATATATAATATAAAAACAATATTTCTGCAAAAAATGTGCCATAGGATGCACAGGAGACAGGCAATGGAACAAGAAGATGCGAATGTATTTCAGAAGCCAGTATTATAGTCCTACAGTCTGCAATTAAGCGTTTGCACGGCGGAATGAGCGTAAAAACTAGAATCTAACAAACGGCGTCGAAAAAAATGACGGTTGTTGAAGAGCTAAGAAGGTGTAAGATGTTGAATCTCAATTAGATAAGATAGGCACGGCTGTACGTGGGTAGTGTGCTTGTCTGACTAAAACCATGTCAGCAGGTTCATGAAGGAAAACCCGCCAGTCGCCATTGCCACGGAAAACTTGGTACTGCAATAAAAATGTGTGTAGCTGACCGATTGAGCTGAGACTTACATATAATCTTTGAGAGTGCACCTGTACCGTTACCGGGGTATCATACCACCCACCCCTTCTCATTTGAGTTATTATGTGAAATATTGAGGTGGGGTACTTAATTACTTAGTAGGGATCAATGTTTTATATGGTTCAATGCTACACTAATTTGGAACCTGCGCCTTAAGGTACAAGATGAATCAAATAATTGCCAAACGCCTCTGGATAATTTTTTTAAAATTTAACAGCCATAATAAAACGGCAATAGGTCTTTACGTAAGAAACTGCGCCTCAGTTCTAGTGTTATTTAATTACAACGGTAATCTTAGAATACCACTTGGGGATCACAAAATATGGGGGGTTGAAGAGAGCATTTTCGAACCGCGTAGACTAGAGACAGAGCTCATGTTGCATCCAAACAGCAATCACCCAGCTGTAACTTAAGAAGACCACTTCACCACACACAGTAACAAAGCAACAGCAAGAGCTTAAAAATGCGTATCCAACGCTTAACATGCCACGGAGGTAACAAAGACCAAATTTAGAGCAACCAAAAAGAATGTGAAACAGAGAAAGATGGCGTCATGACGAGATTTTTAGTTCTCCAAAATCTCTATAAGTATAGTATAGTAAGCGACGCTTGAACAAAAAATACGCGAAATCGTGTTCAGATAACAATTGAATGGTCATCACAATCCATTGACAGTTACCGGCACTTACTTACTTTTTCAAATCCGAGGTAGAGACTGCCAGTTTCTGGGCCCAGTGTACTACCAACCTAACAACATAGTCGGTGCACACACCCAAGGCGCCCATTCCACCGACCGGCTAGGGCTATTAACAAAAACAGTGACGTGGTAGCAGACATTCAAGACTTAGGCGGGGTTTCCACCGACCTCGCATTGCAGAATTGACGGAAATGTTTATTTTCCTCTATGCCATAGTTAAAATTGATCAATGATCATACAGTAAAATCACAAACAAACAAACTAAAATTAAAAAATGGCGTCATGGGATATGTTAAGTACAAATATTTTAATAGATTTCTATAAAAAGAAAAATTCAAATTTCCGTCAATGTCATTTGCATTGCGAGGTCGGTGGAAACGCCACCTAAGTCTTGAATGTCTGCTACCACGTCACCGTTTTTGTAAATAGCCCTAGCCGGTCGGTGGAATGGGCGCCCAAAGGTCGCACAAGTCTATGGTCTCTTCTCGGTGGTGAAAGGATTACCGGTACTTTAAAACTTGTAATAGCTAGTAAACACGCCATAAGCTGTAATTTTATCCTGCCCGAATATTTGGTTCCTCCATGATTGGCTTCTATTGCGGCAGTGCGTCAGGTACACAAAACGTCGAAATTATAATAATACAACAGCCAGTACCGGGCATTCCACACAAACATAACCCCCCGGAAAACTCACTAACCATGAAAATTCGAATCAACAGAAGGCTACACTTTGTATAAAGACTCGAGAGTTAACCACCATCCTCGGGCGCGAAATTCTCATTCCACTACAGTCAGGGAAAGCCCATTCAGGAAGCCAGTTGCGATGATAATAGCATTTACCCCATGATATCGATATTAGAGCCGCCGCAAATAGAATCGAATGTCTTCTGCTCGTATAATTATGCGAGATCCCGCGCATACATAATATCACATTTGACGAGTAAGACTTTGACACAAGCATCTCATTTACCAGCCAACTTGGGGCAGTCACTTTAGAGTTTAGAAAGACTGAGAGCTTTCCGGATTATCCTCGGCAGTCAACAACTCGTAAAAGAAGCAAAATAAAGAAATAATTTCAGTACCATTTGATTATTTATTTTTCTCCAATATATTCATAATTTAGTCCCAGTACTGAACTTGTTTGTACAGAGAATATAATAAAGAGTGGAGCTGTCACTTACCGCTCTTTGCATTCTCATAGTTGATTAGAGAGCATATTTTGGTAATTTATAGCATTTTCGTACGAGTCGGCCGTTTCCCGGAGGGGGTAAGTTGTATGTGATGACAGCTCCGTAATAACTAAAATAGTACATGCGGAGATTGTGAACATAAGATAGCAATTAGGTTATTATAGTGATTATATCCTATGTTTGGTGAAGCTGTTAAGTTGCGGAATGTTATAAAGTTTGTATCCGTGTTATTTTCCATAAACTGTACATAGTACAATAGGTTGACGCGTTATAGGTTAGTAATTTTGTAAGAAGAATATAAATGAGTAGGTAGGTGTGGTGAGAAAGGTCGAATGTTAGCTTTCACGTCTTTGCGTAAGGCCCATGGACGGACAGGGAAGTGAGATGGTTTCCTCCAAAATTCCAATTCTGAAGCCTAATCAATTTAAACGAGACGATGAAAGCCATGAAATACACACAACCCTAGTAATGTAATTTAGCGTATGCCAAAAAACGTCGTGGCACGACAGCCAAATGAAGGTCTAAGCCTGAGGACTGATTGGGGACGTTGTTGTAGAAAGTAATATGCCAGGAAACTTCGTTATTCCTATACCCATGAAGGAAAGAAACCCATTCGGGTTGGGAGGACCCAGGCCAAGTGGAAATTTTTTTATTACAAGGCCAGTCCTGACCTCCATCTTCCGTTTCATAGTATAGTTTCCTACCATCACGACCACTCCTGAGTCTACAAAACATAAGTAAATTAAAAAGAGGTAGAGTAATATTGTACAAATATAGTCAATATAATATACATACTTACTAAGTCAACGCCCACCCTTGACAGGTTAGCCATTAATTGGTGACGCGCTGACCAGTATCTCCTTGCTGTCTTCGGAAGTTGTCGTCCGTTTGGTCTTCCCCATCTTCTACCAGGGCTGGGCACTCGGGTAGATGCTCTGCATTGGTCAATATAATATGGCTTAGTTAAGCAGTTTCTTCTTTAAATTAAAACCGGCTGGCTGGTTGGCAGCAACATGAGGCATCAATGCCTACACTCTCCTCGATCCTGGCACGCCCTCTTCAACACCACGTATGTATTGGTCCCTATATCCTCCATTATTGGCTGTAGATACTCTTTTCTTGACGTCTTCAATGGTTCCCTCCATGAGGCAATATTGATGGCATCAATACGGCAGCGTACGCAGAAGACCTCAAGCAAGAAATGAGATGTGGAACCTACTAGGAGGAGCTCAAGAGAACTCAGAGCTCAATGGAGGAGATCATGGAAAGATTTTCTGCAAACTAATCGATTGCGACCAAAGAAGAAGATGCAAAGCAGGGCCCCAAATACGCATGGGTCTAAGAAGTAAATCTAGCAAACTAAGTATTGGAAACGGCAGCATTAATAGAAGAGGAGGGGTTCTCACAACTGTCTCCTACAGACAATGAAATAATAAACTAAGCTTTTCTTTGTTAGTTATACAGCTCATTACATTTCCTCGTAAATCTCAACTTAATGTACATTAATAGTTAAAAATAACTCAGCCCCATCTAATCAGGCATTCAACAGTAGTTAATAGCCAGTAATGAAGAAGCTGAATTGGCTGCAATAACACGGCAAATTCCACGCCAAGTCTCAACTAGCTGGATGTGCGTATGGAAATTGATTTGAACATGTGAAATGGCCGAAACGTTAAGTGTCTGTAGCTAATTATTCAACAAATTGAAACCGTACATGAATATACATTAATTTCCTATGTTACCATATAACAACAATTACTAGAGGTACAGAGCCTATATAGGCAGGGGAATTAGAGAAAGGAAGGATTTATACCCTGTAATCAACCCATTGCGGTTAGGTTGGGTTGATCAGAAAAGGAAAATATTTCATTTTTCACCTTGCCAGCCGGTATTGCACCAATTCTGACGGGACAGTAAATCTGAAATTTTATTATATGTGAGGAATGCTCAATTTTATGCATTAGTTCTAATTCAAGCCTGGCATTTTTTTTTTTAAATTTTAGGATCGCATCGTAAAAAATAAGAACCGGTCCGAGTTTACTCGAACATGCTTTCCAATTTATTAAGTATTAGCTAGAGAAAATGAGTAATTTCGTGGTAAATAATTTTCCTATGGTTAAATTTCGGATATCTCGGGGGGGGGGGGGGGGGGTGTGTCCACCTGACGTCACTGGAGGTGAGGTAAATTCTAGATAGGTCAGACCAACACATTACCACACAGCAATACTGGCAGAGCACGCAATGCCTTTGAGCGTGAATTTTCTATCATTAAAAAAAAAAACATTTTTTTTGTACAAAACCAAATACTTTTCTGGGAAAGCAACCTGTCCGGTTTCGTTACTCAATTTAACACCTAAAACATACCTGAAAGTAGAAATCATCGATAGAAAGGTTTCGCAGAAAAATTATTTTTTAGTCATTTTTCATGAAAATTTAGTTATTTTTATTCTTTTACCCCCAGAAGCAAACTATCAAGGGGCAAGCGACCCCCCGCATTTTATCAACATTAATAACAACTACAATATATGTGAATTTAAAAGAAATCGTTGGAGCCGTTTTTGTGAAATAATTTTTTTAGACGTTTTTTTGAAGTTTTTTGAGAATAAAACCACCCCATATTGAGTTAGCCCATAATAAAAAAAATGGTCCCGAGGTATGATTTTTGTAAACCTGCATGCAAAAATTCATCAAAATCGACCGAGTAGTTTGCCCGGAAATCGACGCACAGACAGACAGACATACATACAGACAGACAGAGCGACAACCAGACATTTCGTAAAAATCACTTTTTTGTGTTCCTGGGACCTCAAAACGTGTAAATCCGTTGAACTCTCGAAATCGAAAATTTCGACCATCACAAAGCTTTACTTATACTACGTATAAATTGGAATGCAAAAATTAGGTAACATGTTAAAGAAAGCCTTGGCACAACAACACAATAATGCCACATAGAGGACATAGAGGACAGGACACATAGAGGATCTGTCTTCGTGACCACTGCACAACATGGGATGTTGTGGACAGCAACATGCCCAGGAGCCACATTCATCCCAGCATACCTATGAAGGGACCCATTGGGATTGGGTCGACCCAGGCCAGGTGGAAATTTTTTCTTTTTAGTTCGAGTCTCGAACCTTCCGTTTCATAGTCCCATTCTCCTTCAACTGGACCATTGGATAAAAAAGGAATCTTGGCAAACTCAGTTAATTGGTTTTAATGTTGTGAAAATTCAGCTGCGGGAAATATCTCAGTTATAGGCTATAGAAACGTTCAATATTAACTTAGCAAATGCTTTTGAGTCTGAAAACCAATTTACGTCTATTGAATGGGTGTATAGGCGCGGTGAATAGCTGAAAGGCGTTGTGCCCAGAAAATATAGTAAAAGGATTACTGGAAATAGGTCAGATTGGATTGATTGGGAGCTAGGACAAATAACGGGAGGTTCCTAAAGGATTATTGAGTTCCCTGACAGATTATCAACTGCGTAATAAAGCTCCAGCGATTTCCTCGAAAACAGAGCCATTCAGCAGTCAATAGCCCAAATTTTCTTATTCCCACGCACTGAAGCCAAATCCCTTCATTTTATTGTCCCCTTGTGGCTTCGTAGTGTTAATTTGATAAATCACTACAATTCAGTAGGGTACGGTATTAAAAAAATAGTCCAAAATAGAAATTATAATTTCAAATTTTTGCGTCTTTTTGCACCTTAACCTTAAGGTACAGGCACAATCAGCACAAACGTCTTAATTGAGGCATTTCCATGTAATATTCTTAATCAAATTATAACCAGTACTAGACATACTGTAAATTAGGAATTTTTCATGAAATTTTCCTGAACCTGACTTGTAAGGTATGAGTGCCAGGTTATCATTGGATTTTCCAACTACTTCAAGATATGACATGTTGCACATCAAATGGAAGCCCTTATAATTGTCGATCATTTGACATAATTATTATAAGCCTGCGATTTATGGTTCGGGATTGATTTTCTCAAAGTCTAAGGTCTAAGATCACCAGAAATCCTGGGGGGGGGGGGCTTGGGGTGGACCTGGGGGGGGGGGGGCTTAGCCCCCCCCCAGGTCCCCCCTATTTACGCCAATGTTCCATGCTTATATATTTACCTTTTATTTTCGACATTGAATTCAATAACTTCGATTAATATTTTCCCTAAGTTTCCCACATTTACCACAGGTATATGAGTGCCCCTATTATCGATAAGTTGAATGGTCTCATAAAAGAACGCAAACTCACATGGCATAGCACAGGAACACAATCTCTAATTTACCACTAGTGTTATATTTCAATAGCAACCAGCAGTAAATTAAGCTACTGGCCAATTTTTTTCTAACACAGTTGTTGAGACAGTGGACCTTCACAGTCGAGCGCTGCCCAAACAAAGGTCCGTTAGACCAGGTCCCACACGACAACTAGAGCGTTTCCTATGTACCTACACTACAGTTTATTTAACACATTCTCTTCTATTATTAATTGTTAGATGCTACGGTTCATAATTTACGTGTGCGAAGTAGTAAACCAGAGATAGGTGTTGTATAACTATTGTATATTACTGGCTACATCGGCCGCTCTACTGAATAGATGTAGACTAGGGTTATGCGGTCCACTACACTTCACGCTTAATTCTCAAATGGTGGGTCATGGGTTTGATCTGGGGGGGGGGGGGGGGTGCAGATGCTAAGAAAAATTAATATTGACTTAGAAAAATAAACGCAAAGTTACATAACATTTGAAACAATTATAGATACGAAAACGTAGCCAATTTTAAATTTTAGAGGGACCAGCAGCTTGGCTCAAAACTCTCAAATACAATGTACAATGCCTAACTATAACTAATAAATTTACCGATAAAAAAGAAGGTAATTAATTATAAGATGCATTAGCCAACCAACGTTTTTACTAGTTTTATAATCTGTCTAATTTGAGCTAGCAGGGTGCTGTAACTTCCCAAAGGTATTGTGGGGAAGGGGGCAGACTCCGGCAGAGTTGATATACGGCTCGAATAGTATTTCTTCTAGGGGGCCACAGATTATTTCCTATAAACCGTAGGAGACATCTTTCGCTTTTTGAATTTCCGGTGGCACCAATATTACCGGTAGAAGAGGATATGAAGGGTAGAACCAGAAATTAAAAATGGTACAACCCTCCCATTATTGAGTTAGGCCAAACCAGAAAATAAAACTCAGAGACATGATTTGTATGAAGCTACTTGCCGAATTTTATCGCAATCCATCGAGTAATTTGCCCACAGTTATGCGGCACAAAAAAGTTATCAATAAACATTTCAAGACCCCACCATAAGAAGTTTCATTTCAAAAATATCCTAGGCGTATGTTCTGTCTCTCTAACGGCGACAAGTGTTGAAAATGCTGCCGGGGCAGGTTCGATAAACGGCTTCTAGTCGGCCATAAACAATTTTTGTCATGAGACCGGACCTGGGCTCGTATTTCGCATGGACCGTAATAACAAGACAATTAATTTGATATTAAATAAACATCCAATGGTTATCAATACAACACGAAAATAAGTAAATGGCCGGTGTTATTTTGTTTGACCGAGATGGATGACTGCGCCATCGGTACAAACCGGGTTTCAAATAGTAGCAGCTCGTTTGGTTATTTTGAGCGTTATTATGTACCCACCTCTTTAATCCTGATCATGGCTTAAGCCCGGTGTTTATTTGTCACTTTGATTCTAATGGAATATTAATCATTTTGCTAGTTAAATGAAAATTGTATCTCACTACGATCTTTCTTTTTTTTACAATTTATATTAACTGAATTTTTTTGATATGGGTTTATAGAGTCGACCTTATAAATCCACTACTTTTGGATGTTATCTGTATTCTGTCACGAATTAATTTTGTTACTGTTACCTGGTCAGTAATTAATTATAGTGAATAGGTGAATATGTTGGCCTTACCTCAGCCGTTCTCATACTTGGTTAAGTAACACCTGTTGCAATGTCAACGGTAAGCATGTTTCAGCTTGCCTATTGGCACTAATAGTCGGTGTGGGATGACATCGAGGAGTGAACCAGTTTGCCATTGGCTAGAACTTCAATCGGAAATATTCCCAATAATGTCCGAACATCGATGGGGTCGTTGGCAAGGCAAGATTCAATGAACCACACTACGAGAAGGCCTTCGGCCATGGCCCATAACAATCCCCTGCGGGACACAACAGGTTGGTTTTCATACTTTATTTTAATGGTGTAACCAATTCCCCGGGTACGTTATTTTTCCCATTGGTGCTAGCCCTGCTGGCTGCGTTAAGTAATGAATGAAAATATAATTCGGATTAATTTGACTTCAAATTAGATCACAGGTCTAACAAGACAATGGGTGTGGGTGTCCCTGGCACGTGGCCCCTCATTGTGAAGCCCCACCCCGATTATCATCTGTCCCGAGGACGGGTAACCCGATGAGAGGCCCGGTAGCTCTTACAGGCCCGAGTCCTCAGGAATTAGGCTGGGTGCCTATCTTCTGGGTGACCCAACATACCAGATGTTACTCGACAAGTTGTTACAACCTTTAATCAAGCAGAATCTGATATCACGTAGATTGTGTTTACACGCGCAAATATTGAAGACATCCTTACTCACAGAAATTTCTTAAACGCAAGAATTTTTTTTGGGGTCATGTCCAAAGTTAGGTTATGCAGTAAGTAGAGTGGTTACATCTAAACAGGAGTACAATGTCTTTGTAAGAATTCTTCAATAGTAGATTCTATATAAAGATGATAATATAAGTAATAAAAGCAGTCATTGCATTGAGAGCTTTAGTACAGATGGTCAGTGCAAGGCGAATCATACGAGTAATATCCTACCTGACTGATAAGTAGGAGAATGGTGAGGTCTTTACGATCGTTCGTAGCCGTAAAAGGCGACACTGTGGAGAGGGCAAAGGATATAAAGCCTTAAAGTATCTTAAGCACAGCAAGGAAATAATTTTCACTGGTATTTTATACTGCAGTTCGAGAGACAAGACATTGGAAAATAAGATATACTACGACCCCCACAGGATACAGTAAAAGGTATACAATACTTGTATGAGAGCAACCACCACAACGTCAGAAAAGAGGGTTTACAAATTCAATTTAAGTTAACTGTTGGATTTGGGTTCTGTAGGACTGCCAAAGGTTGCACCTGATGAGACAAGGTTTTGATTAATTGCGATGTTTTTTTAGTTAGACCTCATAGGTGCAATTGTAATCAGAGAAAGAGAAGATTAAGAGAAAGACGCTTCCGTAACCTGAATAAACAAGATTCAAGAGCATTTCAACAAAATTACTAGAAAATGTTCTTGGCACGCTGAGAGACTCCTACAAAGCGATTTTTTCCGTCCTTATCCATTTTCTCTGTCACCACCACCAAAAAAACTTAATACGACGACGAAGAGTAATCCATAGAGGATGATGACAGAGCCAGTAGCTCTCAATGGAGACGCAGTGGGCAGAAGAAGCGACAGGTGGCCGAAACCACTCAACCGTTCAAACCACATCACATTTTATTATACAAGGAAAAATTTAGGCTCTCCGCTAACATAACCCATTGTTATCCACCGACCAATATATTCTACCGTAATGTTTGTGTACACAGTAGGTTTCACCACAAACATGCACTGAGAAGTATTACAGAGAATCACAAATCATAAAGCAATCTGTGACGAATTCAAACATCACAGACAAATATTTTATTGCTTTTTACTTGCAAATGAGCTGTCTTCGCCAGTCGGGCAATTGTAGCAGTTAAGACTACCGGACATATTGTAACTATGGCAATAAAAAAAACAGTGCGTGAGTTTACCTGACCAGTCCCCGGGGACCTTTTATAGGTTGTGTACCAGTGAAAAAGTAGCCTAATGTTGCGAACAATGTTGCAAATTTTTGCGCAAATGTGTGTCCAGACTAATGGGGCAATAACAGACTTAAGGCTATACGAAAATAATGGCATTTTTAGCATTTCCCAAGCAGTTTGTTTCCTTATATGTCACTTCTGAAAACGTAGACAAAAAAATCCTGTCTTTATGAACACCGCTCATTGTCTCCGTACTGCAACATTGTACCATGAGGCAAAGGGATCTCTGATAACATTGATCTGCTGGTATCCAATACATATCATTAATAAGGGTACCTTGTAGCCGATACATTGGAAGTGTACAGCCTATGTCAATGCAAATGTGTTGTAGCAGCTGAGCATAGGATCCGCCCTGACAGCATTATATTCTATGTCATTGGAATAGCTTGTCGAAACATATTGCTTCTTGTAGGAACTCTGAATTTTAGCAACTTGTCAAAGTGAATAATCTGCATGCTGTACATGCTGCTGCTGCTATGTTCGATTGTCTCAATAACAGTGTACAATTGATAGACACTGCCTAGAAACCTATCAGAAAGCACAAATACTTTTTTTTAGGGTCGCCAAGTGTGAGACAATGTGAGGCTTAGGAAAGGTGTAACTAAAGGAACACGTTGTGAATCATCAGATTACAGTAGTGGGCGAACCGGATCACAAAAGGCAAAGGCTGCAGTAAGGGCCACCAATTTTGTATAAATGATAAGAAAAAAAGTTCTAATACAACAAACAGTGATGCCTTTCAACTTTTTTTTCTAGCTTTGATTGCACTAAACGCAGGGGGAGTCATTCTTAGTTCAACTTCAAAACATTCCCTGCTTAGGCAGTCAAAACCACAATCCTTCAAGTGCGACGCAAGACAGGTATGGTGTCTCACAAAATAATCATCAAAAAAGAAAAAGAAAATGACGATGGAGAAGCTAGGTTGCGTCATGCACGACTGAGCGTGTATGAACAAACGCACGGACATCAACACAATCCATCATAATTATGTTATGTCGTTATGAGCCTAATCCATCTCCACAGAGCTGAGATCATTCAGAACGATCAGAAGCATAATATTTCCAATAGAAACTTAAAAGGAAAAGAAGAGGGAAATGAGCGAAATTTCCATGAAATTAATTAACTTCATGAAAAAAAGGAGCATTGTTTGTAATAATAGTAAAAATAGTAATCTATCGAACATCAATTCGCCAGTTTTCAGTTAGTAGTAGATATCTCTAGGTACTGTTAGTGGCATTCAAAGCTCGTTTATTTTGCCAAATATTATCGCATTATACAGTGCTTTTTCATCCCCCGCCTCCCCCACACAAACATGGTCAAAGCAACATACTTTTCTATTTTACTTTTGTATTTAGTGTGAGGAACCTGGTCAGTGGGCCCACTAGTATATATTCTTGAAATTCAGATTTCACGCTCAACACTGGAATTGCTTTAAAATTAAGACGGAGAACAGAGAAAATAGTAAATTAATATACTAATATAAAGTATATCACTGAAGGAAATTTAATGGCCTGCCACCCTATTACCGGCAGTTATTTCTGGGTGCATCGTTGAAGAGTTATCCGGTTCAAAAGAGAAAAAAATGTGAGGAAAAAATGTTTTTTTTCTTAAATTACTTACTTTCAAGGGCGGATATAAAAAAAAACTACCCAAGAAAAGGAAAAACTTGTAGCAAATTTAATCATGTTTCATTTTGTAAAGAGTGGTCATGTCGATGATGTGTCAGGGAGATGTAAGGAATAAACCGAAAAATGGTATCCTCAAAGCCCCCCCGCCTCTCCGTCTAGAGGGCCACGGACGCGGACTTTTGATATGTTCCTCTCCTAGCCAGGCCAAACAAAGTTACGAAGTCAAAGAAACATCGCGACCAACTAAAGAAAACGCTTCGATCGGTATTTGTAAAACACGGAACAGGTACCTGTGTACCTGTATGTACATATGTACATGAGAAATTGGTCATAGCATAGTCAGAAGCGCACAACTTATCCAAAGAAAAAGTAGTTATGTGAGAAATGTGTGCATTTCCAAGAAGAGTTAGATTTGGCAATAGGCTAATGGCAGAGCTAATGATGCGCAATGTGTCCGAACTCGCTGCAGCCAGCCTATTAAATTCACATCAAAATGTCCACCATTCTTGGCGTTACTACGCGTCTGCGCCCAATTTCCCGGCTCCGCTCAAAGAAATTTTACGCATACTGTATATGTGGTTAGTGCAGCCCCGAGTATGGACGGCAATTTTCACTAATTAATTAATTTTCATTTTTTGTTTAACTATTTATATACGTCAGTATAAGGTAAGCCTTGTAATAATCGAAATTTTTGAATTTGAGATTTCAACGGATTTACACGTTTTGAGGCCTCAGAACTTGGTGATTTTTTGACAGGAAAATAGGCCGATAGTCGGCATTAAGATTTTTTTAATTTTTTCCCTACTTTCACTTTAGTCAATGGTATGTTCGGATATTCAGGCGATGAGTTATAAACATAATTTCATACCTTCCCCTTTCTTTGTCCAAGCGTCAATGAGAAAGGTGATGACGGGGATAAAATGTAATATTTAATCTTACCTACTTCACCCTGAGGACTATATAAGCTCTACATACTATGTTCTATATATTTAGGGTAGGCCCATGGGTCCCTTGTCCGATGCCAACGACTTCGTGGATTTCTGACATTATTTGTATTGTTTCCGTATGGATTTTTGACCATTGGCAAACTGGTATACGTTCTCGAATCTCGATGTCAACCTACACCAGCTACAGGCGATATTGGACAAGCTCACCATTGACGCAATGAAACAGGCGAAAGCATGAATTAACCAAGAACAGAACGAGTCGTTATTCAATATTAAAAAAAATCAGCTTTTACCAAGGAACTATTTGCTTGGCTGAGTACAATGGAGTCAGTTGATCTCTTATTGATATAGTAGTTTAAATTTTTTAATTTTAATTTTTTAGTTTTAATTCTTGCTCTTGCCCTCTAATCAGTATAGTAAAGCGTACGAAATACTTGGGCTTATTAATAGATAACCATCTTTCTTGGGATCAACATGTTAATAACGTATATAAAAAGCTAAGACCTATAAATTTACTTTTTTACAACTTGGGAAAATTCATGTCTACAAAAAACATGGTACCTATTTATTATGCTTTTTATCAATCTATATTGCAATATGGAATCGGTTTTTGGGATGGTGCTGGAGTTACAAAAACTAAAAAAATTGTTACTTGCCAAAAATTTGCCATGAGGATGCTCAATAAAACAGGTTACAATGTTAGTACGAGGGTAATATTTAAGGAGTTAGGAATTTTGCCAGTTGAGCTATTATACAAAAAAAAATTTACTGACAATGGTTGTAAGTAACTTGAGTAACTTCCAAGTTGACAGAATTTCAGCTAATAACATAAGTACTAGGCGAACAGGATTCTGTCAACTACAGAGGTTTGAGTTACTATAATGAAATGATTAGGGCCGGATACAATGAAAATATTACCTTGTCCATCATTAAGAACTATATTGTAAGTCTACTCACAGATACAGTTTGAAAAAATATATTGTTAGTGTGACGAACTAGTAAATAACCTACTACAGTAAAAAATTGTGTGGTGATCCCAACGCGCCTTTTTGGCTTTGTGGCACCGGTTCAGTATAATTTGTTATGTTTTTTTGATAAATACACGCATTATTGTTATTATTATTATTATTAAATAAGAAAAAAAAAAACACGAAAATGTATGCCGTTTATCTAATCTGTTTCTCTTTTTTACAGTTCTTATATTTTTATATTCTACAAGCGGGGCATGGGACCGCTACCCGGCCCCCACCCTCCTTGCACCTGCGGCAGCTCGTCCCTTCGGGGCCTCGCATTAACTTGGTTCCATTGGACATTACGCAGCTCCCCCCTTCGGGACTTGGATGACACGTGAGAAATTTTTTTCAATTTTCCGCGCAATTTTTAAATTTTTTTCTGTCATAAGAACGTTTTCCAGACAATAACAAACACAAAAAAAAACAAAAAAAAAAAATAGTGAGATTGGTCCAGCCGTTCACGCGTGATGCCGTGACATAGGGATTCATTTTTATATGCAGAGATTTTAACTTTTCTTTCAGTTTTATTGCTTGCAATTTGCAAGTAGGAAAATCTTGACGTAATTATGCCCATTTAATTGTGGGTATTTGTACAAGTATACATTTGCAGCTATGTAGCGAAAGCTACTACCGATGTCGTGTTCTTAATACACTTATTTATTATTATTTATATATATTCTATGACTACTATATATTTTACAAAATAAAGCTCCTTTTCAGTTCAATTAATTTCAGAAATTTTCTTCAAAAATATACACCTAACAACACGACAGTTTACTAATTATTATTTATGCCACATTTTTTAGCGTTCCGCGCATTTCGCCAATATCACGGAGGTGCATAACGAAGTGTCCCAACGCACTGTACTACACCATGTTTAGTAGTCAGCAAATGCTTTGTATTTTTAATTAGCTGTCTACCCCGTTTTTATCAGAACAGATTAATGATTGGATAAATCATAAACTGTCACCGGAGGTA
The DNA here is from genome assembly GCA_963971405.1 of Psococerastis gibbosa. Classification (NCBI taxonomy): domain Eukaryota; kingdom Metazoa; phylum Arthropoda; class Insecta; order Psocodea; family Psocidae; genus Psococerastis; species Psococerastis gibbosa. The sequence goes on from OZ020484.1 coordinate 25,966,285, forward strand.
GAATTATGTGCCGGGAGTGTAATGCCACCCAAACTTGTCTTCGCAGTGTCCCGCCTCCAGCGCCCAGGAATCTCGACTTTCTACTTACTTTTTCTCTCCCCCAACATCTGTCGGCTACTTGTCTTTGACCAAGCCCCAAGCCCATTCATTTCCCCCCTTCATTTATAAATTAGAGGCTGACATTCCTCGGCCTCCCGAATTATTATTGGTAATTAGGATCCTAAATTTGCAGTCTTCGGTGACTGGGCTGCGATCTCAGCAAACTTTTTTCCCCGCGCCAAACGGGAGGCCACATTCTCGTCTGCATTCTTTGTCAATGTTTTTGAATTTATATATCCATAACACAATGACATTACAATAATTTTGAAACGCATAAGAGGGAGAGACACGACAGACTTGTTCATACACTGTCCCTGACTTTGATGGCGAATGGTACGGTCCGAATTTTAAATACCCAGCAGTTCCAGAAAAAAAAAACGGGAGGGGACATTGTGAGTTTTAATGGGGCATTGTCTTAGTGTTATTAATTAAGGGTATATTGGTATTTAGGTCCCGTTTTCTTTGTGGCATTTCGGTGAACGTTTCACGTCTGCTACCATGTAATTTTTTTTAAACTTTTGGTGCTCTTCGGTGAATTCTTCTTCATTTTTATTGTTTTTTTTTAAATTTAATCTTAGCTGCCTACCTTCTTTTTTCACAATCAACAGCAAAACACGATGGACATACAAAAACAGCCAAATGGCAGGGGCATTCAGATAATTATTAGATGTTTTAATTATGGTATTCATAACCAATAAAAGTAATTTTAAAACTAGGTAGGTTCTCAATTACATAATAAGTTTCCTAAAACCGCGTCTAGATGACTCTTTTATAAGAACATACCCCAACGTAATAGCCAAAGTGTGAAAAGTCCAAGAGTGGCTTGCCGGTATAAAAATGCGAATCTGTCTGCATCTAAACCTTCAAAGACTGTTTAACAACACTTAGGTCACTAAAAAATTGCTAAAATTGTGTAACATTTAGTAACTTTACCCCTTTTTATGGACGTAGACCTACTTGCCGTGTAGCCTATTGAAACATGCCCTGCCAACGATCCCATCAGTTTTCGGATAGTATTGGTATGGTTTCCGCATGAATTTCCCATGAATGAGCCATTGGCAAACTGGTTCACTCCACGATGTCAACCCACTACAAGTGTCAATAGGCAAGCTCAGGCCTGCGTACCATTGACATTGTAACAGGCGTTAATTCTACTTAACCAAGTAAGGGAAAAAGTCAACTTTACCGTAGGGGCTCAGCCAAATAACCAATTAGTAAAACTGAACATTATTAAATTACTTTTACAGCGCCTTACCGAGTACCGTCATGGAGGATCGGCGGCAGTGTTTCCACACAGTCCTGTTCTGTGCGTGCTCGGTTGAAAGCCCCAAACTTCCCGTATCTCCGGTGATTAAATTGTTTAACTATATTATATGAACACACGAGGCGAGCCCTTCTCCTATTTAGTGAGTTGCATGACCGTTAAAGAATACCACTAAGTTTAGTATAGGTTTTTTTTCGCACTTGGGTCTTCTATGTAGGTTTGATGAGTAGTCACTATTTTCATGTATAAATGTTCATGCTTTGGACGACTTTGGTTTGATGAGTGGTCACTATTTTCATGTATAAATGTTCATGATTGGACACTTTTGGGTTTTGGCACTGAGAAAGGTCCTTACATCAAACCGATTGATCTCCTACGAGTGTCTTGAGCGGCGATCTTGGCATGAGCTTCAGGTAGGTATTACTTGGCGACTATTCCATTCGCTAACGTCAGCCCACACAAACGCAAAATAAACCGTAAAGTCTTCATACATAACGCGAACGAACCGCTAGATCGCCAACTTATTATAGTGATTTGCAGTAATAATCGTGACATAATGCTCTAATGGCTTCATTCCCCTCGTCCAGCCCGACGCTTCACACCAACGTTGCCACTAATTTATTAATAGAGTGTAATTTAAAATTATCTCTAATAGCTTGTCATTTAAATTATAATATCGCATGATAATAAGACGGAAAATGTGAGACTGGTTGTGTTGTACATGCGTCTGTCCACGGCAGATGTAATTAATTCTGATGCTCTGTCCGGAAACCCGTGACAGCTGTCTCGAAAAAGACGGATTCCTGTCACATGGAAGTTAGTGGCCTATCGTTAGCAAATGTGGATATCTACATTATGTAGTTTGCGAGCACAATGGCCGACAACTAAGCTGCAGAAATAATATTAGCCCTTTGTCGTTATACGTGTCAGGCCGGAATAGTCTGAGAAGTTTGAATAGACTAGGGGAACCTTTTTTAGTAGCTGAGCCAAATTTCGAAATAACCAGATTTAGATCTGTTAAAAGAGCCACACATCAAAAAAAAAAAAAAGATTGCAATTAACTTTGTAAGAAACTCATTACAAATTATCTTTAAAATACGAATGCACAATAAAAAGTAGGTAGCCATCTGGACGTGATATGTTCATAACCCAATTAATTTTTTAGTATAGAACTCGTCATATAGGTATTTAACAAAGGGTTAGTTGGACTTTTTCCTGTGGTGTTAATAATAATTAGAGGCATGGGCCTTATAGTCATCGAACAATTAGGGAGGTGCCCATTGTCAGGGGAAGGGGGCCAATGCAGAATTCAACAGGAAACCACTGCATTACAATTCCCTAGACTACTATTGCCATGATGATCGCCGGTCTTCGATAGAAGAAAAAAATAATAATAATAAAAATAAATCATGAATTTTTGTTGTTCTATTACTACGCTAAGAAGAGGCAAGAAGAAGTATTTGTTTACATGAATACAATAATCGTATTATTCATAGTTTCCCTTACTTTTATAGTGCGTCCCAAATTTGTGTCCAAAGAGTTGCAGAGCAGCTCGGCGTAAGGGTACACAGAGTATTGAAAGGTCAAAGTTACGGTCAAGTGCGGCTATTTCCAGAGCAGTTTTTTTTTTCAGTTCCGTAGGCCGTGGTTATTGTTTTAACGACGCATTCACAGTCGTCACGACGCCCTCGAGGGCCCAGAAATGGACGCATTAACACATCCGCGTCAAGTATTATTTACACAGATTCATATAGCCCGATTGCCACGGCCATTGTTCAGCACTGCGAATTCGCGCAGCAATGTTTGCGTTAGCCGATCTGACAGGTCAATCTATACCTTTCTTCGTACTTCTTTCCCCTCTCTTTGGGCAATCAACGATATTGTGGATCCAGAGCACGGGTTTCGGCTGAAGCATAATATTATAATAGACGCGTCCTATGCTTCTATCATATCACGTCTATTAAGACGATGGTGACCCTGATGAATGCAACGGGAATCAAATATGTTCACATTTTCATCATTTGAAAAGTATCTAAATTATGCTTGTATTGTACACATATAGAATATATCGCAACTTATTTGACGGAAGAAGAGAAATTTGGGATTTATTGACTAAGTACAGCAGTTGCGGTTTACTATTGGAGGCCAATGAGGCATTGTCTCACCTTATTTCTAAAATACAGATTAAAAAAGTTTGCGTTTCGAATTAAAAAAGGCTAACCAAAAAAAAAAAAAATAGTTCTATAAGAAAAATTTTAATTTGTCACTTGGACAATATGCTGCAAGAACGAGATTCCAACAAAAAAAATTGTGTTTCCAAAAGCTATGCCGAAGACATGTTTTGAACTTTGTGGTGACATTGTTTATCCGTGACGTACTTTTTTTACGGCACCAACGGAGGAAATTGGTAATCTTGTCTCTGAGACACCCGGAGAAGAAAGCCTCGGACGGTCCACAAGCCCAGAGCCGAGTTCATCTCAGTGAAATTGTTTATTAGTGATGCAGGTTTTTAATGTCACCAACAGTGGAAATAGGTGATCTTGCCTCTGAGACACCAGGAGAAGACACCTACCCTCGCACGGTCCACAGCCTAGTTCATCTCCGTGCCACTGTTCATCCGTGACGCAGTTTACTTATGTCACCAACAGTGGACATTGGTGAAGAACATTGATCATGTCTCTGAGGCCTCGGGAGAAGGTACCCTTGAACTTCATCGGACTACGGGCCACAGGCCCTGAGCTTATAGTTCACCTCAGTGCCAATGTTTATCAGTGGCGTAGTTTTCTACAGAGGCATCGGACATCTTCATCGGACCACGGTCCACAGGCCCTGAGCGGCTGAGCCTATTTGTTCTCAGAAAGAGTTGTGTTTGCTGAACCGGAGTCCAGAGGCCCATAACGTTCCCATACAGGTACAGGTGCAATAATATAACCAGGATTAATATGCGCCCACTTCGTAGTGACGGGTGCAATGCCTCATCACGGTCCGCATCTTATAACCAATTGGTTTCCAGACTGGCCTCTGTGTTTATGGCACGTTGTACGTTTTATGTGATCAACAATTTTGGCATTTATGGGATTAATTCATGATGGGTAACCTTGTTGAATGGTACCCGAGGCTTCGTTATTTCTCTAACAAGACGACCAAGTATATTTTAACGAAGGATGATCACCCTGTAAAAATTTAATACTTTGAGTTATAACTACTTTTCAGTACTATTTTTCTTGTCTTAACAAGAGGATTTTACATACAATAATGGCTATAATAGGATACATTATGAATACAATAATTTCACCTTTCAATGGCGAATGGTTTTCAGCACGTCATGAGTCAGGCAAATTTTCAATTCAACGCAGAGACTAAAAATTTCACATTGGATGACTTTTACATTCAATAAATTTAAAATGAGACAGAAATAGTGCATCAATTAAAAATATTCTAATGACAAAAACGGGTTCGAATTCCGTTTCTCTTCTTTTATCTAATTCCGCTTGTTATTGGTTTTTTGGTAAAGACAACGTTAGTTTACAAAAGGGAAATTTTCGAAACGTTTTAAATCGACTCCGATGTATGATTTATAACGAAGACACTTGTAGGCACAACAATAATATTTAAATAATAGTCAATGACTGGTCGAACAGTAGATGCTATGTACAACTCATGTGCCTTACAAAATTTTTCATTGACTCTCAGCCAAATGCAGAGTCAATGGCTATGCATTTCGCCAAGAGCACTGCAGCTTCCGATGGAGTAAATAACAGGAAGCGCATCAGTGTATAGTTATCATTAAATGAAGACATCACTCCATAAATTACTCAAATTATCTGTACGATAACTCGCACAGTGAGACCACACGGGGAAATTGCTCTCTAACTGCCACTTAAACCTCACCAGGGAAATTAAACAGTGCAATAAAACTCGAGTTACGATTCATTTCTACGAATGACTGAAACAAAGAAATGGAATAATTTACTTGCACCATTGGTTTTGAAATTGATACAATGAGAAAAAGAAAATAACATGCTGATCTTCAAGTGCGGCAAAATAGTGATGTCACAAATAAAATTCTTACTTTGCTAAGTGACGCTTATATTGTGTACACGGTTTCATTGTGTCAATGCTGAGCTTATCCCAGCTCTTGGTACGTTCGAGCTCCTGCTTCCTCCTGCAGTTCATCCATGACTTCATTCATCCCCTCTTCAAAATGGTTCCTTCCACTGTGTCCTCAATGATGGTGTGTACCAGATTTTTGTGTCTTAATAAATGTCCTACCCACTGACTCAGTCAGTCTTACGAGTTTGAAATTAATTAGAACTACAATAATTTTTAAACTAAACTTTTCCAAGTTGTTGAAGAGTTGAATGAACCCAGATTTTGATAAGAGGTGTTGCAAATTTGGAAAAGTTTCAATAAGGCAGCCTATGTGATGTAAATTTTACAGACTAAAACATATTTCCGAAAAGAGGGGCCTTTCCCAAGGGAGAATTTCAACGAAAGTTGTTTTTCCATAAATCGACGTACAAACAGTAGATCAGATAGAGCTGCAGACATAGCTACAGATATTCCGTCTTGGGACCTCATAACGTTGAAATCTCGAAATCGAAAACTTCGACCATCACAAAGCTGAACGTCTAAATAGGAAAGTAAAAATGTACACACAAAACGGTCCTGGCTGAGCCACATTAAAAATTCAAACAATAATCGATATCATAGGATTTAGGGCTGGTCTGGTTTAGCACGCCCAGCTGGGCCTAATCAAATTCGGACGAGGTTTGCCAATTACCTGGGATATCTGGTCTGTGTAGCTGCAAATAAATCGTCTGCTGGGGCACATTGTCAGCCTGCCGCCCACATGTGCATTACATAAGCACAAGACAAATTTTACTGCTTGTCTGAGCCATCACAGCCCCAGTAGGGAAAGCCCTCTGCAAGCAATAAACTTTAACTAACTTCATTATAGATATTTTTATCCGTCTTATTGCAATAATTCAGATGTTTTAATTCAGCACTAATTAGGAGAACCAGACAGCTAATCATCATGTTTTGCTTTATTTTATTAATCAGACAGACTGGAATTTCCCCCATAAATACAATAAAATTATGAAAGGTAGGTTAACGTACGATTGTATATTGGATTGCTTCAGTGGCTTTTGTTAGCAACTTAGTATAAATTTTATGAACTACTAATAAAAGCTGAAAAGAAAGGCACAGCACCGAGGTGAACCAATTACTGAGCTTGTGACCTCAGAAAAATAAAAATCTTTCAATGGATGTATTTTAGATCAAAACATAGACCTAATGTTTTATGATTATAAATACTGAGGTACCTAGTTTAACTAAAAATATAAATTTATTTGAGATGCATGTAAATTTAACCCTGGTGTGGAAAATGAGGAAATTTCCAGCCGCATTGCACAATCGCCAAATTTCTTCATCAAAATGAAGAAAGTACTTCATTGTCGGAACCTGCGGTTAGATCTTCGACTGAAAATAGTGTAATATTATGTATTCCCAATCGTTCTATATGGTATGGATGGATGGACGTTGACACAAGCTATGGTGAACAGAATTAGTGTATTTGAAATGTGGATAACGCATTTAATGATATAAAGATATTCTGATGCGAATGGATACAGAAGCCAAGGTGCTGCTTAAGAGACGGCAACTAACATACTGCTAAGCTAAAGAAACTAAAAAGCGGTCCACCGCTGCTGATGTAGAACGAACCAAACAAATGTCCGATCCGAAACATGTCATGTACGACAAAAGACCCGCATCCAAACGTCTCACATCCAGGAAATACTTTCTGCAATCAGTGAAGCCCATAACAACGACAGCACAAGCGTCTAGAGTCAATGCATGGAAGCGGTTCCACCCTCAAGTGATTGAGCCAAAAGAAGAACTGCTGGCGGGCCACAATCTTCCATACCCAATCTGGCGCACACTCAACCGACTAAGAACTGGTGCTCCTCTCTGCAAAACCACCGCTGCCAGATGGGGCTTCATCGCTGAAAACGACACGGCATGAGAATGCGGAGAGAACCAAGACGCGGCACACATGCTGGTGTGCCGACTGCTGCCTTCACCTTGCACAGCTGCTGACCTAGCAGAAGCTAACAACAAGGCCATCCAGACCGCTACCAACTGGACAACCCATAAAACGTGTTCCGCCTGGACACGTTAAGTAAGTAACTAAAAATATCTCCTTCTGTATGTTATAATCCAAGGGAAGATAGAAGGACTGAGGGCTCCCGGCAGAAGAACATCATGGTTAAAAAAACCGGCATTGTAGTTTGGCAACAGCACGACTTCCCTTTTCAGAGCTGCAGTCTGCAAGGCCCAAATTGCCTTGATAATCGCCTATCTTCACTACAAGAGACATTTAAAGAAGAAGAATAGACCTACTAGCAAAAAAAAATAAAAATCATTTCACTCGGAACAACTATTATGTCAAGTGGTAATCCCTGTTTTATAATTGTAAAGTATTCCACTTGCTCATATGTTCTTCTAAGCATTTTAAAGTACTAGTATGCATAAATGGTAAATTTTTCAGAACAAAAAATACGGGAGGAAGGAATATTTAATAAAATGGTTATTTAATTGTTTAATTAATTGTTATTTGGCGTCAATATTTTTTTAATCCACCAAGACACAATTTGACCACATCCATTTACTAAAGAGGAATATAAAACGCGGAAAACGTTTACGCGAAATTAGATACTCCCCCTTTAACAAAGTTAAACGTAACTGTAAATATGATACTCACTGATATTTAATTACCCAACATTTTGAAAACTTTTAATCAAGTAGTTGAGCATAGCGCGCATACAAAAATGAAAAAACAAAGGGCTTATAAAATAAAAAGCGCAGTAGTCGAAAACCGACATGAACGATGCCTACTCATAAGGTTAAAAACCTGCACAGACAAAAGCAATATAATCATGTGACAAGGGATGACTAATGGACAAAAACGTTGAAAAAAATTAATTGTTAAAAACAATCTCACCAAACTCATCGGAGGACCTCATATGAACCTGATGAAAACATTAGAATTGAAAAAGAACGCAGAGTAAAAAATTCATTTCAATGGAAAGGTGACGGCTGATAAGAAGGGGTTGAATTCAAGGACCATTTGGACCAAGTTTAGGTACGGTGAGATGGTAAGGAAGGGACCGTGAGTAGGCCCCTTGGGAGTTGAGTGATGGAACGAAGGTGAGGCGTAGGGCATGTAGCGCGATAGCATCGGCCCCCTGTCAATTGAAATTGAATGGCTCGATTCCAGTGGTGGAAAAGAGTTTGGCTCTTATAATTCCACTTGGAATATCTAGAAGGAACACGGTTGAAGGACTACCGCAGTACTTGACGTGAAATTATGTATAGTACTGTACAATATAAAACCTAGTACACAAATTAATGAATCGTTGAGCTCAGATGATCAGGTTAATATGGCAAAATAGATAACAAACCGGCGCAGCATTAATCGAAATGGTAACTGATGACGATTAGAAGAAAAATGAAGGTAGTACACATTTATTGAACATGCATTTTGAAGCAACCAATGGCAATATTCTACAGGTGATCAGACCAGCAAGTGTGACAAGTCTGACAGTTAACTGGCAATTTCAATCATGTACACGGTCATTGCATATTGGATGCACAATGTTTCTAGATTAGTCGGACAGCAGGGTGCTGCAAGTCAAGTACCGGTAAGAAGCGTTGTGTTTATAAAAAGTTACGGCCAATGGCATAAAATAAGCAAATGATACAATCGAAACTTTTTCCACAATAATGTTTGCATAACAACATAGTGTTGTCAATGGCTATAACTGCATGTTTCACACACATACTTGTTAAGGTTGTAATATAATATAATATATATAATAAATTGTTCAAGATTTCTATAGTAAACAGACCACTGCTGGTTCATTGTCGCTTGTAGTACATTCGGTGTGGATTGCCATCAGAGATTTCCAACGACCAAAATAAAGGGGAAAACTAATAAGATCTCAAAATAAATTACGTCGCTGGCTTAGGCAGGGAAATGAAGCCAAAGATCCATAACATATAAATAAAATGACCGTAAAACAATAATAGTAGTAAACGACGGATCGGAAAAAACTAATATTATTAGGTTGAATCATAAACTAAACACAGACATCGCTAATCTATTCTAATTAACAACATTGGGAGCTGAATAGAATTATTTCTACTTACTATAGCCAATGAATAAAAGTAAATAAATAAGGACTTTTTGTTGTTTCTATTACTAAGTCAACCTAGCGGAGTTAGGGCTATAAAGCCCTCTCTTACACTCAACTAGGAAGGCCCGGGACCGCTTGCTTTTCACGCCCTCCGAAGCATGGCCAGAAAATGTAGCCAGTGTGGGACTCGAACCAACAACCCTTTGGGTGAACGTCAGAGTCCGTACCACTAAGCTACATGTCCTGACTGTACCAGTTACAATAGTAAAGCATTAGAAGTTACATCTATTCTCTACTAAATTTCCCCCATCTCCATATGCTATCAATTGAAAATACTTTACGAGCCTAGTTTTTATTATTACCTCGGCGTACGGTTTATCTGTGACAAGGTGCAAATAAACAACATATGCAATAACTAACCAGCGCTATTTCTAGTAGAGTACCTACGTGAGGGACGAGCCTTCGCCTCGTAAATTGAGACGAAACCACAGCCTGTATGAGGCGTATCTTCATGAGGTGAGCTCAAGAATTTCAGGGGTGGGACTCGACGTAGAGCAAAGGGGTGTGAGCCCGCTGTCTATAATACAGCTTGTAATTTATCGGTTAAACGACAGGAAATAGTGTGGGTACTTTGATCATAGCGGTACAGCTGTATTTAGGCTTTAGAGGGAAATTATACATAGAGTACATGCTTGAGAGTCTTATCTATATTGCATTTAACCACTATTTTACAATGCAAATTTTATCCACGCTTCATATTTTTTTTTTAATTGATAGGTACTTGTCGACAGGCTTACTATACATCTACCAAAAGGTGAATTATAAAGAAAACCACGTCTCGGATTACCAATAAGCACGACAGTACCAAATCTTACGGACCTATAATCTCCCATATTCGCTACAGTGCCTAGCTGCTGCACATGTCTTCTTATAAACTTGCCCTGGTACATAGTAAGTTTGTCCCCGAGATTACCTACAGTTCATATTTTCTTATAAAAAGTGAACAAAAGCTCATTAGACTTTGACCTCTAAATGAAGTTATGCGTACTAAAGAATGACTGAGTAACACACTAACACCTAATAAGCCATCGAATTTCATAGTCCTTAGACATGAAACTACATTGATCTAGTGGGTCGTTGCTGAATGAAACTTGAAGAAAAACCAAACGTTTCGTCTAAACATCTTCAAGATGCGACAACTGTATACCAAAGCGGAGTTTTAGCAGCCCAGGTTCAAAATGTGGACCACTAAATCAATAGAGAACTGCGATCTTACCATTACAAAACTTCTGCAACATTAGAATAATGTTTTCTTACCTGAAACGAAAGAGAAACATGATAAGAAACGCAGTCCGAAACGTAGGCCGAAAGGCCCAAAATTAATAAATAATAAATAATAGTTTAAAAAACTAAAAAACACGCTTTTATAGAAAATCTAACTAAAAAATAGAAAATAAAATTTAATAAATTTGGATGAAGAATAGTGTAAATAAGAGATAAATGTATATTATTGTAAAAAAGCGTGAGGAAAAGATTTCATTTAAAGTGCTATTTAAGATACAATATTATCAAAGTGATGAGCCTTCTACTCATATCTATCAATAAAATGTTTACAACTATTGACACCCTACGCTTTTTTACAATAATATACATTTATTTCTTATTCACGCTATTTTTTATCCAAATTTATTAAATTTTATTTTCTATTTTTTAGTTGGATTTTCTATAAAAGCGTGTTCTTTAGTTTTTTAAACTATTATTTATTTTTCACTTTTTAGTTGAATTTTATTTTTTATTGAGCTTCAAAAACTCTGAATACAAGTATGTTGTTTTTTTGTTAAACAAGATCCCCTGCCTGGCAACAGCTGCCCGACGTGACTCTTGGGTGCCATGGCAGCAGACGCCACACTCTCATGTAAAGAATTTGGAAAGAAATTTAATAATTTTTATTAGCGAATTTACTCAGGATAATCGGATATTGTTATTGAATTATTGCATTGTCATCGGGCTTTGACAGGTGTGCAAAGTTTGAATTAAATCTGATCGTTCAAAGTAGGGCAAAATCGAGCCCAAAGGAGTCGGTTACAAACATACAGGGAAAACTAATAAAAGCGTTATAATAAATAAAAATAATGACAACTTTATTTCTTTTTTTCCATAGGAATAAAAAACACAAATGACTTAAAATGATATTATGGTCGATTGAGGCACAGCATCTTCACCTGGGCAGCTAATCCAAAAGACAGTTTGAATTATAAGCAGAGTGGTGGTGTCATTGCACACTGCTTTTAGTTGAAACTCATGATGCGCAGCAATTAAATTCGCCATCGCGGAACTAATGTCAGCAAGAGCAGTTACAACGCAGAAAGATCAATAACAGCTCACGATTTGGGCGACACCCGATAACGTGAATTATAAATACGATATGTACAAACGACATTCAGGCTTTACGCACGAATGATGGCCAACCAGAGTACGCCTCTGACCTTCCCTCCGGATAAGAACAGAGAGAAACACGCATCATCGCGCTCCAAGCGTGCGACTAAACGCAGATAATGTGCAAATATCGCGGATACAGTGAAAGTACCATTGTATAGTGGGTGATAACCTGAGACTGATCTAAAGTAATAAACTGAGGGTCACTTCTGGGATAAGTTCTCTGTGATGTTATAATGTTAACATTACGTAAACATCTGTTGTTGTAACGTACTCGTAATGCACTGTCAAATGGAAAAAAAAATTAGTACCGTGTGACTATGAACATGAACTTATTATAAACAGTTCATAATAAAAAATCCTATTAAAGTAACAAACACCCCAGCGAAGTAGACGATAACGTTGACAACAGGCATTATTTTGAAATAAGCAGCACTCATATAGACCATAAGTTAAGAGGGCGTGGAAAGTTGATATTGGTCACTCCTGGATCAATTGGTAATAATTTTTATTATTTTTATTTTTTTTTCGGGGGGGGGGGGGGCTGCGCCAACTGAGATCCTATCTAGTGTAAATTTACTTCTTGAGAATTGAATTGTATCTAGTGTATTTCTTAGGGGTTATGGTGTTACTCGTATATACTATGATGGCATAGGCACATCAAAAGGCAATTTATTGGAGGGTTTAGCTTCGGTGCGAACACAGGTTTATAACATATTGCGGATATGCGGACTAAAATGCGATGATATCATTACGATGGTTTAGAAAGTATATGGATATGGATATGGATTTGACAAAGTCTACAAAAGAATGCTCATTCAAAAAAATTATATTGCTTTTAACCGAAAGAGGGGGGCCCGGGGGTCTCCCCCGGTGAAAATGTTTGCAAATGTAACTGCAAAACAGTGGGGTTTTACGGCAGGAAAGCTTGCAAAGGAATGCATATTCATATTGCTCCAAACAAGGGGACCGGGGCTCTCCCCCGGGAGAAAATTTTGAAAATTTAACTGCAAAACAGTGGGGTTTTACATCAGGAAGGCTTGCAAAGAGATGCATATTCATATTGCTCCAAACAGGGGGACCGGGGGTCTCCCCCCGGGGAAATTTTTTAATAGATGCGAAATAGTGAGGTTTTAAGATGTTAACAGAAGTAAAGTTTATAATTTACTAAGGAAGACATATTCATGTTACCGAACGAAGATTTATTTAATTCTCAATTTTTCACTTCGGGGGAGGGGGGGCTGCAGCCCAATAAGCCCCCCCCCCTTGATATACAATATCATAGGGTATAATTAATTTTTGGTGTTGTAATTATTTAATGAACTTAACGGAGGCCTAAAATTTCACGCATTAAGGTTCATGGAGAAATCGCAGCACAAAAATATAAAAATACCATACAATATTGTGTAAAAAATAGTCTTCAACTTGGATAGACCAAATCTTTATAAATTATATATTATTATATATAAATTGCAAATTAAATCAAAAAATGGAAACAGCTGGTTTTTTGAAAATACCCAACCAGAATGGCAGCTCTTGGAGAGTTCTATGGACTCTCCAAAATAATAGTTTTTTTTATAGAAGGCTATGGAAACTAATGGATTGCTAAAGAATACCTTCAATGAAAAAACCATTACTTTAGCATTTGAAATAATAAAGCAAATTGTAGCATTGAAATGAACACTGACCCTCGTAGCTACAAATCCTCGTCTTTGAAAATAATAAACTGGAGTCGCCGAAGGATTGGGGGCCTTCGGGGGGCCAATGAATCAGTAATTCCATATACTCCTACGCCGTGCATGAAAAATATTTTACATAGGCAGAGTGACATACCAACACATTGGAATGAAATGGAAAATGGAGGCAAGATAACAAGGTTTCCAGACGCAGCGTAAAATACTGCTCCCCTCAGAGATAATACACATGTCACATGGTTATGAATAAAATAAAGTTTATTTATAAGATAATTCTCGTAGTTAACTGGCATGTAATAGCGAGCAGCCTTCCTGACAGCTCGGCCATCGCCTCATAACTAACATCTCCGTCAAGTATAATCAGGGGAATTACAGAATGAGTGAAAAATTATATTTTTGCATTTGTAGCCGGCATTGTTCATCAGCCAGTCTCCCCATTATTCTACGATAGAGCCATACCTCGAGTTTTTTTTAGGTTTAGGTTTTTCCGTTGCTCCAAACATATTTCAGCCAAGCTATATATTTTTAATAAATTATATTGTAGGCCAGTATGTGACAGATAAAATTCAGAACCGTCAAGGTTTTTAATGCTTTGCCTAAGGAAATTAAAGTACGGTATTATACTGACAGTTTTCTTAAATTTAGAACAATCACAAAAAAAATGACTTTTAATGAACTTAAAGATATTTTGAAGAGATAATGTAAAAATAAAATATAACATAAATATAAATAAATAGATAAAACATTCTAAGATTTGTAAGTGTTTTAGACTATTATTTATTATTATTATTTTGTAATGTTTTTGCTTTGTAACAGTTATAAGGGCCACGACGCATGTCCCCTTCACATGGTGCACTTAGTGTGGCCCTTGGATATTTATTAATTGTATTGCGTTTTTTGATTAGTAAAAATACCTTAAAATTAAGCTACACAAATAGGAAAGGTGGATTTCAATCGACTAGTGAGGAGTAGGGAAAATATTCTACTGTTTCAGCACTAAGAGACAACCGGACAATCCACTAGTGACTAGACGGTTTAGTACAAAGACAAATATCTCATAAAATTTCGATTATAGAACAATAAAGAGAGATGACGTAAAGTAGAAGTAATGCCTCCTTACATTTTAGTACAAAGTATGTAGCCGGCACTAACAACGTTTGGCCAATGTTTTTGAAGGCGAGAATAAATGCAAGGTCAGGCTAGGTTCAATACATATTAAAATGTAGCGGAATATTTTTTCTACTTTATGCCATCTCATTGGTGCCTCTATGATCGATATATACTGTATATGATGAGAAATTCGAATTGAAAAAAAACCGGTGTTGAGATGTCATTTTGCTCTTATGCACTGTATAAAGATGCCCTTATTCACATGACATAAATAATATTAGAATTTTGTAAATGATACGATCTTTTTTTTAAAGTTTACACTCTCCCTTAAATTGCACCCTCTTGGAAATTAGGAACAGGTGACCTAGGTTGGCCTTATGGGAAATCAGTATCTGTATACATTTGTCCAAGTGATCCACTCAGAAAACCCCAACAATGAAACCCATTCATCGACACAGAATAATTTGAAAGATGGTATCAACAAACTGTATATTCAGTAACAATAACACCCAACACCGATTTGACTAGGAATGGTAGGAGTAGTACGTCGAAAATGTTAACAAGACGGCGCGGCGGCCCTTCTCACGCAGGGCAAACAATGAAATTAGTTGTGTCATTTACAGTTATAAAATTATATCTACAATGCAAATGCAACATTCATCCTCGTTAAACACCTCACGCTGGGTCCAGCCACCATGCTACGGTCAGGCCGGGAGAGTGGGTGAAAGCATACAAGAAGAAACGGGCAAGAAGCGTCAGTCTTACGAGAGACTTATTCCAGTGACTCACTAGATATCTAGGTTGGCAAGTGAATTACGAGAGAATTTAAGTCTGTTTTTCCTTTACTTTTTACACGAAGTGTAAAGAGGGGCTTTGTGATTGTCGAAATTTTCTAGATTCTACTTTTAGAAGCAATCGTCCCATGTTCCATCGATCAATTCAGTGCTTTGTGATAAGGAATGTCGGGGCAACCGACATTTAACCCCAAGACAATTATTTACCATGGAACTACTATTATTATCTATTTTGGTACTGTCGAGACTGACATATTATAGACTGGGAGCGCCTGGTGAGAGTTGACTTACCTGCTGTGAGAATAGCTAGGTCCGGTGCACCAGAACTTGTAGACCTGGACGAAGACGAGCATCCGTGTATTTCACAGGCAGGGCACAAACACACAGGCGCGGGACAAAAGATTTATAAGAATTTGTAAAGGAAATATAAAACGAGGTGTTGCGGCAGCCGGTAACCTTTTGGTACTGACTTAATCTTGCCATTGCAAGTTTTTGACAGGTCTTGACTTGACATTCCCCAGCCAAAAAAAGGGGAGAGAAAGGTAGGCTGAAGAAAAAAAAAATAAAGAGAAAAAAAAACCGAAACCAATTACTTATTGGCAACGAAATGAAATATATACAATTGGTAGTAGCTTGATAGATGGCGAGACAGTTTATATATACTACCTAACGAATAAGAACTAAACTTAAAACTAAATTTTCATGTAGCACTAGCAATCTACCATGACGGGAATGAGTCGTAGCCTATTTACTGAGCGACGAATGGTACCACCCGCGGTTCGAACGTCCGCGACTCGAGCCACCCCTTGTGATCCCCCGATCAAATTACTGACGACGCCTATGGGCCAGGAGGATGGAGTGGTCTGAATATCTGATATTAGGACCATTTGCCCTATTTGTAAGCTACTATCTCCCTTCGCCCATTTTTCACGAGCCATGCGTGACTGTAAGTATTCTCGTGACCATATTTTCCAGAATCTCTGGGTTAGCGCCCTCACCCTATCCCACCTACGATGGAGCGGCATGTCCAAGGGTAGGCTTTGTTCAGGTAGTGGGGAAAAATGGGATTGGATGAGGAAGTGAGCCGGAGACAGGTATGCCACGGGATCAGTGGCGTCGACTGATAAGGGGAAGTAAGGTCGGGAATTCATTAATGCCTCGACCTTGGCAAATACAGTGGCGTACTCTTCAAAAAACATAGTTTGTGCAGTTAACATGCCTTTGAGAATTCTCTTGGCAACGCCTATTTGGCGTTCCCATATGCCGCCTTTATCTGGCGAATAGACCACATTGAAACGCCATTCTATTGAGCGAGTGGCGAGTGCTGACAAAATTGTGTCCTTGTTTTGGTCAAGGAAATTCGAAAATTCTTTGACGAGGCGAGCCCCTTTCTTGAAGTTGCTCGCTTGATCCGAGACACAACAGCTAGGTATGCCTCTTCTAGAGACCATACGGTCCCAGGCGGCCAAAAAGGATTCAGCGGATAGTGAACCCATGAATTCCAGGTGCACTGCACGAGTGCTAAGGCAAATCCAAAGCAGTAGGTACCCCTTTCCGGCCGCCTGAGATTGCCTAGTCTGGCGTAAAGACAGTTTGATCGTAAATGGCCCAGCAGCATCGAATGCAACATGGCCACGGAATGCCATAGCTGGAGTGGTCCGAGAGGATGGAAGATCTCCCATTATAGGTTGGCTGATACGATTTGCGTTTATTTTGGCACAAATTACGCAATTTCGGGTTATTGACCTCATAGTGACTCTACCAGCTATGGGCCAGAATTTTTGTCTCATTAGAGCTAAACTTAGACTTGGGCCTGAGTGGCCCGATAACGCGTGATAATACTTTAAAATTAAATTCATAAATTCTGACTTGGCAAGTATAATAGGATGTTTAGCATCGAATTGCAAATTTGCTTGCTGTAAGCGACCACCCACCCTTAAGATATTGTCTTTATCTATAAACGGGGTCAGGGGCAGCAACTTTGAAGACACCTTTTGGCCTTTAATTATTGCTTTGATGTCATGGGGGAAATAAACATCTTGATGCCATTTGATGAGTTGGACAAGTGAATTATTTAATTCAATCACCGATAATGGGCCAATTAAAGTATTATCAGGCTTGCGACAATTAAATGTGAATCTTTTTAGATAGGCGACTACTCTTTGCAATTTTGTGAATGATGAATATTTTTTAAAAATTGCATCTTCCTCCCCGGCTTTTGCTGAAACTAGAGTTACATTTGAGGTGGAAGACTGTAGATCAGGTAGGTCAATTTCAACTAAATTCACCCTAGGCAGATGTGCCGGAAACTCCGACAATACGAGAAATTGCGGACCCTGAAACCATAAGGCATTTTTAATGATTTTCTCGGGTTCCATACCACGAGAAACCAAATCGGCTGGATTTTCCACTGTTGCCACGTAGTGCCATGTGTAGGGCTTCGTTAACTCGTTGACCTGCCGCACCCTGTTAGACACAAAAACTTTTAGTTTCGACGGTTCAATTTTGAGCCAGTGCAGCGCAACTTGCGAGTCACTGAAAAAATAGACTGACGTTAATTTGATTGGAAAATCCCCATTGTTAAACCATGTCCAGAGCTTTGAGGCAAGGAGCATTCCCGAAAGTTCTATTTGGGGAATAGACATTTTTGACTTTAGTGGAGCGACTTTACTTTTAGCAACTAACAGGTTGCTAGTTGTGGACCCAGTGGTTGGGTCACGTGACACTAGGTAGGCGCACGCGCCATAGGCCGATTGGCTACCATCACAAAAAATTGCAAGATAATGTTGCAAATTAGAATCGACCACCCACCGAGGGATTTTGCACTTCGATAACATAGGTATGTTAGTGACTAATCTAGACCAAGCATCATTTAGTTCTGGGGGTAGAGTTTCATCCCAAGACAGCTCTTTGCGCCACAGCTCTTGAATGAATAATTTCATTGCTAGAGTGACAGGGTTGACTAACCCCAATGGGTCAAATAGCTGGCTACAATAGGAAAGGACAGTTCTTTTAGACACCGGGCCTTCAAATGGCTTAGATTTAAAGGACCACACATCCTGACGGGGGTGCCAGTACAGCCCTAAGACCTTGACTTGGTCGGCAAAGACGAGTTCATTTTCTCCATCACCACTGTGTGAAGATAACTCGGGCACATTCGAGTTAAATTTGCAAAGGGGGAAGCATCCCGAGGCCAATAGAGCGGTAAGCTCATCACGTAAGAGCTTGGCCTGAGAGACAGTGGCGGCTCCAGCTAGGACATCATCCACGTAAAAGGACCTAAGTATGGCTTGGCGTGCCACTAGCTTCGGGTTGCCCCCAGCAACAGTCGGCTCGACCTCAGTTTCCATGGCAACCTGCTTTAAGCAACGATTAGCTATAAAAGGACTACAGGCTAGACCAAACGGAAGGCGGGCCATAAGATACTCGACAGGACTGTTTTCTGAGTTCAGAAACATCATATGTAGTTTTTCTGAGTCCTCGGGGTGAATGGCTATGTTGGTGAACATTGCAGAGACGTCTGCCGTCAGTGCAACAGGATGGATTCTAAAGCCCAACAGAACATAACTTAAATCTCTCTGCAGAGATGGGCCGACATATAGTGTGTCATTAAGTGAAATGCCATTAGAGCTCGACGAGCTCGCATTAAACACCATTCGCAATTTTTTCGACTCTTTTTTAAATACACAGTGGTGGGGTATTACATACTGAGACCACACAAGACTTGGTACTAAATGACTTTTGGAAATGGAGTCGGCAAGTATAGACTTATACTGCTCGTAATCCGACAAATTACGCTTGAGTTTCTTTTCAAGCGAGTATAGACTAGCAAGTGCTGAGCGGCGGTTCGAACCTAGCTCAGGTGCGTCCGGTTTAAATGGTAAGCGGACCACAAATCGACCATCTGGGGCACGCGTGTGAGTTTGTAAAAAATGATTTTCTACAAACTCTTCCTCGACAGTGAGCTTTGACGTAGAGGGTAGCACCTCTTCCAGCTCCCAAAACTTTTCAAGTGACTGCAGGAGCGTGGGGGGAGGGGGGGAGGTTAGCAGACAAACCTCCTGCCCCTGTGGACTATCGATATTTCCCATGACTATCGTACCAAATTTTGTTGGCAAAGTGTTAGGGTAAGACATGTGGGACCACTCACTGTCAAAAGTGGTGTCCAAAATGTTCATAAAAACATTGGCATTTAGCAATAAATCAATTGGTGCAGGGTGTCCAAATTCAGGATCTGCAAGTTGTAAGGCTTTGAACTTGTCCACCACTTCTGACGGCAGCTCAGTTGTGGGCAAATTACTGGTAATGTGAGGTAAAACACTCGCATCGACTTTTATACTGTAGGTAGCATTAACACGTGAATGCAGGGTTAGACTAACCTCTCCTACTAATTTCGTGACCATGTCTGAAATACCACAAATGGACTGAGGGTCACCTGACTTTAAAGTTAGGCCTAAACGCTTTAAGGCACTAAGCGACATTAGATTTTTTTGACTACCTGTGTCCACCAACGCTCTTATAGTACGGGTGAAACCGCCAGCATCTACGACATAGGCTACTAAAGTCCCCAAGAGGACTTCAGACTGTTCTGACAGGGTTTTGACTTCCGGTTGAACTGACATAGTTCTAGGGTGATTATTATTGTTGGCCGATGTGCCAGCAATACCCTCCGGCTTTGACTTGTTAGGGTTGTCTTTATGTAAAGACGTGTGATGGTCCGCGGCTCCACATGTTCTACATTTGTATGTGGACGAACATTGTTTTAAAAAATGCCCTTTACCGAGGCATGAGGCACAAATGCCATTGTTATTAACCCACCCCAGGCGTTCAGTTATAGTGGCTGCATTATATGCCTCACATTTATAGATTTTGTGATCTTTAGAGTGACAGTATAGACAACTGTTAAAAGTGGCTTTATTAGACACACGCACTTTAAAGGCCTTCGGCTTGTACTCAGGTTTAGTATTATTAGTTTTATTTATTCCTTTGTTGACAGACACACTTTCTTCCTGTTTATGCTCACTTTTCAAAATATGTAACATTTGAGATTGTTTGCTCACAAAATCCATAAGAGATTTGTGGGTAGGTAAGGTGCCGGCAGCTAGGCTCTGCTCAAAAAGGCGACGCGTGAGTGTGTCCAGGTTCCGGGCGCACAACTCTTGTAAAATAAAATCTCCCAAATCATTAATCTGCAAATTTTTTAAGCTTTTTACGTGGTGGTTGTGAACCGATAAATAGTGTTTTAGGTCATCCCCCGTGGCCTTCTTGAGGGGGGTGAACGAAAGTATGTCTGTGACATGTATTGAAGCGAGAGCTCTCGGAGAAGCATACATTGCCTTGAGCGCATCCCAAGCATCTTTGTACCCTTGTGAATCAAGGGCAAACTCTGACACGAGTGTAAGAGACTCTCCCCGCAGCAGCGAGTGTAGATAGTAGGCTTTAGCACTATCGGAAAGTGACTGATTAGACCCATAAACACATTCGAACAATTTTTCGAATTTTGGAAATTCTCGAATAGAATTTTCAAACGGAGGGATTACAATGCTTGGCAATTTAACCCCTATATTGACCTTAGTAGCAGGATCGCCTGGAGTTGTTCCTTTAGGTCGACTCTGCATGTCTAGAACGTCGGTGTAAGTGGCCTCGATTACATCAAAAAGTTGTAAAAAAGCTTGATGGGGTTTGCTCGTGTCGACCCTGTCTTTGCTGTCAACCCTTACATTGGCTTCCAGGATTTGAACTTTCAGTTCATCAGCAGACTTTAAAACAGCCTGAGCCGTTTGGTATTTAGCTTGAATTAAACTAAATTTAGATCGTGAAATAGAAGTTATTTTGTCCCTAATAGACGTAAGTTCGGCAAACTTGTCTTCCCGAAGTTCTCTCAGAACTTCTAATTGGGCCAACGCTTCATCATCAGTCAAATCTTCCTTTGACATGATGAAAGACAAAAAGAAAGTAAAAAACCAAAAAAGAACGGTTTAGACAAGAGACAGGTAAGGTGAGGATGACGGGAAAAGGAAGACGCTACAATGGGACAGTGTACAACCACTCCCAATATAAGAAAACTAGGCTCTTATAGACTTGCCTCGTACAACGTGGTCTCTTAGCCTAGATGACCCAACAAGGACTGACTAATCCATTGAATGCGACTGAGACCTATTGCAATTACATAGGCAAGAGCATCTTCTAAGGCTGTGCTACAAGTACGTATTCCTATGCTAACCTGCCATCTACAAGCTGTACCAATGAATTTAAAAATTGTAAACGGTTTTAATTGCCGATTTTAATGATAATCTTAACAAATTATAATATGTAATAAAGTAAGGGAACACAACAGTGTCAACCTACAATGACAAGAGTAACTCAAATTGAATTAAATATCAAAAAACTTTTTTTTTTTTTTTTTTTGACGTGAAAAAATGTAAGATTAATGGAAAATTAGATTAATTAAAATAATTACTTTTGGCTCTGAATCCGGCTCGAAGGACCTTTATGTCGAGACTGACATATTATAGACTGGGAGCGCCTGGTGAGAGTTGACTTACCTGCTGTGAGAATAGCTAGGTCCGGTGCACCAGAACTTGTAGACCTGGACGAAGACGAGCATCCGTGTATTTCACAGGCAGGGCACAAACACACAGGCGCGGGACAAAAGATTTATAAGAATTTGTAAAGGAAATATAAAACGAGGTGTTGCGGCAGCCGGTAACCTTTTGGTACTGACTTAATCTTGCCATTGCAAGTTTTTGACAGGTCTTGACTTGACAGGTACCTATACCAATTGATAAATAGGAAAGCATGTACGGGTTTGCTCGGTATTTTTCGACTTTTGATACTTAATCTCCTATTTAATATCTAACATGTAGGATAACAACAACAAATGGAAGGTGATAAAATCGTGCAAATTGCGCGCCGTGAAAGCCTTAGTAACTGTAGTGTTTACCTTCTGTTAATTCGCGGTCAAACAGTATAGGGTAACATATGTAGTACGATTTTTAACACGATTTTTCCAGGAGGGAATAAGTTAATACTAAACGACATAGCAAGCCCGCTGGGGCAAAAGATGTAAACAAAACAATTTTGAATAGCACTTTCAACTCTAAAATTATCTTATTTACATTTCTAATCCCAGGTTAAGTTTAAAAAATAATCACAATAGAAGACCAACAGGAGTCCTCTCGCGCTGTTCTATTGCACGATCAAATAATCTCCCCATAGTAAAATCTTCGATTCAGTGACTTGGGAACGCACTCAAACAATTGTACGATCAAATAATCTCCCCATAGTAAAATCTTCGATTCAGTGACGTGGGGACGCACTCAAACAATTGTACGATCAAATAATCTCCCCATAGTAAAATCTTCGATTCAGTGACGTGGGGACGTACCCAAACAAACTATCGACACGTCCATTTTCTTGCCCCGCAATAATTGACGTAGTTTATGGTAAAAAAAAGTTGCACTGAAGCGTCAGCGGATTGAAAGAGCATCGGGTGTCATTTGTATTTTTATGGTTTCCAAAGTCCGTGTGATGTCTTCATCAAGCCAGTGGTGACAACTTGATAACGAGAATGGATTGCACTTGCTTTATGGCCGCTGGCACACCATTGCAACTCGTTAATATGCTAATTTTCTAATGCCAACTTATCACTTTGGCGTCTGCACGGCCAATCTGCCAATAATCTGTTATATTGCTCCATCTGACGGTGCAGCTTACTGCTTCACTTACCGCTAGATTTAAAATAAAAAAAATGGATAACCATCTACATTTTCACGAACAATTTTCTATGTAAATTTTCCGTCATCTCGTGTCAATTTTGTTGTGGAAAATGCAGCTGAAGTTTGTTTAGAATGCATCAAAACACAATTGACTGAGAACATATGGCTATTGTTGACAGCGATAAATAAAATAGCGTATTCTTTTGCTATTTCAGTTACAATCAATCAGTTTTTGTCTGTTTAGAGATACGTTGGAATAAAGGAATAAAGGAAGACCAAAGCCCGGGAATCGGAATGTCTGGAGAGAGGTGGTGCGAGGAGTTCAAGCTCACCCTGAGCTGTAGCGCCAAGGAGGTAGAAGAAGCAGCAAAGGTTTTGCCATATTTCTTAAACTGTTACCAGCGGAGAAGGTGCTCACATCCACAATAATGCGTCACACTGGGTCCTATCACACAGCAAGGCTCGGTCATGATAGATGGACATATGATGACCATTATGTGATCGCAGCCTTTGTCCTGTGTCCTTGGACAAGGCCTATTCCAAGTCGCTGGAAATCACTGAATTGGCTGATGATGACGATAATGATGGTTCCGAGGTTATAGTCAATTACGGGACCCTGCCTGAGCACGTTTTTGAGAGTAAAGTCAGTAAACAATAAAATGGCAATGCCATTATTTTATAATGTATCCGGACTAGGTGTTGTTACAGTTGGGATTTCGTAGCTGGTGTAGCGTCGTGTAAAACAGAGATAACTGTAGGAGTGTTGTCGAGCCCATGTACAGCGAAGATACAACCAGAATAGGAAGAAAAAGGTACTAAATACTAATAGTCAATTTTCCTCACTAAAGTCATGTTGGAATAAAGTCCAATTTTTTGTTTGGTTTAGTGATCAGTCCAGAAAAAACCGAAAAAAATCAGGGGACCGGACCGTTCGCTCTTCGGCACAGTTCAGGCTTTCCGTTTTCGCTGACTTCAAACTGCCATTTCTGAGTCAGAAAATTACCACCCTATGTACAGACTCATAGCAAAGGTATGAAAACCTGCTAAGCACAGACACTATAAATTGTCAATAGTCACCCATACACGGTTTCGTAATGACCCAGTATTACAACAATACAAAGAAATGATTAGTATTGGTTTAATAAAAAGATGTTATATCATCTCAGGTACATTTAAGGAAATACAAGAAGAGAAACAATGTGTGCAGTTTCGCAAAATGATATAATTAATAACACAGCATTGTTGTTCGGCCTTCCATTATGGAAACCTTCTGCCATTATCTGCCTCAGCACCTAGCCTATAATGGTAGGAATCTTTATTTTTCAATTTGTGTGCTCATAACATATTACAATAGTACCATACAATGATGCAAAAACGGCAACATGCTAGGCGAGTCTATGGTGTATATATTTTATTTTAAATTTAATACTGAATAGAAACTAGCTAGGTATAATAGTAAAATTATTATGGTAAAGAATTAGAGGTTAATCTTGTATGGAATCTCAATTTCGCAAATACCTACAACGAAGTACAGTATATGGTATAATTTGGTGAACTAGTCGCATGCGTAAACAGAAAATACTTCATGAATAAACAAAGCCCTCAAAAGTCCCGACAATAAAAAAAAATTATCTCAGATATTATTACTCAGAATGACAGTAAGAGAAGAAATTCGAACTTGAAATTCAGCATGATTAACACGAACAAGTGCTTAATGTAGAAAAATCATGAAAATGCTTTTTGTTCTATGGATTATTTTTATTCCCTAGGACTCATTCACAGCCGTCATTCTGAGAGCTTTCTTCTAAATATCTTAGTCTTCCATCTTCCGAACCCTTTTTTCTTAAGTCGGGTTTTGGTAGCTCTTTTGGCTTATTATAACCCGGTTCACATTTTTTAACCTGAGGCTTCACATTGTGTTCCTCGGGTTATACCTTTCCTAAGCTCATGTAGCTGTGCCAGCCCCTGGACCGGGTCCGATTTTTGCTGTAGTCCAGGCATTATTCACCCTCGTAGTATAGTCATTAAACAACTGCCACACAAAATTGCCTGCTTCCATCGGACCTACAAGTGTTTTACTTATTCTGACAGGTTTTCTAGCAGTCTTCATCATGAACGTGATCATTGAGACCACCAAACATAGCAGCAGCAGGATGCACAGAGTTCAGATTGTTCCTTAAGGCGGGGTTTCCACCGACCTCTCATTGCAGAATGCAAATGACATTGACGAAAATTTGAATTTTTCTTTTTATAGAAATCTATTAAAATGTTTGTACTTAACATATCCCATGACGCCATTATTTAATTTTAGTTTGTTTGTTTGTGATTTTACTCTATGATCATTGA
Organism: Psococerastis gibbosa; assembly: GCA_963971405.1. Lineage (NCBI taxonomy): Eukaryota > Metazoa > Arthropoda > Insecta > Psocodea > Psocidae > Psococerastis > Psococerastis gibbosa. The sequence continues at coordinate 25,991,947 of OZ020484.1, forward strand.
TCAATTTTAACTATGGCATAGAGGAAAACAAACATTTCCGTCAATGTCATTTGCATTCTGCAATAAGAGGTCGGTAGAAACCCCGCCTAAAAGGCCGAAATTCTAACAAGCAGCAGTGTGATTCCACAAGCTATGTCGATGGCAAACTCCACTTGAATGGGTTAGAAGCTCGTGTGTACAAGTGGCTTTTTTTACTTTTTGAGATGAGTGCACCATCTCTGAGCTAATCTATATGATCAGCGCAAGATTGTTAATTTGACTTAAGGACCCAACGGAAGCAGTCAAAGACCTGTGGGCCCGGCCAGGTACTGCCAGGCTATCGCGATGCTATCGAGCATCGTCCACCATCTTCAGGGAGGAGCTGCGACCGATGAATTAGTGCACCGGCCGCAGACATTAATCATCACAAAAATTATTGCGTGTGTTGTCATTATCAGATAGAACCAAATTATTTCACATAAATTTGTCAATAAAATAAACATGACGCGTTTATTACATATCTTTCATCTCTTCATAGCCGTTATTTATTCCGATTGGGGGATTGGCCTTCAATGGGGAGATGCTGAGTGTTCGTCTTGTTCATATAAAGGGAGAGATTGTCTTACAAAGTAAAGTTGTGAGGTTATCACGGGGGTTTCGCGTGGGTGATACGACATGGTTTATGCATTCTTTGAGGTGTTGGAATACCAGGTATGTACCTGTGTGTGTGCGATAGTGGGGAAAATATACAGGCAACATGTAACTCAGTGTTAAATGTAATGAATCTAACATTTTTTTACAACCGCTAGTGTTTACTGTCAGGAATACTATTTACTCACAATCTGTTACGCATCTTGTTTCGTAAGCTAGGATGATGTATTGAGATCTCTCCTCAATTTTTCCTTCTTTCTCTTCTGGATAGATAGCCAAATTTACATTCGAATACGATACTACAGTCTTAAAAGTCTACAAAGTGCAACTGAAGAAGTCAATCTTATAGATGTTGACGAAACGTTTAGAAGGACGCTTTGAGAGCTACCATTAACCCGGATTCTACAGCTTCATCATCTGGCTCCGGCTGTGAAACCTTCTGTACTTACAGTTTATTAAAAAAATTTATTTTATTTTCTGCCACTGATGTCATCTCTACAATAGACTTAGTTAGAGTAAAACTAATGCTCAATATAAAATGATCCCAAAATTGCATATAAGGAGTTTATGCGATGAAATATTGAAAACCATGTTATTTTAACTTTGTTTACTTGTGTATTGGTTGATGATCTTGAATTCACTATGCCATATCTTTTACATTTTTAAATTTGCGCAACCTATTTTTAATGCATGCCACTACTTGTATAATTTTAAATTTATATTTTCAAATTTTTTAAAACTAATGTTATAATTAATAAAACTAACTGTAAGTTAAAATCGTGTATTCAGTCCATGACTATTCTTTTATATCGAAATTTCCCCAGTGATACAAGTCTCATACATGAGTACTTAATGCTGGGGTATACAATTTAAACTGTACCTGTAAATTTTGTATTATATCTTATCTTATCTATAAAAAAAAGTTATGCATAGGGTTTCATTTGTTTTAGAGGCTGTAAAAAACAATCTTATGTTTAGTCGCTCTAAAATCGCTGTATGCGAAAATGAGGTCACAGGCGAGCTCATGCGAATTTTCCTCATTTGAAATTTATAAAGCAAACTAATTAATCATTAAATTATCTGGTTACTAATTATCTAGTTAGACTATTCAATCCGAAATTTTGAAATGCTGAAAACATTGCATTTTATGATTTTCATTCACTTATGCTACTCAGAAAGTTCGTGAATACGGTAAGCCGGCCAAATGAAACCTAAAGGTAGCCGACGACGCGGAGGCAGGCAATTACCAGACCACAAGCCCATGTTGGAGAAGTCGAAGCTTATGGGAACCATTCAATTATTGTAAATTGACCCAACTACAGGGATTTAATTGAAATCTATGGGAAGGTGTGCCGAAATTTCATTCATTGGAAACCACTGAAATATGGTTTTACCCGCTACTGGTATTTCAACTTACAAGTACCACAGTATGTCTCTGAAAACTGATTATGGATGTCATCTAACAAGGGGCGCCGGGTTTCGAGAATCCGGCTGGGGCAAGGCTAGTCAAAATATTCAGTTAAATAAGTACACACATTTTTAGTTATAGAAAACTCACTGATAAGCTATAATGGAGAAACTGTTGTTAAGCGAACGGAACTGCATTCTATGAACTGATTCACAGGTTTCTTAGCGTCAATAATATTTGCCACTTCCATATGGACATATGGCCATATAAGATGACTATTGAGTTTAGACTTTGAGATGTAAAATCCAGACTAGAGGAAAAAGGAATTCGGAAATATGCCAAAACGTCTCTGCAAGTAACTATTGCTCTGGCGCTGGCAAGGTCAGGGACTCAGGGTAGGTTTGTAGCACGTTCAAGAACAAAAATAATGACTATATAAGGGACAGTTGAGATCTGACCCCATTAGCTGCTTGGCTTATTGTGATTCAGAAGACTAAGGGTGGGTTGTACACGCTAAGGGAAGTCTAATAATGTCACCTTACAAAGATACTACGTACGATGTTAATAACAACTTTTCTTATGCTTATTTTACGCCAGACTCGCTCCCGCAACCGTCTGCTATAAACGGGCCCTAACACAAGCAAGTAGGCTGCATGTCTTAAAAAAAATGATTTTGATTGCCATCCAACCATTGCTTAGGATAGGTCTCAAAATGTTCAAAACATTTACGAGCAATGATTAGTGAAGACCATGATTATGATTAAGTGGTGAGTAGGTACGTTAACGTAATCTCAGGTATTCCCCTGAATGACAACAGTGCGTTTATTTAAAAATGGACCTATGTTTATGAGAAAATTAAGTGAAATCAACTTGTTTATACCAGTTAAATCCTCCGTGATTATTGGGTACTCCTGTCGTCCATGCATTTTTGCATATCTGTCCAATAGAACTACAGCATGAATATCCGGCATAATTTATTGTATAGAATGACAGAATACAGAAACGACCCGCTCAAATGCGCTAATGAAAAATGGAAGAAAGTAAAGAAGACAATAGATAAACGGGAAGACAAAACAATGCAAGTAAGTGAATTAAAATTCGCGGAACCGCTCGCCTGTCCAATCTAATAGTGGGAACACGGTGTTTACACTGGACGAGTCACGCCAACCTGTTAATGGCACGGACAGCGAGTGGAATAGCCTGCTGCCACGACGGACCCAAAAACTGACAGCACTAGAGTTCCATTTAAGAGAGGTGGGACATTCGGGCGCGCCAGAAATACTTTTTGAATCCTGGGGCCACCTGGTGCGATTTTTCTGGTCATAGGTGGCCCAGGATCAAAGAAATATTGTTGGCACCTTCCACGTCCGAAACAGGTGTAGCGCTGCAAGAAGCCCCGTAAGATGACCATCCACAGCTCAGTCAACCGCAGTTGAAAGCTTGTAGTTCTTGTAAGATGGCCGCCTGAGACTCAGACAATCAACAATTCCCGCAGTTTGGACTATAGGTCAAGTGGGCATCATTTCTGTTTTCAATTTTGCATGAGCAGATGAAAATGTTAAACGTTAAGCTTAATCACATTAGGCGGCTATTCCACCGGCGATTTTACTTCATATTTGATTTTGTCATTGACGCATGTTTTGTTTTAAGGAGACTATTATGTAGATACTTAACTTATCTATTATAAATTAAGTTATAATATGGTATAGACTTATTAATGATGTCTGCTATCATATTATAACTTAATTTATAATAGATATGTTAAGTATCTACATAATAGTCTACTTAAAACAAAACGAATGTCAATGACAAAATCAAATACGCGTATGAAGTAAAATCGCCGGAGGAATAGCCGCCTTACTTCCACACGATTCGACTAACAGCTTAGCTTATGGTTTGGCGCGATCAATTCTATTTTCTTATGGTTGGGTGCAAGGAAGTAATTATGCAAAGAAGAAAATTTAAAATTTACATAAAATTATATTATTAATAAAGGATAGGACAACTGCAAAGAAAGTAAAAGTAAGAATTTTATGTTAAAATACTGAAATGTTCACTTTTTTTTTTTTTTTTTTAATCATAACGCAACGCCCTTTGGGGCTTACGCGTTGTATGTTTAAGTGTTGCAATGCTGTAGCTGTAGCTTTTTTATTGGCGGGATCCTTACGACATTTGCGCCGTTCGATGGGGTTTGTCTTGTTGCTGGTGGTGGAGTAGCTACCTCAGGGCTCATCTCGCTTTCCTCCTACTATATGAGAAAGTTCGTGCTATCATCGAAAGTAAAGGAAGCCTAACAAAACCTCGGACCGTTGACCCGCATGAGCAGCACCGGACTGGGTGTAAAATTTACAACCCAGCTAGCATAATTTAAAGAACCGGTCCGAGTTTACTCGAACATGCTTTCAAATTTATCAACATTAGTAGATAGAGAAAATGAGTAGTTTCATGGTAAATAATTTTCCTATGGTTAAATTTAGGATATCTCAGGGGGGGGGTTGTCCACCTAACGTCACTGGAGGGGAGATAAATTCTAGACAGGTCAGACCAACATATTACCACACAGCAATAATGGCAGGACACGCAATGCATTTGAGCGCGAATTATCTATCATTTTTCAAAAAATAATTTTTTGCACAAAACCAAATAGTTTTTTGGGAAAGCAACCTGTCCGGTTTCGTTACTCAATTTAATATCTAAAACATACCTGAAGGTAGAAATCATCAATAGAAAGGTGTCGCAGAAAAATTATTTTATAGTCATTTCTCATTAAAATTTAGTCTTTTTTTTACCCCCAGAAGCAAACTATCAAGGGGCAAGCGACCCCCCGCATTTTGTCAACATTAAAGACGACTACAATATATGTGAATTTAAAATAAATCATTGGAGCCGTTTTAGAGAAATAATTTTTTAGACGTTTTTTTGGATTTTTTTTTGATAATAAACCCCCCCCCCCCCAATTGAAATTTTGTGAACCTACATGCTAAATTTCCCGAGTAGTTTGCCCGCAAATCAATGAACAGACAGATAGACAGAGCGACAGACAGACAGACAGACAGAGCTACAGACAGACATTTCGTAAAATCCACTTTTTTGGGTTCCTGGGACCTCAAAACGTGTAAATCCGTTGAAATCTCGGAATTGAATATTTCGACCGTCACAAAGCTTTCCTTATACTACGTATAAATTGGAAAGCAATACGAATTTTGAAATGAGAGAATAAAAAAATATGAAGCTGCAAAAAATCTGTAATGGTGTCAGAAGATTTCATATCACATTCAGAACTAGGGAGTTTGACAAGAAGTAATCAACAAGATTTAAGAGATAAATCTTACATAAGTGGCACATAACCCAAAACATCAGCAAAACACATTCAACAACTTCTAAGGCGGACAGATACGATTTCTTTAAGGGACGGACGGGCGCGACAAGGGCAGGTTCTACGCAAATAGATGCTGGAGACAGAATAAAATAAAGCTACATAGGCCTTCGCCATATATTGTACGATTTTTCGACTGGTGAGCGTGTCAGCTATACGCTGCAATATAAATGGGAACGAAGCTACACTGCAGACAATTCAGTAATGTGTTGAAGCAATCGGTTCAGCGATCGAACGTATGGACCTTTTCGGGCTTAATATCACTTCTCATGCATGTTACTGGACTTTTTTCTTCCTGCCGCCTACCTCTTAGGTATGTTGGCAAATAAATGATTATTATTTTATTTTCATTTTTTTTTTCTCGGGGAAATCATAGGTACGCTTACTTAATATGTTTACTAATAAATTAACAAGGATAGATGCTAATGATGGTTCGGTAGAGGAAAACCAAGGACTGGTATATCTAGAGAGAGGTGGTACGAGTGACCAAGGCTTACCCCGAGCTGTAGCGCCAAGGAAGATGAAGAAGAATATACTAATCACTAATCTAATCTATAGTAATTTCGCTGTACCTGTATTATTATTTTTTGAATAAACAATTTATTATTATTATCACTGACGCAATGGGCGTTTAAAATATTTTATATCTCCTGGACTTTTTGGCGTCACTCCGTCCTACTGTAGCTTGAATGTTCACGGTAAATAATACTGGATGGCGTCGCCAAGCATTGGTAGATGGTAACACCGCTCTGTATTCCCTACCGAGACTTTTCAAGCTATGGTGGGTATCCTTATAACCTTAAGCGTTGTAGTAAGTAATGCGACTGTCAAATTTCAGTCACATCAACTTTTAAGCAACACTTATTTGGGCAGAAAGTTATGTATATTAGACCTTGATCGGATGGCCAGCTTCTAGATAGATTGCTAGGAATAATTCAGCCAGCCCGGGCGCCTAACTTGCACCACCTTGTCGTCTAAAAACTCGTGAATTGTCTAACCGCCGGGCAGATCTACAACAAAAACTAGTCCGCATCCTTCTTCGTTCTATGGACAGCTGGATTTACGATGTGCCCGGTGACACAATACATACACTTATTGAAAGTGCCCGAGTACTATACAGCATACACTAGCGTTTACGCCTCCATTACCAAGATACTATCTATGGCCACTTTTTATGCAGTCCGGAGTTTTCCAATCTATTTAACAATTCGCGGGTCTTATCGTATTGCTGACGGCTATTATTTAGAAAAGGACCACGCAGCTGCTCAGTGGCGGCTCGAGGAGGATATATTTGCTGAGGAACAGCAGACATTAAGAAAATTTTTAGGAGACTTGACACCTGCAAACTGCGTAGTCAAATGGCTGGCTGGTTTGGGGGAGAAAAGACTGTGTGCGTCAAGCTAATAAAACATGCTAATTAGGTGAGGCAATGCTTCATCACTGCCTCACGGCCGAGCTTCTGCGATGCTACGGTGACGTTATACGGTTGCTATAATCTGCGACACACTTGCTGTGCAATGGAGGTTAATTATAACCAGAACACATCTCAGATAACTAATCAGCCACGACAGTAACCACAATATACTTAGTCGCATAATCCTCGGCATTCCGTCCGTAAATTGAATAAGACACAGTGCTTAGCGGTTACCCATGACATGGTCTTCTCATAATCCATAGAAATATGTCACCGAAAATGCCACCGAAGTCAAAAGCGCAATCTATATGTAGCCCATTAACGGGCTATAAAGGCCTTCTTAGACTTCTTATATGGTTTCTTATCAGTGACATAATATACTCTGTAGTCTTCCTCTACCACTTAAAAGCTGCAAATACTTAACTGCACTATTGCTCAAACTTTCTCCCGTGGAAAATCATAATGCAAGTGATTATGCAGTAATTCCAAAAAAAACATGAGGTGTGCCGGGTATATTGAGGACCAAAAGAATGTAGCAAGGGGAGCATTTCAAAATTTGCCAAGGAGAAATACAGAGTAGAATCAATAGCACGATCCGTCTTATCCTTTTTGCATAAATTAAAAGATTATCGGATAGATATTGTAAGCAAGCAACTAGGCCACCCAATATAACACAATGTGCTGTGATCGTTAATCAGAAAAGATGTAATGCCCATGTATATATGCGAGGAGTAGAAAGGTTCGACAACATTTTAGTGTTGTGTTGGCGAAAAACCCGACAATGAATGGGCGATCCAGACCCATTAGTATGTGCACTGTTATCGATAAGGTTGCGTCGAAACGCCTTGATGATGCTGGTAACTGTTCGCCTCTGTGGTGGACCAAAAACCCCCCAAAAAATTAGATGAATTCCCCAAATTGGGGGAGGGGAGGGGAAATAAATTGAAAAGGGGCTGTTTTTTAAGTAAATTTTTTAAGCTAATTCTGCCCTTTCTTATAGATTGAAGAGCCCCAGCTGCGCCAGGAAGAGGTATAGGTATTTAAGAAGGTTATGCTGAAAAATGGCCGTTACTAGGACATGGTATCACGCAAAGCATAATTTGTTAATTAATTAATTAGTCGAGAAAGTTGTTTGGCGTGAAACTAAATATCATGAAGATAGTAATATAAAATAATAATAAATAAGAGGCCGGGCATTTTCGACTAAATTATGTAATTACTTCCCCGTGGGCCCTGGCACATATGCAAAGATATGTAACGGGTCGTATAAAAAAATAAAAATGCATAGAAAAGTTCAAGCTTTTGCAGTAAATTTGAATTTTCGTACCTGATATGTTATTATATTAGCTAGAAAAACACAATAAATTAATAAAATAATTAATTAATAATACCGGTAATTAACATGTTGAAAACAAAATATTCTGAAATCTCTGCCTTAACTTTTACAGAGTAGTCGTAAACTAGTCGGGTAAATAGTTTGCTTACTTAGTAAGCTTGATTTTTTTTTTAATTACTAATGTTCCATTTTTCATATCATTGTACTATAGCAGTGGAACGAGGAATTTCGTCAAAAATAACGGTACAGCTCCTGTTTAAAAATATATTTATTATTATTTCAAAAAAATTAGGAAAAACCAGCTACTACTTCTATATGCTATTAATTGGATTTTTCGGCTATCAAAACAATTAAGTCAAACCAAAATAAATCATCGGCATAATAGTACAATATTTATTGTATCTTCCCAATTACTTACCCAACGAGTTACGTAGCCTATACGTATAAAAATTTTATGCGAACTAGCAAAGTCTAGCTTTTTCAGTACAAATTAACATCTAATATAATCAATAGCTCTCAGCATTGCTGACTAGGGGGAGGAGAAGGGGCTCAATGCTAACTGACAGGTTCCCTTGTCTGTTTACAGGAATCTAATTGATTGAGTAATATGTTGAATTGAAATACATTCCTTTAATACATTATTGCTACGCAAATGGTTTGAATAGTTTGGATAATTTAATTAATTCAATTACAACAGAGTAATGCATTAGTGTTGTAATCTGTTACACTTGGGATTAGCTAGCGTATCGGCTGCATTAATAATAAATAGATAGGAGAAAACACTGTTTTTTTCTTTTCAGAATTTTGCTATAAACCTAGCCTATTATGAGCAGTAATATGAGCAATCATTTTTTTCAATAAACAGAACATAACCGCCTTACGTATTGTGTTTTTAAAGGAAATAGTTATCAAAATACGTGTGTCTTGTGGGCCCTCACTGGGGACTTTGCCAAATTAACTACTACTATCAAAATACTTTTACATAATTACGGTGTCATTTTAATAAAAATACGGTTCCGCTACCTGTGACAGCCTCTATATAACATGAGGTGAGGCTGTGAAATGTTAATGCAGTTTTAAGCAGCTGCAGAGTGCAGACTAGACAATAGAAATGATTCTTAGAACCTGTCAATCTGCACGTTCCAAACAGCACAGCACCTCATTTTACCACCAATTTTCACCGATTCGGAAGGAAAGCTAACTTTGTCATTAGTCATAGGTGGCACTGCAAATAGATTCACCTAACGGGTGCATAACGTATTATACCATAAATATCATGCGAGAAAATATGCGGGGACTCGTTACCAGAATATGGTTTCGTACACCAATTTCGTTTGGAAATAAATAAATAAAGACTTTATTTTTGTTATACCGTATTACTTTATTTATTACAATATTACAACAGCATTACGTGCACTGTCATACAGCCGTTGCAGCACACCCAACACAATGGCCCTAAACAAACATGGCGGCTTCTGGAAAAAAATCGTCAACGTCCTCAAAACAGGGGGTACCTGACCGCAAGACAACGACGGTCCAAAAATGGACAATCACCGCCCTAACGAGGTACCAATGATATACCAACGCGTGACACCGCTCGTGTCGCGAGACGTGTCACTAGCCAACCCAAACGTCGTGGCAATAGGACAATAGAGCACGAGTGCTGCAGACCACCCACATGAGCACTGGACTTTTGTACAGCACACAGTGTGGGAGTCGAAAGAATAGGTATTAAATTTAAAGGGAAGTAGGAGTACTTGAAACTGTATAAACAAAGATAAAAGGAAGAGATAATAGGAAATTACTTTGGGGATGAGATTTACGAGGTCTGAACCTACTGCAAGGTAGCGCCAAGGGTGGAGTATCTAATTCATACCTATATATTCATGTAAATACATAGCACTAAAGTCTAGAACTGTAACTTAAAGTGGCCCTTCCAAATTAATAACACTATTTAAAGAACATTATTTTGAAATGACATGGTTTTGTTTACCAATGAAAAACATGACTTCATGAGGCATAAACTATTTAACAATGAGTCAGCTGGACTCATATGGCAACTGTCTCAACAGCCATTAGAGGCCTCACAGTCATCGAACATCAGTATTTCTCAGGACTACCGACTAAGCCTCATGATGGGAGTAGCACCATACACTAAAGATACAGAGCACCCACTACCGAAACGTCACCCCCTTCCCCTGACACCCCTGACAATGGACTCCTCCCTAATTGTTCGATGAATGTGAGGCCCCCACTCCCCCCCAGGGGGGTGGTCCATGGGGTCCTGACCCCCCCCCCCCCCGAAATAAATTTTTGTATGTAAACCTGTATGGTTTAAAGAATTTATACATAATTCATTAATAAATGACATAAATTTTTTTTGGACCCCCCCCCCCCGAAATCAAAACCTGGGCACGGCCTTGCCCCACTCTAATGATTATTAACACAGCAGACAATGAAAGTCCCTTTGTTGAATAATATTACACCATTGCCATTAACCTTTACCAATAGGCATAGACTATCAATAATATTATTTTTCAAATTGGGAATAGCCAGTTTTTAGTTGATAGGATCAACAGCATGCGTCTGGACAAAACACCTCATTGGCTTATTCCATTCTTTCATTTAAACCACACAAAAGACAAATTGACATTTAGTAATGCAACTAATACTAAGTATTTTAGTAGGGGACATGGAGAGGAAAAGGTAAATACTTCAGTATGTACCTGCAAAATCGTTCATTAAATTAAAATACTACTATTGTAGTATATGATCACACACCTAGTCAACATTTTTCGGCTAGTGATGCTTCAAAATATTAAGCTTCTTAGATTTAACAAAAGAAAGGATTACTTGCACAGTATAAGTTTATATTGTACTATACAAAACTACAGTATTTTCTTCTTCGGCAACAATCCAAATCACGACGAAACATGAGAATCCCGACCAATGGGGCGTGGCCAATCTGTAAGTGTACTTCCAAACGTTTCGTCCACATGTGTGGTCGATATCTTCAGTGGCACGACGTTGCCTTCGAAAGATAGTATCTGGAAGGATGCGTAGGAACTGTTGCGAGTTTACAAATATTGGAATATCGGCAATATCACCACGAATAATTAATGGAGTATGTGCAAATGCTTTTGGCCACTCTTTCTTCCTGTTTTATAGCGAACCAATCTGAAAAATGGTGATGTCAGCAAGCCGTCATCAATATGGCAGACGATATGAAGACATTCTTTGGAAGACAAAGATACGCAGCAGGACCCCTGTCAGTCAGTTGCCGCCATGATGAACGTGGCCCATCAACCAACCGTTTGTCGGCTGCTTCCACGATGACAAATAACACTAATAAGTAAATTACACATTATTACAATCCCTGCAAATTCATAGTCATCGCATAATGAGGTCAGTATAGATTTATAGGTCGTCACGAACAGTCACCTGTTTTTTTACGAACAGACAAATTAATTTTTAGTCGAATTTCAACTTGAGGTTGCCACAGTCCGCTAACTCCCACATCTCACAATACGCTAAAACATCATAATTAACTCGAAGCGCGCATAAGCAACCCCAAGCTTGCATTTAAATAATTATAAAAATAATATTAAATAAATAATGACTTTTTGTACTATTACTAAGCCAACCTAGCGGAGTTGGGACTATAAAGCCTTCTCTTGCACTCAACTAGGAAGACCCGGGACTGCCTGCTTTACATGCCCTCCAAAGCATGGCCAGAAAATGTAGCAAGTGTGGGACTCGAACCAACATTCTTCCGGGTGAAAGTCGGAGTCTGTACCACTACTTTACATGTCCATATTCACTTTTACACTAAGACATGATTACATGCATGTTTACTGCACTATTTGCACAACACTACTATTATATTTTACAGTCAATGTATAGGTGCGCAATTTTGAACTGACCCTTTCTCGAAAGTGACAAAGTTAAAAATCATTGATTTATATGTGTTTGGCCGAGGTTCGTTGGTTAAGCCGGTAGCACAGAAGTAATTTCACAAAGCCAAACTGAGAGACAAGTCCCAAACACTAACATCCTTCAGCCAGGTAATCTCCTAGAGCGTAATTCTGAAAGACAGGGGTGAAAACCGTGAAAGTCCTTACAACCCTTAATACAAGGTACACGTCCTAGTAGTGGGGTCACGCAACAGACTCGTGCAACCCATTTCATCCCTTGTGGTTCACCCACTAGTCAAATAACCGTCCCACAGGAGGCTGCCGTTTTGTACGTTAATTTCATGGTTAATGGCCTTTCTTGAATTATTCTAAAAACCGCAACATGGAAGAAAATTAGCCAATTGGAGAACAAAATTTAGATCAAAACAACGTCTAAGACAAGTAAACTAATTTGGAAAATTGCCACCTACATTTTCCAAAGAGTAATTATGTAATTATTTGACATTTTCAACCGTAATGGATCTTTAAGTGAAAAAATACTAACAGCTACAGGTAGGACGGAAATCCCATGTAACTGCTACAACTTGTATATGCAATTGGGGAACAAGCACATCCATATCGCATTTTTATATGGTTGTTAATAAGCAATTAATTTGTAAAGTTACTTTTACAAACATTTTTTCAGTTGAAAACTGATAAAACAGCACATATACATCACATCCCATCCATACATCCCAGCCAACCCAGTACATTCAGGAGAAATAAGTAAACTACTAAAATCCATGTTAAATAATTTTCTCGAAGAAAATATTTAATTCTTTAGAATACAAAAAAATTAAGTTTCTAGAAAAATAGTGTTATAAGAACATTTTGCCTCTTAGGTTTGGTTCAAAACGTCTGTAATAAAAAATAGGTGGTCAATACTGCAATTCAATGGCAAATAACATAAAATAGAACGACAGAAAACTCTGTGTGGTGCTGTAATAGAATTATCGCGCATTTATATTGTCATCGGGGGCATAAACACAAATTATTTATTACCCAACATTAAGGTACATTGTGATCGGTTTTTAACAAGGACAGCTGTTAGTGCCGCTCCGAATAAAGCCTGACATGCATTAGGGATTAGGGATGATCACATATCTCTGTCCTGATCCCCATACAAAATGCCGCAGACACGTCTTAAACCTATCATATAAAACTTACATAACCATTACCGTAACTAAGAATGCATTATGTTAAGCCCATCTTTTTATCCGTTAATAGAATTACGCATATCGTTGAGTAACGACGTTTTTATTGCCGGTTTTGTTAGTATTTACGGATTTTCACGTTGCTGAATTCAGAATTGGTGAATTATACCGGGCATTTTGTACAATAGGTTGAAATTTATGTACAATATGTTATATAATGTTATATACAATGAGTGTACGATAAAACATCCACAGACACACAATCATATACATCCTCTCACTACTAGCGCGAAATAATGCATACGAGGTGGTAAGAACTGAGGACACCATCTTGGCTAAGGTGTGGGATGTTTGATTGCTCATTTTGAATTTCAAATGAAGTCTGGACTAGTCTAAAACATTTTATTTCGCGTTCATTCAAATTACCATTATTTTCACAAGTGGACGCCGTACAGGTAGATGTTTTTTATTATAAAGATGAGTAGGCACACTGCAAATGTAACGAACATAAATTAGCATTCATGGTCTAACTTCGCATTCTTTATTGGTTTTATTGCCGACTGTCTAAGAGCCCGCCCCTGTTATAGAAGCAGTGAGGCAAAAAAAAGGAATAAATGGTGAAAGATGGAAATTACCAATATACTGCAACTTGATGAAGTTATTACAGAACAATGGTATCTTTACTTGGTTAAGTTAAGTTACATTGCGTCAATGGTGAGTTTCCTTCAGCTTATCGCATGTAGCCACAAGTTGACATCGAGAACGCAAACCAGTTTGACAATAGCCAAAAATTCGTACAGAAACAACTACTATAAAATAATTTCCGAAATCCATAGGATAGCCATTCCCCTCCACAATACACATATGTTTCATTCATCCTTCCTGGTTTCCTCAATTTTACTGTTTAACTCAATCCCCCGTAACATTCAAGATTCGCCCACACTAACTGTGTTCAGGATTCGACTCAAGGAGTATCTAATTGCAAATATTACATAAGCTAGGATTTATTCGAACCGCCCCATGATTGTGTGTGTGAGTGAGTGAGTGTATTAGTCTTAGGGAATTTTTTGAATTATTGGAACCTTGTACTGCAAATGTATACTGTTTTTGGTGCTGACCCCTAGTTGAGTGTAAGAGAGGGCCTTAATGGCCCTAACTCCGCTAGGGTGTTCTCAGCTATATTAAAGTCATTATTTATTTATTTATTTATTTATAGGACAAAGGACCAATATAAGGAGGCCTAGGAAGTCTATATATAATATTGACATGAAAATAAGAAAACGAATGCTTAAAACACTGGTATGGAGTATACTGCTGTATGGCTGCGAAACTTGGTGCATACATGAAAGTGACAAAAAGAAACTAGAGAATTGAGATGTGGTGCTACAGGAGAATGCTGCAAATTTCATGGCGAGACCATATCGCGAATGAGGAGGTGCTTCGTAGGCTAAACGAAAAAAGAACATTAACGATAGCTATATCTACGAGGAGGGCCAGATTTATGGGGCACCTTATCAGGCATGAAAGCCTTCTAAACACCATTGTTGAAGGCTCAGTCGAGGGCACAAACCACAGAGGCAGGCCGAGAAAGGAGCACATGGAGGACGTAATGGCGGACATGGAGTGCGGGACCTACTGGGAAATGAAAAGGATCGCGGAAGACAGGGAGGAGTGGAGAAGAAGAGTGAAGTTGCTGCAAACCAATCGATAGATTGTAACCCCAGAAGAAGGAAGTCTTTCAGGACATTATTATTATTATTATTTAAAAACAATTTTATTATTACAGGGCACGAACCCATAACAAATAACTTTTTTTGGAATCGTTTAACAAGGAGGCAGAAACATAAGAAGGGTGGGAGGGTGAAAAAGAAGATAAAAAAATAGTTAGAGCGACATTTGAACCAACTTTCCATGGAATTGCACTTTTTTTCAGCAATGTTCTTCATATTATAGCAAACAGTAATTGAATAGATTAATGAGGGACTTGCATATACGATACAACTCACAAAAGGTGTGTTTGACACCTTATAAGAAAGCAAAACATAAGCACACCACTCAAACCATTAATAATCCAAAGAACTTTAACATCCTCCAATAATTTAAGTCGAAACTTTTGAACAAGTCCGGATTCCAGAGAACTTGGCCTGTTTTACACGAAGTTGGTATTTTATATAACAATAATGGTTTAGTGATATTTTAATTGTTAGATTTAACTAGGCAAGATAAATCAGGTAGCAGCTGCACAGAGTAAATTAACTATCGTCCTTAAAACCTCTCGTTAATGTGGTGTTCAAAAGTGAATACAACTAAGCGTCTGTTATTATTGTCATCAACACTGTATCTTATGAGATCTATAGCTGTGCCTTTAGGTGGCGCAAGGTCGTAATTCTTCAAAAGTTGAAATACAGGTTATTTATTATACTGCACTCCAATTGAAGCTTTAATAACTTTACAAGAACTGTTAAAAAACGAAAACAGACAGTTTTATAACGTATCTTCCAGGAGTATTTTGTCTGAACTTGTTACTAGTTTCCTAGCTAAGACTGATCACATAGTTCATAGATAATTTGGGGGAGGGGGAACTAGGAAGGTAAAGTTAATGGCCGTGGGAATATTTGAATCTAAGTATTTAAAAACTCTTTTAAGAGCTATGATTAGTAGAATTCTGCGCGTGCCGTTAACACCCTAGAGGTTTCAAAAAGAATTTAACACTATATGCGAGGTGGCTTTAAGCAATGGGTATACAAAGCATAATGCATAGAGACAGAGTATGTGGCCGCACACTGAACTATTCTGTAGGATTGGATTTGAAAACAAATCTAAGAATTTTACTAAAAATACATCAAAAATAAATAAAAACTCAAAATAGGTAACTAAATGATATGACTTTCAGTACAAATGGGGAATGCATTTTGAGCATTACTAGTAGTACATAGTACATGGTATTGCAAAGGGATGGCCAACTAATAAAAAATGAACGCGAACCATCCAAATAAAATGGACAAATTCAAAATTTAAAACGCAACGGAAGCCATGCGCATAGCTTTGATTATAAGTAGCACTACGTAATTAATATACCCATTTTCGCTGCATAATTAATGAAGTCAGACTGAGCGCACAGTTCGGCACCCCTCCTATATACGAAAAGCCCACTGCATGCTACCTGTAGTATGTCGACTGTACCAACATACTAACAAGCATGTTTACACACAACCAATGATTAGGGAACCTACGATGATCAATGGGGTCGGGAATGCGCATGCGTGTGAGCTAGAGCGCATTATCTTTAAATTAAGCAGCGCAGCTAAAGCCAGTATTTTTTGGATGAAAACGAGATGTTAATTGCTTGATTATAACTCTTAGTGGTTTAATTATTCATATGCCCCCTGTTTCATAGAATAATTCTGCGATATTATTAAAATAGTTTTAAAGTAAAAATTACAGTGACCGAGCCCTGATATAAACAGCTGCAGCAACGTACCTCTAGTATTAAGCTTATCCACTTTTTAAACTGCTTTAATTCCACGAAATATTTCAGTGCTTATAGATGATATCCGAAACAGTGGCGTACTAAAACTAATTGTAGCACTTTAAAACATTATCCGTGAGAGAACTGGTAAATACGAGTGGTTATTTATGGACAGTAAGGGTATTCAAGATGTGTGTTAAATAGCATTTTCAAACGTAGTATTTTATTATAGTTTTCCTTGGGTCACAGACTAACAATGAACACCGTCCGTGAACACACATAATGTTTTTAAAAAAAAGTGGTTTCATCAGTCATACATAATTAATCGGTATATTAACTGCAAACAGTTGCGTCCCATCGAATCGACAGCAAATGCTACGAAGATAATGCAAAAGTTAAGCACATGAACTAATAAAATTAGCTTATAGCCCCGTGCGAACATTCGCAGAATTCAACAGCCAAAAAAACAAATTACCATGACAACGAAACATTAGACATTACCATGAGAACAAAAAAGACAGTTCACAGCCTCCCCGATCGCAAGAAGGATAAGTTTTAAGAACGGTTTAATTATTTTAATATTTAAATAAAACATGAACGTATGTTCGGCGTATTCCTGGGTCTTTAAGGAAAGTGAAGATACCACATATGTGTATTTTGGCGGACCTCATGTTCGGTACCGCCCAGCCAGCGACCTTCCCGGAATTATAAATGACGTGGAATATTGAATGCAAACTGTCGCGTCGCAGAGGTGTAGAAATGTCTCAATGAGCGCATAAAGTATAAAATTAATGACATTTCGACATTTTCTTGCATACCTAGATGATGCAATTTGAGGAACCTGAGCCCGATATTTTGTTATTTTTTTGGAATTTTTCTTACAATGTTTGACTGTTGACATACACCTATCAACTTCAATCGAAGTGGCCAATACGGAAGGTATTGCTTACTTAACAATTAATATTAGACGCTTAATTAGCAATCGGCTGCAATACTATACTGTAACAATCGAGTATCGAAGCGGAGTTGAAAAGTTACCGTGGTACAGTCCAAACCCCTACCGGATATTTTACGAATATTTCCAATCCATCATAAACACTCGTACGTTCATACTTCATAGAACTTCGTTTGTTGGATTTTTTATTACCTACCAATTACAATTACCTATATCTGACAATATACAGTAAAAGCTATCAAACATAAACTTTGCTTGATCCCATTGAATTCAGTCAGATAGTGTTTGATTCGATTCCCTTCCGTGAAAACGGGTCATTTTTCGATTTAAGTCACATCCCAATCTACACTATTACAAGACATTTAAATCGGTATGTGTAGCGCCTAATTGACACCTTCAACATAACTTGCGGCCAAACAGTATTGTAATCCCTTCAGGAGAGAAAAATCTTGACGCCTAGAAGGGAATTTAAAGAATATAAAATGTAGTAGCACCCCCACCTGCAAGTGTATCCGAAACTCGTGACTTATTATGCGGGACAAAGGAGAATTCTTTGCCCTAATGAACGTCAAACCTCGGCCTGATAACATCTAACCTACCGGCTCATGACCGGTATTATTCTATTTTAATTTGGCTCCATCCTCCGCAATTCCTTATTATAAAACCAATGGGATAGAAAAATATGCAACGGTACAATGATTAGGGGGGTTTATATTACACTGAGTTTGGTCTTGTTAGTGCTGGGACGCAAAGCGTGGGCTACCCGTAGATTAGACATTATAAACTAGGCAAGTCATTACGTTTATGTATAGCTATCATAATATCATGCCGGAATCTGTTTGCTTCTACGAATCGGGAAGTAAATCAAAAAAAAAATTGTCCTAATTATCGAGAAGTTATAGTTATTTTATCCCTACATCGTATTACGCTCGATTGGACGATGGTTCAAGAAGTTCAGTTAACTTCAGTGCAACTGTAATTGGAAAATTAATGTGATACATATACGATATAAGGAAGAGTTTAAATGAAACTGTCCTGGCGGTTGAATGTTCCAGTTGGATATTTAAAAGAGTGGAGACAAATTCACCACCGTTAACAATATTGCAGCTCCGAGGACCGTCGTGATTCTATTGAAAAAAATTGTTAATAAGCTACTATTGCAAATACTAGAAATTTAGTAATCATATCACTTTTAAGTGACTAATTACTGAGAGTTCTATTTTAAAACTGAGAAACCCTCAATTGAGAATACGGACACAAGTACAATAACTAACATTAAAAATACTAAAAATAATATCACGAATCACAGTTAATACCATTTGATTCTTTTTTATGGAAGTTGATACAGCTTTGACAAATTGCACTCCGGTTAGTTAGGTACTGTATTTCAGTTGCATTATTCCTTTTTTCAGAGTGTATAATGCATGTGGATGTCAATTGAAAAAGTAGCATTCTAATCGGCTTTAGTGGCAAGGTGGTAGCGTGCTTGTGCTTGTGGAAGTCCGTATACAGCATGCGATCGGATGTCGTAACTCAACACGGGTACTCCCCTATAGAGGCGATTGAAGAGGTCAATCGGATACATACCATACAAAGTACAAAGCACCAAAACAGAGCCTGCTCAAAACTGCAGCAAACTTGGTAGTGTGCACAGCATTGGCAGGGGTGGAACATGATAATGATAGTCTCAGACTATCATACCAGTCAGTCTATGTGAACGTCGAGTTCTAGTCACTTTCGAATTAATCGTTTGACTTTACTACAATATGTTCCCCAAGTGATTCGGAATCCACTATAACCAGGGGGTCCACCCTGAGTTCCTGACAGTCAACTCCCCTTCTCATTGAGGTGAACGAGTCTGTCGTTTGGGTGCCTGAAATCTGAATTTGAGAAACAGACTCGCTTCCCCCGCTTGGTTGGCAGGGTAACTTAAAGCAGAGATACTGAAAGCAGGTGTTGGAGAAACAAACAAAAAAAAATTGAAAACAATTCTTATGTGAATCCCCTGGGCCCAGAGAACAATAAGTAAGTACGTATCTGCACAGTTTCTTTCTTCTTGAAAACAGACATCAAGAAAAAGAAATACAATAATTTTGAAGGCGCCCCCGAATAACCCTTGCTACTAATGACACAGTTCATCAAAACCACTCAGCCCACGGGGCGCCACACAGCAACATGCTTCCCCCGACCGAAATTACATAAATCATGCGCCCAATTCCAGCCACACAATGCCTCAACGGGGCTTAACAGCGGAACCCAGTAGGAGGAACAAGTACTAAATTAAAGACAAAAAGAAAGCCATCTCTGAAAAATGATATAAAACCTCTAAAACGTCACACCGGTCCAACAAATTTATATCAAGATTTAATTGCAATGCCAACTAGCACCATTTTTTAGCTTCTGGGCTTCGCTGGAGTCCGGGAAACGCTGGTAAATATTAAAGTACGATACTTAGCTTCTGAAAGCAACGGGGAAAGCCCATTAAATGGAGCTACAGGAGGTCGAATGTGCTTTAGAAGGCGGTGGAAACACAAATCAATTGTTAAATGCTAACACTTGAAGCCTGGTAAATACCCGGAGCCAATTCGGGACCAGTTGCGCTCCCAAACGCAGTTTGGATGCCTTCCATTATTATCGAAATTCGGTTTAAATTACCTCATTTAATACAACACCGACTGCGTTTACAAAACGAGTTTTGGGCATTCACACAACATTAATCGATTTCCATGTTTTCGGTCAAGTCTTTTATAATTTTTTTGTCTCTGAGTTTCATACTTTTCGATCCGGTCCAACGTCAGACTCCTTGATCATTAACTCACTAGGCGTCAGAGTTATTTTTAGCTCCATATCCAGACTTTCAGAGAGCGATGGATTCAGGTTTACTCACTGGGCCTGTCCGCAGTATTATTATCCTTCACCACGATTTACCCTGCCCCAACGCATCGGATAGCTCTCATATCTCACTTTAATTATACCCTTCTACAATTTAAGTAGCTGATTAATGCATTATGGTCTTAGAAGTGAAAAGTCTTAATCTGTGCCACCTTGTGAAAATGGAAGCGCGTAGTGGCGAATGAACAGATAGGGAATCCAATTTGAGCCGGGATAAGCGAAAAACACAGTCTTTTCGGTGTAGGGCACTCTTTTGTCTTGGGGTTGGGAAACTTGTCCCAAAGGCGGAGGAACTCAATGAAGAGTCAACGGAATATGGATGCAGAAAGCATTACAATTCCCTGGTATAGTCATCATGACCACCATTGCCATGATTATCGCCAATTTTCGATAGAAGAGGCATTAGAAGAAAAGATATGCCGATGTCAAGCTGCATCCACGGACTGCATGGCTGCAGGTAAAATTAAAATACGTACACATTTCAATTGATTTGATACAATAATAAAAGTTGAAGGTCCCAAAATCTCCCACGAAAAACAGTAAATATTGACAAGAGCAAAACTGAATGGGGTCGAAAGTGATCGGCTCCTCCGAATCAAGCAGAAGCTCATTGAGAGTTAATGCTCAGATTCTCCTCCAGCCAGTTTTTTTTTTTTGGGAGGGGGTCCAGTTTTGATTAAGTTAGCCCGCTCATGATAGGTTTTCGAATGGGGTGGTGTTCATTTGGCGTCCCCCCCCCCCCCGGGGATTGTTTTTAATAGATAGGCCTGAAATAGTTTGTCGGCAAAAAATTTTGATTTTGCAGACGATAACTTGATTAACAAAACTGACTGGAAAAAGGGGGACAGGGGTCTCCCCGGCGAATTTTTAAACATCTAAAAAATTTGCTATTTTGCTAAATTTGGCGGGGGGGGGGGGGGTGTCCGGACCCCGCTGACCTCCCCCCCCCCCTGGCTACACCACTGGCAAGGACATACCGAAATACCACAGAATTGTGCACATCAATTAAAAAAATTTCCGGCTGTCGGACTACATAATAATTATATTATTACAATAATTATTATTGTATTATCTACAGTACCTATACGTTGCATCAGTTAGGCATATTGCATACAGTGTAGGCACTAAGATATTTGATGGCATACCATGTTCTCTCCACTGCATTTACACCCGCACCAGTCAACTAACGGAAACTTCTTCCCTCTTCTTCCCCGATAACCATCCTGCGGACTAGAGGTCAGTCTCACCCTCGGGTGACGAAAGGTTTCATGGCTCACGATCTGATCCGTGTTCTCGCAGTTGGCGTCGTGTTGCAGCCTGATGAAACCGAGTTCGAACCTGTATGTACACAATGCTCTGTCCTATCTGATACAAAGCATTCTAGTTACCTAATGATTTACGTTTGTTTTCTACATGGCCACGGATTCCGTTTCTGCTTGCTGAAGTGGCCAAGTAACGAGCACGCAAGCGACCAAATTTTAAAGTCTCGCTCTAATTAGTTTGATCGACTTTGATGATGGTGAAGAGCTTGTTGTAACCAGAGGAGTTAGAGTATAAAGCAAATCAAGGAATACATTATATATTATATGGACTGTTTTCTCCCATTCAGGAATTTTATGTTTGGTTTATTGATCAATAGTTATTTGTGAATCTTCTTCTTATGGCTGTACAGCCCTTGATGGGCTGGCTTTGACTGGCTCGACAACACTGCTGTAGTCACATCGGATTTACGCCACCATCTACGGACACCCAACTCGCGGAGGTCGGTTTCTAATTCGTCTTTCCAGCGGTTTCGCGGACGTCCCATCATGCTTGCTTTGTACATTTAGCTCGACGTGAGTGACGTGACCCAGCCGTCATAGACGTTGCGGTTTTATGAAACGTCTTCTCCATTTAAAATTGCATCTATTTCGGCGTTGTTTGTCATTTACGCTATGTTGACGTAACTTTATAACGTTACGACGGTTTTTGAACCCCAGAAAATTATATGCTGCCATCCAAAACATGCCAATAAACTAGCGGTATTTTCTACCAATTTACTGATAAACATTACAGAAAATTGAACAAGTCGTCTATTCTGACGAGGCCGCTGACGTCCCATGGCTGGCCCTTGCGTGATGGCTGATAGGAGAGGACCGGCGGGCCTACCCGGGCGCCGCGTGATAATGCCCACCTCCACTTGATTTAACTCCTTAAACCCCGTTCACACGTCTAGTGATTTCTTTGACAAAGGACACGCACCCAGGTGTTTCTGTTTGGTGTCAAAATCTTGCCCGATTGTTGCTTTTGAAAATGTTCTCAATATGAAGTAATGAGTCAATTTTACAATCCGTCTGTCAATCAAACAATCAATCAATTTATAATTGTGGTTACACAAGCACGACCTTTCAAGAAAAAGACTGATCAGTATTGATGATTCTGTTTGTTGATGAATGAAGTTCATTCAATGAACTAAAAAAGTCCTGAGTTACTCTCACTAGACGTATTTTTTCCACTAAAATACAATTTATTCATCTTGTCAACTACTGATTAATTCTTTCGCTACATGCAAAAAAAAAGAACGCGGTAAAAAAACAATGAAAATTGAAATCTAAAATTAATATAAATAGTTAACTAACTTTAAGTTAGGAGAATAGGCCCACTTATTTACACTCAAAATTTTAAAGTACATATTCTGGCTATATAAGGAGGATGAAATGAAATGTGGATTAGCTACCCCTGAATCACCCCAAAACCAATTTTTATTTTTTATTTAAATACGTAGGATTTAATATGATTATGTTGCAGATGACTATTTCATACATAATTTCAAAGGATATTTTTAATTTTTTGCGTTGAGAATACTCCATACTCCCAGTGACTTCCAGGAACAACGCCAAAAATTAAAAATACCTTGCGATATGATGCATAAATATATAAATAATATACTATAATAACATTATTAGTATATATATAATTAAAATAAATTTCGTTGTAGTTTTGTAGTTCTACAATCCTCTTACCAGAAGCATATTTATGTCCTAGTGATACCAACATTAATGAGTTAATTTCACGGAAATAAAATCCCTTCCCGTTCCCGAAACCCCTTCCTTGACAAATTAATAAACCATTTCTGTGGGCTACCCGTCAAATCAATTGAATGAACGGCTAACGTTTACGGCTCTAACAACAAATTCAATTTGGCCTACTCCCTTTGAAAAGGTCACAAATACCAAGTCTGGAGCTTTATCTTTTTGGCTCATCAAAAGGTTGTTTGAAGTGTCGCAACATGTTCAACTTGTAATTGAATTCGAAGCTGTCCCAAAGGGAATTTGGTAGCAGGTTCGCCGTTCACCCCCTTTCCCCATGGCCTAGCCCTAGCATAGCCCAGTCACGTCCTCTCTATACATGCTATAGATACTCTTAACGCATTCAAAACATGTAGAAAACATCCCTAAAGCATTCCCTTTGCGACACTAGGGGGACACACGTTATTATATTATTACTGTCTATGATACAAAAAGGAGGCATTTGAAACCCCCCCTGAAAAGGACTGCCCAACCCGCGCTAGTCTTATGACTTAGATTATAGAATATATAGACTGCTAATGAGTAATGACTGGGCGTGATCGGTCCGATTTGACGTCATTACTCCTTTCTTGGTCCCCATGACAACTGAGGAGGGAATCGTAGCACCAGCTGGCGGCAGAAATTTCCAGGCTAAAAATTACAAAAATAATAAAATAATTTGCTCACCTGGAAAAGAATACTATTTATGTTAATATTTTATTTAGATAATATATAATAATCATAATAATGTTCCGAAGTACTTTTTATGGGTCTAGGCCTATTTTCCATGTCCAATGAGACGACCCCATGGATTTCGGACATTATTTATATATGGTTCCGTATGCATTTTTTGGCAATTGGATAGAAATCTATTAAAATGTTTGTACTTAACATATCCCACGACGCCATTCTTTAAATTTTAGTTTGTTTGTGATTTTACTGTATGATCATTGATCAATTTTAACTATGGCATAGAGGAAAATAAACATTTCCGTCAATTCTGCAATGCGAGGTCGGTGGAAACCCCGCCTAAGTCTTGAATGTCTGCTACCACGTCACCGTTTTTGTAAATAGCCCTAGCCGGTCGGTGGAATGGGCGCCTAACCATTGACACAACGTAACAGGCCTGCCTGTGCGTGGCTTAGCCAAGTTCGGGTACGGGCCCAAAAACTAGACTTACGGAGCTAGCAAAAAAAAAAAAAAAAAACAATCAAAAAGACGAACCCTTTTCCTTCCCTTGAAGCATATTTTTTTGCATTAAATATAATCGTAAAAGAAAATTAGAGAGAGAGAATTGACTTGTAAATTGTAAAATTGTAACGAACATATTCCAGCTTCAGCCTGTTGTTGGACGCCTTGTGGTAAAGTACTGTGGGCACTAAAAGACAAAAAATGCTGGGAATCGGAGAATGCGACTAACCGCACGTCTTGTTGGTTTAGGTACTGTATGTACGATGGCCTGTGGTTGCCCTCCAATACTTAATAATGTGATATATGGAGCCGGCCGTCAGGGTCAATGCCCGTACCAGCTTAAACTGAAGGGCTCGTCACTGAACACCGATACTAAATACAGAAGTAATTAAGAGGATAAGGAAAATTGGCACCCCAAAATTAAATACTTATCAATTTTTATTTAATAAACGCAGCAAGCTATTATATAATTTAAGTTGTAGAAGACTTCGTGCATCATATAATCGGGTATTTTTACTTTTCGGTTTTTTAGTTTTTCCAAAAATCCCAGATTACGCAAAATTTTAGTCCCCACTGGTTTTTTTGAAAGAACCAGGGTACTAAAAATATAATATTTCATGTTATATGATGCATGAAGTAGTCTTCTACAACTTACACGAGCCAAATCTTTAATAACTTGATTTGTTAATTAATTAAAAAATAAAAAGTCAATAAAAACAACAAATTTTGGGGTGCTAATTTTCTACGTAGCATGTCTTTTTAAGGCAAGGTAATAAGGATAATAATTTAATTATAAATTAATATAATAAAACTTGATGAAAACTTGTGTTTGTGATGGTTTAATTATAAAAATGTCCTCAGAGCCACTACAGCCAACTTTTGATAAATAAAATTGTTGACAGGATAAATTATATACCGATAAGGACAAATTAGTAACCGTTAAAAGGCAAAGTGAACCAAATTTTTTGTAGACGGCAGCCTTTTTGTCAACAAAATTAATTAATTACAACAACCAACATGTAAGAATAGCGACTTTGGTGGCAAGTTGGTAGCGTGCTTGTACTTGTGCGAGACACACCTTGCGATCGGAGATGTGTCGTAAGTCGACGCAAATACCTATTAGGTTACGTCTTAGGGAGGCGATTGAAGAGTTTAATCGGAAACATTCAATAAATTGTTTTTACGCGATTAATCCTAAAAAAGAAAGACAAAAGAGGAAGAAAGAAGACTTCATAAAAAATGTTAACTTTCTCCAGACGAAGAATTTAGTACTTACCCCGCGGACTTAGTATTATCATTGAATATATAACACTATAGAATGGTCACGACGGTCAAATATTGCAAACAGGCTTTTCTGGTGAAAAACCTACAAACTAGAAAAAAGGTCGGACGTCCCGCTGGTGTCAGCCCATTGTGCAATTCGTCAGGGTCCAACTCGCCACATCTTTACCAGGGACGGTCTAAATACCCTCACTATGCAATACTCTCAATTTCTTCCTGCCCCTTCAATTGCTGCCTACTTTAATAATGGCCAGTGGTATATACTGTATATATTTTATTGCTTTCCAATTTATACGTATTAAAAGGAAAGCTTTGTGATGGTCGAAATTTTCGATTCCGAGATTTCAACGGATTTACACGTTTTCAGGTCCCAGCAGCCTGATCGGGGCGTTTATAATATATATATATATATAATTAAGATCAAAATGTAAAGTTTTTCTTTTTAAAAAATCAAATTTATTTTTCCCAAAAAAATCTTACAAGTAAAGAAGTAACTAAACGCTCGAGTTCTAGAGTATTACTAATGTCTGCATTGCTGCGCATTGCTGGTGTAGTCTCCGTGCTGCCCGTGCAAGGCCAGGTCTGGTGCTGACTTTGCTGTCAGCACTATGGTTGCTGATATTTCTTCTTCTTTCACATAACTCCTCCCCCCTTAAGAGGGATGAACGTCCTCGTTCTTTATGTCGTCACTATTACTGGTGTGATCAAGGTGAATAATGGTTCTCGGCTTGCAGAATAGGTCGTGGAGGCGTTTTCTGAACCTAAGGGTGAAGAATAATGCCGCTGCCAAAATAATAAAACACGTGGTGGTAGTTGAGTAGTGGATGACTTGTTGTAGATTCTCGAATGGTTTTGATTCACTAAGTTCTTTAACGTCAGAAGTAATTTCTTGCGGGTTGTTGAGGTGTTGGAGCAATAGTTGTACACTTTGATTTGTATTTAATGTAATCATGGTGGCTTTTGTTATGTTCATTTCGAAGGATGGCACGGTGAATGAGTAAGTGTATGGTCCAATTATTATGCGACATTGAGAACTAAGGAGAAATATTCCTTGAAGAGTTTTTCGGTCTAGTAAACCGGTACAGTCTTCGATCACTTCACATGGTTCGTTAAACATAACTAGGAGTTGTCGATTTTTTAGTTCGTGCACTAATTTGAAGTTATTAGACACTTTGGCGGTTTTACAGGTAGTCGGAGTTTCGGGGGAACACTGGTCTTGCGAGGGTTCTTTCGTGCAGAGGGTGATTTCGTTAATGGGTACGCATCCATCTTCAATCCACAGTTCGGAGTCACCAATTCGTATCAAGAACTTCTTCGGGGGTATGACAATGACGTCATCAGGATTTGGTGCTGGATATATACGAGATAGGTTGGCAATGAAAGGTTTCAGGATTGGTAGTTTTAGGAGAAAAGTGATTGTCTGATTTACTTCAAAAATCGATAGTTTCGATGCTTCTAATAATCGGAATGGGTGGAATTTGTCAAGCGGAAGTAATTGCTGTGGGCTGTAAACTTTTACCAAGTGTTTGCGAATTTCTAAGAGTTCTTGGAGGTTAATTATTTCTAAATTTGGTATGCTGACCAGTGACATACTTATTGTCCTTTCTATCATCAAGAGTGGTCTCAATGTATTCTGTGCTTGAAAGATTTCTGTTTGAAGGAGAGCTCTGAAGTCTATTTCGGTGGTAAGGTTGTGTAGGTACTTTTTGGTTTGGTTCAAATTGCTGTTAATAATTTTGGTTTCATACGAAAATCTCTTACTGACATGATTAGCAAAGGAAACAAAACGATCTATTTTGTCGATTTCAGATTTTTGATTTTTGAAAAGTTTGTTTATGTTGTTATTAATCGTTTGTAAGTCGTCATCGTCGGGATTTCCTGTTATAAATTCTATAGCTTTCCCCAGAACATTAACTAAGCCTCTTTTTATGCGACTACGAGTAAGCTTGACTAACACTTGCCTTATTTCCCTTAATTCTAATTCTAGATTTCCCCTTATATTATTAGTAATTATATCTTTTACCCCATTATCTTTAATTCTATCAAAGTTTCCTTTTAAGGTTAAATAGTTTTGTTCAATTTTCGAAAGATCGATGTAGAAGAAAAAGCTATGATAGTGGTCTAGAATTCTGCAGTTGCCCATAGGTTCCTCAAAGAATCCATTAGTCCTCGTTTTCGTCACCTGAAGAGCTAGGCCCGGGTGATGGGGTACGAGCAACCTGTATATTAACATTATGTTGTCTCAGTCGTTTGATAGCTTTAGCGTGGGCAGTTGTTGGTCTGTTTTTCTCTGTTAGTCCCGTGATTTTTCCGTCGGACTGATTTACAACTTTAATTTTTTCGAAAGGAGGGTCTGTTTTCTTCGGCCTATTTCTTTCAACGTAAATCTCCTGATTTCCGAAGTCAGGAGGTTCTTCTCTATTTTGGTTTAGTTTTTCTAATTGTTTCGTGGCTCGTTCCTCGTTTCGAGAATATACTTGATCATAAAATGGGAGGATTTCGTTTTTTCGTTTTTGATTGTATTGTTCTAGTACTGTCATGTTAATGTCAAAGTCTGTCAATTTTTCATAGGGCCCGTATAATAAATGAAAGGGTGAGTATCCTGTTCCTGAGTGGATTGACTGGTTGTAAATGAGTATTGCTGAAGTCATTAGCGTGCATGGGAGATCGTGAGGGTTCTTGATTTTAAGGGTTCTTAATTTTTCCAAAATTGTGGAATGGAATCTTTCTATTGGGGAGTTGGAGCTGGGGTTGTTTACTGTAGTAAAGTGTAGTTCAATTTTATGTAATTTACAGAATTCCTCGAAAGTTCTATTTTTGAATTCCCTACCTTCGTCACATACCAATTTATTTGGATAATTATGATGGCCAAAGAAATGTCTCAGTTTATTTAAGACTGTAAGCCCGGTCCCGTCTTTTATTTTATAAGCTTGTGCATATCGAGAGAAAAGGTCAATGATAGTGAGAAATTTTGAATTTTGGAAGCTGAATGTATCTATGTGGATTACTTCGAAGGGTCTTTTTGCCAATAGGGGCCCCCCTATTTTTGGGTTGTAAGGGTGTCGTTCGTATTTAGAACGTAAGCACGTATCATACTTGTTTATGATTTGGGTGATTGTATCTTTCATTTTTGGCCAGTAGTTTTTGCGTGTTAGGTGCCATATTCGAAGAAAGGCCAAAATTTGGTTTATTGAAAGGTTTAGGTTGAGATGTTGGGAATGGAGCTCTCTGGAATGGAGCTTGTCTGTTGAAGAAATTTTGTGAGCCATAAGGCGGTTTTGGGAACTGCGGTTGGAAAGGCCTTCCGAACGGGTTGGATTGGAACGGCTTAGCAAATGGCTGAGACGTGGTTAGAGGCCTTTGGAATTGATTTCTCATAAATGGATTATTAAATGGTTGGGGACGGGAGCTGGGAGCCTGCATTTGTGCAAATGGTGTTTAAGACGGAGTTTGGGCTCTCTTGTCGGTTGTTTTGTCTGTACTATCGTTAGTTTTCCTTAAAAATTCGTAATAGTCCCACTCTTGTTTGCGATTGTCAAAAATTTGGCATTTAGAAATGCACTCTTCCAAAGTGGATGTGACAAAATTCCCTAAGAATGACCTATGAGGCTCTTGTAAGCCGTTCTGGAACGTTTTACGTGCTAATTTTTCATAATCAATTTTTTTATATTTCATGTATGTAGGGTCTGAACTGCAAGTGCTGCATTAGGGCGTTCAGTGCTTTTAGGAGCCTGCCATAATAGTCTAGGTATGTTTCATTCTTTGCTTGGACGCACTGCATCAAGCTATTAAGAAGTATGCCTTCGTTCCTTTGGTCCCCGTATTTTTGGATTAAACATTTTTTTATGTCCCCCCAACTAGTAGCGTTTTGGTATGCTAAATAATCTCTTGCCTCCCCTTTAATTTTGGATCTTATCGTAAACTCAAAGACATACACGTGATCGGGCATAAGCCTCTGGTGTGTATGGGCACATAAATTATCTACTTCACTTAAGAAAATATAAAGATTGTCCCCTGGTGAAAATTCTGGAATTGCGTGTAGCAATGTTTTAACTTCGCTCTCGCTCAAAACATTAGTAGTGGTTGCATTAGGAGTAGACATTTTAATGTTTACTGGACTGGAAATTGGACTTAAAATTTTTAAAGTAGGGGGTTTTAAGATTAACTTTTTTCCAATATTCAAGGCTACTTTGTTACCAGCAATTAATTCAACTGACATAGGCTATACTAGCATAAATTTTTAGTTTAAAAATCAGACAATAACTTGGGTAATACAATAATAAAGGAAAGGAAACGAAATAAAGGACTTACAGGTACAGGTACAAGTACAGTAATGCTGTGACGTCCATAGATACTTCAGCTGTTTCCGTTGAACTCGTAGTGTTCTCCCGCGTCTAGGGGTAGACAGTGCGGGGCGAGGTTCTTTAATGGATCCGTGTAAAGGTCTGAAGGCCACGTGTCTTCGTAGGGGAAGAAAGCTGCGTTTTTAAGGGCTGCACTAAGTTCACAGATGTCCCAGCGCGAACCGAAAAACTTTGGCACTAAACCCCTGAAATTGAAAACACTCGCGGATCCTACCGACTGCGCCAATTAAGATCAAAATGTAAAGTTTTTCTTTTTAAAAAATCAAATTTATTTTTCCCAAAAAAATCATACAAGTAAAGAAGTAACTAAACGCTCGAGTTCTAGAGTATTACTAATGTCTGCATTGCTGCGCATTGCTGGTGTAGTCTCCGTGCTGCCCGTGCAAGGCCAGGTCTGGTGCTGACTTTGCTGTCAGCACTATGGTTGCTGATATTTCTTCTTCTTTCACATAATATATATATATAATATAATATATTTAATCCACTGGTAAACAAGATAATTTTATAATGGAAAGTGCTATTCAAAATTTGTTTGTTTACAGTTATAATCCTAGGGTATTTATTTAACCCCGGTATTATAAAAGCCTCGATCAGACTGCAGGAACCCAAAAAAATTGTTTTTACGAAATGTCTGTCTGTCTGTCTGTCTGTCTGTGCTTCGATTTCCGGGCAAACTAAGCGGTCGATTTTGATGAAATTTAGCATGTAGGTTTACAAAAATCATACCTCGGGATCGTTTATTTTTATTTTGGGCCAATTCAATTTGGGGGGGGGGGGGGTTTATTCACAAAAAAACTCCCAAAAACGTCTAAAAAAATTATTTCTCAAAAACGGCTCCAACGATTTCTTTTAAATTCTCATATATTGTAGTTGTTGTTAATGCTGACAAATTGCGGTGGGTTGCTTGCCCCTTGATAGTTTGCTTCTGGGGGTAAAAAAATAAAAATAGCTAAATTTTAATGAGAAATGACTAAAAAATCATTTTTCTGCGAAACCTTTCTATCGATGATTTCTACTTTCAGGCATGTTTAGGTGTTAAATTGAGTAACTAAACCGGATAGGTTGCTCTCCCAAAAAAATATTTGATTTTGCACAAAAAATTATTTTTTGAAAAAATGATAGAAAATTCGCGCTCAAATGCCTTGCGTGTCCTGCCATTATTGCTGTGGGGTAATTAATGTGTTGGTCTGACCTATCTAGAATTTATCTCACTTCCAGTGACGTCAGGTGGACAACCCCCCCCCCCCCCCCCCCCCCGAGATATCGGAAATTTAACAACTGGAAAATCATTTACCATGAAATTACTCATATTCCCTATCTACTAATTTTGATAAATTGGAAAGCATGTTCGAGTAAACTCGGACCGGTTCTTTTATTTGACCTAGAATTGTACTTCTGCTCAGCATAGGCTTTCCAACAATAGCTTATTTTTGAATTGCAGATGATTTAATTAGACTGAATGGATCTGCTGTAAAATACTAAATCTACCTATTACTATTTTGAAGCCGCATATGAGAGCTTCTTAAAATTCAAATTGGAATAATGTTAAGGCGGCTATTCCACTGGTCAATTATACTTCAAATTTGATTTTATCATTGATCTTCAATGATGCTTTATTTATTTTTACACCACATTCCACTCGTTTTCAACAATTGATCATTTTTGTTTTCAATTTTTTCCAGATTTGTAAGTTTGCCCACAGTCTTTCTCAAAAAACTAAAAAAAAACGTTTAAAATTTCTCAAAAGCGGCTCCAACGATTTCTTTTAAATTCATATATATTGTAGTCAATATTAATGTTAATAAAATGCGGGAGGTCGCTTGCCGCAATATAGTTTGCTTCTGGGGGTAAAAAATATAAAAAAAAAATTAAGGAAAAATGACTATAACAAATAATTTTCGATGATTTCTACTTTCAGACATGTTTAAGGTGTTAAATTGAGTAACGAAACCGGACAGGTTGCTTTCCCAAAAAAATATTTATTTTTGTGCAAAAAATTATTTTTTTAAAAGATGATAGAAAAAAACGGTCACGAGGTATGATTTTTGTGAACCTACATGCTAAATTTATTTTAAATTAACCGAGTAGTTTGCCCAGAAATCGATGAACAGACAGAGTGGCAGACAGGCGGATAGCGAGAGAGAGCGATAGACAGACATTTTGTAAAAACCACTTTTTTGCGTTCCTGGGACCTCAAAACGTGTAAATCTGTTGAAATCTCGGAATCGAAAATTTCGACCATGACAAAGCTTTCCTTATATAGGTACTACGTATAAATTGGAGAGCAATAAATAAAGACTTTTGTTGATGTTTCTATGACTAAACCAACCTAGCGGAGTTAGGGCTATAAAGCCCTCTCTTGCCCTCAACTAGGAAGGCCCGGGACCGCCTGCTTCACATGCCGTCCGAAGCATGGCCATCCACTCATTACATCACCTTTCAATTACCAACAGATTTTTAGCAATTATGAGTTAAACCAAAAAATATATATATACAAATATACAACCAAATAATTCTATTGTAAGTAATGACAATTCAAAAAGAACCGGTCCGAGATTACTTGAACATGCTTTCCCATTTATCAACTACTTAGTAGATAGAGAAAATAAGTAATTTCATGGTAAATAATTTTCTTTTGGTTTAATTTCGCATATCTCGGGGGGGGGGAGGGGGGGGGGGGGGTTCACCTGACGTCACTGGAGGTGAGGTAAAACTCCATTCTATCTAGTGTACGCTGTAACCATTTGCGAAGGGGGGGGGGGGGTCCGGAACCCAAGGACCCCCTCTGGCAATCGCCTAGGATATCACCTATCCCAAAGCACTGAATTAATCGATGGCATTGCATATTCTAGACCGATCAGACAACACATTACCCCACAGGAATAATGGCAGGGCACGCAATGCATTTGACCGTGAATTTTCTATCATTTTTTCAAAAAAACATTTTTTTGCCCAAAAAAAATACTTTTTTGGGAAAGCAACCTTTCCGATTTTCTTTACTCTATTTAACACCTAAAACATGCCTGAAGGTAGAAATCATCGATAGAAAGGTTTAGCAGATTTTTTTTTTTTTTTTTTTAGTTTCATTAAAATTTAGATATTTTTATTTTTTTACCTCCCGAAGCAAACAATCAAGGGGCAAGCGACCCCTCACATTTTATTAACATTAATTAGGGCTGCAATATATGTGAACTTAAAAGAAATCGTTACTGCCGTTTTTGAGAAATAATTTTTTTAGAAGTTTTTTTTGGAGTTTTTTGAGAATAAAACCCCCCCAAATTGAGTTGGCCCAAAAAAATCGTCCCGAGGTGCGTAGTCTAAGGAAAGCTTTGTGATGGTTGAAATTTTCGATTCCGAGATCTCAACGGATTTACACGTTTTGAGGTCCCAGGAACCCAAAAAAGTGGTTTTTACGAAATGTCTGTCTGTCGCTCTGTCTGTCTGTCTGTTCATCGATTTCCGGGCAAACTATTCGGCCGATTTTGAAGAAATTTTGCATGTAGGTTCACACAAATCATACCTCGAGACCATTTTTTTTATGTCGGGCTAACTCAATTTGGGGGGGTATTCTCAAAAAACTCTAAAGAAACGTCTAAAAAATGATTTTGCCAAAACGGCTCCAACGATTTCTTTTAAATTCACATATCTTGTAATCGTTATTAATGTTAACTAAATGCATGGGGTCGC
This sequence comes from Psococerastis gibbosa, assembly GCA_963971405.1. Classification (NCBI taxonomy): domain Eukaryota; kingdom Metazoa; phylum Arthropoda; class Insecta; order Psocodea; family Psocidae; genus Psococerastis; species Psococerastis gibbosa. The sequence goes on from OZ020484.1 coordinate 26,026,104, forward strand.
TTGCCCCTTGATAGTTTGCTTCTGGGGGTAGAAACATAAAAATAACTCAATTTTCATGAAAAATTATTAAAAAATAATTTTTCTGCGAAACCTTTCTATCGATTGCTACACCCCCCCCCCCCCCTCGGACCGGTTCTTAGAGATGTATAGAAAAAAACACACACAGTAATGCACGTATTGGACTTATTATTATCTTGAAACATTTAAGTATAAATGAACGAGGCCCGTGAACTGCTCAGTGCTTTCTAAATGAGTAAATGCTGTACCTGGCCCTGTTCTGAAACAGGGATAAGGAAGTGTACAATGTGACTTGCAACCCCTAGCTGGACCCAGGTATGAAGCTCCGCGGGTGGTGCTTGCGTTGAGCAACAGTTCGCTGCCAAGTATCATCTTAGTTCGCGTTTCTATAGAATGGAATCGTAAATGCAGGGGCCTTTCTATAGTGTTATATATTCAATGGTATTATTCTAGGAGGACCCATGAACCCAAATTGTGGCCTGGGTCCCGACTCTAAACATACAAACTACTATACTAAAAAATTTTTTAAATGCACTTTATCGTGTTTTTTTAGAGAGATTATATTTCAGCCTTAAGATCCACTTTGCCTTCGTTATTACTTGCGTATCTCTATTACTTGCTTATTAAATTCAATGCACAATATTAATCATTTTATTTTGGGTTGATCCAGGTGTGGCAAATACCTACGTCAGCTGCTTTCAATTACAAGTATTTTTGGGGTAATTGATATTCAATTCCAAAATTCAAATTTCAAGCTGGGGAATCATTATTAAAAGTGCCAAAAAAATCCACTTATAAACGCAATAAACGGAATGCAGGTCATAAACTAGTCAGGGGGCAATATGGCAGAACAACACGATTGGTGTGGGCAAGGTGCAATTTGGCTGCGATTCCCCGCAACAGATAGCGCCAATGCTGTACAACACCATTGTTCCGAAAATATTTCTTTAATTAACTCATATTAACATTTAATTACCGTTTTCTCGTATGCTCATCCAATGTACCTACAGGTATTTTATCTAATTATCATCATCGTTTGCAATTCTGTTCAATAGTCTTAACATTTTAAGAACCTTTTAAGAATTACGATGTGTACAACTGCAACGCCAGTTGCTTGTGGAACTAAATGAACAAAAAGAAAAATTCAAAGTTATTAACTATGGCTATATATTCCTTCGCGAATTTCAAACCTTCCAAAATCGTAAGGTACGATATTATTAAATCTCAATATCGAAACACGTTCCCCATCCTTTTATGATAACGAGGAAGCAAAAAATAATAAAGTTAGATGGAAGAAAAGCAAAATGAAGACCCTATTTAAGACGAACCCAAAACTCTTTTTACTTCTTCAACAAAATTGTTGTATAAAGCGCCAGACTGCTTTCATCATACCACCCTCACAGGTCCCAAGAAATGTAATAACGACGAGATTAAACGGAAATCAGCGAGGGAAAGCAACGAAAAAATGATTTTTGAGAGAACAAAAGACTTTAATCCGTTGAAAGTATATGGAAAAGGGGGGAAATAAGTTAGATTTGGAATCACACTTCTTCATGAAATTTTATCTGCAGAACGGTTTTTGCCACTGGCATTGGTGGGAGCCTAACCAGCTGTCGCAGGAAATACACATCTGGGTCTTACCATAATTTGAGAAGAAGAACGATTCAATAATGCGCCCCAGAGTAATCCGTTTGTAACTGGAGAAAAATTGCAAGTATTGTCCAGCAATATTGCACTTAGAGGTGGCTCCCACTTTTTTCCCCCGATAGTAAGTGGAATTTAACGGGTACTCTCCGTTCTATAAGTAAAGAACCGGTCCGAGTTTACTCGAACATGCTTTCCAATTTAACTTATCAATTAAATTAGTAGATAGAGAAAATTAGTAATTTCATAGTTAATAATTTTCCTATGGTTAAATTTCGGATATCCCGGGGAGGGGGGGGGGTGTCCACCTACCTGACGTCACTGGAGGTGAGGTCAATTCTACATAGGTCAGACCAATACATTACCACACAGTAATAATGGCAATAAAAAATAATGCATTTTCTATCATTTTTACAAAAAATAAATTTTTGCACAAAACCAAATAGTTTTTCGGGAAAGCAACCTGTCCGGTTTCGTTACTCAATTTAACACCTGAAATATCCCTGAAGGTAGAAAACATCGATAGAAAGGTTTCGCAGAAACATTATTTTTTGGTCATTTTTCATTAAAATTTAGTTATTTTTATTTTTTTACCCCCAGAAGCAAACTATCAAGGGGCAAGCTACCCCCTGAGTTTTATTAACATTAATAAGTACTACAATATATGTGAATTTAAAAGAAATCGTTGGAGCCGTTTTTGAGAAATAGTTTTTTTTAGACGTTTTTTGTTGTTGAGTTTTTTGGTAATAAACCCCCCCAATTGAGTTAGCCTAAAATAAAAAAAATACTTCCGAGGTATGATTTTTGTAAACCTACATGCCAAATTTCATCAAAATCGATTGAGTAGTTTGCCCGGAAATCGATGAACAGACAGAGAGACAGACAGACATTTCGTAATTCCTGGGATCTCAAAACGTGTAAATCCGTTGAAATCTCGGAAATTTTGACCATCACAAACCTTTCCTTATACTACGTATAAATTGGAAAGCAACTAGAGTTCTGTTCAGAAAAATCATCTTCAGTCACCATAGAATGATATTTGCGATGCGAGCTTTTATATACAGGAATATATAAGTTGTAAGTTGACTGTTGATCTCTTAACACTTGCACAGTGTGGCTCAGTTAACTTACTGTGACTTTTCAGCTGTGAAGTATGGCTCAGCTCAGTGTAGTTTTATAATTATTAAAATATTTATTTATGTCTCCGCTCTATCCTTTTCCAATGCATAGTATAGCGAAAGACTTCAGTATCCATTGGATTCGACTTACCTTGAGATAGGGCGGTTCCCTCCCTCGCTTGAAAAGTCTCGATTACGAATACTGCATGTCACCTCCGTGCAATGGTAGAAGGCGATGCCGTCCAGTGTCAATTAATGATACTTTTCAAGCCATGGTGAGAGCCGCCCTACGGCTGAAATCTTACAGGCAATTATTTCCATTGGATTGCCCATGCTTTACTTAATAACTTACTCCTTGGCGCTACGACCCGAGAAGGGTCTTGGCCTGCTATGCCACATCGCACCAGCCTGCGCTCTCCTTCGCCAGTCATCAGATCTACCTCGACGTCGTCCAGCCATCGCATCTGTGGTCGTCATTGCCCATGCTTTGGGAAAGAGAAATATTCCTTTTGGCCATCCACTAAACTATTTTGGTTATCTACATATTGTGATAAACGACAGGTACGTTTAGGAAGGTTATGATGAGTAGACCCAAGGTCAATGAAAAACCTGTCCTCAGTTGGACTTGAAGTTGGGCATCGAACCCACTACTTCCACCTTTCCAAGTTCACAGCTCAAGTCTTTATCAACTGGCCCAAACCAGGTATTACAGGAGAGTGCTTCTTTCATCCAGTACACTTATAACTGTGGAATGCACTCTGTACATAGCCTATAGGTTCATACAAATGGGCAGCCATAAAAGCCCGGATCATAATTCCTTTGAAGCCATTCCTGTCGACGCGCGGCGTCGATCTATTTCTTGTAAGATTTTATGGACACTATTGAAATTATGTATATTGTAAAGGCAGACACATTATTTACAAACCCACGGAGACGTGACCAATCGCAAGCCTTTCAAAATAAGTCCAAGAATCATGGTCGAGATAAATGCGAAAATTACACTTGACGCATTTAGCTAACCAGACTATGCGGGGGGTTTAAGTTATGACAGTTTTTAACTAGTTTCAGTAACCACTTGAATATAATTACCATTTACCAGCATTATGGATAAAGGAGTGAATTAACACGAAATATGTCTACCGTTCACAACTTATTACCTCCAAGACTTTGCCGGTATTTTTCATTCGCGCTTTACCAATACAAATCCGCATGTTTTGCACACTTCCTGGGTGCGTAGGATTCACAAACAAAAAGGTGATGATCTACTCGAAGCAACATGAATGCTGACTGCTATGTTATTTACGACCAGTCTTAAAGTTTGAACTAATTTTGCATGCAAGCGAGTTGCTAAGCCTGGACTTAAGACACGTACATATTTAGTATAAACACCCATTTTGTAAAATACCCTTTCAGAATCTTGACAAAAATCGGTCAGATGCAAAATGGTCAGAAAATGTGGCAAGTGTGAGATTTGAATCAACACCCTTCCATAAAAAATCCGAGTCCTTAACACAAACACTAATACGTGGCAACGTATGCCAATATACAATACAACCGAAAACATTCGCTAACGAGACAGGGGTTACCAAGGGTCTGGGATTTTAAAGAAAAAATGAGTGATTCACAAATGTAAATACAAGCAATTTCTTCTTATTGTAGTACAGAAGTATACTCCATAACTTAAAGGTAGGCTAAATAGGCTATTTAAAATTTACCAGTACAATTTCTAGTTTTAATTAGTTGAATGGCCTACTTTCAAAGTTGTACTGGATGAATTTTAGGACAAGAATTTCACTAAATAGAATGAAATTTCCCAAGAAAAAAGTTGACTTAGGCTGGCGCGTCCAGCCCGGGGGGCCTTTGGCCGGTGCCACTACATCTCGCGATCTCGAACGATCTTACGCCGCTAGCTTCCAGTCTCGGGTGCCGGTGGCGTGCACATCTTCGAACACTTGGTCTCTCCATCTTAGTCTTGGCCTACCGGGACGCCTAGGGTGGTTGAAGGTGTCTTCGAAAACCAGCTTCGGCGTCCTCTTCGCTACCATACGGTGTACATGAACCAGCCAGAAAAAATTTACACTAGATGAAAGGTAAAATATAGGTAGGAGGTACCTTCCCAAACTTGACCGAAAAAAATGCAGCCATTTTAGTACTCGAACCAACAACTTTACGCATGAAAATCAGAGCCCTTACTACTATACCGTATGTCAATTAGAACATTAAGCACTCGCTTAATTACCCCGATTCTGAAGGGGGACAAGCAGACTGGCGCAGTGACCGCCTTCGTCCACTCGAGGGCCCATCTCAATCGCTCAGCAAATACTCGAGTTCTCTTCCTGCATCACTCTCCAGCGGGGCCAATTTCCTTTTGACTTGAGCCTGTCCGCCATTGTGGTCCAGCACTTGATGTGATGCAATGCGGCCAACACTGCAGTGGTTTATGTAAGGGATTCCGAAAATTTAAGATTTTTTTAAATGCATAATGTTAATATAATCCGTGGTATTGTATAATGAGTATTGTTCTTTCCATGTTGCCGAGTCACGGTAGAAACTGCTACACTTTAAATCACATAGCATTATACCGTCTTGAGCAGAAATATTGCAATCGGTACTTTTTTACATTGGTATGTATGCTTACAGGTACAAAGGTGCACTTGAATAAGGAGTTGCTAGACAACTGAGACATGTGCTGGTTTTCAAATGGCTGAGATAATAAATATTATGTTCGAAAGCCAGCAGGGTCATTGGGATTAATATACGGCTAATCCATAATGTATTCAAAGCAGAATTGTATACTACGTGTGCAGTATCTATAGTAATAGTACAATAATTTTTACACCCTGTGCCAACGACACCATTTTCTTTTCCAGTATATATCATCGCCATAGTTTGTCTATATGATGGTCAGCCAGAAAGGTTTTCCCACACTCTTTGGCATTTGGCGTACCGGTATAACAAATCTCTTTCGCATATGAAAATACTTGCGCCTAACCAAATAGAATTAGATCATCAACCAAACAAAACATTGAGTTGTGACGCAATTTCTCAATGACTACATGTATAACCGACCTTTCTATACCAATGAGGTTCATTGTCTTTTGACGGAAAATCCAAAATCTGCATCTCCCATCAAAGCAACCAATGTTTGCTTAAGATTCCCGCGCAAAGACAAGAACTGAAGTTTTGAACCAGCTACGACTGTTTTCTGGCAAAGAAATGGGTCAGTGAATAAAAGCGAGCGGACGTTCTAAAAATATTCTAATTCATGCCATTTCCTTCCCAGAAAAAGTTTTCAATGGGAGGAAAAGTTGAAGATTGAAGTAAAAACGTAATTACTAATTATTAGGAGTGGGCTATGGTAAAATTTTTTAAATGTACAGCTGTACATTTCTATTTCTTTGATTTCTCGGTAAGTCAATTGAATAGCGATTTTCCCTCAAATAAATGCACGCTTATTCCCTAATTTATAATAATATAATACTAATCTAATAATAATATTAATAAATAATATAATAAAATTTAATCTGTACCAATATGCAATGATATGGCTAGATCAAGTAAAGTAAATAGAGCATCGTTGAATACTTCAAATTCAGCATATCGTAGGGTATATCTTAAACTTAAAAAGGAAGAAAGACAAAAGAGTGTGAAAATGAAGAAAGTTTATATAATAACTGATATCGCAAACGGGGAAAAAAGATCTTCAGATAAAGTATTGCCAGGGGCGCTTGATAACCGAGAAAAGCTATGCAAGAAAACTTTGGAAATGTATTAAATTCAGTTAGAAATCTGACGAGTTTGGAAACCTCATCGCAGCTTCGCAAAGCTGAATGGATTCCAAGTTTGAGAGTTAGTAAGATGTCATGGTAAACAAACAGTCTGAGCGCCGTATGCACAATGCTATCGCAAATGATTTAGCTGAAATTGACGGAAAGTGGGTTATTGTCACAGACTCAAGTTTGTTACTTCACAATAACTCTTCAATTTTTATAGGGGGGAGGGGGAAGTAAAGTTCCAAAATTGTTTTTATCTCCTGTATTAAAAATTCTTCTCAGTATCACCCATGGGCCATATTTGCGTTAAACTTGTTTTAAGCGAGTTTAATAACGCACTCAACTTCATATCAAGTCAATTACATTACACTACTGTGTGTATTAGTTCAAATATTCGGCACGTTTCTGTTTTATTTTTGTCTTAAGAGGATATGCTACTTAGAAAATTGGCACCCCATAATTAAATACTGGTACTTTGCAGTTTTTATTTCATTAACTCAGCAAGTTCTTAAAAATTTGGCTAATTTAAATTGTAGAAGACTACTTCGGGCATCATAATATAATTGGGTAGTTTTATTTTTCGGTTTTTTAGTTTATCAAAAAATCCCAGATTACGCAAAATTTTAGTCCCCACTGGTTGTTATGAAAGAATTATGGTACCAAAAATTAATATTTCCTATGCATGAAGCAGTCTTCTACAACTTACATGAGTCAAATCTTAAGGAGTAAACTCCAAAAATAGAAAGTCAATAAAAACAATAAATTTTGGGGTGCAACTTTTCTACGTAGCATATGTCCTTTTAAACATGTCTGCACTCTGATTGAAATATAGAATACACACATAATTTTATGTATTTACACTTGAAATGCAAGCTCTCAAACCTATCGACCACGGCCTCACCGACAGCTAACAATAATATAAGTTAATGAGAAACTAGAGGCAACCACATGACTAACGCTGGCCAAGTTATGCAACACAAATCCAGATCATCACTTGTTATTATGTGATTCATAAAATACAGGGCCGATGGAAACATTGACGTGTCTCATAAATTCGGGCGAAAACCAAACAAGGCTCTGGTATGGAACGCACATAATGATGGAGAAGGCAACCACGTGATTATCCCAACAATGTAAATAATCATTACCACAGGTCGTGATTGATCCCCACGGTTGATACTGTTAATTCCTAAACTTAGCCCTGGTTTTTCGATAGTTCCCAAACTCCAGTCAGCATTTCCATCTTGCGGCCCCCATCATCTCTTCACTTTTAATGACATGCCTGTAAACAGAGTGGATTTCGTGAAATATTTCCCATAATCAATGGTAACGAATTTGTCGAGAACCAATAATACAACGCGGTTCTTTTAGGACAAGTAGTCTTTTCATGATTTTTGGGTGCTTTGCCGGGGTTTTCACTTTCACCTGAATCTTCTGCAGGGGAAAGTAAGGCCCACCCAGACTAGTGCCCGAACTTCGAACGCCTGTAACATTGTGTCGATGATGTGTACCAGTTTGCCAATATAAAAATCAAAACAATAACAATAATTGGGTTGCTGGCCTAGGTCTATAAAAAGTCCGTCAGGACATTATTAAAGACACCCAATTTGGGCTGAGTCAAACCAGAGAAAGAAGCATTTCAGAGTCGACATGTCGAGTCCCACACTTGCTACATTTTCTGGCCATGCTTTGGAGGGCACGTACACTAGGCGGTCCAGGGCCTTCCTAGTTGAGTGTAAGAGAGGGCTTTATAGCCCTAACTCCGCTAGGTTGGCTTAGTAATAGAACAAAAAAGTCAATTCCTATTTCACCATTGTTCATCATATGTGCAGGAAGTTGATGAACTACTCCCAAAAAACATACTATAAGCATTAAAGAAAATACATAAATACAAGCACTGTAAATTAAAAGGGAATAATAGCATACAAAAGCATATGATAATGCTACTACCCCTGCAAAAAGTAAGGTATGCACCTACACACGGCCATACTTCTTTCCAATAAATGCAACAGTAAAAGAAGAATAAAAATATAGTTTCCAATTCATACCCAAGGAACGACGAGCAACAAGAAACATTAGGCCCCCCCCCCCGAAAAAAATTTAGACTAAAATTTCTTCTCATCACACATACGATTACAGAGTCACAGCCAGCATATATAATAATCCACTTGCTATAATTGAGGAGCAGGGAGGTATTTGAGCCTGGAGGTACCGCACAGTTAGGGAAAACAAACAAGGCAAGGTCAATTTGTTTATAATAGGACTTGCGTGCAACCACTCCTCGTTGAAAGCCAATCCACATCGACTGAGGATGGTCGTGGTACGACTAGCACTCCCTTTTCAAGTATAAAGCTAAATTAAATATTCTGACCATTGTAAGCACAACATACTGCACTGTAATAAAAGAGTGGACTCTAAAATGAATGAATGGTACACTTTTCAGCTAAGACGCATTTGTATTTTGGTGAAACCTGTTGTAGGGAACGAATCCCTAATGTTTCACTTTTAAATTAAAAGGACATTATAATGGAATATGTAAGGTGGTGCGAGAGTGGCACAGCCATTAAATAAGTATGTGATATGAGGATAATATGCGGACAGGCAGACATTTCGTAAAAATAACTTTTTGGTGTGTGGGACAGGGACCTCAAAACGTGTAATTCTGGTGAAATCTCGAAATCAAACAATTCACATTTCACGCTTTCCTTATACCTAAGAATGGAATACTAACGTACAGGTATAACTAGGAAAGCAGTAACTGAGACAACCGGATGGAGCAAGGTGTGGAAATTTCGCAGGAAGTACCTTTATATTGAAAAAAAAAACAATTTCCTTTGTTTTCATCTAAGAGGACCATTGAGGATTTATTAAAACTTAATACGGTAGCCACAGTTATGGAACTTGATTTGTGGGAAAAACGATGGTGTGAGCGGAAGACATTTTATAAATGAAGGTCTGAGCCCAATCGGTGTTGGAGACAATATGTGTATACAGGAACACTTCTTCAATTAACTAAGGCCCGGTACACAATCGCTAACAAACCACAGAGTCTACTTTAGAAGATTTCTATGAGTTTAGTATTAACTTTACCTGGGATTAAAGATATAAACAAGATTTCAGAATGGGAAGTGTCATTTAAAATTGCTTTGTTTACATTTTTAACCCACCAGATTAAGTTAATATTAAACGGCATAGTGGGCCCGCTGGGCGTGTCTAGGGGGAAACCGTGCACCAGCGTGCGGTCGGCTTCACGCCAGTTTCAGAAATCTTCTGAAGTTGACTTTGTGGTGTTCCATCTACCCATTTGCTGCAATGGCAAATTTCTCAGTAAGTCACCTCGTCCCTGTGTACCGACTTCAATGAAAGCTTTACGGTCATTCGTTCCTGTGAAAGTGGGGGTGTCTGATACCTCTTAAAGCCCCACGCTTAACGCCAAACACCAGCAAAGAGGTATAAACAAATCGTCGGGATTAGCTGACTAATTCCTCGAGTAATCTAGGAAAAGAAGGTCGAAGGCTTCGATTAAGACCACGGACGTGCAGCAATAAGTCGCGGGCATAAATCACGGCCGGGATTTTGTGCTGATGAATAAATTGTCGGTCCGGCGATTAGCGCGCTGCCGAAGAATGACCGGGTTGAACAGAAGGATGGCCATAAACACCGGCACATTTTATGGCGGGCAATCACTCTGTCAAAGGCATTAGCACCTGGCATGGCAAGCTTTAGCCCAGTGCATTCCGTAGGACTGGCCCACCCACACACGTGCCCGGTCCCAATGAAAGCTTCCCAACGTGGAATAATACATAAATTTTATGCATAAAGATGGCAGATTGTAGCAAGAGATAGATTGTAGCAGAATTGCACAGCTTGTATCACATGTTTTAAAGGGGGGAATATATTACTGGTATTATTGCAGTATTACCGGTAAGTAGTTCTGAGTGTATGGTACCACATTTACTTGTCTGGAAATTCTTGTACAGGTTTCTAGTTTCGAAGAACATAGTGGTTACGAACTAACTACGGACATAACTTACAGGTTTATTATCAAAACAATGCAAGCTTGGGACTTCTTTTATAAAATACTTTTTGCAGGTAGCCGATATTCTTCTGTACCAACGCAGACGTTTTGTCTCCTTACGGTAGGACGGATGGTGGGTGGCCTGGAACTGTTTCTGGTATACAAAAAAGTGCGAAGAAGGAATTGTTGGCAGTACCACAGCAAATTTGTACTGATTTTATCGAAACCTAACATGATTGAGCATATGGTTTACAGAAAGAAACGAAATTTAAAAAATAAAAAATAGCTTTCTATGGGCTTAGGTCCACCCTTGCCTCCATTGGTAGGAAAAAACGCGGCTGCCAGGTATGTTTCTGACCACATCTTCTCAAATAGAACAGCTGGCAAGACGGATGATCGTCTACCAGTCCTCAGAAATTGGCTTATCATGCCATGCCGCCTTCTTTTCTATACTTCGAATTAACATCTTGAGTAAGTGGTCCAAGAATCCATGTTTTCGAACTGTAGTACAATAGTTGTCTGTGACGAATATTAGACGAAGCATAGACACAACTTTAACCAACTACATAACATTTATACCTGACCTAACGCCGAAAGCAAAGCCACAAAAAAATAAATTCTTCAATCTCTAAATCATATAAAACCGTCTCATCTCCCATCAACTAAAATTCAAGCAATCAAGTACTGTCGGATGAAATGGCGTCGTGGGTCGTACCTGGGTGACCCCTACAGTGTATGATGAAGTCATAATGCAAGAAAAAGGAAATTTGGACAAAATAACAAGTATGTAGGTTTGAGTAAAGAAAAAAAAAACCCGTCAGGTTGTAATAACAGGTACAATCTGGATTTTCGCCAGGCACACCTCGTACTGACAACGTCGGCACGGCACAATAATAGGAGGCAGACATCCAATATAGTAAAAGATAATCATCGTGTTATTTGACTAACACGCCAGCGGTTCCGACTGCCTTCGAGCCCCCCGCGAATCTCGACTTTTCATCAAATTTATAGGTGACGGCGCAGGGGAGCAGTGTAGTGGTAATAGATCAACGAACCACCGTTTTCCCCCTCGGGTTAGCATAGTTAGTTAGTTAGTTAGCTGTACTCTGAACCACAAGAAACACGACAATGCATAGAATCCTCATTCACATTCAAAAATAAAATGTCTTAAGGTGCTCCCACGATTAACTATCTCGGTAAGGAATACTGGACGGCACCGCCAGTATTCCTCATAGAAACTTTCCAAGCCACCCTCAGGCCCGGTTCCATTGCTTGGAAAGTATCGGTAAAGAATAATTGGCTGACAGGGCTCCAGATGCCGATCCAGCCCTCCTTATTATTATATTTTAAATCGCCTTTAATGAAAAAACAACAACAACAACTTTAGACCACTATAGCAAAGAAATTTCAGTTTGAGAACTACGAGGTGCAGCAAAAACGGAAAAGAATAACTTCTTTTCCTTTGGTGCTATGCCTCGTCGGACAAACCAACCCTGAGCTACCATTCCATTCCAATTTCATTTCATTGCGAAAGGGCAAAAAAAAGTCGAGCGAGAGTATGACCCAATTTTTTAATAGAATTTCTTTTGAAGCGAATACGTAAAGCATTCACGTAATCAAACCCACAAAAAAAGGGCAAAGAGAAACCTTGCTGAAATTCACAGAAAGCAGCTAATCAAGATTGTATACTGCTGAAATCCTCAATCCTCATGAGGGAGACAGAAGAGAAAAGAATCAGCTTACCCTCGGAAAAAGATTACAAGACGGGGATAATATAATTGTCTGGTAGAGAGCTGCAGCAGCAACAGCAGCAGTAAGACAATTTTCCCCAGCACTGTGAAATTCACAGTGACGGCAAGCTGACCTCAACCTCTCTCCCACATTAATCAAAATGCTTGACTTCGCGGTAAAGTTTTTTTGTTGAAGACATTATGTAAGGTAAGCAATAAATTAAGTGTTCTATTAAAACACACATTTATTGTTTGTCCATTAAATGAAATACTTAATTTAATTAAAGTACGATATTGTAAGAATTAAATCTAGAAAAATACTCCACTTCTAATTCAAATTGAAGGGGAATCTTTCCAAATTAGGGGAAAACAACATGGCAGGGACCTAATTGTTTAAATTCTCGTTCCACAGTGGCCATATTGGCAAAATCGCTCTATGAACACCTCCTGAAATATATACACTTCGCTAATACACAATTTATATGAACTATTGTTAATTTATAAAATAAAATAATCTAAAAGTCCCACGCTTGCTACATTTTCTGGCTATGCTTTGGAGGGCATGTAAAGCAGGCGGCCCCGAGTCTTCCTAGTTGAGTGCAAGAGAGGGCTTTGTAGCCCTAACTCCGCTAGGTTGGCTTAGTAATAGAACAAAAAGACAATATTTATTTATTTATTTATAGAGAAGAAGCCGACGACGTATTCCAAAATTACGACTTACGACTTTTATGGATTAACGTCAAACAATAGGTCCACAAGACAAAATCTATTAATGACAGTTTATATATTTTAGGAGGCGTTGTAAGAGCATTTGTGTCAATGTTAACGCACTGGAACAAAAATTTTATTAATTAGCTTTCACAGCATGTTGTTTTTCAAAAATTTGGAACGATTCCGCTTGTCTTGTAATGTGACGTTCATACTTTATTCTAAAATACGAGTAGTAGGCTGCAAAAGAGAATTTGGGCAATGTAAGTTTTCAAACAACCTCAAAATACGTTAGGAAAACCGGCCCAGATCACATTAATATTTTGATCAACAAAAGCTCCATCATCTTATAAGTGAGGCAAGACAATGAGCATCATACCCCCAATTCCTGCAGAGATTTAACTATGCAACCATGCTATTTCCCTCAAACAAATTTATTTACGTAGGTCTACTGATAGTGGAAAATACAATCCAATTGATGCTTCAGAATTTATTGGTTGCTGCAAAGTATTGCATTGTGAAATAAAATAAACATTAAATAAATATTTTTTTACAAAGTATTTTTTTTTTTTTTTTTTTTTTTGAAAATAAAAGCGGGCAGACGAGTTATAAAATTATCGTAAATTTGTCCAGTCAGAGGGCATTAGAGGCCTGGAAATTTTTTCCCCCGGAGCACAGCCATTAGATTTGAGTTCGCCTAAATAATCCATGCGGAAACCACTAAAGAAATGTCCACGTCAGTTCGGCTCACGGGGTTTCCCAAACAAACTCTGCGGGAAAAAAATGAAAAGGATAGAGCAAGCACTTAGCGGAGGAAAATGCTGACGGAGCCCACTTAAAGAGCTGACCAATGCCCACTTCGATTCATCTAAAGGATCACCCATACCACCCCCCCCCCCCCCCAGCAGATTTCATTTTTGCACTTTGAGAAATGAATAAAACATTTTGCATCGCCAAACGATAGACATAGAGTTTATATTGGGCATTTATACTTGCAGTTTAAGAATGATGCAAACAGAGCATGTATTAATTTTAAGCTAATGTGTAAATTAATGGATTTTAACAAAATATACGATTTATTTATCGTCTATATTCAGTCAGTGGAATCGGATAATTCAAAATTAAATAAATAATTACTTTTGTTCTATTACCAAGCCATATTACCTAGCTATAGGGCTGTAAAACCCTCTCTTACACTCAACTATAGGAAGGCCCGAGACCGCTTGCTTTACATGTCCTCCCAAGCATGTAGGAAGGGTGGGACGCGAACCAACAACCTTTTGGGCGATCGACAGAGTCTGTACTATTCAACATGTCATGACTGAAACGTTATATTTTTCACCCAGTGTTATTTTCTCTATTTTATTTCGTGTCTACAGGTCGAGGACATTCAGCATAGTTCAATCATTTAAAATGTAGCCTCTATTATCGCGGTATACAATAGAACTTTTATTTAATTTCAGTTTTAACTCGCGACATTAATGATTTATTTTATGTTGAGAAGTAGCTGACTTATTTAACATCAATTCGCAAGCTCAAATGAACAAACAGCGAGTCACCCAACTTCATTATTATTTTTACTAATGGAGCCCACTTAATCGAACAATCAAAAATTAATCAATAATTAAATAGCCCAGGACAGGCGGAAATTTTTCACTTTTATGACGTGTCTCGAACCTCGACTTTCCGATTCATATCTCAGTTCTCTATCAACTGGACTATTCCTCAGCATTATCCATTACAGTTCTATCAAGCAAAGTTAATTTTCCTTTCGCATGAGAAAGAGACAGCACTAGGTTATAGATTTCATAAAACCAAAGACTCCTACCTTGAAATAAAAGAAAGCAAATGTTACCCCCCAAAATTCTCTTTCTGTAAAAGCGATAGAGTTCGGCCCTTATAACAGAGCATTATAGTAAATCATATCTATCGATTTCGCTAAATCGCTTGAAAAAAAAATATTTATTAGAGTACATTATGTAGAGCTCCCAGGGTGGCCACCTTTTATCATACTTTGCATTTTGTTAGAATATACTGCTAAATGGTTTGCTGTGAATAACAATGGGGCAGGAGAAATAGGGTCAGATACGACACTTCCTACATCGCTCTCTATCTCTATACAGTCTTCCAATTTATTACCATTGACCATGCTTCAATAAAATATGAAATGTTCATATTACAAAAGCATACAGAATAATGGGCACTGTGTATTCAATGGCGTCGACCTGGGATGAAATTGGCTCGGGTTTAAATTAATTTCGCTCATGGGTCTGTCTTAATAACTTCATACATCGCTCTACATCTCTATGCAGTTTTCCAATTTATTACCATTGATCACGCTTCAATAAAATATGAAATGTTCATATTACAAAAGCATATAGAATGATGGGCACTGTGTATTCAATGGCGCCGACCTGGGACGAATTTGGCTCGGGTTTAAATTAATTTCGCTCATAGGTCTGTCTTAATAACTTCATACATCGCTCTACATCTCTATGCAGTTTTCCAATTTATTACCATTGACCATGCTTCAATAAAATATGAAGTGTTCATATTACAAAAGCATATAGAATGATGGGCACTGTGTATTCAATGGCGCCGACCTGGGATGAATTTGGCTCGGGTTTAAATTAATTTCGCTCATAGGTCTGTCTTAATAACTTCATACATCGCTCTACATCTCTATGCAGTTTTCCAATTTATTACCATTGACCATGCTTCAATAAAATATGAAGTGTTCATATTACAAAAGCATAGAGAATAATGGGCACTGTGTATTCAATGGCGCCGACTTGGGATGAAATTTGCTCGGGTTTATATTATTTTCGCTCATGGGTCTGCCCTAATAACTTCCTACATCGCTCTACATCTCTATGCAGTTTTCCAATTTATTACCATTGATCACGCTTCAATAAAATATGAAATGTTCATATTACAAAAGCATATAGAATGATGGGCACTGTGTATTCAATGGCGTCGACCTGGGATGAAATTGGCTCGGGTTTAAATTAATTTCGCTCATGGGTCTGTCTTAATAACTTCATACATCGCTCTACATCTCTATGCAGTTTTCCAATTTATTACCATTGATCACGCTTCAATAAAATATGAAATGTTCATATTACAAAAGCATATAGAATGATGGGCACTGTGTATTCAATGGCGCCGACCTGGGACGAATTTGGCTCGGGTTTAAATTAATTTCGCTCATAGGTCTGTCTTAATAACTTCATACATCGCTCTACATCTCTATGCAGTTTTCCAATTTATTACCATTGACCATGCTTCAATAAAATATGAAGTGTTCATATTACAAAAGCATATAGAATGATGGGCACTGTGTATTCAATGGCGCCGACCTGGGATGAATTTGGCTCGGGTTTAAATTAATTTCGCTCATAGGTCTGTCTTAATAACTTCATACATCGCTCTACATCTCTATGCAGTTTTCCAATTTATTACCATTGACCATGCTTCAATAAAATATGAAGTGTTCATATTACAAAAGCATAGAGAATAATGGGCACTGTGTATTCAATGGCGCCGACTTGGGATGAAATTTGCTCGGGTTTATATTATTTTCGCTCATGGGTCTGCCCTAATAACTTCCTACATCGCTCTACATCTCTATGCAGTTTTCCAATTTATTACCATTGATCACGCTTCAATAAAATATGAAATGTTCATATTACAAAAGCATATAGAATGATGGGCACTGTGTATTCAATGGCGCCGACCTGGGATGAATTTGGCTCGGGTTTAAATTAATTTCGCTCATAGGTCTGTCTTAATAACTTCATACATCGCTCTACATCTCTATGCAGTTTTCCAATTTATTACCATTGACCATGCTTCAATAAAATATGAAGTGTTCATATTACAAAAGCATAGAGAATAATGGGCACTGTGTATTCAATGGCGCCGATGGTGCATTTACGAAAAAGGCAAGAATTTGGAAACCGTTGAAAAGTGATGCTACAGAAGAATGCTACAAATTTCATGGAGAGGCCATATAACAGACGAAGAGGTGCCCCAAATGATAAACGAACGATGGACACTAATTACCTTCAAATCTGTGAGAAGCGCCAAGTGGCATCAAGAACATAATAAGACAAGAGGGACTCCTTAACACTATAGTAGAAGGCACCATTAAGGGCACCCGAAAATTCAGCTTGAGGAGTAAGTATTCTTTCAAGCTTTCCTTCATTACATTCCAGTGTGGACACCCACGAACATGACCATGTTTCATGAAAATGATAAAAGAAGAAAAAATAAATAAAAATTACGATAGGTGCTCATAAAATGAAGTACAGTACCATATCATATATTAATGGTAACTCCCTTGAACGATGCCTGGATAATAATGATTACATTAATATTTTAAGAACATAAAAGTATGCAGAACTAGTTTAATTTTGTTTTTATATTATGTTTGTGAATTGTAATTGAGACAAATTTTATTTTCGAAGCCCTAAACATACATAATGTTTCAAACAATGCTTCATAGTTTGCCTTGACGTTATATGCAAGTTTGACGATATAATAAGAAAAAATGTGACTGAAAACAATGAAATTACTCACAGTAAGTCGTTGTGGGCTGTGAAATTGTGAAATATTATGGTTGTGTGAAGACTCTCGCATATTCCAAAGCTTGCTTTATCACCATTATAGCTTTGGTATTTCCAGCAGAAGCCTACTCAAATTCAATTTTAAAATATGAAAAACGAACACGCGTTTACAGAACGGAATCAAATGTGCGATTGTTTTTCACCCCTAATAAGACCAATAAGTGTTATTTTGATTATTTTCGAATGCTACCTGACGAGACGGAAACCCTTCATGCAGTACAAATTTTTTTTTGAGTACTGGTTGGGGTAAACTTAGCCGTACTGTTCAGTTGTTAATTTAGGATGTCACCATTGCTAGAATGCTGCAACATGGGGTTGTTGTATTCACCAATCTTGCAACAGCCTGCTCTGTGGCGCGGCTCACATTTAAATGTTGAATTGAAATGAAAACGGTAAGATCATAACTTACTCGTAAAGAGTTATTAACTTATACAAAAAACTTTGCACCCTTTCTATTGGATTCTTTTACTTTGGTTTTACGATATAAAAAAACCATACTGACCATATTGAAATTTGGTTGAATGTAAAGAAGCCTTACCTGAAACAGAAAAAAAGGGTAAATCGTATATAATTTATGAAAAAATGGCCAATTAAACAGTGAAACAGTCTTGAGGCAACAGCAGGCAATGTTCATTATCCAGTATAACGTACAAGGGATGTTTTGAAGATTATCGTCCGATTTTAAGGATTGTTACTATATTTATGAACCCGCATCTGGAACCACACAAAAATTATATATCTACAAAATCAAGCATTTTGGAGTAAGGTAGTTGATAGGAATTCATGGAGAAGCCCGCTACGCTTGACAGGGTTATAGAACTGAGCCCAACAATTTATACAACTTGTCGGTAAATAAAGAGGCACTTAAACGATTAAACGACTGAGTTTGCTATGAAATTCAGATGAAACCACTTCATAAAACACCTAAATAAGGCGCTAAAATGTGTAAGATTTAAACTGGATTCTTCTTCGTAGCTACGATCAAAACAATTTATTCCTGGAAGCGTCACATTTGATGCACAATAAACTTGCGCAGGGTGGGTAGTCTATTAATGGAGCCAACGTCTAAAAAAACTTAATTTAAAACAAGCAGATGCTTCAAGATGGCGGGGCCATCGGCGTAACTGGGGGAAATACAGTGTTGGAGTCTCTGACTTGCGGCAACTTGTCAAATTGAACAATCTGAACATCGCGCATCCCGCTGCTGTCATGTTCGATGGCCTCAATGACCGTGTATATGATAGAGACTGCCGAAAAACCAGTCAGAATGTGCAAACACTTGAAGGTCTGATAAGTTTTCGCAACTTTGGGGGGAGGGGGCAGCTGTTGAGTGGTTACGCTACGGAGACGATCACAAAGCTTTCGGCTTATGCTAACGTATAAATATGAAAGCCAAAAGAAGGCGGACCAAAATCCAATACCCTCTATACGCAGCTATAGGCATAAATTCAGCTTCTTGGCTTTTAAACGCGGGGTCACTGAGTCTCCCTATCCCGACGAACATGAAAGCTAAAATATTGTGTTTGTGCGTTCAGACAGGAATGACTTTTGACAGCAACGAGAAAGTATAGGGCAACCTTGGTTCGCACCCGAACTTGGTGAAGTCATGCTTTCGCCTGTATCATTGCGTCAATGGTAAGTTTGTCTCAGCTTGTCCATTCTCGCTTGTACCCGGTGTAGGTTGACATCGTGGATGTGTACTAGTTTTCCATGGCCAAAAATTCATAGGGAAACAATATCAATAGTGTCCGAAAAACTATTGAATCAACTTTTTTTTGCCAACCTTTTCTGACCTCCGCGTCGATTACGCCATAAGACCTGTAATAAATTTGCATGCAGTATAATCTATGTGGGCAGCCTTAAGAATCGCAAACTGCAGAGAGACTAATTTACAACTATTCGCTTAATATAAAAGTAATGGCTTAACGACTCGACGAATTTCGCTATGGTGCTAATGCGGGAGGCGGTGTTCCATTCTCCTAAAACTTCCCGACGTTTACTGTTTAGTTTATGGACCGATTTACAAAAGCTTTAGGACTCTTAATTTTGGCAACATTAATTGAAATTGATTTCGGGCAGTCATCAGCTTAAATAGATTTTTTACAGCCTTTGGAATGGTTTCAATTTGTTTTTATTTCTTATTTTTATTTCCAATTGTCTAATTAATGGGTAAGAACTAATTACCAGACTAGTTGACGAGGACAGGACACAAATTCCCAATTTTGCCCATTCCCCATTCCAACAATAACTGCTTCCTAAATTTTATCTAAGTAATAACACCGCAGTAACAGTATAAAGCTGCAATTTATACAACTGTGAAGATTCATTGTTAAATTTACATGATGATGTAGTCATCTTGATTTAAGTATCAATCATATCTTCTTTGCAATGCATTAGCGACATTTCAAAAGTAAATCTACAATGAGGTTAGAAAAGTTTATAAACTAGATATAAATTCAGACTTAGTTTTTCAAGCCAATTTTGTATCTGGCACTGAAATTAAGTCTAACCGATTGCTATGAAGAAATTAAACATTGTGTTTCTTCAATTTCAATCAATTTCAAATCAGGGTCACAATCAGCCGAATTCATAATTTTTACTTATGAAGAAATCCCTTCTTTTCCAGAAGGAAATGCTCTTGCTTCAATTTTTATGAATAGAAACACAGGCATATGCTCCAATTATGTGAAGTATAAGCTTTTTCTTTTTATGAATGCAGTAGAAAACCCAAGTTTCTTCCAATTTATAAATGTATGTTTATGCAAGTAGGCCTCATAGAATAAATAAATAAATAGTTTCGTGTACCTTCAATTTTCGGTCGCACGGTAACTGTTAAAAAATAAAACACCGAATTAACGTCAAGTATTCTTCTCATCCAACAAGCGCGCATACCAGCCAATTTAAAAAAAAGATACCGGTACTATATTTAACAAATCTTAAATTTCCAATACGCCAATAAAGCAAGGGTTTGATATATTCGAATAGGTTCTGTTTTGAAAACAATCGACAAGGTTTAAGCTACAAAAATCAACTAGAAAAAATCAACTTTGCTACTAACCCCAAACCATTTTGAGAACCCCAAGTAACTCAATTATCTTAATTTTAATGAAGAAGGAATAATCGAGAACAATCAAGTCAATTATAAAAAATTGAGTCGAAATTATGCTACTTTTTACTTTCTGTTTAATTGTAATTCTGAAACCTTCTACTCCGTGGAGGGTAAAATATTTCAGGATGAAGCAGTTTCATTACTTCCTTGGTATGGTAAAGACCATCACGTTGATCAGACAGGTCCGAGGAGTTGGGTCCTGTCTTTTAAGGTTTACGATGGCCATTATTTAATTTAAAAACGTCGCGTTGCCTTTATATGACACTTTAACGCGCCTATTACCTGTGCCCAGTTTGATATCTTCGGGTAGGTTGTGTAGGAGGCGATGAAAACAATAAGGAAATAGGCTCAAAGGAAAGCCAAAGGAGGGTTTAACACTAAAATTTTACCTATTGATGGAGCTGAAATTTTACTAATAGATAGGCCTACCAGATGAATTCTTTGCCTCACATGTCGCACGAATGATGTCACTCGCCTGTGGGAACAAAACAATAGTGCAGCAGAAAATCAAAACGAAAGCAATAAGTTAATCGGAAAAATATTGGTAGTGAAAGGAAAACTTTTTCTGCTGCAATGAAATTTGTCAAACCAAAAATCATTAAGGGCGCAGTGGAAGGAACCAATAGAAGAGGGCGGCCGAAGAAGAAACTGAAGGAGGCCGCAGGAGAAAGCTGGAGGAAATTATGTTGAGAGTTGCTGCCAACCAATCGGTAAGATTGTGACCCCAGAAGAAATTCCAGGAGGTCTCAAAGAAGATACGGAGGAAATGGTGCGGCTCATAGAAATTTTCAAACTTACAATTACGAAATACCTCACATCGAGTCCGACCACTTTTTTTTATCTTGGCGTGAAGAAGACTCTAGAAACAAAAACGCCTAGACGTCATGTCCAATCAGACGTTATACGGTTGGTAAACGTTTGAAAAACGAGTACATAAAAAATGACGTGGTAATAAAAACTGAATGAGATGAATTAATTTAGTCTTCTTCTTTCGGTTGTTGAGTGTGAAAATGTGAAATAGGATTAGGCATGGTTCGCGGATGGGTGCCCTGTGGTCTGCTGGGCCCAATGGCTTCATCTCAACCTGGCAGTGAGTTATGCCAGAGACATTCTTCTGCGTTCCACCGGCCCAACTTGAAAGGTATGAATGGGCTGCAACGTGCGTTACATAATTTGATAAAACCATCAAGATTTTTCAAGTTCAATTCCCCGCTAACGCATTGGCAAGCCTGAGAAAGTCAGAAGAACGTACGGGTGGTACGTTCATGTACTGCTTCAACCAGAATAAAAATATCAATCAACTAGATTGAGTAGCTGGAAAAACAAAAAACAATAAAAACTTGGACAGAGGTAGACTGAAACTACCCGTATCTGTCAATCTAAATATTAGTGGTAAAGCGATGCTCCAGAAAGGTATGGATCATATGTTCGAGTCCGCCTCTGCTCAATATTTTCTTGATGCCCATGCTTCGGATGTAATTAATTAAAATAAATGTCCTATAGAGGCTACCCCTACAACCTTAGTTAATTTTATGTATTACTTAGCATATATTACTATTGTACTATTAGAATTCTATAAAACGAAGAGCATTATTAGGTAGCCTACATACGTAAGAGAAGTGCATTGTTTTCCATGGACACTCCACATCCAATCAAGTTTATCTTAAGGTCTCGTCAAGATGTAGTTACAAGGGGGCATGCACCTTCTAGCGTTGTAGGCAATATAACTCATTGGAGTCAACCTCAAATAGAGCTCTTTCTTATAGAAATCCACAATGCCAGTTATACAAGCAGCTATTCAGATTACTTGGCATTACCAGGCCCCGGAACAAGAATATTTCATATTTTCTATACGAAAGAGGGCTATTGGTCAAAGTTGAACCAACACAGAATCTATATGAAGCAAAGCGCTTAAGAAATAACTAGGCATCATTTAAGGACTAAAAAGACAAGTTGGAAATTGTGTTAAATAGCTCTTTAACGAGACAAAAATGATAAAAATGTGGTAACAATGAACGAAGGCAACAACTTAGGTTAAGTGGTTAAAAAAATCACATTACCACAGAGCCGATGTCCAAGAGTCCTTCAGCAAGATGGCCGCTATCTAGAAGAAGGACACCTCGGGACGTCAAGTGCTCTCCATCAGCGACTGTACGGCATTTGAAACAATGGGCCGCTGTTTCTAACCAAAACCTCTCCCTACTTCTTGTACGCGTTTTATAGCCCATTATACGGCAGCTTAGTTCGTTCTTGAATGAATTACGCACTGATTCAGTAACAGGCCTGGGAATTTTATTTTCCTCGTGGGATTACGACTTTTAGGCGTCAGACGTTTATTTTGCAGTAGCTCGCAGATGTATCTGGTGTGAGTCGTCTTCAAGACTGTGTCAGTAGACTTACCGACCCGAACCTACTGTAAAACGACGAATCGTACGCTTCTGAGGAAGCCTATACACAGTAAAATACGGGGAAGGCAAAATGTCTCCTCTCTATTGAGTTTATCATATTTTATTATTATCTGCAGGACCCAATTGAACTCAGCTTTCTGATGCAACGGAGTGTCCCAGGCGTCCACTAACTCCCATCAAAGCAATCTACAAGATTTCGGCCGCTGCAACTAATTTTTTCTGCCACTCGTCTCTCAACGCCGCCTTTCCTCTCCAGTTACATTACATTAAGCTTCCGGAAGTCATCCCAAACCCACCCCTTCCTCAGGCTTCTTTTCCTTCTTCTGACGTCTGCATAATTATTTAACAACTTCTTTGACGCGCTAGTTCCATCCATTTGGATCCAAAATGGATTATTATTAACGACATAAAATCGCAACGCCTAAGATGACTCGGACCGCAGATCATGCTGAACCAGATTTTTATATAAAGCAAGCATGACAGGAAGACTACTGGCGGGACGTCCTCGAAAAGGCTGGAAGGATGAGTCGGAAACTGACCTTCGCGAGTTGGGAGTCCGTAGATGGTGGAGCGTTGTACAAAACCGAGATGACTGGAGGAGTGTTGTCGAGCAGGCCTATCATGGGCTGCAGAGCCAGAAGAAGAAGAATAATGGATGGTTTCTAGCGAAACATATATAATGTAGAATCTTGTCAAACGTAACATCTCGATATATCGGAAAGTTTTACAAGCTTCGCGGGAAGCCCGCCTACTTTACACGGAATATGTGGCAATACAATAGGGTGTTGGTTATTTTTAATTGAATAAATCTTAGGTAACGGGAGCTCTCTCCCGGAGTGTGATGCGTCCCATTGCATTGCTGAGATGAGCAATGATCGGCCGGGATTATTGATTGTCCGTTTGTCTGTTGATTTATAGTGGGCGTCCGTGAGCCACCTGGAGCTAACGGCTCGTGGACTTTGACGGGGCACCGCCCCTTTCTAGTCCCCCGTCCCCGGGTTGACCTTAGAGTGCGTGTACTAGTGTGGGAAATACACTCGGGATTGGGCCCGCGGCAGTGTACATTTCTAAATAGCACATATCCAATACAATACACCTGCTAAGTACAGTCAAGAAATGGTTGAAGGACAATAACGTTGGCACTTACATGTTTATTGCAGGTGTAGGCTCATCCCCCGGCCCCCGGCTTGGACTTAGACTATGTGTCAGAGACTAATGTTTTGGGAAATGCAGGTACATGTATAGTTCTATGTAGGACAAAAAGGACATTCGCTTCCCGCCAAAAATGTGTATTTGTATTTCTGATGGGGCCACTAGCAACGCCTCCTATGAGCAGCCATTGAAAAAAACGTACCAAGTGGCCCAAAAGGTGGTTGAAAAAAAAAATTCGGCACCTTAAAATGGCCCATCTCTCCTATACAGAACTTTAGGTACATAGACTGTGCATAGTGAGAATTAGGCACACTCGATAAGGGCGAAATTAAAATACAAAAGACGGGAGAATTTCGGGTAATGTTTTGGAAAAGAATAACTTACCCAGAAATAAGTGTAAATCATCCTGAACAAAACTACAATGAATGTAAATTTACTTACGGAAATTACAGCGAATTAAAAATTAAAATCACAAATTGCTTGTCAACAAAGATTAATAGCTGGTCATTGTTTCGTATGCTAGGCGTGGAAGGAATATTTTTGCTCAATTGAGCCCAGCATGACAAAACAGGTGAATTTTGTCTGCTTTAGAGCGGCTTAAATTTAATAGCATATTTAAATAGTGGACATAATTCCCCAAGCAAGTTATTCTTTTCCGTTGGCGCTGTGCCTGCTATAAGTTAGCTGTTAATGGCATAGATATTTCAATATTGTAATTCGAGTGCCTTGTAGAAAAGACTGAAAAGTACGATGAAGTAAACATAATTTAAAGCACCACATTGTTTAATTAAAAAGTAGAGCAACATAACGTAAAGCAAGAAATATTTTGTAAGGCAGAAACGAAAATGACAAATTCTTATTACGTGAGGAAGTGGAGATGCTAACTCTTCCTTTCCAGGCCCCATAAATCACAGCCTTCTAAATATTACTTCTCTTCTTTTGAATATTAATGCCCACAGCAAGGGATTTTAGTAGCTGAATTAATGCACAGGGTCGCTTATTCCCCAAGGAGTCAGCATGTTTCTTATAAAACCTCTGCGGAGACGGTTAGGCTTTATCATATTATATTCTCACGTCTTTGTGGTTAAAAAACTAAAAAAAGCAACCCAATGATTATGAAATAAATAAGCGTTTATTTGCAAACAGACAAAGTCCAATAATATGCAAATTAAAATTAGGAGGTTGTGGTCAGCAACATACCCGGCAGTCGTGTTTTCCACTTACCGATATATAAGATAGCCATTAGGTTGGATGGACCCAACATTTTTCCCTTTATATCGAGTCTCTCTCTCTTTTTTCATTTGCCGGGCCTGGGCGCATATGTACAAATACAATTTACAATGGTCCAGAAACCCATGCTAGTGTATCTGGCGCATTTTGTTTTATCCGCTAAAAAAAATTATACACGAATGTAAACGAAAAAAAAAAAAATAGACCAATAATAGAAAGGTAATAATAGCACAAATTTATCCAGAATAAAAGAAAAAGTACATTTGTCTCCAATACTAAATAATTAAACAATGAAGCGATAGCATATTCAAGATTGTAGTTAATTAAATAATTAATTATAATTTATATAAAACTAGGTATTGTTGCTCACTTTAGTGACCTTAACCTACCTAGAATTTTTAATTCTTCCCAAATCACGTTCCTTATATTGTAGGTACTCAAAAAGTTTATAGGGACGCACATTATATTGCGTAGATAGCAAATTAGCTGTGGAAACCCTTCCGTTAATAACCCAGGGGCACACTAAGGTAAACCAAGAGAGACCAAAGAAAAAAAAACTTGCGACCCTACTTGATGAAAGTAAATTACTCCTACAGCCCGTTCTCCATGGGGGTCGTTCCCCGCAAAGCAGACAAATTTTGGAGCAACTGGCAATAGTTGTAAGGTAGAAACTAGTCCCCCGGGGGCAGCCCCAACCAATCCCTAAGCCATTTTAAAATTCAAATTTAATTCATCAACATGTAAATGTAAAAGAGGTTTATGGGTTCAAGCAGCCAGTTGTAAATGGGCAAAGAAGAAAACAAATTTATAAGGTCTTTGCGAAAGGCCTTCTCCAACCCCTTTTCAACCCATTCCTTTCCACCTGACGGATACACCCCTGTGTTAAGGGGGACTTAGTGATTTTAAAATTTACAGTTTTCGCCGCATCGTTTCTGTGGGTACCTTTAACGGGAAAGGGATGAAGAATAGTTAAAACGGATGTTGTAGATTAAGTTTTAATTCAAGCCATGTTTCTATTTCTTAAATGTACAGCAATAGCAAGACTGATACAGTATCTTTCTAAAAATTTCAATTAAATTGACATCAACGTTTTTTTAAAATTAAAATTACAAACTCAGTATCCATGTGGATATATCGTAACTTAACATATGGCAATCCGTATGGAAGTTCACATAGAATAAGAATAAACAAAAATACGATGGACTGATGGAGAACCCATGTTAGATGAAACTTCCATAATATAATTATTAAAATGCATTTCGGCTTTTTTTTTAATATTAATTCAGCGCAGGACCCTTAGGGTTAAAGCGCTTTTCCATTTATTTATGCTCCAGGTTATGAGTGTCAAGACATGTAGCGTAGTGGTACGGACTCTGACTTTCACCCGAAAGGTTGGTGGTTCGAGTCCCACACTGGCTACATTTTCTAGCCATGCTTCGGAGGGCATGTAAAGCAGGCGGTCCCGGGCCATCCTAGTTGAGTGTAAGAGAGGGCTTTATAGCCTTAACTCCGCTAGGTTGGCTTAGTAATAGAAACAATTTATTATCCTTATTTATTATTTATTTATTTATAGGGAGCATATTGGGAAACAAGGTTACTCAAGCCTCGTCTAAAATAGTTTGCCGTTGCTTCTGTTCAAAACTGTGTTGGATGATTCTGCAAACCATTGGATAGTGGTTTATGTACCAATGGCCATACCAAGTTGAATCCACCAGAACAGAGCATGTTAAAAACTGTAGCAAACATGGTAGTGTTCACGGTGATGGCAGGGGAGCATGGTGGGACATGGACATGATCACGCGCTTAGGCATTGTAAGTGCGTGTCGAGTGAGGTCTGGTCACTTGCGAATTAATCGTGCGACTTTTCTATCTTCCCCAAGTGGTTTGGAATCTACTATAATCAGGAGGTCTACCCCGTCAGTCAACTCCCCTTCTCCCCGGGGTGAAGGAAAAGTTTAATATGTACCTAGATGAGGTCTGCTAAGGCTGCTGATAAGATAAACGGAAAGCTGTATAATTCATCGTGTAAATTGTCTCAATGCAATTTAGATGTAGCCAGCACAATTTAAAAACAAAATCACGTTCTATAAAAACCAAGTTTGTGTTCGGTACCAACCGTTGATATAATATCGGCAAAAGTGGCTTCAGAATAAATTCCTACGTCAGCGATTCGATCAAAAAGTAATTAAGGAGAAAAACTTGCGGTAATGCGGCAGGCGTAAGAAGATGCGTAACTGATATGCAAATTTACATGGGACAGATCATATGATAACAGAAACATAACCAACTTTACAATCAATGATAATCATCACATGAAGGAAGAAAACCGTCCAAATTGTTCACACTATTACCTTAATCAATGCAAACTAACTTGTGATATAGCGCCTTATGCAAATTCCAAAACAAATAAAAGACAAAACTTCTTTCCATATGCGAATAGCAGCTAATGGTTCGCCTTAAAGGAAATATTCCGCAAAAATTAACAAGAATAAAATAATGCCAGGTTCACACATAGTTTCAGTATGGTACTGTATATAACACAATCACCTGGAGCTGTGATCTCTGTTATCTGTTATATATGGACATGTTGAGTAGTGCTACGGACTCAGACTTTCACCCGAAAGGTTGTTGGGTCGAGTCCCACACTGGCTACACTTTCTGGCCATGTATATATGTAAAGCAGGCGGTCCCGGGCCATCCTAGTTATGTGTAAGAGAGGGCGGTAACTTAGCATAACGAAAATGCATTATTTATTTATTTACTGTATATGACACCTTTTAACGTGTCACCAAAATAAAGTGGCGACAATTTCATGCAGTTGCTATCTCCCCAGCTGCCATTTGTCACTAGCTACAAGTAATAATTTAATAAAGTATGCATTATTCAATGTATAGCATCTGTATTCTATAGTATGCAGTCCTTTTGAATAAAGACCGATAATACTACAAGTAGTCGACTCACATCTGGTCACGTGTACTGTCTAATTTTTTCTAATTGAAGGCTTGTAGAACTCACGAATGAACCCTTCCACTAAATTCTGTACTAATTAGTACTATAAAACATTCATAAATCAGATCTTATATATGCTGATCAAATTTTACATCTCCTTAGGTACGAAATCCAGTTCTAGACTGACTAGATTACAAATAATAGCAGGAGAAACTAAATAAACATTGCCTAGAATAATTTGAGACCATCATAACTCAAATGCAAAACTAATTTGAAGTAGGTTAACGACAGACAAAATTATGTGAAAGATTTGTGCACGGAGTTCTCATAAACAGTAATTCCCGAATAGGGCCCTGTAATCTCAAACATTTGATATTTATGAAGTTGATCAAAAATTATGTCTTAAGTAATTGAAGAGTCCGGCGTTTGCCTTTCGAAAATCACGAAATATTCACTGTAGTTACGTGAGGTTATATAACGACTCAGAGAGGGATATGGTGATTTAGTTAGAGTTATTGGACTTTATTTCATCACGAATTTGGTAATTGGATGTTTCAATGTTGTTTATGCATACTGAATACATTACATGTACATGTACAGCGTTAGGATTCAATTTCAGTCGGATGCCAATGGGATGCACCTATTAGAAATAAAGGTATTCTTCTTCTTTATATGCCTCATCATCATAAGATAAGGTCATAAAGGATCTTATTTTAACTAAAGCTGTGGGACATAGCACGGTATAAAAGGAGTAGTCCAGCAATTCAAAATATTTATAAAACGCTTAACTTTCGAATTTCCAGATTTACGTAGGATACATTGCGGTACATTAGAAAACCAAACCAATTTATTTAAGGGATAGATTTTAAAATATTTTGAAAACAAGTAATGGTTTTGACAGCATTAATTAATTTTTAAAAAAAGACAGTGGTCAGATGAAAAATTCACAAAAAAAACTTTCTCAAATAGCTGTTTATTTTCCCGATTTTCCTGAGATTGACTACGATTCTATAAAATCATTGCTTGTTTACAAAATATTCCCCATCCCGTGGCTGGAGACCGTTATCAATATGGCTGCTAGTGTAGCCTGCACAAGATAAATACTCAATTTGGCGGGGAAAATAGCCTGCACAAGCTAAGCACAGAGTTTTTGACCGGTATCCGTTCTGCTATGCTGCAATGTGTAAGACATGGATATTTTTTGCGTTGGTACTTATCTCTGATAGTTGGCTTATGGTGAACGGGTGCCTCGTAAGGCATATTATGGCTCCCGCCGCTCCAGTTAATATATTTCTATGGGATTCCCCGTCTTAAACTGTTACGGACTTTCGAGTAGTTCCGTTTTTAGTTTTACTTCTAAAATTATACTTTTTCGCGCGCTGTTGTTGGGAAATTAAATGTTGAATATTAAAGCCAACCATGAAATATTGGCACAAACTCCTACTGAGCAATGTCGCTTAAATAAAATAAAAAATGGCGCACAAGGTATAACGAAATGGTTTAAGGGTTATAGAGGGAGGGTGTCTCCACCAATGGTGATTTGGACTGGACGGGTTATTGGACTGTTTCTTACAACCGGTAATATGGTACTTCGGTTTCTAGAGGATGCAGAGCTAACATTGTGATCTTCTGATGGGTTAATCACAAACCTGGCTTTGGTAAGCAAATAAATAGAACCGGTCCGAGTTTATTCATACATGCTTTCCAATTTATCAACATTAGTAGATAGAAAATATGAGTAATTTCATGGTAAATAATTTTCCAGTAGTTAAATTTCCGATATCATATCTCGGGGGGGGGGGGGGGGGGGGGGGGTTGTCCACCTGACGTCACTTGAAGTGAGATAAATTCTAGATAGGTCAGACCAACACATTAATTACCACACAGAAATAATGGCAGGGCACGCAGAGCATTTGAGCGCGAATTTTCTATCATTTTTTCAAAAAATAATTTTTTGTGCAAAACCAAATATTTTTTTGGGAAAGCAACCTATCCGGTTTCGTTACTAAATTTAACACCTATAACAAGCCTGAATGTAGAAATCATCGATAGAAAGGATTCGCAGAAAAATTATTTTTTAGTCATTTTTCATTAAAATTTAGTTATTTTTATTTTTTTACCCCCAGAAGCAAACTATCAAGGGGCAAGCTACCCCCTGAGTTTTATTAACATTAATATATATATATATATATGTGTATTTAAAAGAAATCGTTGGAGCCGTTTTTGAGAAATAATTTTTTTAGACTTTTTTTTTGGAGTTTTTTGAGAATAAAACCCTCCCAAATTGAATTGGCCCAAAATAAAAAAAATGGTCCCGAGGCATGATTTTTGTAAACCTACATGCTAAATTTCATCAAAATCGACCGAGTAGTTTGCCCGGATATCGATGCACAGACAGACATTTCGTAAAAACCACTTTTTTGCGTTCCTGGGACCTGAAAACGTGTAAATCCGTTGAAATCTCGGAATCGAAAATTTCGACCATCACAAAGCTTTCCTTATACTACGTATAAACTGGAAAGCAAAAATTATCAAACCCCGGAAATAGGCACACACTGAGAATGGCGTAAGACGGACTTAAACCAGTTGCATGTGCGAGTTAGCGGAGTAGGCAACTCCTGTACAGCTAGCCAATTATCTTGGAGAAATGACTGTAAATCAATAGGAATTGAAGCATATGAAATATGAAAACCTATTCATTACCCACTGGGATCACCGCTGGCAGATACCATCTTCTACTTCAACTAACTGGCTTGCAAACCCACGGTCTATCTACAATAATTCTCGTTTTATTCTCCCTATAGTTTTTTTTTCGGTTGGACTCGAGCATAGCCAGCGTCTCATGAGAACTAGACTATATAGTAGTATGCTTGTATAATAGGAAAACCACACACGAAACATTTTCTGTAAGAGGCTTAACTGGAGCACGTGGTGGGAGTTAGTATATTAGGCGAATTTGGCCTCACACCATTAGTACAGGAAAGCGATTTATAAAAATAAAAAATTTAATATATAAATAAAATAATATCTTTCATAAGAATTTAAAATGCAGCTATGTGATTTCTTGTTATGGAAAAATAAGTTCACCAAGTCGAAATCAGTATACTCCACAGCTGTAGATATAAGTTTAAAATCAAGTATTCCATTTTATTTCCACAGAGAGGATAAAATACCAACAGCAATATTTTCAATATTTAAATTCGTCAATAAGTTAGTCATGAACTCAATTTAAAATTCCGGAGAAGCACTCTTCATTCTTTCTGCATTGCTAATTCCGATGCTAATTTGCTATGATAGAAAGCTAGATTACATTAAGGAACCTTTTGCTGATTTGCTGAATGCATCCCAAGATTTAAGTAGGTCACAAGTTATTAGAGAATTGAAATATTAACATTAAATATGAATTCATACAGCTCCATTTTATGTTGCAGTCACATTAAGTAATTATCCACACTGCTTGCTCGAAATCTAAATTACTACAAATCTATATCAATGAAATTGTTTAATTTCCATTTTTAACACCAGAATAAGACGTTATTCGATAAACGTCATATTAAGCTCACTAATACAGTTAATTGGTAAAAAAAGAACAGCCGGTTATAGGAAAATTACGCTGGCTTCGAATTTTTTCGTTTTTCAATGTTTTTTGGAGTGTTCAATCCAATTCTGTCCTTATCCTCCAAAATTTCGAGGCGGAAAAGAGTAAGAAAGGTGGAAAAGAACTAAATAGTTTGAAGTTTTCAAATTGATATTAACACCTCCAAAAACGCGGCCGAAAAAGGCCTATTTTCGATTAACAAATTCTGGCCAAATTTGGGCGCACCTCCTCACGTTTCCTCCCCCCAAAGTCGAACCCCTTGCCCTATCACAACAAATATAGCATGGCCTGAAAGAGGAAGAATAGACGAAGACATGGGTATAATTTAAATTGAGATAGGCATTCTACATCTGCCCAAAAATGAGCGTCATCCATGAGTACAGAAATCAGGATGCGCGTCACTAGGACTTTCTCCCTACGTAGATAAAGAAGTTTCACTTCAAAAAACTAAAATATTCGAGGCCAACATAACTTTCCGCATCATAAAGGAAATCTTTACCGTAATACGCTTGTACAAATTCAGTCTGTGCCCAATAAACATACAAACAAGTTGTCTAGGAAAATGCACCTTAAAGTTATAAACAAATGGAGTGCATGACAAAATACGTAAATGACTGTTATTCAGATATTTTGGGAAATTTTGGAGACAGAGGCGGACACTTGCTACAGTAGTTCCAAGGAGCGAAATTCTCATTATTCTTATCAAATACGAGAATGGTAATAAATCTGTGGCTGAGACTGTAAATCACACGTCAGTTCCGGGGTCGGATTAGTTTCCGAGAACGGGGGGGGGGGTACACCAACACCCGGCCTACAACCTGTTTGCTGTTGTTCGTTTTCAGCAACAGCGCAACTGTGCTAAATCTTCGTCTCTTCCCCATCTGACTGTCTAACTTGTAAACCGTTGAAACGCAATTTTCCCAATATTATACTACAATCAATGCCATTCAAGTCTTTGTTAGATTTCATTTTGAAAATTTTAGCCGGCCATGTTTATAATTCTTCTTTTAATAGGGTTGGAGTTTGAAGGCGGGACTGTTCAGCGGCTATTCGATCAACGTTTTAAACTTAAAAAATTGATGCTTTATTTTATGTTGCTCCAAGAATTTAATGAACATAAAACACAGAGTTTGAGGGTTTATATTATTAATGTGTGCAGTAGGCAACTACAGAATATTGCTGTGAGTAGCTAGGAAAATAATTTCTACAATAATACTTTGTAATTTCACCGCACTCCGCACTATGGCCTTTACGCCTCCCGTCAAATTTATCTCCCTAATGAGTGTACATTTTTCATTTGGTGTTATAAGTCGGACTAGCCTAGACATTTCAATTATTATATTCAACAAAAATAATGAAATTACAAGCGCTAATTTTCAAAATAAATAATACTACGTTAGTCCACACGAGTAATTCTGTGATACGGAAAAAATGTGCATTTCTGTACAAGCCATCTGCAAAATATTAATGCCTCATTTACACGGCACTAACTCAAAGGGAAATGTGACCTTTGCAACGTATACACGGTCAATGTCAGTTAATAAAGAGTTGCAATTAATAACAATATTTTGTCATTTAATTTAAAACCAGACCACACAGCCGAGAAACACCCTTGTAAAATCTCTTCAATAAATTATTACAACCTTAATGTGTACATTACTTGAAAGTACCCAGATTGAACTAAAAAAAATCCAACTTTGTTGTACTTTGCAGTAGTTAATAGGTATTAATCATAGCAAAGCCACGTTTAAACGGTTTTTCTGCGAGCGTTTACACAGTAGCGACATTCCTATTGGAGGGACCCCCCGCTCGGCGACATACTGGAAATACGTGTACAGAAGGAAACACACGCAATTACTAATTATGTGCTAATCATCGTAATCATTGCATGACAGAAGGCCATACCGGGACCATAACGTGAATAAATAAACCGATAAACAGGTTAAGTACGGGCAGCCCATATGAGGGAGACGGGGTGGATAGTTAATAATACTGACATGCTTGTTCTGCAGCAGGTAATGTAGGTATATAGGACAAAATTAAATAATAATGACACCATGCTGTGCTCGAGTCCTCCTCCTCCCTCCCGCGGGACATGAACGCCACTCTTTGTTTACTAAAAAATTGAATTTCACAGTAGATAATTATTATAGAGCTAGAAAAAAAGATTTTAGGCATTAGAAGAAATATTCCTCGACATTTTGATACATGATATGTGGCCGTCACTAGCACGGATTGGCTGCATTCATCAGAATTAATTTGTATAAAAAACGGTTGGTAAGGCGTGCGGACGCCATTTTTGATGATTGTGGAAAACCGGTCCTAGTAATCATGTATCAAAATCTTGAGTGGCGAGTGGCGTTGGTGTCCCTTCCGCGGGAGGGGGGGGGGGATTACGAATATTTTTCTCATTTACATTTTTATTTATTATTTTTAACAAATAAATAAATAAATCTTGACTTTTTGTTGTTCTATTACTAACCCAACCTACCGGAGTTAGGGCTAAAAAGCCCTCTCTTACACTCAACTAGGATGACCCGGGACCGCCTGTTTTAGCTGCCCTCCGAAGCATGGCCAGGTAATGTAGCCAGTGTGGGACTCGAACTAACAACCTTTCGGGTGAAAGTCGGAGTCTGTACCACTACTCTACAGGTCCTGACCTAACCTAACAAATGGGTCACGTGACTGCAGAATGTGACGTCATTTGTGACGCAGCGGAGTAGGAGAATATTAGTATTGGTAGCATACGAAATGTGACGTCATTTTCGTGTCACCCATGCCGGTATTTTGGCTCTTGTAAATCACAGTAAAAAATATGTATTGTATTATTATTCTTTAACTATAAGCTACGTTAACTAGCATATTTTTTATTTTATTTAAAAACTGTCAAGTAGCCTATAGTGAAGGTGTAAGAAGGAGGTAAATATCATGTATCAAAATGAGGGCTATTTCTTCTAAGCCGGCTATTCCACTTGTCAATTTTTCTTCTTGTAGATTATAAAATTAAAAGAATGACGGCGGGCAAACTTTCAAAATTGGAAAAAATTGAAAACAAAAATGGTCAATTATTGAAGAGAAGTGGAATGAGGTGTACGGATATAAATAATATTTCCTACAATGACATTAACAAAATTGAAGAAAAATTGAAAAGTGGAATATCCGCCTTAGGGATGTGTTATATTTTTGACAGCTCAAAGATTGATATTACATGTAATGTCTAATTTTTTCAATTGTAAGGCTTTTCCCGTTCCCCTGGGATTGTCTCTAAACCATTTAGTAATTCTATCATTATTGCTGTGTTTCTATATCTAAAGAAATATCAATTGTTAGGCTACCTAAATACAAGTTAATAAAAGCAATGGCTGTTATATTTGACATAATTGCTGGTAAGAGCAGGTCGTGGGAGGGCGATGGAGTAAAAAAGGAACGGGATGAAGAGCGCGCCGCGAAGATATCGTAAATTCAGCTGTTAATTCATTAGGATGAAATGCAAATTGTGACCGCGCTTTTGAAGGCTCAACAAGTGAGCCCTACCGTCCATTTTTCATTTAGTAAAGAGGCTTTGCGCCTCAATTTGTCGGCAAAGACTTAGGTATTAACTCGGCTGTATATCTTCAGTGCTTGGTGACACTTTTTATCAACAAGCCAGTCTTTTGTACTGTAGACCTTTTATCGAATTTCTAGCGACGAAATGGTAATTTTTAGTAAGCGATGTTGAACACTAGGCACCTTTTTAGTGTTGTCAGGGGAGTTCAAAGTCAGTACAATAAAGTGACCTCTAGTCTAATTGTCGCAATGTCGACAGCCATTCATAACCAAGAATATTTCCTTACATACAGCACCGCAGCCATGGGGGAGTTTCGGGCGATCACCCCATCCCCCCCCAAATGGGAATACTAAAAACTCATAGGACTAATGCTAATTCTGGCGTTATAAACAACCGATTTTAAGACTGCAAACTGCTATTCTAAAATGGTTTTGCTTACGTTTTTAAGTAAGCAATTATTAACGGCATAGCAGGCCCACATGGAACTTAAATAATGATAGTCCAATGGTGGGACTTGTGCGAAATTCCGAAAGCAGGTGGGCCTGCAGATTAGGTTGATAGTCCAGTGAGCCAGCGCGGCATGAGACATTCCCAATTATCAAGCTGCGTTAACAAGAGGCTATTTCGCTTTCCCAACATTGTGCTTAGGAGTTAGGGCCAGCTGCCGGCATGCCGCAGTCTAACTAGACGGAACCCTATTATTACACACGGACTGTGACTGGAGGTGGCGCGTTCGTTTTTTGCCGAACCCGTTTTTCTGGAATTGGCGTTCAAATGAAAATTGCACGTACGTCAACCACCTACTGAAGTTCACAAACAAAAGTAACATATAATAGAGGTAATAGTATACTATTTTATAGTTAGCATTCTGTACAATATATTCAATATAGATACAAGGCAGACAACGGTTGTCTGACAGCCGATGTTCGGAGCTGCTCTTTAAGATAATTACAGTCAATTCAAAATTACGGAAGGCAGTAAAAAGTATATCAATCTCATATGAAATCTACAGTCTCTAGAGAGGACTGCTCCCGCATCACATATAGATGAGACTTAGTTCGCGAATGAGCAACATTCGCACACATGATCCTATATTTCTATTAAAATGAGCTGTTATTTTAATTCTATTCTAAATTCTAAAGTGGACGGTTGTATTATTGTATTATAATTGAATTAAAATCTCAACGCGACAGTGACAGCTCTAATTTAATAGCCCAGAACATCTTATACGACCTTACAAGAGACCCTGTTATTAGATTTGATTAGTTCTTCGTTAGAAAACAAATTACAAGAAATTAATAATATAATTTTATTATATTAATTAATAATAATAAGTTAAATTCCACCACAATCTTTATCTTTTTTTTAAAGTAAAAAAGGTTAATCGCATATAAAAAATTTAATGAATGCATCCGATTGACCTCTTCAGTCACATCTGCAAGTTAGTACCCGCGTTAAGTTACGACACGTCTCCGATCGCATAGCGTGTAGAGACTCGCACAAATACATGCACGCTACCAACTTGCCATCGAAGTCAGATGATCAGGATATATTGGAAATGAAAATAGAATAATAAAAGGGAGTACTGCAGCACAGAAAAATGCGGCGCGGAAGGGGTAAAGGGAGTTTATTCCTTTGTACAGTCCACCGAAACCTTTCACGGGAGACACACCAACGACAGCTTTGTACCTCCCACCCTCCAGGTATATGATAATAACGTCAAAGGAGACAACCTGACAAACCTTTCGAGCTTTGTACGTTTGCTAACCTGTCCGCCGACGGCGCTCCAATGGCGGATGTGTGCTCTAACGTCGCACCTGCTTTCAGAGAGAAAAGCCGACTCTTTACATGAAATATAATATTTTGTGGTGTTTCCATACAATTTCCTGCCTTTATGGTTCTTTCCACTACCGCAAGGAAGGCATCGGGGAATTCATAACGAACAAATGTACAATAATTATTGTATTTATTGCATAAATATAAGGAACTTCACCTACAAGTAACAATTAAATTCACAATTTTGACTGATTTCGTGGTGCTCCTTACAAAAAACTCAAATTTTTGACGATATTAAATTCATTTTTATCATTTTTTTTAAATTTTTATATAAACACAAGGGCTTCGTTTTAGGTTTGACTAACTGTTATAGGGAATAGCAGATCTTACAAGTTAAAGAAGACATTGCTGACAAGTTTAGTGACCCGTGCAGAGAGACTTAAAGAACACGGTACTAGACAAATCCTAGAATCCGCTCTCAACCGTTTTACGATATACCTAACAGAAGAATGCGGCATCAGAAAGCTATTCGAATAGCGACAATAGCATATTTTCTTTTCAACAAGTTACCAAACCTGGATCAAACAAGAAAATACTTAATTTAAGGAGAGTTCTCGGGGGCCGGGCTAGTACACGATATTCCAATTATCTAGCCGGTACTGAGTAGAGATTTAGTGTGTTGAAGGGTCATGTCCCAGTCACCGCAACTTCATTATAAATTACAGCTAGAACAATCCCGGTTAACTTATAAACACTGAAAACAAGGACCGGCCAGCCCCGAATTTGGGCAAAATCCAATCTTTACGACTGGAGAATCTCCACTGGAGATAGCTAAGACATACAAGCAACAGAATAGCTATGTACCTTAAAATTAATGCAAGATAACGATGGTTTTGTCTTTAAACTTGAATATTAATCCAGAGATTTTAAAATATTTTGTAAACATCGGCTTTGATGGTGCTTGCATTTGTGCGAGTCTCAACACAGCGTGCGATCGGAAGCGTGTCGTAACTCAACACGGGTACTAACCTACAGAGGCGACTGAAGAGGTCAATCGGATACATTCATTAAATTGTTTGAATGCGATTAACCTTTAAAAAAAAACAAAAAAAAACGAATATGATTATTTATATACTGTATATTGATACCATTTAAGCTGGTGGAGTAACCAATTAGGGAAAAAGAAAGTAATTTCAGTCTTTATTATTTTTTTATAGAGGACCATTAAACCTTGCCATGGATTTCGTATGACTGTCCACCACTGGGTTGAACTAAGTTCAAGTCTTGGTCGGGACAGATTTCTTAAGCAGCAAAGCTGAGTGCCGCGATGGCGGAGGCTTGCATGTAATATTCACATTAAAAAGATTCGATTTCCGTTAAGTCTGAATGTCTGCAGCGCCCATGCATGTTCATTTCATTGGAAGAGCTCCCCTTTATTTTCCCGAAAGCTCAACAATACTCGCCCCAGACCTCAACCACACCATTAAATTCCGACATTCTAGAGCGCTAAAGTAGTTTTGGTACATCGCTTTAGAAGCGCTTCACTTCAATTGGATTAGACGAAACATCTTCAAATTAACACGCCAACGCAAATTACAATCAGGAGAACTTTACGACTATCTATAATGAGAATCCACCATAGCTGGTTGAATAATTTCGACATCAACACAATTCGGAAACGGAATCCACCTGAGGACGATATGCGTTTAATAACGGCCCCTAGTTAAGTTGTTCCTCCACATTAACAAGATAATAGTTCAGATGTCATAACATTAGCATAATTATTAATGGTAAGGCTGTAGATGATGTGCAAGACCCTCCCCTTCGACAATATACGAGCTTTGCACCAATCACTAAAACTATAATTCCATGCTAATACACAACACCTCTTGAATAAATTATGGCTTACGACTACGGGTACGCCAGTAGATTTTGGCTATTAAATAGTCTCATACATTGGTGGAATTTGGTGCTACATGTTCATTATTTTGCAATATTTCAGCTTTCTCTCCTCCAACTTTGTCACTATGGGAAAATAAACAGCATTTATAACATCAGACATATTTTAAAGACCTTATACTAGCTTTTCCTTGGCACTACTATAATGAAGTCACAATACATATTGCTACAATGGAAATTTGAAAGCCGCCATGTTGAATTGTAATCCGTAATGGGGACAACAGCTGTGAAGCAAAGGAAGCCGCATTGAACAAGCTCGAAATGTTTTCATCAAAATGCAGAAAGTACTTTGGCTGCGGTTGGACCTTCGATTGAGAAGAGTGCTAGACCCTTAGGGGATATCCCTCCCATGTATAGCGACGAAGCGACAGTTCCCGTGACCCTGTCCGAAATGCCTTCCATCTTTAATGGAATGAGAAGAGAAGACGCTTCAAACTGTAATGTATTATTTTAATAAGTATTCATTTAGCGCTTAAGGAGAGTGCTGTAGTGCTGTTAGAATCCATATAAGAGCTTCTCCAGTGACTTCGTGGAAGTGATACATTACAAATAAAAATGACATTATAAAACAACTTTGCACATTACTGTTAGGGTTCTTCATAATATAGGATCTTTTATTTGTCACAGATATGGACTGTTCTGTTGTCTTGCTCTACCTGGATCAACTACATAGAACCTTTCTCATGGTGTCCTGGACTCTTAAGCCTTCTGACAATTTTGTTGATTCTTTCAAATTGGTCCGGTGTTAATAAATGAAGAAATAAGTAATACATAAATGATATGCATTAATAGGTTCTTTTAAATAATTAATTAATTAATTGATAGCATTCAAATATAATGTGGGAAACCGTAATAAATGGTTTTCCCATTAGAGTAGATCCCGTCATATTAGGTCTAAATTTTTTCTATTTTCATTTTTTAGTCATTTCCGGAAGCGTATAGAGCAATTACTCTTAAAATATATGTATGTATGTTTTACTGGTTAGAAACGTTAAAGAAATGAAAAATGCAAAGATAATTAATTATTGAGTGATTTATACATTATTAGTTAATATTAAAATTCTCCAAACAATTACTCCACCATATTTCGATCAGTTTTTGCTGTTATCTTTTTCTGTTGAGAGACCTACAGTTGAACTATTTAATCAAGGAATATAACCCTTTATTGCCTTTAACCTACCATTCTATAGGTCTTTCAGGGCGTACAAGCTTTAGTACAGCAGGAAAAAAAAATCAGCGTTTGGTAAACGGAACCCCGCCTTTCACCAAACCGCTCTCCCACTGAAGAGACATTCAAAATAGGGAACATTACCCACGGGATCAAACTACCAAAGGCTCCGACATTGGAAAATCTTGTTACAAAGGTTTGGTTAAACAGGGTCAAAGACATGCCGCAAACGGAAGGGGTAGCCGATAAGGTGTTAAATAAGCTGGAGATCTTTACTCGCGGCTTCCGCCCTTCTTTTTCAAAATTTATTGGAAGGAGAAGGTGTGGAGGCTCTCTTTGAGAAATATGAGCAGCGCAATCATAAGCCCTGCTTGCAACAATGGCCCCATACCCTTTGACCTTCCGACAAGGATGCTTGAGGCATAAGGGGGTAATTACATACGGCAAATATAATATGTTTAAACTGGTAAGTGCTTTAAATACATAGTGGGGGGTTGGGCCCATTATTATTTCGGTAAGATTTACCTACCTACAATTTTCATTCTGGTATATATTGTATGTACAGTAAACGAGTGTGTAATGTGAATTTTGGCCGCTACAGACAGTGCAAGTATTTTCATGACGAATGTTAGGGGGGCGGGGGGGGGGGGTTCATTTAATGGAAAAGACATGTTTCTGACGACAAGATTCCAAATAGAGCAGTTCTCAGGCCAAGATCTTCATTGCGTCACCATCACATGTCGTTTTTTTTTTAGAATTCGTAGTGAAAACAATATATATACAAACTAAAACAATGCAACACAATAACCAATAAAACACAGAAAACTTTAATTTAATGGAAAGCATTCTTCTTCAAATCAATAGGGGGATTCACTATGCCATTCAGCATGCTAAATGTTAACCATTTTAAATTCTGATATGTAAACATCGTGAAGACATCGTAAAATCATAATTCATAGATAGTCCTGCTAAAATTTAAAATTGAAAAATTATTTCTAATAAAAAATATATAAATAATAAATATAAATAAAATATAAAAATAATAATAAATAATTCAAAATTAACTATTCACACTCTAAATATCCGTGGATAAACAAAATTAAAATATATAATAAAATTAAAATGGCCGCGGCCGTTTACGAAAATTTACGATTTCTTGTCAAATTTGTAATTACCAGCTGAAAATGTCCAGTTTTTACTACGATGCGACTTAATTCATTGCACGAAACAACCAACAAAAGCGTTATATATAAACAATTTTGAATTTCAAACAGTGCTGTTATAATTAGGTCTCCCACTGTAGATATTAAATAAGGGAAGCAATCAAGTGACAAGGTATTTTCGAATTTAAAAAAAAAAAAAACGGAAAATTAAAATACAAAGATAAGAGAAGGGAACAGTTAGTGACTGTTTCACTGCTGACTGTACCCAAACCCAATATTTACGCAAGAGTGACAGATATGAGATAGGCCCATTATTACACGGGATTGGCCCTCGAGCGTTGCCAAGGTAGACTGTTGCATCTAACCTTTGAATTGAGCCACGCCTAGCTACTTCCAACTTAATTTGTAAGCAAAGAGCCTAAATTTGTAGGTTGATTAGGCGACGTACGGTGAGAAGTTAATTACAGCCTTTGTTGTATGATGGATGGACGCGACGCGCTGTCCTCATTCACTCCACACTGCATGCAGCAAAATCCTTTGAAACCGTCACTTGTTTTAAATATCTAGTTCAAAGAACGGCAAGCACGTGGGGGGCTTTTAATTACTGCCTTTAACATAACGATACTTGCCATCCACAAAGGTCAGCAATGAGCCAATGAAGTCAACACTCTCATATAAAACATGGTGATAATGTGCTGAGAACAACAAAATCACACAACATAAAAATTGGTTTGACAAGAAGGTAAGAAAAATAATAATAATGATAATAATGTCATTTTTTAGGAACCCTACCCATTGGCTCCTTGTCCAATCCCAATGACCCCATGAATTTCGGACATTATTTATATTTTTTCCGTGTAAATTTTTGGCCTTTACTAATGGTTTGCTAATGAAAAAAAAGTGAAAAAATAAAAAAAATACCTACATGACAAATTTCATCAAATTCGATCGACTAGTTTAGCCCCACATCAAGTTACAGGCAGACCAACAGACAGAAATTTCGTAAAAACCACTACTGGTACCTCAAAACGAGAAATTCCGTTGAAATCTCGAATCGAAAATTTCGACAGTCGCAAAGCTTTCCTTATACTAACGTATAAATGGGAAAGCAAAAATCAACAGTGACAGATGTGGATATGTCCATGTGTGGAGGGATATTTCTTCCCCTTAATACTCAATGTCCCCGTTTTTGCAAGCAATTCCTTGCCAAAGCCGTAAATGAAGTTATCTGAGGTCATCAAACAAGGCAAAATATGGGACAACCATGGATAACACCTACAAATAATTGGTTATGCAACTGTGTACATGTTTCGCTCTTTAAAAAAAAAAAAGATTAATCGCATACAAACAATTTAATGAATGTATCCGATAGACCTCTTCAGTCGCCCCTGTAGGTTAGTACCCGTGTTGAGTTACGATACGTCTCCGATCGCATGGCGTGTAAAGACTCGCACAAGTGCAAGCACGTTACCACCTGGCCATCGAAGTCGATTGCGATTGCATTGACCACATTTCAATTCTCCATCAGCTGTTGGCTGTGTTTTTTTTAGGTTATAATAGATAATCATTTCGCGATAAATTTCGGGGCTTTGAGAATAAATTATTTTATGAACAATGCCAGGAATGTACCAAAACTTATTTTTTTTTACAAATATAGCCTAGGCTGTGGTCCAGTGGTTAAGACGACGTAGATCATAGGTTCGAATCCCGCCAAGTGTAGTTTTTTCAATATCCTCTAATTTGGGTTATAACATCGTAAATAACTACAGATAATATAATGAGTAAGTATATCACAATCCATACTCTAGTCTGGGTAGGTATATTGATACTAGAACACATTAGGCAAGGGTATCAATCAAACATCTTCATCATTAACACGTCTTGCTATTATGATAGACCTAAGCTGTAGCGCCAAGTATAAACCTCGAATTAAAGGCTATTACTTACTTTAAGTAGCTTAACACCAGAGGGAATAGATTTACAAAACTTTAAATAGCCAAGCCAAATATTCCTAGAAACTAATCAGTAATATCATTGTTGTTACCATTACGGGGTCAAAGGGAGAAGAAGGTACGAATACAGATGGAAGAGGTCAAGGGGTGATGAACCTGGAGCCTGCGTAAGCTATACATCATTCCCCAAACACAATTCCACTGCCAACATAGTTCTCTTGAGCATCCATTGGTAATTAATGAATTACAAAATGAGACTTGGAATAGTTCATGAGATAAATTTTGTAATAGCCAACTACTCGTACAGTACGGAAATATAATTAAGGGCATTTCGCTGCGGCCAGCTATTCACTCACTTTTTCACATTACCACAGAGAT
This sequence comes from Psococerastis gibbosa, assembly GCA_963971405.1. Taxonomy (NCBI): domain Eukaryota; kingdom Metazoa; phylum Arthropoda; class Insecta; order Psocodea; family Psocidae; genus Psococerastis; species Psococerastis gibbosa. Next base: position 26,070,130 of record OZ020484.1, read on the forward strand.
GGGACTTTTGGCGGAAAGCGAATATCCAATCTCTCCTCAATAGAACTTTATTTACCAATATACATTAAAGACTGCAATTCTGGCTCTATGATCGAGATATTTTGAGAAATTCGACTTTGTACAAAAACTACTAACATGGTGTCCGATTGTCTCTCAACTTACATTATCAACTATTCCTGCCGTGCGCCCTGCCGTGCGCCCTGCCTTTTGGCACCCCACGTTTTAGTAAGAAAATAAAGGCCTACTCGCGTTAAATACAATATATAATACCCAAACTTCAGTGGCTTTTAATTTTACAAACGAAATTACCAAGAACCGGTCCGAGTTTACTCCAACATGCTTTCCAATTTATCAAAGTTAGCAGATAGAGAAAATGAATAATTTTCCTATGGATAAATTTCCGGGGGGGGGGGGGGGGTTGTCAATCTGATGTCACTGGAGATGAGTTAAATTCTAGATAGGTCAGACCAACACAATACCACACAGTAATAATGGCAGGGCACGCAATGCATCTAAGCGTGAATTTTCTATCATTTTTTCAAAAAACAAAATTTTTGCTCAAAACCAAATGGTTTTTTGGGAAAGCAACCTGTCCGGTTTTGTTACTCAATTTAACACCTAAAACGTACCTGAAGGTAGAAATAATCGATAGTAAGGTTTCGCAGAAAAATTATTTTTTAATAATTTTTCACGAAAATTGAGTTATTTTTATTTTTTTACCCCCAGAAGCAAACTATCACGGGGCAAGCGACCCCCTGCATTTTGTTAACATTAATAACGACTACAAGATATGTGAATTTAAAAGGAATCGTAGGAGCCGTTTTTGAGAAATAATTTTTTTAGACGTTTTTTTGAGTTTTTTTGAGAATGAAACCCCCCCAAATTGAGTTAGCCCGAAATACAAAAAATGATCTCGAGGTAGGATTTTTGTGAACCTACATGCAAAATTTCTTCAAATTCGGCCGAGTAGTTTGCCCGGAAATCGATGAACAGACAGACATACAGACAGACAGAGCGACAGACTGACATTTTGTAAAAACCACTTTTTGGGGTTCCTGGGACCTCAAAACGTGTAAATCCGTTGAAATCTCGGAATCGAAAATTTCGACCATCACAAAGCTTTCCTTGTACTACGTATAAATTAGAAAGCAATAATAAATAAGTTACTGTAAATTTTGATTGCACAGACGTGAAGGGTCAGGCTTCTAGCTTCTACTAATTATATCTCTTGATGAAAAGAAATGCGATCATATACTGTTTGATAATACCAGAACCTCACTGCATGTTTGAACTCAGTCAAAAGCCAAGAAGTGATTAAAGGTCAATGGCCTAAAAAATCTATCAGTAAATGAATTAATTGATAGGCCCTGCCCCGCCTAAATAATTAACAATGTTGGGCTTACGTCCGTCTTATAAATTATTCACAAATAATTTACAAGATTAAACGAGAAAACCCTGGCATTAACTCATTGACGTTGTCGACTATGTTACACATCAGGTTTTAAGATGAATACAGGGCGCTCGCCAAAGAATAAATAGACGAAATTACGAGTAGCCAATGGCGGATAATACAACCTCTAATACCAGTACTGGTTATATTCACCTACTATAATAGCATATACATTTCTCCACCGGATGTTAAATGCTTGTTAAGCAGTAAATGTAATTACATAAGTTTTTTTAGGAAATTAAATACACCGTATTGTATTGTTTACTGGGAATCCACCAGGACAAAGCCTGTTCAAAACTGCAGCAAACTTGGTAGTGTGCACAACGTCGGCAGGGGAACATGTTGGGAACTGACAACGAGCCGAGTCGAGTCCTGGTCACCTCCAAATTAATAGTGAGGCTTAACTATGTTCCTCAAGTGGCTCGGAATCCAGTCCACCCTGTCAGACAACTCCCCTTCTTCCTAAGGTGAAGGAGTCTGCCCTTAGGGTGCCTCAAGTAAAGGAACAGACTCATCCCCCCAAGAGGCTAACAGGCTGGCTTTCTCCGATTCACCGAATTCCGAAAAATTTCAAGTGGCTTCCCATAGGGCTGCATGTAGCCGATAGCGGCCATGCTGGCTTGCTATATTCTTTGGAATTCTCCATTCCGGAGAAAAATTCAGAGAATATATATATAATGAACATTTTAAACAATCTCATATATATCGGTCAATAATCTTATACAACAATCTTCCTTTGTCACTAAATATTTCCATATCTTCTCACTAAACACCACCTAAGCTAAGAACATAAAATCAATATTGCACAATAATAAGTTATGTAGTTTTGTTATTTAAAATATTTTGTTAACTTTAGTCCGCATATTATATGTTATTTCACTTTATTACATGCAGTACTGTATATATCATACAAAATAAAAATTCGCATTATTCGCACCATGTATGAAACAGTATTAAATTGGGGCCCATCACAGATTTATCTACAGGGTCCCTACCTTCCTCTGTACTCTATATACTATATACTAGCTACATACTTCTACTACTTTTGTACTATTATTTATACTATTGTACTTTTTGTACTTATTGTACTAATTTTATTTTGTTATGTATGGATGAAGGAAATAAATACATTTATTTATTTATTTATATGAGAAACACGGAATGGTAGCCCTGGAGCTGAGTACCCCACCTAAATAATTTACACGCTAAATTCAAACAAACCCATACCACAACAATCTAATATATAATGCGCACCAGTTTTTTCCACAATAGCATGTATAATTATAACGTATCATACTGCATCTTCGTACAAGTTTGATATGTTCGGCACTATCAAGCAGCTGATATAGCATATTACAATTTTTTTGTTTGTTTAAGTGTGGTGGAGCTGTGCGTCGAGCCATAGATCAAGGACTATAGACAGGGAATTCTGGTGCGTCCAAAGATTTGAGACTGTATTCGACAACTCTCCGATTTATAATGTTTTTGTAATTATAAGGGCCACAACGCAGATCCCCTTCATAGGGTGCACTTAGTGTGGTCCTTCTGGTGTTCAGTAACTGTAAACTGTTTTTGCTTTCCAATTTATACGTAGTATAAGGAAAGCTTTGTGACGGTCGAAATTTTCGATCCCGAGATTTCAACGGATTTACACGTTTTGAGGTCCCAGGAACCCAAAAAAGGGGTTTTTACGAAATGTCTGTCTGTCTGCCTGTCTGTGCATCGATTTCCGGGCAAACTACTCGGTCGATTTTGATGAAATTTGGCATGTAGGTTCACAAAAATCATACCTCGGGACCATTTTTTTTTTATTTCGGGCTAACTCAATTTGGGGGCTTTTTATTTTCAAAAAACTTCAAAAAAACGTCTAAAAAAATTATTTCTCAAAAACGGCTCCAACGATTTCTTTTAAATTCACATATATTGTAGTAGTTGTTAATGTTGATAAAATGCGGGGGGTCGCTTGCCCCTTGATAGTTTGCTTCTGGGGGTAACAAAATAAAAATGACTAAATTTTAATGAAAAATGACTAAAAAATAATCTATTTCTATCGATGATTTCTAACTTCAAGCATGTTTTAGGTGTTAAATTGAATAATGAAAGTTTGGTTTCCAAAAAACTATTGGGTTTTGTGCAAAAAATTTTTTTTTTTGAAAAAATGAAAGCAAATTCACGCTCAAATGCATTGCGTGACCTGCCAGCTGTGTGGTAATGTGTAGGCCTGACCTATCTAGAATTTAAGTCACCTTCAGGTGGTGGACGACCCCCCCCCCCCCCCCCCCCCGTGATATCCGAAATGTAACCATAGGAAAATTATTTACCATGAAATTAATCATTTTCTCTCTCTACTAATCGATAAATTGGAAAGCATGTTCGAGTAAACTCGGACCGGTTCTTTAATTAATAACTCATACTAAGATGTGAATAATGAACGTCAGGTCATCGTGAAGCCCAGGACTGCCATAAAAAGACTATAATTTAATGTGCAATATATAGCAATTTTTACATTTTAAAATTCACCGCAAATGACCCCCCCCCCAAAAAAAAAAAAATCACCCACTTACGAGGAGATAAAAAAAATTCTATTGCAACCAAAAGAAAGTTATTCTTTTTTCAAATTTCTAAATTCCTCATCACAACCGAAATAAAAGCGGTATGTAGGTTTTCTAGATCACCCTTTTATATAGAGATTTTCTGCTTGTTTATAGGCCTATTATTTTTACGAAGACCTTTCAATTTAACCTATTGCATAATATAAGCATAAATAGGCTATTTATATTCCCTGGAGGCATACTGGGAAGGCAGGAGGGCAATGCACCCAATAAGACTGACGGGAGGCTCACCGAGGCTGATGAGTTCAGCCGTTGAATCGACACATCAACCGCAAATTTTCGATATTAATCAATTCGTCCAGCACGATCAAAACACCATACAGCCACAAAGGGAATTGATGAACTATACCTGTATTATCACAAGGGTGATTATACTTGAAGTGTAACATACTTAAATAGTGTACACACATCGATTATGTGCTTATAGCTACACAAAAATTAAAATCTTTGTGTATATTATATACGAAAAATAAAATCAGAAAAAATTGGTCAGAGCGGGACTCGAACCCACGGTAAATGCCTTTTTGGGGTATCGTCAAAGGCATAGGTCGTGGATTCGAGTTCAGTTTTCTTTGATTCCCCTTTTCAAGTATAATGCTATGTAGAGGCAGCTACTCTCTAGCCTCTACTACTTGAGTCAATTTAATGTACAGTAATACCCCAACTTACGCTACCCCGTTTTACTCGAATTTCGAGATACGCGGTTTTTCATTAATAGTATAGGCCTACTACGAGGAAATTTTGCGTGAGAAGAAGAAAAACTTAACTCGTCAGGCAACGTTGTTAGAATATATGAAGCCTTCGACACCAAAATAACTTACTTTATTCATAACAAAGTAAATTATTGTTTTATTATCTTACAATTTATTAAACATTTTTTTCTAAATTATTGTTTTTTTAAAACTCTGGTCCCGATTAAACATACTTTATATGTACTATATTTATATGCAAAGTTGCAACCGACTTACGTGACTTACACGCCAATCGCTCGGACCCACCTACCGCTTATGTCCGGGCTATTACTGTATTATATACCATATTATGTTACAATATAATACAATAGAATTGCAAACTTTAAGTTCATAATTCACATGATTGTTAAATGTAAAATAAAAAGTCCCAGAACACAATACAATAGAAATAACATCATTATCATAACAAAGTTTCAATTAAATTCATTAAAAAAAAAAAAAAATAGTTGGAGCAGTTTTGGAGAAAAAAACCCCCCGAAATTGCGTCAGCTCCCAGACATTAACTTTATAAGCCTAGCCTACATGTCGTATTTCGTCGAAATCCATCGAGTAGGTTGTCCACAAATGCATAGACAGACTGACACTAAAAACAACATTTTGGAGGTGCAATTCAAACTCGAAATTTTGACCATTACAAAGCTTTCGTTATACTAATGTACAAATAGAAAGCAACAATGTGCGTTGGAGCCGCATCCCACACCAAAATGAAAAAAAAAATATGTCATGACGAAAAAATGGTCAGTTCCGTATTCGAACCTTTGTTCTATCTTCTACACGTTTCCTAGAAAGGCGAAGTTCCACCTGTGACCAATTGATTTCTTTTTAGAACTGTCGCAACCATGTTATAACTAATTAAGCCTACAACCCTACCTGTTAGATGAGATCCCGAGAACTCGTAGTCGTCGTCCTGGTCCCAATGCTTGAGCGATAGGTTGTTGAGCGGGGTGGCATTCGCAAACTCAAGGTTCGCAAAGTGCCAATCAAGAATCTGCCGGTCCCGCGATGATAAATAAACATCACTGCAAATAAAGTATAGTACCATTAATTACGATTGATGTCAGAGACTGACGAGTCCTAGTTAGGTTAGATCTCTAGCCTAGAGCATACAGATTCTGCAGTGAAGGAGCGGAGGACCCCGAGCACATCCTCCTTCACTGCGATGCAAGCGATGCAGCATGGGAACTTTGCAGTTACATGTAAAAGACCTACCGCTTCTGAACCCCCTCAAGACCCTGGCTTTCCTGAGGGAGATAGGCCTCGAGGAAGTGATGTAGATACTTTGTTGTAGGGGGCAGAATAGGCTCAATAGGCTTAAGTGCACATAGGTAACACCTATACCCCAATTAATTAAAAAAAAAAATTGGTTAGATCTCAACTAGCTTATTGTCGCTTGTAGCCAGTGTGGGTTCAGGGAGATTAGTTTCGGTTTGTAACTCATTTATTACCAAATATAAGTTAATGATTTTTATTTTTTTTAAATAAATATATAAATAAATATATAAATATACTGCTCCTCCATTAAATTTATTAAGAGAAATTGGTTGAATTAATCATTTAATTTCTTGAAGAAAATATTGTTTAAAATATTAATAAGATTTTTTGCAGCTAGGACGTGTACCAGTTTGCCACCAGCCATAATCCACGGCCACTTGGCTAAGGCGCAAATTCCACCGACCTCGTTTTGGCCCGTGAGCGTGACATTGACGTGGTAGCAGACATTAAAGACAGTCTAAAAATGTCTGCTACCACGTCAATGTCACGCTCACGGGGCAAAACGAGGTCGTTGGAGTTTGCGCCAAAGCCAATAGGAGGCGGAAATGCGAAACATTGACTCCACAACATGAAACATAATTACAACCGCGTACAATGTTCCAAAAAATACATAATATTTATTTCCAGCCTAAGCTTTACAGCGCAGCGCATTCACCACCACCATGGCAGAGTAAGAATACCCATATATAAAGAAAACAAGATACTAGAGGACTAGACAACAGAAACACAAAAAGCACTTATTTGTAGTTGTGTTTAAAAGCCTCTCTATGATCGAGTGCCAAAACCGGTCACTCTAAATATATTTTAGTAACACTTGACAAAGTATTAGGTTGTATTTCTTTCAATTAGGTACTCGTCTAATTATACTTGAGACAACATCACTAAAAAAAAAAAAAAAAAAAAAAAAAAAAAAAACTTGTTATAACAACCCGAATTAGTAAAACCCATATAATCGTTAAGAAATTAACTTTGTCTAAGAAACCCACTTGAGTTAGTATACAACCCTGAGCGCTTTCGGCAAGAACTGCCATCTACAGAGGGAAACCCACTAGCACAGTTACACCTTATCTGAGGTTTGAGACTTGCGCAATTCGAGAAGATGCAAATCACTAAAAATGATTCAGACACATACCTGGGAGGATTAGCCTCCATATCAGACAATTTCTTTTCCAGCTCCTCCAGCTGTTTGCCCATGGAGTCCAACTTTTTGAACAGATTACTCAGCTCGTATGTCTTGGACTTGATGCTGAAGAGCTCGGTGACATCCCGGCCACTCTTCTTATCCATGGCCTCCTTCTCGTCAGAAATCTCCTTGCCCAAATCTTTAATCTGCTGCTTCACGACAGCGATCTCGCTCACCTGAGTCTTCACTTTCTCCTGAAGGCTGATTACATTTTTCCAATGCTGGATTTGCTTGTCTTTAACATTCTTTTCTTGCAGACTATAAATAAAAAAATTATGTATAGATAATTTGAGAAGCAAGCTATCGGTTCCTGTTATCACGTTGCGCAATGACTGAGGTACAATATACAACCTGCCTGTAGCATTTTCAGTTGCATTGAGTAGGAAGCAGAAAAACATAGAAATACGCAGTGTTTCGTGGGAGTTGAAAAATATACAGCAGTTATGGGCCGTATAAAATAATAATAATAATAATAATACGTGTATTTAACAAAAAAACAGTACAAATTTTTCTAGTAACCGGTGCCACAAAGCCAATAAAGGCGCGTTGGGATTATGCGAGTAACATTAATGGCTGCAGATTTATTATTCCGGCATAGAAAAGGCATTTGCTTCCCATCTACGTAATACGTATACAGTATTACAATCAATTGTCCGCCTTATTGTACAATATATCTCAAATAAAATAGTTAGTTCATAGCACTACCACTGTAATTTACTTTTAAAACTTTGCGTACTGGGGATAAGGCGGCTATTCCACCGAAGTCGTTTTTCATTGTGCATGTGCATGACGTGGTAGCAGACATCATTAATAAGTCTCTACCATATTATAACTTAACTAATAATAGATAAGTGAAGTATTTACATTATAGTCTCCTTAAAATATGGTAGATATGATGTCTGCTACCACGTCATGCACATGCACAATGAAAAACGACTTCGGTGGAATAGCCGCCTAACCAGATTTCCACACTTTCCTTTGCCGGAACAGTCTAATATTGTAAAATGACAATTGATGTCTTTTGTATGCTAATTAAAACACTAGACGTTTAATGTGATTTACAACATGACTTTATTTAAAAAAATACGGCTTGTGAAGAGAGTATGCCCTATTATTATATCGTTCAAAACCAAAAGTTACATTTTATTTTTTTTGTTTCAATTTGCCATGTGCATGTGCAATGAGCATGCAGATTAGACGTACCGAATAACCCATTCTAGGGCTTGTCCCAGCGACACTGGCGCATCTTTCAAATAATTGAAATCCAGATGATGCGAAAGGTAGCTTGTTGCTTCCAACAGCCTATTAAATTCTACCTCGACCATGTCATCTTTATCTTTCGGAACCTGTTAACAAAATCAACCGTGAGTTTATAAGAGGGGATAAGGCTGAATTACTGAATAAACTAACTAACTAACTAAATAAATAACCAGCAATTAAAATGAATAAGTACTTTTTTTGTACTATTACTAAGCCAGCCTAGCGTAGTTAGGGCTATAGAGCCCTCTCTTACACTCAACTAGGAAGACCCGGGACCGCCTGCTTTACATGCCCCCCGAAGCATGGCCAGAAAATGTAACCAGTGTGGGACTCAAACCAACAACCTTTCGGGTGAAAGTCAGAGTCTGTACCACTACTCTACGTGTCCTGACTAACTGACAAACTGTAACGATATATTCCTGCAGTACAGTGTCATCCATTAAGTGTCAGGGGTAAGCTTATCTCACAGCCTGCAAAGCCATGTCACTACATGTGATCAACCCTAAACTGAACTTGTTTCAGAAATACCCACTTCCAGCTGTAAAATACAAATTGCTGATCAGCTTACCGTGGTTCCATTGGACTCATACAGAGGGCACTTGTGTTTAATTTTATGAAGTTCCATGGTTATTTGTTTGGAGAGGACAGCTATGGGGTTTCCGCCGAGCCCCGTAACTACCATTGCTCCCAAGTCGGCCACATAATTGTTCTTACGGAATGTAGCAATGCGACCTCCGACACGGTCCCGCGCTTCTAAAACGACCACCTGAAATAATTATCACAAGAAGTTTTAAATGTTCTAACATTTTACCCTGCAGTCGACCATTGTAATAATTCCGTTGGTAGGTGATTTAAAGTTTTTTTCCCAGGAGCTCTGTAAGGATATTCGCTTCGCGTTATTTATACATCAAATCTGATTATATTAGCTGAATTCAGGTATTATTGTATAATCTTGTGGTGATAGGGCTAGTTTTGCACTTTTTTTTAATGGACATATCTTGACTGTAAATATTCGTACCTTTTCATGAAATTTTTTTAAGGCGCGAGGCTAAGATTAAATTAAGGTAATTAATGCGATGGCTGTGAAATAAGAGGGTTTCATACTAGTTTGCTTGAGAAATGCTAGAAGTGAACCTTATTGTCTTATTGCATAACCATGGATTGATTGTAAGAGTGGGCCGAAATGCCCAAAATTCGCCCATGTGGAAAATAAAGACACTTTCTTTCATGCTTGTACAGTATTAGGGAGATTCATCTACCTATTGAGATGGCGACCAATGTTCGACTTTCGGAAAATTCCTTCACAACTTTTCATTTCATGACCCCCTGAGCCTAAAACCACCCTCCGTTCTTTTGTTATATACTGTATATATCGATTTTAGGAAACACGCTTACTTCCGTAAATATTATCTGATTTTGATGAAACTTGGCACAAAAATTGATCATACAAATGTCTTGATCGAGTTCGTCAACCAGCTAGATCCACTATTTAGTTACAAGATGGCGGCCGATTGAAACCTTATATAATTCATATCTCAGTTAATATTGGTCGCAGAGGAATGAATTAAAATCAGTCTGAAAGCCCGTATTATTATCTACGATAATGGCGATCAACATTTTTTACGACAAATCAACAATTTCAAGATGACGTCCAGTCAAAGTAAAAATAATTTAATAAGTAAAAGTTCGCAGTCGTCATTGTTTGGAACACAAGAGTGTTTTGAGTGTTGATGTTGTGGTCGGGAAAATAATGAATTATTTTTTATTTTTGATTACATACGTAGCGTAGGTAGTGTAGAGGAAAAGCAGGGTCTGTGGAATCTCCCTACTCCTGATCGGCCAGAGCCGAAAGGAATTTTTCGGCTCGGATCGGAAATTTTTATGTAGAAGGGAGCTTCTGTTGTACATACCTCCATCCCAAATTGTTGCAACTGCTGAGCAGCGGTCAGCCCCGCGATACCGGCACCGATCACGATTACTTTCCCGACTTTTTGTTCTGGGGGTGGTTTCAACCGTTTGAAAACTCCGAAATTAATAAAGCCATGACGTTCGAGAAATGCGTGGATACGCATAACTAGCGGCACATCTGTATTGTATGGAGCTTCCACCTAAAAAATTGTATTCCATGAAACGCACCTCCTTAACGCAGCTTTATTAGCAATTTTAACAATGAGGAAGAAAAGGATAAAAATGTTAACTACGGTCAATATTTAATAATAATGAAATTTAATTAATTAATAATAATATTTAATAACACCTGTGTAGTGTATGGTACTGTATCAAAACGGTCAAAGAGCAATAGAAGGTTTCCCTATATCTTCCTGTGAGGTATACGTACAATTGAGGTGAATAATTATGCACTCGCACTGTCAAATTTAAAATACAATTTATAGATCATGCGAGACTCTTGTGTCATAAGAAACCGGGATCAAATAAATGCCGTCTTACATTAGCCCTAAATTCTCGTGTAATAATGGGGCCAGATTATTAAATGAATTAGCGTTTAATCTCAGAACTACTGAAAATAACATACATGGCATCTAGCAATGCGCTCAGGAGGGAGCTTTTGGGAATTCATGTATACAAAGTATCAGCATTTTTATATGCTCTACTAATCCTATAAGCCCATGCGTCAATTGTCAGTGACAAGTTAAGTTATTATGTTATGTTAGGTGTAGCTTTATTCGACGAAGCCTACAACTGGGACTACTAACCCGCTAACAGAGTTTAATTCTGATTTTGCACAGAAGAACCTACTAACAAGAACACGGTTAGTACCTGAGGGAGAGCGTTTTCCGCAAGTAACTGCTGCTTCGGATTGTCAAACCACAGTTGCAAAATACGGTTTCGGATATGTAAAAAGACTTTCAGTGATTGCGGAGGTCCTTCGCTAATATCTAGGAAGCAGGCAGCCTCAGAAGCCGTCATCTTATCAAAGGGCAAGCGACTCGAAAAAGCTGCTCCTTCTATTCCAGAGAGATCATCATGATTGGTGACAATCATTTCTAATTCTTCTTCCTTTGCAGGAAGAGGCGATTGAGAGGTACTAGCCAATGAAGTGGATTGAATAGGTGTGCTCTCTGGGTCCGGTTTGTTTTCCAGTGGATCCTCGGTAGGATCATCAAGATCGATCTAAAAAAACAATAATTTACAATTTACAACCGAACAATAAATTAAAAACAATTTGTGGTACTATATTTATTGCAGTCAGCAATGTCCAGAACCGCACCTACAAGCCACAACACCCTAGTGGTGCGACTACCTGTGAAGAGGGTGGAAAATGATTACCAAACCAATTATGGCTCAATGATCGATATTCCATGAGAATTTTACTCTGCTCAAAAACGGGGGTAAAGGTTCAGTTTAGCTACCCCTCATAAAACCACAAAATTTGGTTCTATATCGTTGATTTGGCTTTAAATAAACCCATTTCCGAAAGAATTATAAGTCGGAAAAGTATAGTTTTTGAGTTACAGCCCAATTTAGTTCGAATTTTTGCATGGGCAGGTATAGGGACGAATTGCTCATAAATTTTTTTATGGAAGGAACATTGTCAGGGGTATGTAAATAATACAACCCTTGCTTAAAATATGAATTCCCTTGGAAATTGGATGTTTTCCTTCCATATTAAAATCATTTTCATTTGATTTTTGAAACAGCGGTGTAGCTGTTGTTGTTGTTGTATGGGTAGTAGCACGAATGCTAATGGTTGTTCTTGATAGATTCACTTCAAACTAGCACTTAGTTCTAATGTTGCCGGAGGGAGCATTCTAGTCTTTCGCGAAATTGTTTGACGGTCGCACTGTCTTTAATTTCACGGCGTAGATTATTATATCTGGATAACCACGAATAGAAGATTCCGCGCTAAACTGAACCTTTACCAAAACGGGTAATAGGGGTGTCCGCGTTTCAAAATTTCAAAAAACTACAACAAATCATAAGGTACTGAAAGAGCCTATAGGCTGGGGTGTAAGGAACACGAAAGTTAGCCTTCTTAGGTTAGTAGTTGTAAATTGTATACATTCGCTTTTCCCAATCGAGCCTACAAATGTTAATTCAGATAGTGGTCGGAGTAGCCAAACAGTGACTGTATATTCTAGCCGTACCCCAGCAGGGGCTGAAAGACTGAATTGGTGATTTGTCTAGAATTCCCTGAATATTGAGAAGGACATAAGAACTAACTAAATATATTTTTAATATTACCTTTGCTTTCTTTCTGCGAGACATTTTAATATGGAAAACAACTATTTAATTAATTACTGATAACGCGCCGCGCTGTGTTAAAAAGATTACTAAAAAAACCGCAAAAAAATTCGCGAACCATAAGTAAACAATAAACATCTGAAGTGTCATTAGAATTTAGAAGGAGGAGGCTTGCGCAGGTGCAGAACAAGCGATTTTCGCGGCTTCGCGCCTGCGCCGCTGCGCGATTCAACTTTTTACAATGGCCGATGTTTACTGTTCAATTTGTTCCATTTTTAAATATTCTAAATTTATATAAAAGCTTTTCTGTTTTGAAACAATCGGGCTGTGTCAAATATTTTGTTGGTTATTGTTAACCGGTAAGTGTTTGCATTTTAATACAAAATCTCCCATTCTGTCATAGCTTAGTTGTAACCAAATCTCCAAAAATGTTATCTCTGTATTGAAGCCATGCTACACAGAATTTATGTTGTAGGTAGCTTTTACTAAATAATAAGCCACCAGTATATGAATTACTTGTTTTGTTTTGATTGTTAAATCTAATTGATATGTGAAATTTGAGTCACTACGATTAATATTACATGTGATATTCGATTTTAAAAACGAACGCGATTTGCGTTTAGTGTAAGCTGCATTGATTTTTTATTCTGTACTTCTACTATTGGCTCATGCCCATAGTAAATTATGGTTTATAGTACCTGCCCGTTCACACGGATGAGTCTGCACTCGCGAGTTGCCGACGTTTTTTTCATTGTGTATAGTGGGCTAGCAAAAGATTTCTTTCCGATTTTTGATGCTGGCATCAAGCCGACACGAAGCCACCCCCACGAAAGCATACGGTTTTCCCTTAGGCATAGAAATATTCTCAAGTAGACTCTATGATGTTGCCCTACCATTCACCTAGTCCTATGCTACAATGAAAACTGATTGCAGATTCTTCCGTTTGTCCCGGGCCTAACTAAACTTAGATTATTCAAATCAATTGTGAGTGATCTTACACATTAGAAATCGGGACTGCGTGAAGTGTTAAAAACGGAAAAATTATACTTACCTGGCGACGAGTTTGTGCAACCACATCATCAATAATTGTATAAATAATATATATACTGACCTAGTGCAGTATTACATTTAACATGGGAAATTGCTTGTGTTCAGATTTCGAGCCGAACATAAACTGTCAACAACAATAATTGTCAGAAGCACTTTGCTCTAAATAGCCTATGTTGTGTTTAGTTTTAAATCGGAGTTTAACAGCTAAATTTATATTTTAGTTGCATTGATAAATAAGCAAGCATAAAAAAACCATGTCGGCAAAAAGAGGGAAGCATAGCCAAGATAAAAAACCCTATGCTGAAGATGTCAATGTGACTACGCAGAGCAACGAAGTTCCAACAAAGAAACGGCGTAAGCAGGCAAGGAAAACTGCTGCTGATAGTGTTAACCAGAGTTCCGATGATGTCCCAAAGTTACCTGATCATTTCTTGAAAGATTTGTCCGAGGTGAAAGTGAATTCGAATGTTAAAATAGCGTCTGCTGACACCGGATCCCACAAAAAGACTATCCCTTACAGTATCGAGAAGAACAATGAAGATTTCATACCTCTAGAGACAAATGCCCCAACGAAATTTTCTGCTGTTGTGATCAGCCATGTCGATGGGCGCGCTTCAAAAAGGACGCAAGCGAATTTTAAGTCAGATAAACTCTTTGGTGGGTCTATAAAAAGAGTACCAAATAGAATCTCGACCGTTAAGGGTTTGAAATGGAAAGCGATGAAAATTTCACGAAACTGAGCGCAAATAAATTTCCTACTTTTTATATCTTAATGATATCATTAAATAATGTTTGCCAATCACAAGTTACTGTCTAATTAAGCCGGTATTTCTTTTTTCCAATTTAACTGAATAACAAAAATGATTGTATTTCTATTATCATATAAGAATAATAATTATCCTGTCATTTTACGAAGTGTAGACTACATTCATTGTCACACAGCTACCTCGAGAAATTTTTCTTATGGGCTTGAATTAGGAGTTTTCTCGTGACGATTTTTATTTCTAATTTTTACACAGCAATTAAAGGTATATTATGCAATAATATTTGCGTTAATTCAGGCATTTATTACTGGCCCTACCATAATTACATTGCGGCTTGTCGGCTTTTGCTCTTGCCTCAGGCAGAAATATTTTAGCATGATCCTAAATTTTGAGCAAAAAAACAACTTCGAACTTCGATGTCAAGTACTAAGGAGGCTATGCCACCGACGTGCATTTTCAATGTGCATGTGTCATGACGTGGTAGCAGACATCATTAATAAGTCTCTGCCATATTTTAAGCAGACTCTTATGTAGATACTTAACTT
Organism: Psococerastis gibbosa; assembly: GCA_963971405.1. NCBI lineage: Eukaryota > Metazoa > Arthropoda > Insecta > Psocodea > Psocidae > Psococerastis > Psococerastis gibbosa. The sequence continues at coordinate 26,085,221 of OZ020484.1, forward strand.
ATCTAATATAAATTAACTTATAATGTGGCAGAGACTTATTAATGATGTCTGCTATCACGTCATGACACATGCACATCGAAAATGCACGTCGGTGGAATAGCCGCCTAAGAGGACATGCCCTTGCTGTCAACAAGGTCACGTGGCCACCACTGGGCTCCCGTAAAGTTCACGTTTGTGTGACTAAAATCCCTTTAGGATCTGGCCGATCAGTTAAGGAGATTTCATAAAAGAACTTCTAATATATTACACTAGAAGAACCATTGGCGCTAGTGTCGCATGGACATTTGCAAGCCCAAATATCCGCCATATTTAGGTATTCACAGCAGGGGTATTATGTATTTTATTTAAAAATTAAGAGAAAATGCCTTTTTGTTGCCCTTATTATTGCGTATAATTTAATTTTGCTTTTGCTACATTTGAAACTTCATAGGGTACAGTTACTGTTTTTAGATGATTGAACATATTTGATGCTATTGTTTCTTTTTAATCCACATAATTATCAGCTATTTTGGGAAAGCATATTTATCATAATAGTAAAGTTAGACCCCCTAAATATTTAATAAAGACACATTTTTTTAGTTTTAAAAATCTTGGGTTAGGTACCATAAGAAAACTATTGAGTTTCATTTGGCGCGAAAGTTTAAGGCCTAAATATGGTGGTTTTTCTATTGGTACCCTGCTTCCGCTAGCAAATCATATGGAGGTGAATCATAAGGAATCATAAGGACCCCGCTTTCCCCCTATAAACGCTATGTCGACGATTAGCAACTTTTGTGGAAGTCTCACATTATTTTTATATTGACTGACTGCCACCTTGAATTCGTTCAGTTGTCGTAAAAAGTTACTTGCCATTGTCGTGGATACAAACACGGGCTTTCAGTCACATTTTATTCCACCCTCTAGTCCAATAAACAAGTCCTCTACTGGCTTTGGAGGGCTTCAACCATCTTTCTTGCACCTAAAACGACATGAAAAGTTGTCCGATGCTTTGGGTTAGGGTGAGCAGATTTTTTCAGTAAGGCGATAGTGTGACAAAATCAGTTGTCACTCTCAATAGTAAATTAATTGGTCAAGCTTATAAAGGTTAGGACCATAATTTGTTCGGGGATTTGGCCTTGAAAAAGACAAGGTAGTGCCGTGCTTTCCCTATCCATTTTTATTAAATCCAGCTCTGTGGTTCTCAATAGGCGCCCGTTAAATTTACTGATTTACATATAATGCCTTACTCCGAGGTAGGTTTCAAGGCAGCGTGGGAACTTTTTACTAATTGAGTTTGTTCTTACGTTGGATGCTCACCTTAGTTTTAGCAAACAACCTGCCTGGGAAATTCATTCTTTACAAGCAGATAAACTCCCAACTTCCTTTTTTCTTTCTCCGCCAAGGTCGGTTCTGGTCTGTGGCTGACCTTGCCAGCTTTGTGTTAGTGGGATCTCTCATGAGATAGTTCATGTTACCGTGTCCAACCTCTTTACGCCTGTTTCCACTATTGCCCCCCTCTACACAGCTGTAGGCTATCTTGTTTCTTTTCGGGTACTAGAGTGAATGTGTTTGAATTAGAAGTTTCATTTATTGTTTCTGTTTCTTCCGTTTCGTGCGCGCAACATGCCGTCGGCATCAATTCAATTTTCGCTGTTTATTTTCGTGTTTGTGTTAAGTATTTTGAGAAGTGTTTTATCCGAGGCTTCTTACAACCAATCTTCCCCAGCCAATGTTCTTCTGGAGAAATACTGGTGGAAAAATTCCACACAACATGTTGAAGCAACTACCCTAGCGTATAACTTCCCAACTGCGACTTGGTCTGCTGCTGCGTATGAAGAACGTAAAAAGTTGATTCGGCCTGAAACTTCCAAATTGTACCTCTTCAAACCTTCACCTTTTTTGAAGCCTCCGTTTACAGAGGGCGATGTTGGGGCGTCTATTTCTGGCATCGAAGATGGCGTCGATATAATGGGGCGGAGAAGTGGAAAGCCCAAAAGAATCTCAAGTGACCGAAGAATAGGCGTAGAGCATCGAAAAGAAAGTCGTGAGCAAGAAGTTACGGACAACTCAAGTTTAGATACAAAGCAGCTGGACCGTTTTCTAGAGCACTCGCTTGGAAAATATTTGAGATCGTCGAATTTGAGCGAAATATTTGGACACATTTCCATTGATACGTTTTCTGAAGCTTTGAAAAGGGTTTTAGAAGAGAAGAGGTCAACGTTGCCGCCCTACGACCGAAACAAAGAGCTGCGTCGAAAGTTTCGAGATGAAGTTGTGTTCCACAAGAAATCGGATAATGCTGTTATGCTTAACGGAGGGTTACGTGAAAAACAGTATCAGAAAAGGTTACAAAAGACGTGGGAGATAATTAAAGAACACCCTATTCAGCAAAAAACCGTAGCTACGTCTGATAAAATGTCTGAGTTAACTGCTGAAGAGAATTCTACTGGTTTTGATGATTACGAAGCAACCTACCCTACTATTACTGAGGATTTATCTATGAAGCAAACCACCTCAGCTACGCCGTTGTTTAAGTCAGCGGACGATAGCTTTGAATCATCTATGATGATAACGACTCCGACAACGCCGAAAAAGCCAAACGAATTATGGAACGATGAGACAAATAACAGAAATTTTCTAAATAGGGTTTATAGCACGAGAGTTACGAATAAAGAGCCAAGTCCTAATTTAACCCATGAAATTTGTCGAGAATGTGCAAACCCACAAGTTTTAAAAGTTGGTAGTTACGCCAGGATCGATAAAATAGCTAGTGAGTCAATCTGGGGTGAACTATCTGAAAGTAGTAAAGCGCGGTCAAAGGTGAGAATATTTACTGATGGTTCAGGTACTACAACTGAAACAGGGGTGGCACGTTCTCGTTTGAAAATGCCCACTAAAATGTACAGAGGTCGTACGAAATATCGCGATACGGTGTCTAATGCACTGGACAATAACGTTAATGGTGACTACGATGAGATAAAATTGACAGTTGCTGAATCTTCCTACTACAACAGACCCAATCTCTCGCCAGTGAACACGTTTACCGATGGAGAAGGTACCGTTTTTATTTTTTTACATAACTAACAGTCCGTTGTTATTTTTTGAAGAAAATTTTACGTAAGGTCAATTTGATTTGTGCTATCCGACTATATATCTATTTTAATTTCTGTAGCCTAAGCATAAGCCCTAGGGAATGTATTTTACTAGAAATTGCCAGAAGTGGGGTAAAACATTGAGTTTACACGTAGCTTACACGTACGCTCGTGGAAAGTCAGCCATTAAGCTGGTTTTTAGTAGGGAGAACTGCATTGAACAAAAAATTGATGACGGCTGGCCTACTGAAATGACATACCTTCATAGTTTTTTAACATAGAATTTTTCAGTCAAAATGTTCTCTTGTGCTTTTAGAAGCTCGTGGTGCGATTCCAGGCCAGCCTGGGCGAGATTACCCTGTCTACAGCTCTCCACCTTGGGGCACTGGATTCCGATGTCCTCGCCTGGCAGAAACGCAACAAAAAATTATGGCCGACCGCTCCACACGATGTCAAGTAAGTGCAAGTTACTTTTATTACATTCATATTGTTATTGGCTGTCTATAAATCAGATATCAGGACATGTAGCGTAGTGGTACGGACTCTGACTTTCACCCGAAAGGTTGTTGGTGCGAGTCCCACACTGGCTACATTTTCTGGCCATGGTTCGGAGGGCATGTAAAGCAGGCGGTCCCGGGCCTTCCTAGTTGAGTGTAAGAGAGGGCTTTATAGCCCTAACTCCGCTGGGTTGGCTTAGTAATAGAAACAATAAAAAGTCCTTATTTATTTTATTTATTGATTTAACAGTGTTCCTAAATAACTGAAGACAGCTGCTAGTTTGACGATACTCAGCTCCCCGTACGTGATACCTTAGGTATTGGGAGGTCATCGTAAGTGGTGAAGAAAACGCCTCCAGTTAAATAATGCTCTTTTGCAGGGGATGTGGAGTAGTGGTACGGACTCTGACTTTCAACCGATAGGTTGTTGGTTTGAGTCGCATACTTGCTACATTTTCTGGCCATGCTCCGGGGTCCAGGGCCTCCCTAGTCCAGTGTAAGAGAGGGCTTTACAGCCCTAAGTCCGCTAGGTTGGCTTAGTAATAGAGCAAAAAGTTAAGGCAAAATTTATTCATTTATTCCAATAATAATTATATTTCAACCAAGGCTTGCCGGGATGTATGATAGGCCAACTTATTGGAATTATTGGAAAATAATTGTGGGCTACCTTCTATGCAGTATAAGTAGAGAGTTTACAAGAAAATATAAACTGACTATTTACGAGTATTAGCTAGTAGTAGTAGTAGTAGTGTTCGTCGGGTTAATAACGACTTAGGCCTCATATTTGGGCCCATAGAGCGACTCCGACTTGACTGTCCTATTCCCATAGAACAGTGGACCTCCTGATTATAGTGGATTCCGAACCACTTGGAGTATTAGCTAACAGTGTATTCAATTCTCTTTTGCTTGTTGTCAACTATTTTTCAGCAATCATATTGATAGGTTTGTTATAATATTTGCAATCCAATACCTCGTTGGATTTAATGTTTTTAATTAAAAAAAATTAAAACGTGAAAGACTACGAAATTATATATTTTACATGTAATTAATAAAAATTCTACTATTTCTGTCCAGGTGTTTTACATTTGCAAAGGGACTGAACCTGCGTCGCCCGGGCTTTGCCCCAATGGGACTGTTTTCAACGAGGATGTATTGGTCTGCGATTGGTGGTACAATGTCGACTGCTGATCAAGCCATCACTGTTTGTGCCGCTGAAATTAGAACCCTTGGCGGTGTTAGTGCTCAGAATTCGTAAATAATGCCCATTATACACGGACGATTCTGTCGCTGACGATTCACGGGCGATCGACGCTGGGAAACCGTCGAGGCGACCGCACACTAGTTTTTTTTACTACCGATTACTACTCCAATAGTATTATTCTGTCCCCCCAGATAAAAAAAAAAAACGTAGGAAATAATTTCAATTAAAAATATAATGTAATACATGTATATTATTCGAAACAAAATAAGAATTCACGACACGAAGAGAAAGCTCAGCACCTGCGATAAACCGACGACAAGCCAGCTACAAAAATTTGCTGCAATAGACTGCGGCTTTGTTCAATTTCCCAATTGCTCACATGAAACATTTCTCAGGGGCTCACTGGCGACCGGATCGACCTTGTGTACCGGATCTTATTTTAACAATATTGCAAATTGAATCTGCATTTTTTTAAAAATGCAAACGCAAAATGCAAATAGACTTGAAAAATTGGTAAAAAATACAAGTTTTTCGCAAAAAATTAAAATTTTCGCGCATGGCATTATTATTACTCTTAAAAACGAGATAAGTGCATTATACCGAAGTTGTAGAGTAGTAGAATAGTAAATCAATCAGACAAATAGACTGCTTTTTGAGAAAGCTTTTAATTTTTATGAATTTGTATCTTTGCCGCCGTGGAGCGAGGTTTTAATTGATTTCCCTAAAATGTCTTGGTTGTTTTTAAAAAATGTTGAAATATCTGCCATAGTGCCACATGGGAAAAGGCTGACCATAATTTTTATTCACATGTATTATAGATTTTATGAATACGGTATAAGTACGATATTTATCATGTTTACCGTAATGATATTGAAGTCTGAATTTGATACAGACTGACAGGTGTCCGAAGCATGGAAGAAACTTAACATAGGTAATATCCATTGTCTTTCTGTCTAAAAACCTTTGTTTGATTCAAATATTACGTTGTTGTTGTAAACTACTTTTTTGAAAATAAGCTATTACGTACATTTTTGAGAATGTTGTTTGCTTGATTCAAATAGTAGTTGTTGTAAAATACTTTTTGAAAATAAACCATTACACATTTTTGAGAATATTGCTGATTTTTTCGTCAATAACTCAATCATCGCTCTCGCCTAATTTACAAGTGTGCTAAATATAGCAGTAGCGGCGGAAGGGTGATTGTCAATTTTGTCAAACTATATATACCTTGCATCTACTATACGGTCAATAATAATGACATTATCAGTAATGTCATTACTATTCAGTAATGAAGCAGCTGTGATCAGAAAATTCGGATTCCGATCATTATTTTTTGTCATTCCAACTTTGCCCACCTTACACGATCATTATTACTGTCATCTTGATAAGGTAATGTCATTATTACTGACCGTGTAGGGGTAGCTTTACGCATTACGGTTATGTCAGGGTTGCTATTCAAATATTAGTTACTGCTGCTGCTGTTCAATGTTATGTGAATGTTGAATGTTGTGATAATGAATCATACGCAATACATTGAATGTAATATATCGTGTACAGTATATACTAAAAGGTAGAAAATGGACTCTGTAATACCTACAATATTGTATTGTATTTATTAGTAAAAGTTTAATGGTACTATAATTTTTCCGTCGTTTTGATGAACATCAGTAGAAACGCATCGTAGTTATGTTGTTTACTTCATACGTATATTATTTAATGCCATAAGCACACGATGGCGTATTTTCCAAAATAAATAATACGATTACCGCTGGCATAGAGCGGGCCTTGTACCTATGGGAACATCACGTTCCTCACATTGCTATGCCAAGTTACAAGCCTGTAAACTTCGCTACGATTGACAGTTGTGTATAAATTACACCTACGCAGCCATCATCGGCTTAAAAAAATGCTAAGTCTACATTACTAGTTACAAAAATATGTTGCCAATAGCTTTTAATTATTGTCTCTTATTGTCGTGAAAAAACTTGTTCTTTAATTTTGTGAACTTAGTCTTGAAACTAGCCTTATGTATACTGCAATGGGAACTGTTCCCCGCGGGTCATAGGACACCTTTCGGCGGCGGGTCGTCATTGATGGACGGCCGCTGAGCCTTTGTCGTCACCAGTTTGAGCGTCTCCGCTTCGGAGACTGTGTCGGGTAACTTTGTGCCCAGTGTTTCTGGTAGTCCAAATGTAAAAATGGCCGCTACGAAGGAGACTCCACCGAAAAGAAGCAGAGGAAGGGATTTCATGTAAATACCCTGTAATAAAGAACACGACGTTTACATAAGGAACTTTATCGTACCCTATATGTAATGAAATGTTAAGCTTGAATGGACCAAAACCTGACATCTGGACTATGTTACTCAACTAGTCCATATTGATTAAAAGCGGCATGGATTGATGGGTTTCTAATCATATTTCGCCTTATAAAGAGCAGCCAGCGGTTATACAAAGTTGAATCCGCCAGAACAGAGCCTGGCAAACTTGCTGGTAGTGTTAACAGCGTTGGCAGGGGAACATGGTGGGACATGATATCGTGCTGAGACTATACCAATCAGTCTAAACGTGTCGAGGTGACTCACTCCCTCCGCCAGGCTGACAGGGTTGCTTAAAGCAGAAATGCTGAAAGCAGGCATTGGAAAAAAAGGCGTGACCTTACCAAAAGAGGAGCAAATGGAGCCACGAGAGCGCCAAGTCGGCCAACCGTGGAGCAAGCGCCGACGCCGACACTCCTGATGATAGTGGGGTACAGTTCGGCGGTGTAGACATACGCCACCCCGAAAGACATCGTGATGCCGAGTTTACCGAGGAGGAACAGCAGAATCACAGCCCAGGTCATGTCTGCAAAAGGGTGAAAATTGTGGTGTAAGGGAATTGAAACAGAATGAAGTTCTACATGCCAAATACAATGAATATTTATACTATTGTAGGTGTGGGTGTGAGATCTATCAAATCAAAAGGCTCAGGCTCATGCGGGTTATTATGCCAATTCGAAGGCCTTAAATGGGGATTAAAAATTGCATTGGTACATAGTACCTTATAATGTAATTAGTAATTTATCAACTTGAGCAGTAGGTATCAATTATTTAGCTACTACCCATTTTTTTTAGTTTTTTTTTTAGTAGTAATTTTATCAACTTGAGCAGTGGGTATCAATTATTTAGCTACTACCTTTTTTAATTAATTGGATACAAACAATTTAATAAGTGTGTTCGATTGACCTCTTCAGTCGCCTCTGTAGGTTAGTACCCGTGTTGAGTTACGATACGTCTCCGATCGCATGGCGTGTAGACTCGCACAAGTGCAAGCACGTTACCACCTGGCCATCGAAGTCGATTAGCTTTAGTGTCAAGATACAAAATTTATTCGGCGAATGAAACGGCTCTCATTTTATGCCTGAAATAAAGGCTTTATATTGCTGTTTTTTTGAAAATTCCTAGACAGAGCCTATATAACTGATAACTTCCCTTTTGAATACCATAGGCCAAATTAACAGAGAGGATGGCCCCAGCACTGCATATCGCATATGTAGGTACCCAGTGTGCGCAAGCATACTCCTCGCTATGAAAATGCGCACGTTTCGCAAATTCCATTGTCTTCTTTCATAACACTCCATTGGAAAGGTCATTTGTGCGCAGATAATTCAAGCACGTCCCTACCTACAACGTTTTATGACTTGAGTAACAAACAATAAGGCAATTTCAGCGAGGACAATTTGGAGAGATTGTGTCCCTGAGGCGAACGGATACAGAAGCCGAGTTGCTGTTGACGGTTAAGAAGCGGAAACTAACATACTTCGACCATGTGATGCGGAACGAAAAGTATCGCCTTCTGCATGTAATAATTCAAGGGAAGACAGAGGGCTCCTAGGAGAAGAAGAAAATCCTGAGACAGTGGCTTGGGAATGGCACGACCACCCTTCTTCCCTTTTCAGAGCAGCAGTCTCCACCAAGGTCCAAATTGCCATGATGATCGCCAATCTTCGATGGAAAAGGCATGTACAGTAGAAGAATATACTGTACATATGTAGGTCTATGTTCTTGGAAGGCAAAAAACGTCTCTTTTCAGAGGAACCGTCTCCTTCAAGGTCCAAATTGTGTGTTTTTTCGTTATTGAAATATTATTGGTCTCGCCTATTGATAGGCGTCTAGGCTACATGTAGAACAAGTTACAAGAATACATATCATCTCTATTATTTCAAATTTCCATTGACGAATTAAGGTATATTGTAGGCCCATTTGATCATCGTAGGGTATATCTAATTGGAACTGTCACGATAATGCACTAAGCTGTGAAGTGGCGACCTATGGCTGAGTAACAATTATTTTGGGGACAATGATTAGGAACTCAAGAAAATTAGCAATTTTAATATTGTACATAGGTGATGTGAGTGATAGCAGGGGGGGGGGGGGGATTCCAAACTAGTTTTTCAAAACTCAAAAGTTGAAACATACAATGATCAGGAATAGTCCGTTGGTAGATAACTAGACCATGAAACGGAAGGTCGGGTCGAGACTCGAGACATAAAAGGGAGAATTTTCCCCTTGTCCTGAGTCCACCCAACCTTAATGGGTACCTTACTTCCATCGGTAGGGGTAAAATGCTGCTGGGCAAGTTGCTGACCATAACATCTCAAATAAAGCTGTGGTCAAGAGAGAGACCTCATTGTCGTATCATGGGTTTTTTTTTTCAAATAATAAGTGGACAGTTTCACACTGTGTTAACGGTTATGACTTACCTTCTGGGACGAAGGCAGCAGTTAGACATGTTACGGCGCATAACATCATGGAGCCCGCAAACGACCACCTCCTGCCCAATTTGTTCATGGTCAACCACGAGATTGTGTAGCCCGGGATCTCTACCAGACAGACTAGGGAGAAGTTGAGGTACTTGTTGCCCCCCAGAGTTGTTGAGTTGACAGACAGCCCATAGTAAATGAACGCATTAGCTGACCTGGGGAGCAAAAATGCCAAAATACTATTGTACCTCATTATATGCATTATATGCTCGTATGCTCTGTGCTATACAATTGAAAAAGTTCCTGAAAAGTTATATCTTAAACAACTAACTGCTTTCTTCTATGAGCATGGTAATGTATATATTTATTCTATGGTGTTATATCAGGGCGATGCCCTTATTGGCAATATAAATAATATTCTTTGTCCTAATGACTAAAAGCTAATAACGTATGGTTGTTACCTTGACCTTTCTGCTGCTTTCGATTGTGTTCATTTTGAAACCTTCCAAAAAGAAGTTGTGGATAAGAGGATTACATGGAATTGGCTCCAAAAATTTGCTTATGTTCCTTTAAGCTTTCTTAAGAAACTACCTTCCCCATTATCCAGTTACTCTCGATCGAAATTGAAATCATTATATACCATAGAGACTCACCCTAGCTACAAAAAATCTACAACTCAAACACAGCACGCACAAAAATCTCGGAAATAGCCTAAAGTCATGCAAGTACCCGGGTCATATATATAGGGCAGTACACATGTGTTAATGGCACGGACTGCCATCGCACTATTCTCTGCCGCAACACCATAGCTAACCTAATCAATGCGGGATGGGATGTTCGACTTCAATGGGTCCCAAGCCACGTCGGCCTCGATGGCAATGAAAAGGCAGATGAAATGGCAAAAAAAGGAGCAGAATCCGAGCAACCTGAGATCCACCAAACCCTCCAGGCGGCAAGGAATCAAATTGACACAATTGTCTCAAAACATTCAAAAAACATCCTCAAGAACCTAAGCACTGGAAAAGTATGGGAAAAGCTTGCGACTCCAGGCCACATCCCAGCTAATCTCGAGAGAAGTGAAGCAGTCGCCCGGTTCCGTCTCGAGACTGGCCACGACTACCTGCAGGCACACCTCTGCCGGTTCTTTCGTAGGGGTGACTCAGATGTGTGTCCCCTCTGCTCCTCCGGGACCATGGTCGCAAGTCACCTACACACCTGCTCCAGACTCAAGCATCTACCTGCTGATCTAACAAAGAGATACTGGGAGGCTCGGCGTCAAATGGCTCTACTGCCACAGACGGGCGTTGGCTAAACTAACTAACTAAACTAACTACATGTGTTAATAATAATTAAAAAAAATTACCAAATGTAGAATAGTAAAAGAGATCTTACGATGAGGACTTTTGATCTGAGAAGCTCCTTCACTGCTTCCCATGTTGATTTTTCTTTATCAGAACTAGACTCCTTGCTGTCAGCATGCTGCAAGGACAACACAATGACAAATATTCAAACTTTCGGGAAATGTCAGGACTTGTAGAGTAGTGGTACAGACTAATTTTTTTTTTTTTTTTTTTTTTTTTATGCTAGGCGCTCTGCCCATTTTGGACTTCCGCGTTCATGTTGTTATTGCGCCAAACCCAACCCTTCTCAGAGTGTTCCGAAGAGGGGGGTTGACATTAAAAATTTTATGACGAGAGAGGTTACCTTCCCGTCATTTCCCAGCAGGTGTTGCAGAGTGAGGGGGAGCGGCAGAAGGGCTCTGGGGCCAGCGTAACTCACTAAACGTAACTCACGTAACGTACAGACTAAAACTTTCACTCGAAAGGTTGTTGGTTCGAGTCCCATACTTGCTACACTTTCTGGCCATGCTTCGGAGGGCATGCAAAGCAGGCGGTCCCGGGCTTTCCTAGTTGAGTGTAAGAGAGGGCTTTACAGCTCTAACTCCGCTAGGTTGACTTAGTAATAAAACAAAAAAAGTCAATATTTATTTATTTATATTTTATTTAAAATTTGTAATTTTCGACATTTTCATAGCCTCACAACCAACAAGCCTTAAGTGAGTTTTTTTTAAGAAGTCATGTCTCACTATTCCGACTAACTACTTTAGGGGACTCGTATCTGTACTTGGTTAAGTCATGCTTTCGCCTGTTTCATTGGTTTCATTTTCAATGGTAAGCTTGTCTCAGCTTGTCCATTATCGCTTGTAGCCGGTGTAGGTTGACATCGAGAACGTATACCAGTTTGCCTATGGCCAAAAATTCATAAGGAAACAATACAAATAAATTCCAAAATCTATGGGGTCGTTGGCATTGGACAAGGGACCTATGGGCCACTAAATAAAAAAGTCCTTCAATTACTAACTAACTACTTTAGGGGTATATGTTTCGAAAACAGGGGTTAAATAAACCATGAATTTCCTTGTTCGGATCACAAATCTTAACCTTAACCTTTGAAATCTTACATAACGCTTCTAATCTTTACGCAAGATTAAATTCAAAGAATCGTAATAATCGTGGTAGTGAGTAACCGCTTTTATCATCAATGAACTAAACAATAGGGCCTGGAATGAGTCAAGTCGTTATTTTATTGTATAATTCTTCTTGCTATAGGCTACGTTTAAAAAAAAGGGAGCGGTTGGTCGTTGTGGGCTTATTCAAAGCCAAATTATAGTAAAATCAGATTTGTATAATATTGCATTTTAGTTTAGGCGTCCTTATTAATTTTCTGCTGTCTAAATACTTACCATCTGTACAGTAAAGAAACCAATTCTAGCGCTGGCAACCTGCTCAGAATTTTTAAACTCCAAAAAAGAGCTATTAGGTACATTGTGGGAATCAATCAAAGGGAGAGCTGTAGACAGCACTTCATTGACCTGAGCATACTAACGGTACCTAGCCTGTATATTTTGCACGTGGCTGTGTATGTTCACAAAAATTTAAGCAGTTTCAAGCGGGTAGAACATGTCCACAATCATGGAACGAGGTCAAGGTCAAACTTGGTTGCCATGCAACACAAAACCCGACGGTACGAATGTAAGCCGTCATATATCGGTGTGCGCATATATAACAAACTGCCTAATTTAATAAAGTCAGCCAAGAACTTAGCAGAGTTCAGGAGGAGTTTGAAGTGTTTCCTTATTCAAAGGACATTGTACAATATCCAAGAGTTTTTTGAATAGCGGGGCACTTTGAACTTTTTTTGGATTCTGTTAAGTTCTTGACTGCATCGTACATTGTGTTTTACATTTATTTTTTATGTTATACATTTATTATTTACGCTATTGTATTGGAAATCGGTGCAATATAGACATTATATTCCATTCCAGAATATTAAAGACGATTCGGAAGCTTCATAAGGAACATTGAAATGAAACATGCTTAGTATTGAACGCAACTAAACTTATAAAATTCGAATGAACTCGGTCTTCCCCTTATGCAAATTTTCGAATAAACAAACAATTTGACCGTGGGGGGGGGGGGGGGGTGGTGATATGTGACTATAGATTTGAAGTGATATGGGTGAACCCAGTGCTGGTGTATTTCCGAATAGGCGGACTACGGGCGCGTCATGGGCGGTAAAATTTTGGTGGATAAATAATCAGTTTTTGGTGTAGAGCCCACAAAAATAAAAGTTTAACAAATAATTTTCGAGCTATTAAGCAAAGCAGCGGCAGCGACATTTGCCGATAACTTTTCTACATAATCAGTTGACGGCGCATGTATTGGGGCAATGTTAGTGGCATCGGGGAGAGCGCTGACTTCGCTGCCCAGAGGTGGCAGATACTTAAATACGTCCCTGGATGAACCTCTGTCAGTAAAGAACCTCGGTTACTAGTGAATATCTAGCTTGACGCGACCATGCCTTTTATAACTGTCATAGTTAGTTAGTTAGTTATAGCTTTCCTATTTGTATCACTCTGGAGCAACCAACTGTTATAGTGAAAAAAAATACGTACCGCCCCTGCTTCTATACTGTTTAAGAGATTGCTAGATAGTTGCACGCCGTTCATTTTAGCCGCCTGCTTCATGATGACAGCGGCTTTCTTTGTGTCCTTCTTGGCCAACAGCCATCTTACCGACTCTGGAACGAGCCTGAAGCAAAAATTTAAGCCTATATGCAGGATATTATGAGTGCAGGTACATTTTCAATTTGACAACGATGGTCCGTATGTTTGTTATCCTAGAAACAGCGGACTCGGCTTGGAATGTTTCAGGTACGAGGGCCATATGCGGTAATTCAACATACGTACATCGTCAATGAAAATTATGAAATTGAAGGACATTTCAATTTTTCATTGATGGCGGCCACTCCACATGTTTTTTCAAAAATTGACAATTTTCTATTGAAACGTATGCGCCAAATTTTTGAAATTTGTTTGCATTTGTTTCTTGATATTGTATTTGTTTTCTTCGTCGCCTTATTATTTAAACCTTATTATAATTTTTATAATTTTTACAAATACAGAAATGCGTTCTTTTTAAAGAAATCAATTATAATAGTTGTACTTGTTATATCCCATGACGCCATTTTTTAATTTTAGTTTGTTCGTTTGTGATTTTACCACTGAACTATATACATGTATATCAATGGATTTTACTCTATGATCAATTGATCATTGATCAATTTTAACAATGGCATAGAGTAAAATTGAAATGTCCTTCAATTTCATAATTTTCATTGACGATGTACGTATGTGGAATACCCGCCTAGAGAAAAGCCAATGCCACATGTACTTCTATATGACTTGTTTCGATATTTTCTTCTGTTGTGTCACTGATCAAGCATGGTCTGTTCATCCCACCATGGCTTCGGACCTATGTCGAAGCGATTTGTCAACGCTATCTTATCGAAGCCGATAGTTCAATAGCCTTTTAAGTTTTTCTTAGTTTCATGTTCACTTTCAAGTGATTCCAAAGCTGGAAAGCTTGAAGAACCCACGATCTACGTCTTAAACCGCTGGACAACAAGCCCCGACAAGAACGGTTCATCTATATCCTCTACTTGCATGCTCTTGTTGACATGATTCGTATTGCCAGGCAAGTTAGCACAGCTACACAACAATCTAACTGAACAATTCTGTGAGCTTACTTCATGCCATAAAGGCAATGCTTTATACACTATAATACTGCAATATAATGTATAAATTCCAAAGCTACTTCTTTAAAAGACTCGTATTCAGTAGAACTACAGTCCCACTATCGAGCAACGTTTGGGAAGTATCTGTATAGAATACTGAAATAAGACACACCACATACCAATGCATGGCGGCGCCGTGCAGTATTCTTTGCCGAGCTTTTTCAAGCGATGATGCGCTTATAAGAGAATTTACGTGAATTATTTTATTTTATTTTTTTATTTTGTAAAAAAGTTAAATCGCGTACAAACAATTCAATGAATGTATCCGATTAACCTCTTCAATCGCCTCACTAAGTAACCTAATAGGTACTTGTGTCGAGTTACGACACGTCTCCGACCGTAAGGTGTGTAGAGACTCGTACAAGTACGTGTAAGCACCTTGCCACCAAAGTCGCTAGGATTTTGAATTCACAAAATTACAAATTGATGAAAGCCACTGAGAGCCTATCGCTTTTAAGGAGACTTCACAGACAGCTTCGGCTATAAGGACAGGCCTATTTATAAGAAAATTCCTGCCGAAAAGTCAAATTGTAGTTCTATACGGAAGTATGTTGCCCAATAAACGTTTGAGAGTTTGAGACCTTGACCTCGTCCCCTTGCGGAAGCTTGAGCCAAAGATACAGTACAAAAGAAAACATTCAGTTTTGGAGGTCAGCCATCTCGGTGACACTCTCTGTTATTATATAGCCTACGATACAACAGCGTCAATTTGGCACCGATTTCATTTTGGTTTTTCCATCTTGCTTTTGCTTCCTGGTTTTTCAGGATTGCACCATAGACTAACGATAAATAATACAGCAATAGTGGTAATAATGGGTGATACAATGGGGTCTATGGGTAGAGCTTTTACGTGTAAAACTCTGTTGTGTCGGAAATGGACGGGACAGCAATTTTAATACGGGACAGGGGAAATATACTAAATAATAATAAAATCTTTATTGAAAAAATAATAATTATAGATACAGCGAAATTATAGGGCCTGTCTATTATCTATTAACAGTAGATATCAACGATAACTTTATAATAAACTACATTCATACCGAATAATACCGTAGTCATACTATACCTTCTATTCACGATATCAGTCACACTAATATAATATATAATATATTCTGGAATGAATTGAATAAATTCGGGCAGGATGTACCACATCCCGGCGTCCACTCTGATATTTTTGAAACTTTAAATTGATCCGGTATTTCTACTAATTATTTTTTTTCATTTGCTAAATATTCGTTATTTATTTGATTTGATTTAGTCTGTTATAACTGCAGAACTAAATGCATTAGACTTACCAATAGTAGAAAATGAAAATTACTGGAGGAACGGAGACAGCCAGCTGTATGGTCACCCAGTCTTTTGATAACCACGCTATCAGACCTATTGTGGCCTCGCCGACCGCATAAAAGTAGTTGAGTATCACTCCGCTCATTTCTCGTTTTCGTCTGCCCACCAACTCAACTCCTGCAACAAAATTTAAAGAAAATTAGCCAAATTCATAAAACAAATTAAGTCTTAGCTTATACTTTAATTGGAGCATATGCTTGTGTTTCTGTTCATCCAAATGTTGAGTAAGAGCATATTTTGCTTTAGGAGAAAATGAATAATGAAAAATGATAATGAAATAAAAATAAAAATTACTAAGATTTAAATTAGTAGGTAACTTAATGGATTGTATTTTTTTTATATAGCGAACCCCCCCCCCCCCTATTACACACTCGAATATTGTTTCAATATGCTTGTGTTTCTGTTCATCAAAATGTTAAGTAACAGCATTTGCTTTTGGAGAAAAAGTTTAAAAATCAATTAAAATTAAAAAGATTGAAATTAGTAATGGATTGTATTTTTTTTATAGCGAATCCCCCCTATTGCACACTCGAATATTGTTTCAGTGTTTGATTCGATAAATAAGGGTCAAAGGAAAATTGGTAGGTATAAGCATAATTCCTAAATTCAGAGCCAAATACTTCACCATAAACATTCCAAATATTTTTTTCGTCGGAATAAATATTGGATCGAATAAACATCAGAGTGTGTAATCAGGGCCATCAGAGCTATTACAACTCGATGGATTAAAGAGGATTACCAATGATAACTTTAATCCTGCTCAATGGTGTCTGCAGTCCTGTCATGCTAAATTTTTATAACCTTTGATATACAGTAGGTACAGTGCGTCCATTATAGGCTACAATCTTATTTTATCAGTTAGGTCTACTTGTCCACGTGGTATTGTTTGATATATTAATTTTGGTTTTACGTTTACATCAGCGCACCGTAAATAAACTAAATAAACCTTTTGCTATATTGAATTATCGTAAGGTAGTCAAGTAATTTGCAAAATGCACGTTTTGTCAGCTAACGCCATAACCTCTCGTAATTCAATAACCTCAGTCTCAGTCTAACGCTGAGTTGCTTGGGAAGGGAAAGAGAAATACATCCTTATACCTATATACATGGGTTGTAAAATGTACGCGCAGAAGTAGATCTATGATTTTCGGCAGCGCGGGGCGCGGCCCTATCCCAAAGAAATAAAAGAAATATTGCCACCCCCCCCCCCCCCCGGAAGCTGTGGTATTGTACTTCGTAAATACCGGCGGTAATGAAGGTGCGAAATAGGTTTTTTTTCTCTTAACTTCATTTATTAAATTATCTTAAATTCATTTATTATAACCCCTTGCCCGCCCCCCCCCCCCACTCAGAATCCGTCACTGTGTAGGCATCTAATACGTTGCTCCCTTCACGTGTTCGGTGAATTCACGTATTGTATTACTAATTACTTGGGGCGTTACACTTTTATAAAAAATAGGTCGTCATGGTATGTGGCTGCCATTGTTGCTACTTACCATGTTGTAACACTCATTACTCAAAGCTCTCTATTGTTAAATTGAGCCTACTGATCAAGCATACGTAGAACTTAGTGGAAACTGTATACATTACAGTATATCATGTGACGCAACTTTAATCATACAACACCGGAGTTATCATACATAATTATTAGATTTATTTCTCTAACTTAGTTATTTGTGCCTATTGATCTCTAGAGTGTAGGTACTGAATGTGAAGTGTGAGGAGTCACTTATGTAGTCAGTACGTAGTCAGGACCAGACTCAGACCAGTGGCCGCTGGTGGGTTCCATAACCGGTGGTGCACTTTACTTACTAAGTATTGTATTACTTATAAACATGCATCAAACGGGGTTGGAGTTTGATTATTTAAAAAAAAAACTTACCTAAAATAAATGCTAATGGGTATACACCTGATGTTCCCAGTGCGTTTATGAATACAAATACTTGAAATGTGGTATAGTCTACGCTTACAGCCTGTGCTATTCCCGTAAGCGACATGAGAACTATACAGAATACGAAGATTATCTTCCTCCCATATCTGTGAACAAATTACATATAAAATAGGATGTATTATAGCACCTCTTGTGTTAAAAATTACAAAATTTTATTTAGAAATACCTATTTTACACAGCTGGGCCAACTGAACGAAAGTAATTTCTAATTTCAACAATATTTTTATGTTTCAGATTTTCCAGTCTATTGAGCAATATTTGGTGCATCCCTTATTTTTCCTGGACCACCATTATACAATATACCCGAAGGTGAGTGAGATAAGTTTGAAATGCAGGGTTTCTAGGATATAGTTGTGTATTATTTTGTGGTCTCCCCTATTATGGTTTACTGGTAGTTGGTAACACACCTAATTTTTTAGTATTTAATTGACAGAGAATGAGTGAATTTATCTTGCGTACATTCTCTTAAACTTTGATACATAAGGGATAACAAGCTACCGGAGGATCTGAAATCCATAGCTGCCACTAAGCCATTGCTAACTTTTTAAACTTTAAAGAAGTTCCTGATCGAAGCTTGCTACTACTCCCTCCCAGAGTTTCTGATTATTGACCTCTAACTAGCCTATTTGCATTATGTGACTTATTATTAATGTATTTATTGTGTATGGCAGTACTTACGTAGGTTAGTTTTGTAAATTCTTAAGTAAACCCTGGTAGTAACGAAACCGAGATTAGCACAACTTGTTTCTACGAATATTATGGTGATTACATTTATTTAATCATATTTCATTGAATGTCTTAGATGACAATGTTGGTGGTGATTTTTTAAACTTGTGGACTAATCTAGCCTATGTTTTTAGAATAACAAAATTATTATTTTATTTAAAGCTGTAGAGACCAATTGGTACATATACAGTATGTCTAAATATCTATTAATTTTTAAAATGGAAACTATTTGTGATATAAATTAATTAGATCTATTGATTCATTCTTCAGTCTTCGTTTTTGATAATGTACTACTACTCTTATGATTCCTTGTTACTCATGCATTGCATGACGAATAGATTTTAAGTACAGTCATTTTACACTTATATACTCGTCTGTCATCTCCACGAAGAACAAGTTTATCCTTGAATAGGTATCTGCTGTCCTTGAAATACCCCTAACCAACAAAGATGTTTAATAAAATTGCCTCGTCACACACGCAAGCATCTTCATAGACCATTTGAGATCTGTACCATCGAGACCAAAGTTCATTTATGTTCTTTATGTAGGTACTTGAGGCATGGCTTTTATTATGGACAACAAATTGTCATTTCAAACAAAACAGTGAAAAAAATGTTTACCTGTCCGCCAAGAATCCAAAAATAACGGTACCGAACAAAATACCGAGGAAATGAACGGTTCCTACCATTGACAGCTTCCACTGGTTTTCAAGGCATGTTATGTTCCACTAAAACAATTAAATCAAATTCAGTTGTGGCTGCCCCTGTACTTACTCCATATAATCTATAATAGTCGCGGTTCTAGGAATACTAGAAGAAAAAATATAATAAAAAATCATGTTGTTGTCTATGATTATGAATAGCGTAGAGACGCTAATTAGTCTTTCCATATATCACTATATTAATCACAGATTAACTATGTCTATGCACTACCAACTATTTCGCGCAGGGCCTAACGAAAGGCTCCTATCGACTCCATTTCCTTAATAGCACCGTTTAGTCTGTTATACTTCAATAGTCCTTTCTGAAGTAACGAATTTCTCCCTACCTCCAGGGTCCTATGTTGAAGAGTGAAGTCGTTCCTTCCTCTGGTGTTTTACCCGTGATTGTCCGAGAATCGCTGTAGTTTTAGGTAACTTGGGCATCAGTCCTTTTTTGATCTTGTGTATAAACGTTAAGGCGTCGGTCCAGATCATATGATCCACTGATTGCCACCCGAGTTCTCTTAACATTTGGGAAATCGGGGTATCGTAAGTAGCTTTCAATATCACTCTCATTGCTTGATTTATTAAAATTTGTAAGTCCTTGATTCTTGAATCTTCATAATGGAATCTGGTACATATTGTACGTTTAGGTAAGTTAGACCCGCGAGTGATCAATTTATCAATAAATAACAATACCTAGTTTTTAAAACTTTTTATTTCTAGGTTCGAATTTTTGCCAGTTAAACAAAACATCGAAGTGTCAATAATAATTCTTAAAGAATCTTTACAACAGTGTCGACTGTCGACATAATATCTAATGAGAAAACAGACTGAAGTGTAAATAACGGAAGCGTTCTTAAGATTAGGTAACGAGGCAAGTTTCTGGAGTTTCTGAGATTACATAGGAATGATTGTAAACATCATTGGAGATAAAACTGCAGAACGCAAACAAAACTCTTTAAGTACATGCAAAATAGGATTCTGTGGGCCTACTATGGCGATATTTTTTTTAATCGTAACCTGGGATTAAAAATGTATACAGGATAATTTTAGAATGGATTAGAAATATTCAAAATGGTTTTGTTTACTTTTTTTAACCCCAAGAATAAGTTAACACTAAGCGGCATAGTATACCGCAGGCCTGTTAATAGTAGCAAATCATTGGCCCATACGCTCCGTAAATTACAAATAATTTAATGTACGTGCCTATTGTACAATACAGCTCTACCAGTTTTAACTGCAATTTAAAAAATGTAGCCTTGACCGGGACTTGAGCTTGGTTCACCCCGGTAGAAAGTAGAAAATCATTCTACGACAGGACTGATAATTTTTAACCCATTGCGCTGTTAGGGACTTTGGTGTCAAGTTGTCTGGGACTGCCGGCCAGACTGACCGTTTTAATCAATTAATGAATTGGCATTCCTTTTACTATTAATTGGGTCGAATGCTCTTTTTACATTAACATTTAAAACTATTGAGGTCCTGCATACACAGTATATGAAGAGTCCGCCATATTAATGTCACTTTCTCAGTTATAGCAAGTCGAAATCAGATCTGAATATTATATCTGTGAAAATATTGGCATTTATTGGCATGCATATTTTTGGAAACTCTATTTTTTTCCCGGGGTTTCTGAAATAAGTTACTTAGGAATGGTAGAGCGCAATCATTGAGCTCAATATAGCCTAATGATCATTTGTATTTACAATTCGTCAAATAAGTAATATATATAATAACTTATAACTTTAGATATCCGATATTTCGAACACAAGTTTGGCGTTGCATATATTGTCCATTTCCGGCTGCAAATGCGACTCCAAGGAATTGCAATAGTATAAAAATGTTAAATATCTCATCAGTATTCGACCTTCGTCAGAATAAGTCAGTTTTCAAGGATTTCCCTATTGTTGACTCACCTCGCCGACTATTGTCCGCTCGTTGTCTTCAAATACCCAGCGATCGCACCGGACTGACACGTTTCGAAAAAAGTCGCCCTCGCTGCAGGTACCCAGGGATAAGTTTGCCCTGGGAAGGTACTTGGTACATTGAGTGGGAACGTATTCCCCGCTGTCGGAACTGCCTGGTATAGCGTTTTGTACCCATGGTTCTGCGTAAACTGCATCTTTTGGATCATCACAATCGTCAATATGACACCTGCAGCAGAAGGAGCAAGAAACATTTAACAATATTGATGATAATGGCTGTGTTAGACAAACATCTTGAGAAAGTTACTATTGTCGGAAATTGGCATTTTGATGCTTTTTCTTATTCTGAATATTCTTCACATAATGCTGTAAGAAACCACGTCAATACTTATAAACAAGCATTTAATGGGTGTGTTCCGCTCGTTGCACTTAGTTTTATGTCGCCATATATTCGAGCAAGTGGGACTTTAAACTTTAAGTCCAATTTTTACTGCTGTAATTATGTAGCTATCTCGTATCTGTTCTTGGTTAAGTCGTGCTTCTACCTGTTACACTGCGCCAATAGTAAGCTTGTCACGGCTTGCCCATTATCGCTTGTAGCCGCTGTAGGTTGGCATCGAGGAGTTCTTACGGAAACAGTATAAATAATGTCTGTCATCTATGGGGTCGTTGGCATTGGACAAGGCCTAGGTTCATGAAAACGGCCTTCATCAGGACAAGTAGCTATATCATACAAGTACATATATAATATGTGCATGGCAAATGCTGTCTAGTCCTTTTCATCTCGATATTATGTATTGTCATCGCCCCGACGTTGGTTTAAAAATTTCTCTACAAACCTCAATTTCCGGCAATATGCAATAGCCTATCGTTAGTTTTATCAATTTCATCCTTCGTTACTTTCGCGTTTTATAAACAGTTGGGACATGTCATTTATTTCTACTAATGCATGCTTATTAACTAATTAGCTAATAAAATCCTAGTTAATAAGCATGAAATTCCCTCGTATAAATATTGTACTACATGATAATGGCATGTAACTGCAAGGATAATAGTCCAAAACTGGATGTACTACTTCACAATTTTCACCCGTTTGCAATTGAGTGTCTTGTATTATTGATAACTTGTGCTTTCCCGTCTACTCGTTGCTTTCGAAAGTTAATGGCAGGTTTGAATCCCATACTAACCAAATTTTCTACTTTACTTTTTCCGCGCCTTATCTAGCGGTGTAATACATATCTTAATGCTACCAAGCTTCAGATTGTATGTAAAACCAGCGGCCTCGGCAGCAACCGATAATCGGGGTTCGTGAGGTTATATGGGAGGCTGTTATTGGCACCCAAAGACTTTTTAGGGTAGACTATGGGAAGCAATCAAGGAGCGTAGGGCAGCTCAACGGTATCCCAGATTGACTTACCTATAATTGGGCACTCCTGCTGTAAAAACATAGGTCAAACTATTGCCGGCACTGAAGAAGAGAGGCAAGCACAGCAGTAGGTAGTTGATGATTTGAAATTTTCCAAACTCTCCGATTTCCTCCAGAGCATCGTCAAAGTCCAGCATGTTCGGTCTAACTTGGTAGGTCTTTGTTTCGTAAAATCACTGATGATGAGTTGGCGAGTCCAGTGTTGTTCTTACGCTTTTGCAACGCATTCTTATTGGCTACTAGAATAAATAATAACCTGTCTTGTTAAGGGGGTTAAGGTACTTAAGGTTGTTAAGGTACTTAACCTTCATGGAGTAGAACTGGAAATATTGGGCTTTAATCTTTATCTTAACAAATAAATAATACATTAATAATAAATTGCATTGCAAATTTTAAAACGTAAAATCTAAACTGTACTGCGGTCAAAATGCGTAAACCTTCTTCGATTCCTGCTATTAAACGTTAAATAAATAAAGACCTTTTTTGCTCTATTACTAAGCCAACTTAGCGGAGTTAGGGCTATAAAGCCCTCTCTTACACTCAACTAGGAAGGCCCGGGACCGCCTGCTTTACATTCCCTCCGAAGCATGGCCAGAAAATGTAGGAAGTGTAGGACTCGAACCAACATAGTCAGAGTTCGTACCACTACTCTACATGTCCTAACGTTATTGAAAATTATTTATTGTACAAATTCTAGACAAAAATTACTACTTCACAACTCAAGGTTTATGATCACTCTAAATATCGGTCTGTCATAAACTACAATTAAATACTAACAGCCTATACTTTCGTTAAATCCGCCGTCAATTTATGTCATCTCTAAGTCCGGCCCTGCATGAATTATTGTTTCACTTCACCCACACTATCATTGTACAATAATAAACGGAAACAAGACCTTTCAGGTTCCATGCTGGACTCCAAATAAGTGGCTTATTCACAATATACGAGCGGAATAGTGTAGTAGTAGTACATAACAACATTTACTAAATACGAATTGTCCTGATTAATAATTAGTCCATTTTTAAATGCTCTTCTGTTCTTCCTCAATCCAAACCAATTTTCAATATAATCATTGTAGGCTATTTCAATTTCATGTCGGTATGCGCCATACGGTAATTAAGGATTCTTCATGGTATTCTTAATCAGCATTCTGTCTGACCAGCAATTGAAAGCCATGAAACACCATGTTTCTTCTATGTCAGACTCAGAAATTTCCGAAAATGCTTGTTTTGGAAAAAAATACAACGAGTATTTTCGGCGATTATCGTTATCTCGGCTTAGACCTTAAACTAGGCTACTTTTACTGAGTAATTGTCAAGTTTTTTGTCGTATTTTTATTTTATCAAATGGAAACCATAACCGAAACTTTTAAAGACATTTACTTTCCGCATTGTAATGAGGAGTACTATTATTGTCTAGCCTACATTTTGCTTGTCCCGCAATTGACACAGTTGTTGTTGTTGATAGTAGCATGTAATGCTAATGAATGCCAATAATACTTCTGACTACTAAAAAGAGGGTCTTGAAAGATGTTCCATACATTGGGGTAGGGCACATTGCACCAATCGTCAAGAACTTCGGGTCAATTCACAGTTAGATTAAGTCAACTGTATATATAAGTTGGTCGGAGTAACCTTAGTAACAATCCATGCCATCAGTGGCGTAACTTGAATTCGCAGGCCCTGGTAGGCCTACAGATAAGGCTTCTAGTGTACCATAGTAGTTACGGCTCTGATACCTTCACTGAATACAAATAACCTGTGGCTAAAACTAACAAGAAGTAAACACCACTCACAATGAAATTGTCTAGAAAAAAACTGCTTTGTCCCCGGCTATGGGCAGAGCCACTAATAAGTAACTGCTTCGATATTATTTATAATTTCAGTATAAAACAAAATAAACTTTTTGAATGTACTATACCTAATGCACAAATATCATGACGAAGTGTTCCCAAACACGTTGCGCTGCCGGCACTATCAAGGGCACAAGTGGTTCTTAAGCTTACCACCACTCCTTTCACAGTGCACCAGTACACAACAATTAATCGACACACTGGGCATGTGTGAGCTATCACTGTGACGTGCTCAACTCTCAAGTCTCATTGGATATGAGTCCCAACCGCCAACACCAAGTATCAGTGGGAAACACGAATCTCACTTCGGTTCCGTCCGTTAGTCCGCCGATTGAAACGGAAAGCGGCGGCCCTTGCCCTTCCATCTCGAGTCGGATCAGATTCCATTCGGTCAAGGCCGTAGCCAAAGGGTTCATAGGCCCCCCCCCCCCAATGTAATGGCTTGATTCTAGAAAGAATCGGGTTATGAGAGGAAAAATAAAAACCACTATGTAATATCCAATAAAATTTCTGAACCCCCCCCCCCAAAAAAAAAAAAAAAAATAATAATAATAATAATAATCCTGGCTACGGCCTTGATTCGGTTTTCGATTATTTTGGATTTCCTATTTATACGTTAGTATAAGGAAAGCTATGTGACGGTCAAAATTTTGGATTTCGAGATATAAGTGAATTTACACGGTCTGAGGTCCCAGGAACAAAAACAAACAAAAAAATTTGTACGAAATATCTTATCTGTAAGTCTACCAACGGGCCCAGTAGGTTCACAAAAATCATATCTCGGGACAATTTTTTATTTTCGGCCCCTTCAATTTTGGAGGGTTTAGAAAAAAAAGCAGAAAACCTTTATTTCTCAAAAACTGCTACAATTATTCTTTTTAAGTTCACATACTGTATATTGTATCCGTTATTAATGCAAACAAACCCCCAACAGGCCGTTCGCCCCTGATTAGTTTTGTTCTGGGGCAAAAAAAGACTAAAAAATCTCTGTGAAACCTTTCTATCGATGCTTTCCAACTTCAGCAGCCTGATCGAGGCGATTATAATACCGGTATTTATTTAATCCTCTGGTAATAAAAATGTAAACAAGATAATTTTATAATGGATATTCAAAATTTGTTTGTTTACAGTTATAATCCTATGGTATTTATTTAACCCTGGTATTAAAATCGCCCCGATCAGGCTGCAGGTATGTCTTAGGTGTTAAGAGGACATGCTACGTAGAAGATGAGCACCCCAAAATTTGTTGTTTTTATGGACTTTTTATTTTTTATTTAATTAACAAAGCAAGTCATTAAAGATTTGGCTCATGGAAGTTGTAGAAGACTGCTTCATGCATCATATAATCGGGTATTTTTACTTTTCGGTTTTGTAGTTCTTCCACAAATCCCAGAATACGCATAATTTTAGTCCGTTGTGGTATTTATGAAAGAACTAAAAACAAAAATTTAATATTTCCTATTAAATGATGCATGAAGCAGTCTTCTACAACTTCCATGAGCCAAATTTTTAATGACTTGCTTTGTTAATTAAATAAAAAATAAAAAGTCAATAAAAACAACAAATTTTGGGGTGCTCATTTCCTACGTAGCATGTCCTCTTAAATAGAGTAACCAAACCGAACAGGTTGCAATCCCAAGCAAAGTTTCGGTTTTGAATAAAAAATCATTTTTTGAAGAGATTGAATTGAATTGAAATTTCATACCCTGCCATTATTACTGTGTTATATTATATTGGTCTTGACTATGGGATCGTCCTATTGATTAATTCAGTGTTGTGAGGTAGGGAAAGTCGAGGCAACCGGAAAATAACCATTTTGTCCACCTGACGTCACTGGATAAATTCTAGATAGGTCAGACCAACACATTATCACACAGCAATAATGGCAGGACACGCAATGCATTTGAGCGCGAATTTTCTATCATTTGTTCAAAAAATAATTTTTTTGCACAAAACCAAATAGTTTTTTGGGAAAGCAACCTGTCCGGTTCCGTTACTCAATTTAACACCTAAAACATGCCTGAAGGTAGAAATCATCGATGGAAAGGTTTCGCAGAAAAATTATTTTTTTAGTCATTTTTCATTAAAATTTAGTTATTTTTATTTTTTTACCCCCAGAAGCAAACTACCAAGGGGCAAGTGACCCCCCGCATTTTGTCAATATTAATAACGACTACAACATATATGAATTTAAAAGAAATCGTTGGCGCCGTTTTCGAGAAATAATTTTTTTAGACGTTTTTTTGGAGTTTTTTGAGAATAAACCCCCCAAATTGAGTTGGCCCAAAATAAAAATAAAATGGTCCCGAGGTGTGATTTTTGTAAACCTACATGCCAAATTTCATCAAAAGACAGACAGACAGACAGACAGACAAACAGACAGACATTTCGTGAAAACCACTTTTTTTTGGGTTCCTGGGACCTCAAAACGTGAAAATCCGTTGAAATCTCGGAATCGAAAATTTCGACCATCACAAAGCTTTCCTTATACTACGTATAAATTGGAAAGCAATAAAGTGACAAAAGCAGCCAGATTGCGCACAGAAGCGCTGAGAAGTCTAGGGTTATAGTCCACGCAAAATGAGAAAAGTATGGACATGGAATGTTTTGATCCTGTACAACACTGTAAAAATATTCTTTGCACAATTTTTGTTATGCCTTGCATCCAATGCAACAAGGTAACACAAAATGGTGCAAAGAATATTTTTATAGTTTTGTACAGGATCAGAACATTCCATGTCCACACTTTTCTCATTTTGCGTGGACTATACCTATAAACGTAATGCAATTTTCAACAGAAAATCCACTCTCCTGAAAAATTCTACAACTTGGAGTTGGCCTTGTTTTTAAACAGCCTCCTCAATTATATACTCGTATATGTACTCGTACATATACTGTATATATCCTATATTATAGGAAAGCATATATACGGGTTCTCTCGTACCGGTTCTTGTTTAAACACGACATTACACTTTGTAAACAAAACAACCCTCATGCGCATGTAGTTACAAACTAGTGACGAAAACAACAAAATACGAATAAATACACGTATTATAAATATACGATTAACTTACGGTAGGTAAGGTACGTTGGTTATTATGTTGACTTCATTTTTAACTGATGATGCCTTTGCGGAGTTCGTTAGTATTTATGACAGAGTAACTTAGTGAGTTATTTGTTCGAATGCTAACAGTAGGTGGGACTTCCGTAGTTTCTCCTTAATTGTTGTAATTGTAGGAGGAAAGAATGTATTGAACTTACCTTTGAAACTAGGTAACATGCATACTCGTACTGAACCGAAAATGCCGTTGTCTTGTGAGCCCTGTCGTGGAGCCATGTTTATTTTTGGCAGCCACTGCGCGTGAGTCGAATGTTTATCGATTTGTTGACCACGTGTCGGTCGCCAGATAACATTTTGAATTGTAAAACGGCGCTTATTTTCTTGAAATCTGGACGTGATTGCAAAAACGTGAGATAACAATAGGTCTATGTAGCCTAATAATTCCAATATTGTAGTTTTCGGGCAGCATGTTCTTAAATGGACTCTAGGACATGGACTTGAGTTTGTACCAATAATCATTGAATGGCAGACGCTTAAATCATAAGGTAGTTATACAATATAATGATTTATAATTTCACAATGTAATCCTAGCCTTCGTTCCGTTAATACACATTTTTTGCAGCCTCTCTCAGCGCAAGTAATTGTTGCCAATGTCGTATCACTGACCCCCGAGGATATAATTATAGGCGAGGATTATGTCAAAGCAAGTATAATTCAGTAAAATAGGGGCAACCTCGGAATGATTTGAAATATAGCGGATGACATTCGTATATGTATCATTTGATAAGAAATTTCAACTTTTATGTTTTATGTTATCTACCGAGTGAAAAAATACACATTATTTAAAAAAAGGGACGATTATAACCCATGACCTTGTGTAACTAATGATGCTCAGTCCCTATTTCTTAGAACTGTAGACTTTAAGTTAGAGATTGTCATGATGAACATTTCTGTGAAAAAAAAAACTGGTGAGTTAACACCAATTCCGATGTTGACCCCTATTTTACCACTCATAACTATAGCCCTGAATAAAGCATTTGTTTACAATCCATTTCTGTCTTCTATTCGATTGGGCGACTCTAGTCCATCACTCTCTTTTCATTGCAGATACAATGCCTAGCTACGAACTGGCCCTTCTTCTAAAAACACTTCCACGCGCTGAAATAGCTGCCACACTCAAGCGGACAGCCACAGCCATCCTCGACCAGGGAGGTATCATCAGGAAAATGGACAATCTCGGGGTCCAACCGACCCCTTACAAAATTTCGGCTCATGGCGCTCGACACAAGACCGCTCACTACTTCGTCTTCAATTTCGACATGGGCCATGCTGCCAAGAAGCCACTGCATGAGAATTACCTTCTGGATGTGGACATAGTTCGCGCTAGAATTATCCATCGGGCAAATATAAGTCTGAAACTGTCCAAACCTGAACCTTGTACCTTACACGTGGACCTTCTACCGCCACCTGAGCGACCGCATGTTAAGGAAATGGTTGCAAAAGGAGAAAAGAGAATGCGTCCGAAGTTTAAATATAATTCCGGAATGGATTACTACCCGTTCCAGCGATAAATGTGTCATTGGTTAGTTTTTTTTTATCATTATAAAGTGTGTTTAGTAAGTTATGGTTTTTTTCCCCTGAAAGTGTTGTTGTCTTGTTGTTTCTAACGCCTGCTTTCAGCATTTCTGCTTTAAAGCAACCCTGTCAGCCTGGCGGGGGGAGTGAGTCTGTTAACGTGAGGCACCCTGAGGGCAGACTCTTTCACCTCGGGGAAGGGGGAGTTGACTGACAGAGTGGACTAGTGGATTCCGAACCATTTGGGGAACATGGTCGCACATTTAAATCGGAGGTGACCAGGACTCGACACACACGTAGACTGACTGGTATAGTCTCAGCGCGTTGTCATGTCACACCATGTTCCCCTACCTACGTTGTGCACACTACCAAGTTTGTCGCAGTTTGAAAAATGCTCTGCTCTAATGGATTTTCCTGAAAGTTGAAATAACCTTTTCGTTCGACTGGATTGTCCTATTTATAAGCTACATCCTGCCTTTCCGGCTGATCTAACATTTGACGCAAAGTGAACAGTAGCTGTACTATTTTCATTGGCTATATCCTAAGGTACATTAAATTTTTCTACGAGGAATTTTGTGCTCATACAATGTGCCTTTTACAGTTTACGTACGTACAGTATGACATTTACAACACACACTGTATTACATTCAAATTCTGCTTGGTTGGTCAAATGACGGGGAGGAAGGAACATTGTCCACACTGTACAATTCTATTATTAATATGCTACTATATAGTATATTCCACAAAATTGAGGTCGTTCTTTTATTATTACAATCTTAAAATTAACGCAGCAGTCTCTCTCCAATGTATATTTGGCACGACGCTGGGCCGCTTATCAGTACTTGGTTTTCTCGTTGCTTTTCCGCGGCAGTCCGCATTGACAACTAAGCACCAATAAAATATGACTGTAGAGTACTATCTCCACATGCGATTCGCAGCCTTGCAATAGTTACAAAACCAAGCCATAAAGTCCATAAACCAGCTAGGCCATCAATCCATGGTAAATTTTATTGCTGTAGGATAGGAAAAGTACACATAAATAAATAAAAATATAAGTTTCACTTATTTACACTGCCCTTTCTCTTAATTTTTTCTCAACTTCTTTCGCTATGTAACCAACATCATTAAATTTGCAAATCATATCTTGCATTTTAATGTGTTTTAGTTTACTCCTACTTTAAGTCCGAAATGCTCAACTGAAGGTGTTGGAGTGGTGTGGAGTTCTCATTTTAAACTTGCTCTGGCCGGTCTTGTCATGCTGTTGACTGGATGTTCTTCATCCACCCTAGAAGTTAAAATGTAGTTTTGGGTTTAGGTACACGTATGTGTGGTATTATTTGGGCTCTGAAGTTGTCATTAGTCCTATGCGAGATTATGATATAATAACTATGTTTGTGTGCAGCATGCGGGTCGGAACGGATATTATATGTTTATAATTTTAACCTTGCCATGGCTTTCAATAAACTGAGAACTACGTAAAACCTAGCTGATAAGTCGTTGTCGAAGGGAAGCCAAACCTTTTGCCTATAAATGCTGCGGTAGATATCATCAGTGGTACGAAGGTGAATTCGTGAAGTCTCAGCTGACTCAAAAGCTATTGAGGTACAACTTTGTATTCTACACCATAAAGATATCTACAGCTGAACAACGTTGTTGGCGAAACGATTAGTTCTTCAAGTTGCCACATCCCTTGTATCGCGGCCCAATGACCCTCTTTCGTATAGGGCAATGCTTGTGACTAACCAATCAGATCATGCGGCCATGACGGCATACACACATATGCATACGTACAGTATACATACAGAAAAGTGCATTCTAGTAAGCAATCTGAGAAAGTCACGGGAGTGCTAGGACTGCTGTACTGTATTTTGAGTTGAAAAAATTCCATTCAAAATACTGACGATGCAATTTTGCCTAAATTGACTACTATTATTGTAGTACTTAGTGAATGGTTACAGATAGTTTTTACATTCACTGATATACGAAGTAGTATATTGAAAGTATTGTGATCAACCAAATTTTTGGCTTCGAGATTTTGTGTCCCAAAACGTGGTTTTGAGGGTGTGCAGTGTGTGTTTTCGTGCGTATATACGATGTTCGTGTGTGTTGGTGTATTGTACAGTATTTGCGTATGAAGACAGAGCTAGAACCCAAACTACTGAACCGATTTCGTTCAAATTTGGTGGGAACTTGTGTAAAAATCCTCCAACAGTGACCACACAAGAAAAAAAAAGGATTTGCTAGTTCAGGGATTTTTTCAAAAATGCCTCAAATGATTTTCATTAAACTTCTTAAAAATGGTCCCGATGCATGATTTTTGTTAACCTACATCCAAAATTCCATCCAAATCCACTGAGTAGTTTGCCCGCAAATCGACGAACAGACAGACAGACATTTCCTGGGACCTCTTAACGTGTAAATCCGTTGAAATATCGGAATCGAAAATTTCGACCATCGCAAAGCTTCCCTTATAATATGTATAAATAGGGAAGCAAAAAAATATAATTCAATTAACGTTCTTACTAGCAAACCAAAATGAGGTAGGTACCAGGATATGTACAGTAGTGGTACAGACTCCGACTTTCCCCCGAAACGTTGTTGGTTCACTTGCTACATTTTCTGGCCATGTTTCGGAGGGCATGTAAAGCAGGCTTTCCTAGTTGAGTGTATGAGAGGGATTTATAGGCTAGCCCTAACTCCGCTAGATTGGCTTAGTAATAGAACAAAAAGTCAATATTTATTTATTTACTTACGTGAGATTTTCCGCTTCTTTGACCGTAGTTGGAAGTCTAGTGCCCAATGTTTCCGGCAATGTTAGCGTGAATAGACCGGCCAATAGGGCCACTGCCCCAAACACGAATAATGGCAGTGCTTCAATGTATGCACTCTGTAAAACAAAAAAAAATTAATAGTGTCCATAATTTACTCGGACCACTTACTGTATACTCCACCCCCTTCCCCCTTCCCAACCCGTTTTACGAAGCGATTTTTGTCGCGGCGAGTCGACGACTGTCGCGAATGGATTAATGAAATGAAATGTTAGTTGTCTTGGCGATAGTTTGGCGATGCCGTCGCGACAAAAATCGCCTTGGTGTGTCGGGCCAAAGAGTAGTTAACATTCATAGCCAAACAAGGGGTGCATGAATCTACAGACAGAAGCTCGAGCAATATCGTTTACATGGGCAATAACAGAAAATAGGTCTACTAGTGGTTTACTGTAGCTTACCAGTAAGGGAGCAAAGGGGGCCATGAGGGCCCCCAGTCTGCCAATGGTTGAGCAGGCCCCTACCCCAACACTTCGCATCACTGTCGGATAGAGCTCTGCCGTGTAGGTGAAGACCACGCCGAACGATATCGTCACCCCCAGCTTGCCCAGTAGGAACAGGAAGACTACTGCTGATTTTAAATCTGCGGCAAAAAAAAAAATATTTCGATTTTTTATAGGCGGTGGAAGAGGAAAATTTACAGGTGCAAATTGCCATTGGTGGATCCAGAGAAGGAGGGGGCAAGAGAGGCACGCCCCCTTCGTACCTGCCAGCGAGATTATGGAACTTCACTCTTAAAGTGTTCCGCAATTTTTTAGTACAGCTTGCAAAACCTAATTAGAAGCGCCAGTCTTATAAAATTGGATCACTACGATTATATCGTAAGCCTGTACACTTTCATGATTGATTTTTTTTAAAATTGAGTTTAAAAAGTTGGTGACGCCCTTGTTAAGCGCCGTTATTCCAACGCCCCTCTAGTTGCATACATCAAAGTTTCTCTCGTAGTGCCCAATAAAAAATAGGTAAAGATTAAAAAAGGCATAACTTTTATTGGTTTAACAGAACTTCCTTTTGATAAATCGTTCCAAATTTTTGTTAACGAAGAGGTCGTGTTTTTAGATTAATTATATTTCAGGTGAGAAATTGCAAATTTACAACGAAAGCTTGTATATTTCATGAAATCTTCAGAAGACTATTCTATTGGTATGAGGCTGTGGTTCAGAGTTGTTTATTAAGTTTGTCAAAATAACTCCGGTCAGCCTTTGTTTACAAGAAATTGGGGATGTTATGACGTTGATTCTGCTATTAAGTATGCTACAAATCACTCTGGCACTCAGGAGTTGTTCCTACATTTGGCAAAGTATGCAACTATGTAAGTTGGTAGTGAGAGCGCGTTAACATAAACTTTTCCACAATAGTTTCCAAAATGGTTAGTCCCAACAGACGCATCTTTGTAAGATAAATTTGATAAGTTATTGTAAGTTCACTTTCAAGTTAAGAAACAAAAATCAGACCCTTTTCTGTACATACCTGCAGGAACAAATGCAGCGGATATACATGTAACAGAGCACAGGAACAGGGACCCTGCGAAGGACCATCTTCTACCTAGTTTGTTCATTGTTACCCAGGACAAAATGTACCCTGGGACTTCTACTAAACTGACAAGAGAGAAATTTAAGTATTTATTGCCTCCCAGTGACGTCGAATTTACTGACAGACCATAATAAATGAATGCGATGGCCGCCCTGAAATAACAAAACAAAATTAGACAAGTGCTAATATAATAAATAATAAAATAAAATATAATAATTTTTTTAAGGCATTAAATTATAGTAGAATGAAACCCATTGGAAATGGAAGATAATATGACAGGCATTAAAGGAAAAATAAATTACGGGCGATCTGAGTTCGGGGGGTAGGTATAGGGGTGGGGTTTAAAGGTGAAATACGGTAAATCTTCATTTCCGACAAAACTACAAGTCTTATGGAAAAACGTCAAATAGTAAAAAGGTAGTTAATAAGAAGATGTGCAATTTTGGTTATTAGACTTTTTTCATATTTAACCTCAAATTTTATGAGAAACCAGGGTTTTGGTTTTTATTTTTAACTTTCACAAAAAACAGATTTTTACGTGAAAACTCGGGAGAACTTATTTTTTTATGTTCTAAATACACTGGGATTTTTTATATTTAAAATATTAATTTTTTCCAACTAATTTTGACCATATATGATGTGAAAAAAGTGTAATAACCAAAATTGTACATCTTCTTATTACCTACCTTTTTACTATTTGACGTTTTTCCATAAGACTTGTAGTTTTGTCGGAAATGAAGATTTACCGTATTTCACCCTTAAAACCCACCCCTACCTACCCCCCGAACTCAGGTCGCCCGTAATTTATTTTTCCTTTGATGTCTGACATATTACCTTCCATTTCCAATGGGTTTCATTCTACTATAATTTAATATTTTTTTTTACAATTTTTCAGGGGATCTACCCTGGGCTATAATAGTTTTTACATAGGTAGGCTAGTCTTGGTACCAACTCCTCTACTACCCAGATTCAAAATGGTTGGACCACCTTAGTTCACGATGCATTTCAGTTTATATCTCTGTCAATTCGAATAATATATCATTTATTTTAATATAGAAAGTAGCCTACCTATTCCTCTATCAAATTAAACAAAAATCTACGTATTATGTTTAAAAACTATCTGATTAGACTGCTTTGCTCAAAAATATGCTGAAATCATAAATTCAAAAAACCTGGACCACTACGTTTTCAATATTTTGTTTTGCATTAATAACTGCCTTCATGCGACGGGGCATGGAAGATACAAGAATCCCAAATTTCTAATAAAATGGTCCTCAGTTCGTCCTTTGTCCCCACAAGAGTGGTATTCAACTTCGTCATTTTTCCCCAAATGTTTTCGATGGCGGAAAGGTCAGGGCTGCTTGAAGGCCCAGGGAGAGGTTTAATACCATTATTTTGAAACCATGCCTTAGCAATTCGGACGGTGTGGCTAGTTGCGTGGTCTTGCTGAAATATAAAATTCCCGTTCGACGCCATCTTTGTATTGGAAGGCTTCAAACTGTCCTCCAAAATCTTAATGTACGCCTCCCCATTAACAGTACCCTCAAAAAAATGAAATACACCTGTTCCTGATTCACTCATACACCCAAACTTCACGGTTTTCTTGATACAGTCGGGCTTGAATGTTTCGCGAGATATTCGTACTACGCGCTTAGATCCAGCAGAATCCAAAGTTAGTTCAAATCGGGCCTCATCGCTCCAAATGATCTTTTTCCAGTCTTGTTCCAATTCACCCTCTCTCGTGCCCAAGCATGCCTCCTCTTTATCTGTACAGGTGTCAATAGGGGTTCCCACTTGGTAGTGTAAAAACCATAGCGGGCAGATTGGATTCGTCTAACTGTAGTCCTCACAGAACCTGAGTTATTGGACAATGTTGATTAGTTCCAAGCTTCCTTGAGCTCAAGAGCAGTTGTGCGTTTGGCTTTAATGATTTTTACGAATTCCCTGTCCTGGCGACTTGTCGTCTTGCGTGGCCGCCTCGTCGCTTTCCCCCGGAACAGTGGTCTTGGCGTTTGCACAGCGTACCAAAATATTGTGGACGGTAGACTTTGATAATTGGAGGATTCTCTTTATCTCTCTCTCACTCTTTCTTGCTTGATGATGGAAAATTAGCAGTTTCTGAACGCTCTGCGCTGCAGCATTCCTCAATGATAAAATGTAGATGGGGAAAAATAACGTGTCTGATGTTTTGAAAATATGTCTACAAACTGCATGTAAGCAGTGTGCATTTTTTTCAAGCTTGCCCGGATGTTCACGGGAAGAATAACGCTAAGTGGTCCAAGATTTTTGATTCGGTTAATTATGCACCTTTTCTGGAAAGTGTCGAGGAATCGATGAAAAACTAACGGATCTTAATTAAATTGATAAACTGTCATTAAGGGAGTATCTGGCTAATTTCCAGAGTGAACTCAGCGACATACAATTTGTATTAACCGAGATACAAATTGAAATGCATTGCGAATTCAGGTGGTCCAACTTTTTTGAATCAGGGTTGTATTAAGGTAACTCCAACCCCAACCCTTAGCCCGGTACACACGGGCAATTCTACCAGTCGCGATATGCCGACGTCTTTTCTATTGTAGGAATAGAGCTTGGTGAATGGTTCGTGCAGCCCCACAGAAGATTTCTAGGGTCAGGCGTGTTTAGGCGAAAACCGGGCATTTTCGTGCGGTCGGCTTCACGCCAGCTTCCGAAATTGGTAAGAAATCTTTCGCTATCCCTATGGCTATAATGGAAAAGACGTCGGCAAATCGGGATTGCGAGAATCGTCAGTGTGTACCGTGCCTTAGCCCTTGGTACATGAGCTTTTGTTTGTTTGATGATGTATTATCGTATATCTAAAACGGGTCACGTCTCATCAGATGGTTTTGGATCATTGCGGTTATCATTATCACATAAGACGTTCCCCACGATGTCGCCAAAGGAATTTTTATAAATTTATTTATATAGTCTTTATTTTTATAAAAGATTATTCGCATAGGCTACAAACAATTCAACGAATATAACCTCTTCAGCCGCCTCTGTAGGTAATGTACCTGTGTTGAGTTACGACAGGTTTCCGATCGCATGGTGTGTACAGACTGGCCCAAGTACGAACAAGCCACTGTGCCATCGAAGGCCATAACTCCCACAAGAATTCAACTAGGCTAAATACGTATTATAAAGTATTATAGACTGATGATATTTGATCCCTACATTTGCATACGGTAGACTACTTACTGTCTGAACAGAAATTAAAACTCATGAAACCATGTGTTCATTCCAAAACAGGAATATATTATCATGACTACACTATATTGCTGGAATTGGAGAAACACAGTGTTTCATGATTTTAAATGCTGCCCTGACTGTTTTGAGATTTACCTGAAACCAATAATGCATAGGTGATTAATAGTTTTGCATAGGTGATTAATAATTTAATTTTTTTTTCTCTGTGGCGCAAGATCAGGACTGACATTCCTCTCCATCCCTGGCAATTTGGTAACTTACTTTTCGGTTTATTTCCAACCAAAAAACACAGTTATCAATGTTATCATGGATGCTGACCTGTTTGACCACTTACCAGATATAAAATAGAAAGAGAGTTCTTAATATTAAAATTCTTGACCTAAGAACTTCTTTCATTGTTCCCCAAGTCGACGGCTCCTCTTTTCCTAACTCAGCATCATCTTTGTTGTCCGTCTGTAAATTATAATATTATAAATTATTATAATATTAATTTTTTTTATTACCTACAACAAGAACAAATGTAAATAAAATTCCCTATAATAGGTTATTAAACTATTGTTGTTCGTAAAAGGTGTGTTAGTCAGTCGGTTATCCACTGTATATTCCAATAATAATGAAAAGTGTGTTAACACTGTTGATTTCGACTAAATGGCGATAACATGCCTGTCAGACTCGCTACGAGATTTAGTTCGAACGTAACCTAAGGCTGCAGACAACATTGCCTACAAAATTTCGAGCTCAAATAAAACATGCATTACTTATATGAAGGCTAAAGGTAGGATATGATCAGACTTTGGAAATTTAAGGTGATGGCAACTGAAAATTTTCAAATCTAACCATGTCATTCAGTACCTACGTACCGTATGTATTGTATTTAGGACACATCCGTAGCACGGAAGACTAGACATCATCATCTAATATCAATTCTACGTGCTCGGGTGTGATAAGTGGGCTTTCACCACTCCTTCCTGCCTCCTCCACTTCGGGCCGTTCAGCACTTCCTCCAACTCCAGTGTTCTGAGATCTGCCTCAATCTGGTTTCTGTATCTCTTCGTTGATTTTCACTCATAATTCCACTCCATCGTGTGCCTATACTTCCTGGCCTCTATTTCCTCTCCATCGTGTACCTCTATTTCCCGCCATTTCGCTCGCCTGCTTTTTCCGTTCTCCTCTTTACATGCCCGAACCATTGCAGTCCGCTTCTTGTTAATCGCTATCCTCTCCACGATTGGCTCCTTAACACGAAGCTCTCTTCCAGTTACTTTATTAATGATCCTATGCCTTCTCGTGTCTGAAGAACTTAATTTTTGCCGCTTGTATCTTAGTATCTTTTGTGTTGTACGTGACCACTGCCACCTCCAAACTTTCCTAATTATTTTAATAATAATTAGTATTTAGAGTATTTTTTGAATAAAAATAATTTAATGAGTTAGAAGACAGTAGAATTGTTACAAATATAATAAATAAGGAGAATCATCATATAGGATTTATTTGTGGTATAAAAGATTCCGTCATACACGTTATATACGTCGTACAATGTACGTTTGAAATAACGTAAATAAGTAACGAAATCTAGGCCTATTTCTCAGATAAATTGATTCGCCAAACATGGACAATTAATCAGTAATGTTGCTTTCTTCTAACCTTGATCTGAACATATGCCTTAATTGATTGGCTTTGACGCTCGTGGCTTCGTTCATACCATATACGTATACAGTACCACATCGTGATTGAAAATTCTATACTGGACTACAAACAATATGAACAAAGAGACAAATAAGAAAAAAAACACACTAAGACAATGGTACAGTACAATGTAACTTATAAAAAGGCACCATTCCCGTACATATGGAATATAGATTTTTCATAAAGAGGTAATCCTAGCTAGTCCCACTTTTTTTGGAACATGGAACATGGCAGTGCCGACCAATTTTCCTTATGGGGAAATTTCTAAGGGTTTTAAAGGCATACAAAATATTATTTTTCCTGAAGAGGAAGCTGGCCGTTATCTTCGGCCACCCCTGGATCATCTCAAAATATGTGTCCACTTATGTTTATCTTATGATGCACCCGTCAAATTGGCAGAGGGACGGACGGCCGTATAAACAGCTCCTGAATTATATAGATATTAATAGATATAATTATATAGAATATAGATAGAGATATTGTACTAATTTATTATGTTAGTAAAATATAATTAAATTATATGCTCCAATGTTATGTATGAGGTCACATCAGTGTCTTTAAAACCGGAGTAGATTTTATTAATAAAATAAGTATAGTACTATGCATGATGACTATGTATTTATATTATATAGGCTACTTACAACTTCAACTTTTATAACTATCTGCAGATTGTTTGAAAGCTCGACTCCATTAACTCTAGCGGCGTATTTCATGATAACAGCAGCTTTATCCGTTTGTTTCTTTGCCAACAGCCATCGAATAGACTCAGGCACCATCCTTAAAAAATTATTTTTTAAGAACAAAACACAGTATAGCCTACCCAGATACTTAAACCTTTCATAATTACATGAATATTTTCTGTGAACTTCGAATTATTACAAAACAACTGGTTTTCTCTAAATTGCAAGAGTGGACCGACAAACCAAAAAATTCGCCCAATTTGAAAGTAAAGACAATTTTCTTTCTTTCTTTAATTTTATCCATATTACACTCTGCAGCTTCTTTTGGCATAAGTGAACTATGCAATAAACGTTTTTCATTCGTTTCCCAAACGGGAGTACTTAGATTCCGCGAAAGCTTATTAACGAGGCCTGGAGTAGAACTAATTTTTATGAATAATTCGTAGAATGCGGTATGCTCTAAGTGGGTATGGTAAATAAATGGAATGACGTACTTGGCGTAAATGAGGCAGATGATCGGCGGCAATGAGGCGACCAGCTGAATGGTGACCCAATCCTTAGACAGCCACGCAACCAGGCCAACGGCTGCCTCCCCAAATGCAGACAGCACATTGAGGAATACTCCGCTCAAGTCCCTCTTTCTTCGACCTACTACTTCTAGAGCTGCGAAGAAGAAGATGTATACTATAGCAAAAGAGTAGGTATATAATTACAAAGTCGCATGATCATATTCACGCTTTCAGATCGACCGCGGCCCATCATCCCGGATTCTTCTTCCCTTCATCAAGGAGAGTAGGTACTTTGGAAGATTTTTTAAAACGAAACTTCTCATGGGAGGACTTTGAAATTCTGATTAGCAACCTTTCTGTGTGACGAAAAGCAGATTATTTGTCAGGAGGCAACGTAGTGTTGCGGTAGTACTCTAGGTGCCTCTAGTCTCGCTTGCGGGGGTATCGGAGAAGAGTGAGACAGCATATGCATTCCTTGCTTTCTTTCTTACTTTCTTTATTAGTGGTCGGTGTTTCATTTCTATCGTATGTCTTTACGACACCCTTTATTAGGAGAGGACTCTTTGTCTTTAATATATATGCGTGACTTTGTTATAGGTTGCATGATACATGAAGATATTATGATTCTTATTTTTAATTAGTATGTTTAGGAATGCCTATACTGTTGAGGGAACTCAACAACCGCCGCACATAAGATGCCAATTACCATCAGACCAGACCAGTGTGACAAGTCTGACAGGTTCCTAGCAATATCCATCATGTACGGTCATTAACAACAGTAAACATAGCCGTATATTGGGTGCATAGTGATGGGCAAGTTGCTGCAAGCAAAGGTTACCAACAAGAAGTTTTGTGCTTCCACAAACTATGTCATAGGCTGGGTTCAGGAGAATTTTGGAAAATTAGGCAATTGAACGATTGCTACAGCTACCACGACTACTACAAATTCTCTTGGATGACAGGATACTCCAGGGGCGTCATTTGGGGTAGATTGCCCCCTCCCCCTGTGATTTGGAAAAATTACGACATTGACCCTAACTAAATACACCTTAATTATCATCTTGCCCCCCCCCCCTCTTGAAAAATATTGAAATAACACAACTGGTATAGGTACTCATTTACTCGTTAAAATGAACAAAATATACAAGGATTCAGATTCCATTCCATTTGTAAATTGTCGATCATTAATATATTGTAATGTCAATAATAACGCGATAAGGGATCAATTGAGTTGTCCCATAGCAAGACGTGCCTTATCCACTTTCCATCGAAATTGAGTTAAATATGCCGTTCAAATCCTTTGCCAGAGTTTTACATAAGACTGTCACGTTGCAGCAAAACGAATCCTATCCCGTATAAATAAAATATTAAAAACGTGAGTCACAGCATGTGTCCTGTCTCTGCAGAAGTGAGCAGAACGTGCCTACTCTAAGCGGCCAATAGGTGTTGCCCATTCTGGGTCACGTGACACCACTATTAAATGACCAATAGGGCTGACTGTTGCAGTGGCGGAGCGTGTGATAATTGCGAGTGTAATGCTTGCAAATATTTATTTATTTCGTTAAAGTTTAAAATAAAACGAAAACACGCATCATTTTACCTGTATATATCTTATTAAAACGTAAACATTTGAAAACAAAAAAGAAAACATTTGAATTCTAACGTGTCGAGATTCTTAATTTTCTTAGACTAAGTTGATAACATCATGCTCATATAATCTTATTTTCTCGCGGCTTCCTATTGATTTCAACGAAGCTCTTAATCCTGTCCAAGGATTTGTTGAGTGTATGCGGCATTACACGCTTTACATGCTCCGCCACTGGACGGTTGCAGTCAAAATATTATTGAAAGGGAGGGAAACGATTTTTTGGCTTTCCTGAAAAAACGGAAAACTGGGGAAGACGCGGTTTGGAATGGAACCACTCAATTGTAGGATGGAAAATTCTGGTTGTTTAGATAAAATCATATACATATATCATAATAATCACATTTTTCCCGTTGCACAGTACCTATGTCGTGCTCACGTGCAGCTAAGTGTACCGAGTAAATAATAAGATTAAATAATTGTAGGTTACTTGTTTAATAGCAATAATGGAAACTGATTACTCACCCATAACAAATGCTTGAGGGTATACTCCCGATGTTGCCAGTGCATTAAGGAAGACAAAAACTTGGAAGGTGACGTAGTCTTTGCATGCTGCTTGAGCAACGCCAGTTATGGACATTAAAGCTATGCACCACAGGAATATTTTCTTTCTCCCAAATCTATGAACGTACATTAAAATAAATAAATACTTTTTTTATGGTGAAATTAGGCAGCCAAAGTGGGTACCTACTTGTAAAGACGACGACATTACGCTACGGTGTTGTTCATATTCAGGAGTTCGTATTTAAAACTACATGTTCTGGCTAGTAAAGTTGCTACTTTTAAAATCAAAGTTTATAAAATAGTTCGATAACTACAACATTAATGTCTATAATATAAAACTTGTGAAAACAAATTGGTATTGCCTGTCGGATAAGAAGCCAAAAATCGATGTTCCGAAGAAAATTCCCAAAAAATGTATTGTTCCAACCATGGCCAACTTCCATTGATTTTCTTCGCATGTCAAATTCCACTGTAACAGTAAATAATAATTTTTATTCAGCAGAAAAGTACTAAGTACTACAGTTCTATTCTATTCCATTAAAAATAAATATTTAGGGGTGGGACGCCGGGTAGTGTCTGTCTGTTGTGTTTATTAAATGTGTTTTATGAGACAGGTTTTATCGATAAAATGCAAAGTAAGGTGGCAGTGTCACCAAGCGGGTGTTGCAGAGTTTTTGTTTGGGAGAGGAGTCTCGCTGCAGTGTAAGAAGGGCATTCAGTTGTTACGTGACTGAAAGTGACTCGCCAAACATGGCAGTTGGCACATATGGGGGGGGGAGGGGAGGGGAGGGTGTTCTCCAGGCACTGAATATCCGTGGGCAGGGCGAGTTTGGCCAATGCGTAGCCTAGTTAGGGTTAAGGGTTGTCTCTTCTGCACGAATCGTCAATAAATGGTTCAAGAGCGCGTAGTTTGTTTTGAGTTTGAAATTTCCCGTCTGACAACTCTATATATAATGTCTGCTGTAGGGGAAATGACCATCGTTTCCTCTTTGGCCACTGATTCCATTTTTTTTTTACTGAGTGTCAATTTTGTACGGCTGTAGTCTGAATTTGAAATATACCGTAAAATTCTTAAATATATAGTATTTGGTAAGTAAATAAACTATTTGAAAGTTGAAACCCTTCTCTGTCGAGTTTCGAACCTTGTCCTTCCATTTCATGAACAGGTGAGTTCCCTACCACCTGAACTATTGCTGCAAAATACTACTCCTCCCTCCTCATAAAGCACCTATTATCACCTCTCCAAGTATGGTGCGTTCGTTATCTTCAAATACCCATCGGTCACACCTGTAGGTTTCATTTCGATAGAAGCCATCTTCATTGCACGACCCCTGCGACAGGTTGGGGTGGGTCAAAAATCTTTCACATTGCGAAGCTATGAATTTCTTGCCATCTTTGGCTTTGTTGGGAATGGCGTTTTCTACCCAAGACTCAATATATGAAGCCTCGTTTGGATCATCGCAATCATCTATGTGACACCTGAAAATTTCTGTTTAATGAATTTTTCCCTGTACACCGGATTACATTGTAGGTTTCAGAACTTTTATTATTTTTATTATTATTCGATCAAACCCTTTAAAGTCTGAGCATATGAATTAATTGAGGAGCTTGGTTACCGGTACAAACGTGGCCAACTCCATTTTTTTATAAAATGGGGTTTTGATCCGACCTTGCAGAAAATTTTAATGTCCACCTGTTTGTTGTAAAATAAAGTGACAAAAGCAGCCAGATTGCGCACAGAAATGCTGAGAAGTCTAGGGTTAGCTATAAACTTAATGCAATTTTCAACAGAAAATCCACTCTCCTGAAAAATTCTACAACTTGTAGTTGGCCATGTTTGTAAACAGCCTCATCAATTAACCATGGTCTAGAAACATAACAATAATTCCGTTCTTGGGCAATTTATACACCACCTTTCCAAATTCATGTGTATTGCATGTTAAGCTGAGGTCAGTTTGTTGCTATTTCTGCTATAAAAAAGCCTATTTACATTTCCCAGCAAACGTTTTGTTTCTCAGACATCGTATTAATGATGCCGAGTATTGTGGCACTATAGCAGGAAACAGGGGCTTATCCGAAATATTTAAATTAAAATACTAATATAAATCTGCGGCTTACTTACTCAATGTATCACCTGAATAAGCCCTTCCATACTGCGGTGTAGCCGCGCAAAGATTATGGATGAACTTGAACTGAACTTAATGCAATTTTCGCAGAATTTTTGCGTTCTTTGGCCAAATAAAAAATTTCAATTTTTCAGTTCGGTTTCGCCGTTAAAACTAT
This sequence comes from Psococerastis gibbosa, assembly GCA_963971405.1. Taxonomy (NCBI): domain Eukaryota; kingdom Metazoa; phylum Arthropoda; class Insecta; order Psocodea; family Psocidae; genus Psococerastis; species Psococerastis gibbosa. The sequence goes on from OZ020484.1 coordinate 26,129,325, forward strand.
TTTTTATTCCATTTCATCCAATACTTGTTTTGTGATTTTATTTACTGGTTTCCCCCGATTTTTATTTTTTAATTTATTATGGTAATTTAGGCCATTATTTCCCATGATTTTTTAGTATAGAGAAAATCGAAGAATGAGATTGAATTGTGATGATTTTTTTTTCAAACCTTTAATACGTACAAAAACAATTGTCTGACCAACAGTTCTCAATAATATCGATTATTATTTGTCTGTACTTAGCGTGCAAATTCTGTGTTTTCGTTAATTTTTTTAGATTTATCAATAATGTTAATTCATTTAATTTTTCACATTTTTGATGGGGCCCATGGAGCCCAGATCCCCCCTCTATAGGCACGCTTGATTGAAGATAACAGTACCGTATGTTAATTTACCTGTAATTTGGGGTTCCTGCCGTGAAGACATACGTCATGCTATTTGCTGAGCTAAAAATAGTAGGGATGCCCAAGAGGAAGAAATTTATGATTTGGAATTTCCCCAATTCCCCGATTTCTTCCAAAACTAAATCGAAGTCGAGCATTTTTTTAAAAATTATATCCACGTTTTTTGTTTTTAACCAAAAATATTAATTTATTGTAGGCTTTATTTGTGGACCAATATACTAAATGAAATAATGTGATGACTGGTTGAACATCATCTTGCTCATAGCGACTGTGTCAATATCATCTTGTTGTTAATGTCCTGCTCAATGAATTGTTCTGTGGACAGAAAATCAGACGTGAGCAAAACACACCTGTGCACAGTACAATACAGTAGCATTGATGAGTAATAATTACGCGTATAATATTTCATATAAAATACATACCTATCAGTAAGAGGCATTCCATTTTTTTCAATTCCATGTTTTCATGTACTACCTAACGAACACGCAGAGATCAAAAACATTATCTGTGTCCATGATAGATGTGTGTTAAGAATAAAATAAAAAGAATAAAAAACTAGTTTTTCATTCATTGAAATTTTCCCTTCGCCAACTTTTTAGCATAGTCTTAGTCTTAGTACTACTTGTTCAATTTTCTTTTCCATTGAATTGTATTTAGGTGAGGGAAGGATACTTGAAGAGTACCCAATCCCGTTTCGGGATCCCGCAATTAATTACGAAAATACATCGGGATTTTATTATCTATAACTGTAATATTAGTAGGAACTCGACTCATACGATGCGAAGATCTTTAATTGTCAGTGAACATGGGTTGCAGTTGCAGTTTATATCTTTAGTCTATGGTTGCAGACTACAGTTAAGTTGCTATTGTATTGCTGCTGAACACATAGCATTATAACACTAATGAATAGGATACTTGAAAATGTTTGAAAACCTATTTCAATGCATTAATGATTAGTAGATTTATTTTAACCCCTTAAAATTATTTTTCCGTTATTTAAAATAGGGGGAAAAAGAGTGACGTCATTTTCAAGTTACCCATGTCTGCTGGCGTTGTGGCTATGGTAATCCACACTTTAAAAGACACTCAGATTTATTTAATTATTTATTATGTAATATTTACAATTTTTTCATGCAAAAACATATTGTATTATTATTGATTAAATACCTATGTACTATTATGCATTTACAGTACATATACATGCATATATGCATACGGTGTACATATGTACAGTATATATATATACTTCTATCGAACTTAACTCTAAATTGCTTATGTTACTGTAGCCAGAATGCACCTAACGTATAGTATTGTACGTCAATCCTACGGATTAACTTAAAATTATTGTTTATGTAACGAGGGGAGTCATTGTTCATGAGGAACGTATTTTTAGCGAATATTGATGAAGACAAAATGACTTTACCTACTTTAATTTTGGACACTAATTACCCTGCCTTCCACTGTGCTGGTAACACTTTTCAAATGCAAAATATGAATATCCAAAGGATCGAATGCAATTTAAATGAGTTTTTGACATATTACCAGCCACAAGGGTCTTAATATCGCTCAGCTTTACTTGACAACACATATTCGATTCTACAAATATAACCAAATTATAAATATTCCTAAATAACAACTATTAACTATTAAATACTAGATTTTTGGATCGGCAGCGAAACAAAATCCTTGATGTGATTACAATATTTCTACAGCTGCATTTCTTTTAATTTTAAGTCAGGTAGGGACCTAAGTCAAAACATACCTAAGTTATACGTATATACTGTATATATATTTCTTAAAAACCCTGTATGCACGTCGGTACCTACCCCCGGGGTCTTCTTTTCCCACAAAAATATATATAGATACTGTACAGTGGCGTAGCGAGGCCATTTTCTCTAGCGGGGGGGGGGGGGGGCGGATGACGCTTTCGGCGCCCTTCCAGAACTTGTCTCACATCATATCACTTCATATATTCATATCTCATATACCATCATTTCTCATATACCACTTTTAGGAAACTTTAAAAACAATTTGTGGAAAGTCTCCCCCGGGGGAAAATTTTGAAAATGTAAGTGCAAAACAGTGAGGGTTTACAGCTGGAATGCTTGCAAAGGAATGCATATTCATATTGCTGCTCCAAACGGGGGGACCGGGGTTCTCCCCCTGGGGACAATTTTTAGAAAAAATAGGTGCGGAATAGTGAGGGTTTATGATTTTAACAGCAGTAAAGCTTATAATTTACTGAGGAAGACATATTCATATTACCGAACTAGATTTATTTAATTCTCAACTTTTCATTTCGGGGTGGGCTGCAGCCCAATAAGCCCCCCCCCCCCTCTTGGCTACGGCCTTGGGGGGTACCAAGGGCGGGTCCAGGACAAATTTTCGGAGGTGGCCATTCCGGGAAAAGTGAGTAAGGCTACCAAGCCAAATTAATTTTTAGTGATTGTGCAAATGGTGTGGTTGTTAGCGAAACGAGGCATTAATTTATGGTGCATTGCTTGAAAAGCCCAAGCTCCTGGTGCAGAAAGGTACCCATCGAGGGTCCGGGGGTCTTCCCCCGCGGGAAAATTTTGAAAATATAAGTGAGAAATAGTGGGTTTTTACGCGTTTTAAAAGCAGCTAGTAAAGTATAGATATTTTTTAAAGATACAAAGAAATGCTTAAATGCTTATTCACATTGCTGCGGGCAGGGGGGCCCGGGGGTCTCCCCCGGGGGAAAAGTTAGAAAATTAAATGAAAAATAGTGGGGTTTTACGCGTTTCAAAAGCAATAAAGTATAAATTTTTTTAAGGTTACAAAGAAATGCTTAAACTGAAATTGAATCCCCGGCTAGGACTGCCCGCCTTTCCAAGAATAATATCAAAGATTCAAGATGGGTAATTGCATTGTCAATAGGCAGTCCTAGTTTTTGGAGCGCATTCATAACCATGTCCCCCGCGCATAGAAATTTTATTCTATACAGTGCATCATCATCATTGATTAAATTTAAATAAACAAAACAATAAAAAACCAAACGTCAAACACAAAACGTGCCATTAATCAGTAGTTGCAGCTGAATTGAATTTTACTGTCCGCACCTAACGCCAAAATTTTCTCACGCCCGCCAAAATAGTTTGTTTCTTCTTTTTTTCAATGCGGACTAAACTTAAAATAATTTTTTCGATTAAAACCAATTATACTTTACTTTATTTGCTCAATAAATTGCTATATCAATTTTTTTCTTCCCCTCTTTTTGGCGCCCCTTCTTATTGGGCGCCGGGGGCGGTCCGCCCCCCCCTCGCTACGCCACTGATACTGTACATAGGTATTTAGAGATAAAAATTGAGGAGCGTGTGAGCAAACGCGAACAAAGGACTCAAATTACATTTTTAACAATTGACCAAAAACCATTCCTTGGCTATATTAGTTTTTGCTTGGACCATGAGTTTTGAACAGTTAAAATGACGGGCTAATAATTTTTTTTGCTCAGTCTCCCTCAAGCCTGTGAAATATACCATCTTCCACCATCAGAATCTAATCTTATCTCAATTTCCGATGTTTTGTCCTTTGTTCGCGTTTGCTCAGACGCTCCTCGAATGAGGCATGACACAGAATCTCAGCCAGTCCCGTTTTTAAATCTCAGAAACACGTGAGCCAAGCATGCTACCCGATGATTGCTTCGGTACTACAAGTAATCCAACTTTATAATTCGATCAGTATACTTCAAAAATACCGAAGCAATGAAAACCCACGATCTCTACCTTTCCGGGACATACCATAAAACTAGAAAATAAAAATATATAATAGGATCAGAGTGGCATATACCTCTACTATACTTTATGAAAATATTCCCATTAAATTAAGCAGCCTACCTGGCAGTATGTTTCAAGCAGGTGTATTACGCGCAACCGTTGTATAGTATTGAAGTAATGCGTCCACTACTCGAGAAAATTATTATTTGCTTATCAACGTCGATAGGGCTAACTTAAGTCGTTAGCAAAGTTTAAGGTCTCGCAGCACCGACTTCAGACAACAATAGCTCTCTCGTCGCCTGCTACAATTTCAGCATGCGTACTTTAATGTACTTGGAGGTACGAGACTGAGCTGAAAGGCAACGTCGAGTGGACTGGCAAAGTTAAAATATTATATAACTTTATGGTGAGTCTTATATGCCAAGTCTTAAACGACAGCATGGCAGCTGTGAAGTTATTGGGGTGGACATAAAGACAATGAATAATAATTAAGGCGCCGTTTATAGCAAGACATCCACAAGTTTGACGCAGCCATAAAAAAGGAATTAGGGTAAGTAAACAGATATTATGTGCAGTAGGTATTTTTCAGGCTTAGCTTATGGAAAATACGGAAAAGCTGGTTTACGCTTGAAGCCATTGAGTGGGAATGGATTCAAAACGCGCGCTTTGGCCTTTTCATTAAACTTAAAGAGGATTCAGTAAAAGTGTGCGAACTATTGTTGTATGTAAGTAAGTAAGTAGGTAAGTAAATAGTATATTACAGTTTTTCTTGTGCAGTTTACAAAGTCTACCCCAGTACTAAGTACTCAAAGAGACTTGTAGCACTCGGGTAATGATGATACAAAATTTATTTCTGGAGAGTCCGTATGTATTCAGTTTGAAGTTTATATTGCTAGATATATACTCCATCATGTCCTCTATCGACTGAATGCAAGTATTCTTTATAATATTATTATTGATTAAGATTATTATTATTTTTTTAAACTATTCTGCCTTTGGGTTGTGCTATGTAGCCTATTATATACGTATATGTATATATACATGGTATATATCCCATATTTTTTAGTTTTCAGCTTGGTTTGGTAGGCACATTGTAGTATTATGTGGTATATATAACACTGACATTAAATTAACTTTTGTTGAAGAGGTAACCAAAATTAGAGGATATGGAAAAAACTGGGCTTGGCGGGATTCGAACCCACGATCTACGCCTAACCGGGGCGTCGTGTTAAGCCCAAGGGCTTGTGGTCCAGCTGTTAAGACGACGCCTCGGTTAGGCGTAGATCGTGCGTTCGAATCCCGCCAAGCCCAGTTTTTTCCACATCCTCTAATTTTGGTTTGGTAGGTATTCATGAGACTCCAGATGGTAAAATGCGCCCTGTAATGAATAAGAATAATGTTGGAATAAATTGAAAAAATTATAAGTTAGGCTACTGATGTAATTAATTTATTAGGTATATAGTATATAATAGATCTTTCGAGACGAATCTATTGATATTATGGTATAAAAAATGATCTTGTGGATACACAGTAGGTGAGGTTTACGTGCTTTTGAATTTGAATGTGCTCACTGATGCCCAGAATGAGCATCATACGTAGGTATCATTTGAAATATACGAAGACTTCTAAAGATGTCATTCTTCCCATGACTTTGAAACACATAGTGACAACTATAGACGGCACTGCTTGTAGTAGGCCCCTGTGTGCCACTGTGAAGTGAATCTATTAGGTACATGTATGACCTACGTCATACATTTCCGTCTTTGCTCTGCTTAGTTTTCTTTCCTAAGCTTTCGGCTTCTTCAACAGTGTCGGGCAGTTTCAAATTTAACGTCTCTGGAAGGAAGTACATGGCTGCTGATCCAGCCACAAGTGAAAGAATACTGAAGATTAGTAGTGGTAGTGGCTTGTACAAGTCCGCCTGAAATGAAATTTATGAAATACAGTAGACTGCTGTATATATGAGAAAAATGAAATATACAAAAGACAGTAGACTGTATGAATGAGAGAAATGAAATATAAAGACCTGAAAAAATGGATGGAAACTGGATTTAATCCCGAGTCACCACCTTGCCGGGGTGCTATGCTGACCACTACACAAAATCCGTCAGCTTCCACAAATCTTAATAAGGACTCTGTACCTCTAATTACTGTTGTTACATGAAAAGGCCGGTCAAAAAAAATCCCTTTCGGCTCTGGCCAATCAGGTGTAGGGAGATTCCGCAAACCCTGCTTTTCCTCTACGCTACCTACGCTATGTATGTAATAAAAAATAAAAAATACTTCATTATTTTCCTGACCACAACATCAACCCACAAAACACTCTTGTGTTCCAAATAATAACGACTATGAACTTTTACTTATTAAATTATTTTTACTTTGACTGGACGTCATCTTGAAATCGTTGATTTGTCGTAAAAAGTGGCAATAACCATTATCGTAGATAATAATACGGGCTTTCAGTCAAATTTTAATTCATTCCTCTGCGATCAATATTAACTGAGATATGAATTATATAAGGTTTCGATCGGCCACCATCTTGTAACTAAATAGTGGATCTAGCTGGTTAACGAACTCGATCAAGACATTAGCATGATCAATTTTTGTGCCAAGTTTCATCAAAATCAGATAATATTTACGGAAGTTAGAGTATAATCTATATACTGTACATACTGTATGTACAATGTATGTACATATGTCATACTGTACATATAAATATATACTGTATATACTGTATATATAGGCTACATATTTACAGTATTTAAACATTTTGAATGGAGGGTGGTTTTAGGCTCAGGGGGTCATGAAATGAAAAGTTGTGAAGAAATTTTCCGAAAGTCGAACATTGGCCGCCATCTCAATAGGTATCTACCTGAATCTCCCTATAATTGACTAATTTATCTTCAAGCTATTGCGTATGAATGTTTTCATTTTCATTTACTGTGGAACATCTGTAAATTATTATTATTAATTTATATTTATAACATACTTTTTGAGTCTTTGACATACAGTGTTGCATGTAGTAGGAGTAGGCCTACCTAACCTAGGCTAGACACCCTCTACCACTATCCACTAGACTGGTCAGAACCTTAATATCCCCCCCTTACGATGCTGTTTAGGCCACAAGGAGCTTAGCGCCACACTTATACCAGAGACGACGGTGAATTATTAAAATCAAATCAGATTACCGAATTTTGATTTTATTGATTATAGCTGCATAGGTGCCAGTAGTACATATTATCAGGCTAGATTCGGTGATTCAATTTTAATTATTCAGTTGACTAGAAATGTATGTAACGTACGTACTAAGTGCATTTTTACTCTTTGAAACTTTTCTGGTATGCCTAACCGTCCTAGCCTAATGGTAATGAAGATAGGGTACCCTGATCTTTTAATTACATACCAGTAGAGGCATTTGAGGAGCAACAATGGTGGCCAGTTTTCCGATCATCAGGCCTAGCCCCATAGCAGTTGAACGCAATGATGTCGGGAAGAGCTCAGTCGTGTACACATCCAATGCCATAAACGCTACTGAAGCTCCAAATTTTCCCACAAGGTAGAGCACTAGTTTTGCCCACGCCCACGACTCACCTAGAATGAAATAGCTAAACGTTGGTACTTTAGGAGTGGAACCAGGGTTTTCGTCAGTAGGGGCGGACCCGTACCTTTCCAACGGTGAGGTTGAAGACCATAAATTAGCAACTCCTGTGGTTTTTGTTTCTGTAGTCACTGAAAACTTAAAAAAGGCCCTACCAAAACTGATAGAAAATATTATTTTTCATCTAGTGGAGTGACTCGCAGTTTACAGCAGTCATATACCCTCGTAGTTCCTGTTTTTCTTTTACTGTTTTTTTTTTTGTCAGCCAGGGCCAGGGCTCCTTTTGTTAACCGATCATTATTGCTATTGATGGGCTTTTAATGGACTAATATTCTATTGTTGCCCTTGCCTAGTTTTCAGACACTGTCTCCGAACGAATTTTTAGACATTGGAAAACTGGTTCACTCCTTGATTTCAACCCACATCGACTACAAGTGCCAATGGCCAAGCTCATTAGCTCAAACATCTTTACCATTGACATTGTAGCAAGTGTAGCTCGAGTTAACCAAGTATATGGGAAAGAGTTGTCAGCCAGTCATAGTTTTAGCCCTGCATCCTCCAGGAACCGACCAAATATCAGATAGACCGGTCTTAAACCTATCTTAACCATCAATGGTGGAGGAACTATCCCTGTGCCATTCTTAAGCCATATCACATCTCAGCCCGGAGGTAAGGTTGCATTCAAGGACGAGATGTTTTAGCGTTCTGTATAGGCTGCTTTTTTCAAAAATAGAAAAAATCTCGTGTTTCAGTGCATCGACTAGTGTCTATAAAAACGGACAACGCACCGTCCGGGATATAGGCTGAAATGCCACAGCCCACTCCGCAGACGATGAGGAAAACGGACAAGATGAGCCTGCGGCCCAGTCTGTCCAACGTGAAGTAGACGGCCACGTATGACGGCACTTCGATCAACGCCGACAGGATGAAGTTTGTGAATTTGTCGTCGCTGATGGACACCGAAGTCATGGACATGCCGAAGAAGACGAATGTCACCACCATCCTGCAACAACAACGAAACGTCGGCTGTCAGTTAAGATTGGGATGTGTCTTATCGGTGGGAAAAAATTTCATGTGGTATATGTTAATAGGGCGTTATAGAAAATTTCACTGGGAGCACCTTATGGTTTAGGTCGAGTAAAACAGGACTAATAGGCTACTTGGTTAAAAGGCCCAGGAAGATTTGACAAAGTACTAAAACCAATCAAAGTGCTTTCTTCTTGCCTAAATTAATATAAATATAATATAAATAAATATAAAATAAATAAATATTTTAATAAATAAAAAAAATTAAATTCAGGCATAAATAAAGGATTTTTATTAGTTTTATAGTAATTTCTTGTACCCACCTTCATTTCATTGTTATATTTCTTTTATTAAGTCATTAAGGCGCTCCCAGGGAAATATTTTATGACGTCCTATGCTGCAATATGTGCGATTGTTTAACGCCCAAAAAGGCATCCCACATCTTAATAGGAAGATTCCCACCAACTGTAGAAAAGGTAGGCAGATTTCTTATATTTTTTTAATTTCGAGATTTCTCTTCTTTCAGAAAAAATATATTCGTAGCCTATAAATATATAAGTATATAAGCATGTAGCCATCACATCATATATAATTTGAAGAAAAAAAATTGGATGGCTCACCACTTGTACGATACAGGCATTTACTGTGCGTGCATGCATAGTATGTCAGTATGAAAGTTCGGCAACGCGTAGCTTACAGTATAAATAATATATACTGTTCGCCCAGAAAAGTTTGCAAATCCACATGAAAATATCCCGTAATGCTTCACCAAGTCCCGCCTCTCCATTTAAATTCCCTATGCTCCATTTTCAAATCAGATAGAACTACTTTGCATGTGTTTGTATACACAAAACTTATGAGGGTTCCATTCCAAATTTAATGCATTAAGGTCACAAGTGGACATTGCTTATTTTTTTTTTTTGGCTAAAACTGTCGATCTGTTGCACTTTTTACGAATTCACGACTCCAATGTCAAAATTAAAATTAAAATTTTCTGAATGTTAGTTAATTGTCTTCAACTACTGTAGCAATGTTAGTGGAACGGTCTTAGGGTCACCATAGAACAAAAACAAAGCAATATTTATTGTTATAAATATTATTAGTGCGTTTCTTGAATTTGAGAAATTTATAGAATTTTTTTCTGATTTGAAAATGCAGCATAGGGAATTTACATGGAGAGGCGGGACTTGGGAAGGCATTACGGGATATTCTAAGGTGCATTTGCAAACTTTTTTGGGCCAACAGTACTATGTATTGTAGTATGCAATGCGTACCAAATATACAAGCATACGATAGTACGAGTCCTCATAATTTTCGATTTCCATGTCTCTGCTAGAGATTTCCATTTGCTTTCTTCACCTCCTTTCTCCTGCAATTAAAGAACTTCAATTAAAATACGTTATTTAAAATCGGTACTTACCTATAGCCATTTCTATATATATTTTTAAAAACTTGCCACACACAATAGTTTTCATATTTTCAGGGATTACAATTTGCCAAACAAAGAATCTGTTGAATTCCACTTTCCGTAGGCTTACATATACACATGATGTGAATGGCCCAATCAGTTGCTCACCTCAGTTTGAATGCTGTAAAGTTTCTTTTCCATTTCCGTAGTGACCTGTTTCCCATTTGTTTTTGCAATTTTCTTGAGGATCTCAAACGCATCGTCGTGCCTGTTATTGTTAATCAGCCAGCGTAGTGACTCAGGCAGCAGCCAGAAGTAGATGATCAGCAACACGAATGGGACGTAGATTATCCTGAGGGTAGTCCTCCACTCGAAAGTCAAACTCTGAACTCCCCCCAAGATTACTTCGCCCAGGGCATACGCACTGGAAAGTATCATGCCTGCCAATACCCTCTTTGACGGGTCTACTATTTCCATTGCTGAAATTAGTAAATTCATTTAAAATTAGTCCACGTCTGCAACACCTCCACACCTACAACACGAGGCAAAGGGGGGGAACTTTGTAAGGTCAGCATCACAGCCAGATGTGAGCGACTGGATCCTATACTACAAGGATTCGCCTACCATTTGATTTTGACGATTTTACTTTATACTTTCTTGTTAATTACTTGATTGTATAATTTAACAGAATAATATATTTTTTTATTTATCGGATAAAGAAGAGTTTATATGGGACCTGAATATATCTAGCGTATTCCTGGGATTCTAAGGAAAGTGTAGATATACCCCATATGTGTATTTTGGTGCATGCAGAACCTCATTGTACAACGTTATAACCGCCCAATGGCCTTACCGGAATAACACTATTGGGGGGGGGGGGAATTAGCGTTCAGCAATAGCCATTAAGACGGTAGACGGTCTCAGTCATACTGTATTGTATGCTTTTAAATCATCATTAGAGCACCTACGTATGAGATATGTAATCACTGGAGGACTCCGTGGAAACTCCAATCTTCAACTAACAGGTAAACTGCACTGAGTTGAACCAAACGTCTCAGCAGAAAAATCACGGTAAGTTGACGGCATACTGTGCAAGTGTTTAGCGATCATCTTAAAAATGATTATATGCGATATAGCTTTCATATAAATCATTTGTAAGATGATTGTTGTTCGCGTAACACTTGCACAGTACGCCTCAGTCAACCTACCATGATTTCAAAAACGTTACCTTATCAATGTTATTATTATTTCATCTCTATTGAATATTAAGCTTATATCAATAATACAATTATTTTTGTTTTTTAGGGTTACCATGAAAAGAAGACTTTATAGTCTTATGGTTCGCTTTTTTTTTCTTTCAGTAAAGTCGTTTTTCAATTTCAATGTCAACCCACACAGACTACGAGCGACAATGGACAAGCTGAGGTAGGCTTTCTTTTAACACAATGCAACAGGCGTGTGCGTGACTTTACCAAGTTTGGGTCAGTCTAGTCAGGGTTAGTGAATGGGTGGATCTGCTCCGACAATCATCGACAATCATTTCTAAAGGATTGCCAATGCTTTGGGATGGGTTATGAAGTAGAAGCAGACAAATTTGTCCGTCAGATTTCAATGTCACACAGTTGGAGCTATAAAACTCGAATGCTTGTAACAGTTTGACCGTTAATGTGCACTATCTATACAATTTATAGCCTACTGAACGGACCGTCTTATATCCTTTTAATCAAGAGATTTTTATCTGGTTAAAAGCTTCACCTACCTTATCAATTAATTATGCAAGATGTCATTGTGTTTGCTGGGTTTAGTCTGAATTTCTCCTTAACCTCTAGTTAAAACAAATGGTTTATTGTTACTTGTGTTTATCAGGTTGTAGCCTACATTACCATTTTATTACTCACTTTATTACCTTCAATTCAGTGTCATGACACTGTCTCAATATGATAGTATTAATGTATTGATAACATTGATTTGTGGCATATTTCTTTTTCCATGGTAAGATTTTGCGTTAATTCGGGTAGCACATAATATTGGTATACTGTATATCTATATATATTACAACATAATTAATAATATAAGATAAGATAAGAGCCGGTGCGAGTGACCCCGTACGTCATGCTTTCCCATTTATCAATTAGTATAGGTACTTTAATAGTTCCATGGTCAGCAGTCAATAGATTTTTCCTATCCAAAATCACTGGATTTATTGATGGGACAATTACATAGCCTAGAATGGGCAAATCAATAATATAATTCTTCACAATAATAACGTTATGCACGGCATTGGGGCTCGGGTTATCCGTAATATTTAAAAAAAAATACTTTTCTTCAAAACTAAAACCTTCCTTGAGAATGCTAACTATTTGGGGTTTGTTACTCTATTTAGAACCTAAAACATAACTGAAGTTAGAAGGCATCGATAGAAAGGTTACTCGGATTTTTTTAGTCATTCTTCAAGAAAATTTAGCCTTATTTATTTTTTACGCCCTGTGCTAAGCTATCAAGAGGGATGCGACCTTGTGTTTTTTTTACATTAGGAATTACCGTACTACAATATATGAGAATTCGTTGGAGCCGCTTTTGTGAAAACATTCATTTGATACTCGTTTTTTTGTGGGTTTTTGGGGTTTAAAAACGCCCCCAATTGAAGTTATCGAAGAAATTAAAAAACCAAATACTCAACCATAACAGAGTTTTACTTGTAATACAAATGTATAAATTTGTAATGAATAATACAATAAATGTTGTAATACGTACCTACAGTACATAATGTATATATAGGTACATGTGTACATTCACTCATGAGTCATGAGTATGTTCTGTGTGTAAATTCATTGTATTGGTTCTTGTTGCACTGCCCTTGTATTAACTTATACCAAAAAACTTAGCAGTACGGATAGAGCGATCAAAATCCCTTTTAAACAGTCAAGTAGGCTAATGGGAAGTATGGTATGGTATTAAACATAAGTCATAACGATGGTGTTACAGATTGGTAATCGGCCACATGTAGGTCTGTTGTGCATTAATGTGTATTAATTTTCATCATCATACATGTTGTACAACGCTGGATGATTAGGTACTTTGAAATACAATAATTAAAACTCACCAAGAACAAAAGGACCGTTGAAAAGAAAGCAGGCCATGCTAGCCTCCAAAAATTCGAAAATCGCCATCATTACATAATTTACGGAGAACGATTTGATCGCTCCAAACGCAGCAACTGCTAAACCGTATCCAATCAGTACGAATTTGCGTCCGAACCTAAAAATATTACCAGAAAATTACATTACACAGTTTGCGAGTTTGAGCGTACTGTAGAACTTAAACTTCTGTGATCTCTTTTGGACTGAAAATCTGAAATGTGAAAACACTACTCGCATATGTAAACACTGTGCAAACCTACCTTCTAATGTTTTTACTGCTGATAAATATGTTTACAATTTTCGCCTAGTTACCATATGGTAAGTAAGGTGCATTCAAGAAAGCAATCTAAGAAAATCATAGAAGTGTAGGTTCCACTGCAGTTCTATTATGGCGATTCGGGATTAACATAATACCGGGGTTTATTTTTTAATCCCGCATTAGTAAGGTGTCGCGGGAAATTCAAATTTATAAATTATTCATTATCATGTTAGTCAGGACATGTAGAGTAGTGGTACAGACTCCGACTTTCACCCGAAAGGATGTTGGTTCGAGTCCCACACTTGCTACATTTTCTGGCCATGCTTCGGAAGGCATGTAAAGCAGGTGGTCCCGGGTCTTCCTAGTTGAGTGTAAGGGAGGGCTTTATAGCCCTAACTCCGCTAGGTTGGCTTAGTAATAGAACCAAAAGTCAAATTTTTATTTATTTATTTATTTATAAATTATTGGAATACAATACTAGAGAATTCTTGTTTTTGTTTTATATAATACATTGAAGGAAATACTAATAAACATTAAAATGTACAGGTAGAATTTTGAAATAAAATATGAATTTCAACTCACTAGTAGTAGGTCACTACTTCTAAATTTTGGTTGTAACCTTTAAATTACTTGAGTATTTAAAATTAATCAGAAGGAACCTCTGCAGTTCTGTAGTTTATATTTCAATAAATACCGAGCTTTATGCTCGGTCTTCTGGTTTGATTGAGAATAGTTTAATGCATTATGCAAGCCCAGTCACTGCTGAAAATTGTTGGCTAACTTTTATGACTTTTATGAGAAGCCAAAATTTACAATAAGTTCTGAAACAATTTAGTTAATTGCGAAAACTGATTAATATTTTTATTGTTAAATTATAGTGAATGCATCAGCTTACCTGTCAGCTAAGAAACCAACGTAAAAACAGCCCACCATTTGACCTGCATTGTTCAGCGATCCAATCAAAGTCAGTCTCCATTTTTCATCGTCACATTTTACTCCCCAATCCTAAATTAAAGAAATTGTGAACAGGATTTATAAAAGTTTGGGAACCCCTGCTCTTGACATATCATACCGCGCATCTAGAGCCCTGCTGACTCTTAGCCGGATGTAAACAAAGTGTGAAACTCTCATCTGATGTTTCCATGCTGTTGATTAATGAGATCGGTGAATTGTCGTAACTCAACACGCGTATTACCTACAAAAGCGACTGAAGAGGTTATTCACTGAATTGTTTGCATACGATAAATCTCCTACTACAGAAAAAAAAAATAGATAAGTTTACACTGTTTTTGCCTTCAATCTAATCGATTGCATTAGCCAACATGTAGATATCATACAATAGGAATCGGGTAAATCTTAACATAACGAGTTATTGAGCCATCACTTAGAAGTTAGACTTTTCAATCACTGCTTAGGCGCCAATTACACCGACGTCAATAGTGATGGTACTTGTGATATTAACGTGACATTTTTAGACTGTCTTTAATGTCTGCAATCACGTAAATATCACCAGTACCATCACTATTGACGTCGGTGTAATTGGCGCCTAAGCAGTGATTGAAAAGTCTAACTTCTAAGTGATGACTCAATAACTCGTTATGTTAAGATTTACCCGATTCCTATTGTATGATATCTACATGTTGGCTTGACGAGATTGACGTGGTAGCAGACATTAAAGACAGTCTAAAAATGTCTGCAATCACGTCAATATCACCAGTACCATCACTATTGACGTCGGTGTAATTGGTGCCTAAGTTATCTCATCAATTATTGATGCACAAATGACGGAATATTGACAAGTGGAATAACCGCCTAAGCTCATAAATTCTCACAATCTGTGTTCTGAACTCTTTGTGTTCAAAAAAATCAAATTCTATTTCCAACGCGAACGAATTAGATGGAGCTTGTTTTCTTGCTTCAGGGAGGAAAAAAGGGTGAGTTCTACAAAACTCCAATGAGGGAACTAAACTGGCATACGGATGTATATATGCGTACCTCTCTGGCGATACTCCACTCATCCGTTTCATATATGAAGTCTTTACAGTTAAAGGTCTGGGTCGAGACTGTAGTATTCTGGCAGATGAGTCCTGTGTCATTTGTGAACCTTCTGCACGAATCGAAGCCTCCCCCAGCCAGTGTAGGAATTGCTGACGGTAACCACGGCTCCTTGTAGGAGCTCTGCTCTGTCTCGCATTCTGAAATCAAACACCTATTCAATGTTCATATTATTTAGTAACTTACGTTCATCAATGCACATCCAACAAAAGATAAGTAAGGTAGCGATTTCCAAATGTTTGTTAAACATGGAATAATTGTGTATTTTTGAAGAAATTAATTAATTCCTCGTTCCACAGCCGCAAAGATGTGAAAGTGGTCACATGAAAAATTCATAACAATGCATGATTTTTTTGAAGTAGGTACCTACCTAATAAGGACCCGCGCCTGCCTTATATTTCCTTTATGTCTTAATAGGTCTTAGCTTAGTAGCAGAGTATGATTAGTGGCTAAGAGATTAATAGAATTTGTTTGAGATGGGTATGGGTCTTTACCCCCCCCCCTTCATATTTCAGGAAGGTAATATAAATTTACTGCGAAATATTTTATTTATTTTTTCGTGAATTTTTCATCTGACCATTTCCATGTCTTATTAGTGGCTGTGGAAGGAGGATTAATTATTTTCGTCAAATCGACACATTCGACACTCAGTTTGTCTACAACATATTTTGAAATCTCTGCCTTAAGTTTTAAATTCACTTAATAGGTGGCAAAATGGGCGGACCCGTCTTACAACCTGAAAAAGGTGAAAAGGATGGCAATGGAACAATCTGAAATCCGTAAAAAATGTTATACTTGCAGCCGTTGCGTTGCCCAAAGGTATACCAAGTTGTTCACGGGTTAAAAACTAAATAATTTTAGACTGCAAAGTACTATTTTAAACCGTGCACAAAAAACGCTGGTCCCGATCTAATTCAGACCACTTTGTTATGTTTGGTTATTTTGATCAGATCTTCCGAGCATGTTAATATAGAATTAGTATCTACTATTGCGTAGTCCTCTGTCCTCCCTCCACCCAAATTCAGTATTATATCGTAGATATAGTCTCCTCATTAACTTTGTAAAACTGTCACTCATTGTGAACATAATAACTTTGTAAAGTTTTACGTTATAATCATAAAATACACAACCGGGTTCGGCTCACGCCATCGCCACGAGTAACACTTGCAAAGTAATTTTTTTTCACAGTGAGTGTAGGCATCGATTAGTTTTCATACCTGTGTTTGAGTTCAGCTGAAGTAAATACAAATCCAAGTTCGGAACACGCACAGAGAATGACAAGAAAACACAGATAAAACAGATTAAGCATCTGGAATTTTCCAAAACCTCCCAAAGGAATCAGAAGACTGTCCAAATCTTCGTCTCCTCCATGAGAGCTTTGAACTTTTTCTGTTTTTGCTAGTTCTGCTGGGACTTCAGGTGTTGCAACTTCATTAGATGCCTCCATTTTGTCACAATTTTCGTCAGGTGTTCCTAAGTTGTCCTCCATTTTTTTTATAGTTACTTGAATGATTGTTCCCGCCACACTGTTCGTTATCTAAATAAAGTATTGTATATCAGAGGTTGTCACGTGTCTGGTAATTCATGATAGTGATTTTGCATTGTCATACTTTTCCTGGGAATTATTAGTACCTACCCATTTAAATACCGGATGGGTACATTATGTGTCACCATTTCCTTGTATGATTGACAGTCTAACATTGTTTGTATAACCACTGAAAAAATAATTTTAGTATCAACGATAACATGAGAATGATCGAGACGGATACTTCACTAGCGTATACCCTCTTCTCTTGACCATATATAGAGATGCTAGGGCAATTTTCTTATTTACGATAAGAATGTACAAGGTACTATGTTTGTAAAATAGCTGAAATAATGTTTTCAGTATGAACGATAAAATTAAAATGAAACGAATACCATACTAGTGTGCAACTTCATCTCTATAGAGATGCTACGGTTAATTTCTTATTTATCTTAAGAATGTACAAGGAATTAAACGTATAGTAGTATAGTAGACCGACTGTTAGTTTTTATTAAGCTTTGCAACAACTTATTTTGACGCATTTGTACAAAAAGACATCGATTGCGTTTATAGATGAGCGGACGATGAAGGCGTCCTCCACTGTAAAGACGAATCACAACACAAGTTGGCAAAACCGACTGTGAGCAATAGCGTGAGTCTTCATCTAATTATCAATTTATTAAATTAGCTTAGGTTGAACCTCCTCGTTATAACCGAAATTAGAGAATCTGGACTTGGCGGGATGTTGATTCTCTCATTTCGGTGTCTTTGGATCATTCGTGGCGTCTTGGGACAGAGCCCCGCATTTCCAGACGTTCTGGAGAAGGTCTCGATCAGTCTTGGTGATATTTTCGTCATCATTTTTGGCTGATTCTAAGTTTGAGGCACATAGCACCAGCGGTGGAGTAGACGCATATATAGGGTCGTCTGGCAGTCACAGTGACGCACCTCATTCGCTTGGAAATACATAGGAAATGACGCCTAATCACAATGTTTTGATTGGTTATAAGCACCGTTGAGCCCATGATCTGAGTTGGACACAAGTATTTTCTAGAGTTCTATTGCCACTATTTAAATAACCTACTCATTGTGAATTTATTAAGCCTCAATTTTTTTTTCCTTTTGTGTACGTCTATTGCTGGTACATATGTTTCTGCAAGGAAGGACGTCTTGAATGATCCATAAGTTACCCCGAAAGTAGGCCTACTGCTGGAAGGAGACTTTCTCACTTATGCCCCCCCCCCATGTTGTAGTGTCGCATGTCGCATCACATCTGATGCCTGAAACTGCCACCAAGGTTAACGCCAATACGGTGGTCATTATCATCCGGTTAAAAAAAGATAATTGACCGTTAATTGCTGCGTTCATAGCAGAGCTCTGTGGTCCACATTATTCAATGATTAACACGAGCCTCCTATCATGGGAAAGTTTCCGTTCCATCCCCACCACCTTTACAATTTTGTTCCCTTAAGGGCTATACTAGCCCAAATTAAAGAGAATGGTGAAATGGCGTACAGTATACAGTAAATGGCGTACTTCTATGCAGTAGTAGGCTATACAGTATAGTAATTGTATGGAAGGAAGAGCTTTCTGGTACTGCTAACGGCCATAACAAGTTGAATCCAGCAGAACAGAGCATGTTCCAAACTGCGGCAAACTTGGCGTTGGCAGGGGAACATGGTGTGACATGATAACGTGCTGAGACTATACCAGTCAGTCTGAGTGCGTGTCGAGTCCTGGTCGCCTCAGAATTAATCGCGTGACTTTACTAAGTTCCCCAAGTGGTTCGGAATCTACTATAATCAGGAGGTCCACCCACTCCACTCACTCCCCCGCCAGTCTAACAGGGTTGGAAAACAAACAAACAGCTTTCTGGTACTGTACATTAAAATTCAGTCCTTGGCTGCAATCTTAACATAAGATACTGTATTTATGCGAAAAAGTTAATAGAAACTCGGCTTAAATCGTGAATTTTTCACCATTCATCAATAGCTTAGGACAGAATAAAGAATATAGATACATTCTGTCCTTAAGAAGACGCTGGTAGTTACTATTGCCACCCCCCCCCCCCTGGTCCTGGATCACGCCAAAATCGATCAATTTTTATATTACATATAATAAGGATATTATTATAATTATGTACCGTATATTATGTTTAATTTACTACGCAATTTTTTTAGTTTTGGTGCAGTAAATTATCATATGAGATTATTCGCACCCAAAATTGTATACCAAATCTTAATTTTCATGACCCGATCGAAAATCCCATGTGATCCATTGATAGTTTACAATTTTTTGGGTAAAATATAATTAGGACCCATACTATAGCTGTAGCAAGGGCTATAAAATGAACTTACACTTCCTAGATAATATGGGCTTACAGTGGGAATTAAAAATAATAATGTTTTTTAATGTTATAATCCACTGAATCTGTCCGCTGACCCACCCCCCCTCCCCCTA
Source organism: Psococerastis gibbosa (assembly GCA_963971405.1). Taxonomy (NCBI): domain Eukaryota; kingdom Metazoa; phylum Arthropoda; class Insecta; order Psocodea; family Psocidae; genus Psococerastis; species Psococerastis gibbosa. The sequence continues at coordinate 26,148,931 of OZ020484.1, forward strand.
AATTGGAAGCAAAATCCGCCCTAGAGCTGTAGTCTCAAAAGTGCCAACAACCCTGATTGCACGATGAGACGAAACAAAATACTGGATATAGTGTATGATATATAGGGCAATCTTATTGGCTTGTTGTTGTTTATCAAGCCAATAATGAGTCAATAGGCAAACTGTTAGTGTTAATTAGAACCAAAGTCAGGTTGTTAGCTCTCCTTTAGAATTAATAGCAATTCTTCAAATGTTATACTAGTATATTTTCGACCCTTACCTTGACCACTACTCAAAAACACTGAAATACCGCTTTGAAAAAAAAAAATATTTTACGACTTATCTTTGCAACATTTAGAGGTTTCAAAATTAATTTTCATGCTTAAAACTTTTATCGGCAGAAGAACGTTCTACTCGATACTACGGGATACGGTGAGTTACGAATATACTTTATGAATACTATTGTGGTTGGGCCAATAATTTACTATCGTAGTTATCTGAAGTACTTAATTGTGTGGTCTAGCTAGCCTACAAGTTAGGTATACCTTCAGGCTATACATCAATTAGGTACTCATATACATGGATACATGGATGTTTCATTAAGTTTATCTTAAAGCAAGACTTGCATTTTGTCATTAGCTGGTGTTAGCATAAGACCCACCTATCCTATTTAAAAGAAAGGAAAAAAAGAACACAGTGCGTCCTGAACATATTAAGATCCAACCCAAAACACTCCGTGTAAAAAATACCAAGTTCCTTTGGCCCATCAATGTTGTGATATCCAGATGGGCCAAGTTCCTTTCTTCTGCCTATGTATGTTGTGATATCTCGATGGGCCAAGTTCTTGTAATTTTTCTCTTTGAATATTTTCTCTAAAAAATTAATTTAATTTTTTTTCTTTCAAAACTTGGGTGCTTCCCTTGCAAAACTCTTCGTAGTTTCCTATCGTTTATTAGAGGTATACCTACGTAACGACACTGTGGCCTCAGTTGCAAATTTGCCATATAGCCATATCTTATGCGTCATCATTGGCCAATTACAGCAAGTGTCAGTGTCAAGGTACATCAGCATGAAGAAGCACCAAGTTCTGAAAAAACATTTTTTTTAGAGAAAATATTCAAAGAGAAAAATTACAAGAACTTGGCCCATCGTGATATCACAACATACATAGGCAGAAGAAAGGAACTTGACCCATCTGGATATCACAACTTTGATGGGCCAAAGGAACTTGGTATTTTTTACACCGAGTGTTTTGGGTTGAATATCATATCTTTTTGTACAAATAACAAATAACTTGACATGTAGAATGCCAGTGCCCTAAACAGGCAGTTACCGTCCCCATGTACTCCATGCTGGACCAAAAGGATGAAACTGACCGGAACAGCCATGATGGAAGATCGAGAATAAATTTGAAAATTGAAGAATCGAGAATTTTCGGGAAGACTCTAGCCTGCACCAGAGTAACAAGAAGACAGACAAGTTATAGAAAGCCCATATGAAAGAAAGAACAATATACAACATGCAAACCACTATATAGATATACCTACATACCTACGTAGGAATTAAGCACATCTAGAAGCTAGCTTTCGTTAAGTGACTATGTTAAGTTACGTAATCAATTTTCTGAATAAAGTGGAAAAAATGGGACATGGCAAGAATGAACCCAATCCCAAATTTCAGTTGTCCTGCACACGTGGATGGGATGAGCGTGCCATAGATATGCTCGGCCGTAGGCTAAGTACGTAAAATTCATTACGTGATTGCTAAGTTATCATAAAACTTTTTAGGGGTTTTTGATTTATTCTGGGGGTTTGATGGTAAGAAGAGACTAATTCCTGAGTTTCACATCTCCAGCACATCTGGAAGTGGGCTATAATTTGTGTCAGTGAGTGAGTGAGTGAGTGAGTGAGTCCACACGAAAAGCGTGGTTTTGGGGTGTTCGGATTTCAGCAACCAATCATGCTAGAGTGCTGAATTTTTAAATTGGGGTTCTGTGCTGTATGAATGTAAAATTAGAGGTCAATCGGACAACTTGGTGAGCTACAGTGATGGTTGGAAAGTGGCTAAAATGCCGTAAACTCGCCATGGAGATATACTTGCTGGGCAGCTCATTGGGGGTGTATATGGAACTTGGTCGCGCGCTAGCGCGCGCGTTGATACCTAAGCTACAGTATTCAATTCTAGACTATCCGTCTGTATTTATTGTAGTGTAAGATTTGCTTAATTTCTTAATTTTTTATTCGAATTAAATTCAGTAGGCATTCCATTTGAAAACCCTGCAAATGATATTGTATGTTCTGCAAATACTGTAAGTCATACCTAATTTAAATATAAAAAATCCCTTTCGGCTCTGGCCGATCAGGAGTAGGGAGATTCCGCAGACCCTGCTTTTCCTTTACACTACCTACGCTATGTATGTAATAAAAGATAAAAAATACTTCATTATTTTCCCGACCACATCAACACACAAAACACTCTTGTGTTCCCAACAATGACGACTATGAACTTTTACTTTGACTGGACATCATCTTGAAATCGTTGATTTGCCGTAAAAAGTGTTGATAGTCATTATCGTAGATAATAATACGGGCTTTCAGTCAAATTTAAATTCATTCCTCTGCGACCAATATTAACTGAGATATGAATTATATAAGGTTTCAATCAGCCGCCATCTTCTAACTAAATAGTGGATCTAGCTGGTTAACGAACTCGATCAAGACATTTGTATGACCGATGTTTGTGCCAAGTTTCATCAAAATGAGATAATATTTACGGAAGTTAGTGTTTCCTAAAATCGATATACACATATATATATAACATTTTGAACGGAGGGTGGTTTTAGGCTCAGGGGGTCATGAAATGAAAAATTGTGCAGAAATTTTCCGAAAGTCGAACATTGGTCGCCATCTCAATAGGTAAAAATAGGTAAAAAAACGCCGTTGCGTGACAACCCAACGAGGGTCTAGGCTTTAAGTCTGGTATAGGTTCCTCTTTCTGAACTATTTGGGGTGTTGTGGTAGTCAACAGCAACAAGTCCTGCAGCCTCTACCGATGAACCCATTTGGGTTGGACGAACCAAGGCCAGGTTGAAATTGGTTCCTTTCATGTCGAGTTTCGACCGTCCGTTTCATAGTCTATTTCGCTACTAACTGTACTATTCCTGACAGTCGTACCTAATCCTGCAGAACTGTATTTATTATTTATATTAAACAAGTGGAGTATTTAAATTGTTTCTGCGGCCATGACTTAAGTTGACTAAAGACGCGTCAGACCCTTAAATTCTAAAAGTGCTTTAGAAATTCCATTGTGATGGGCGTGCATTAATTAAGTTTTTTTTCCTTAACTCAGTCATATCCCACAGTTTGCACTGCTGGCCTTGAATTGTACCGAGTCAAATGTGACATTTTCGCATTAAATCTGTCGGAGTCATCCTCTACAGTCTACACAATGCGCGTTGTACTGTTGTTGACAATATAATTTTTAATGTGCGCTAATAATGCTTCGGTTCCCATCATTATAAACTGAGGGACCTATAACTTATTTTTAAATGAAGAAAAAATTTCAATCCGTATTAAACTTCTTGACTCTCCATCAGGTTGAGGAGTTTGGATTTTTTGGATATTTTCAATTTCACATAGAAACTTCACTGCACAAGTTATTAGGATCGGAACTTGCGCCTGCCCCAAGGGGTCAGCTTACGATAGGCTGCTGGGCTGTCAGCTTCACACCTGTTTTTTTAAACTTCCATGTTTCCTATAGTCCTATTCAAGTTAGGGATAAATCTAACTTTCCAGAGATCTGAGAGATCATAAGATTCGGTGTCACTCACCAACCAACCAATTCACAGGAACCAATTCCTAAAATTTCTGGTGGTGGGGGAGGCTATAGGACCCCAAGACTTTGATCCCCCGGAAAAAAATTGATAAATAGGCCCAAATTAGTGATGTTTTATGGACATTATACCCTGAAGAAAGGGGCGCCCCGGGATCTCCCCCCCCCCCCGGATAAAAGTGAGGTTTTACGCATTTTGCAAGCAGTACAGATTTTATCAACGAATAAACCAACCACCGAGGGGGGGGGGCCCGGGGGTCTCCCCCGAAGACATTTTTTTAAACAAATGGTTCTAAAATATTGGGGTTTTAAGCATTTTAAGTAATATATTTTTGTGAAAGTACTTGGTCAATATAGTCTATTGATTTTATTTCATGATGTCTTTCATGTAAAATAAGCATACCAATAATTAATTTCCCTTCCGTTATTGTGGATATACTATGCCTTTCGCCTCCATAACGTCTTTGTCACCAGAAATCCTGGGGGGGGGGGACTATTAGTGCCCCTAGGGCATAGGTCATAGGTCCCCCCTAGTTACGCCAATGATCCGAACCACAGTATGAATTAAAAAATTTGAAACCTAATTCATGGAAATCTATAATAACGGTTGAAAATGAATGGAGTATAGGCTTCTACAAATTGATTTCAAAATTTAGTCTAGCCTATTATTTTTGTTTAACTTTTAGTAATGTTAGGATAAAGCATTACAAATTTTTGAAGGTTTTGTTTGTGAAATTAATTAATTTCTCGATCCACGATTACAAACATTTAAGAATAGTCTTTTGAAGACTTCATTAAAAAAATATAAACTTTAGCTCGTGACGTAGACTAGGCCTATTCAATACACGGAGTCCCTGTAATTTTTCTATACAATCTGTGTAATGCGATTTATCGTATTTTTTTTAGAGTTAATAATAATTATTTTTAGGTGAGAGTCCATTAGGTTACAATGTTTATCACGCGCATCAGCTGTATAAATATATACAGCTCGTACAGCTAAGTACGTAGTATATTTCCAGAATTAAGAGTGTACAGCCCGTATAGGAAATTTGCAGCCCACGAAAGTTAATACTTTTTATTTAGTTAACTAAGCATGTTATTAAAGATTTGACTCATCAAAGTTGTAGAAGACTAGGTACTTCATGCATCATATTATAAGATATTTTTAATTTGCGAAATTGTATCTTTTTCAGAAACATGCAAATATTTTATAAACAATAACTTTTCACGTATAATCGATTTTATAAAAAAAACTACAATTTCGAGAACTAAAATACCTTTATTATATGATGCATGAAGTATTCTTCAACAACTTTGATGAGCCAAATCTTTAATAACATGCTTAGTAACTTAAATAAAAAATAAAAAGTATTAAATTTCGGGCTACCAATTTCCTACCAGCTGTACACTCTTAATACAGTTACAGTGTTTATGTTAATATTTTACTCTGCATGTGTGTACGGTGTATACGGCTTATACAGGTGCAGGTTTAAATTGCGGTTGAAAAACAATCGGAGTCATCTACATGTATGGGACGCTCAGCGCCCTTCTCTTAAGGTTGGGGGTGCTTGTCATGCAAGTCTGTGCCACTGATATACCGCACATATTGCCATAAGTGACGACCTCATAGGTCACGTTTTTCATAGTGACCCTGATGAGTGGTAGGACGCTAGGTAGTCCTAGACCTACAGAGTCTAGGCACACCGCCACCAATGTTTTGTCAAATGATCATAATAGTAATAACTGACTGACAGTACCGACTACCGTACCGATTATATTGTTTGTACTGTTGGTGTACCGCGAGTGCAATATTTACATTAATGTAAGTTTGTATCGTGTATTTTCTAACGGATAAGTTGATTTTTAAGAGGATATCATGGACTGTAGATAACATTCTAACAATTTTTATTTTTTCTTTCATTTAATGCACACCTTATTGAAGATTCAGACTATTCAAGGGTTTTTTTATTGCAATTATGCCATAAAAATTACGGGGGGCTAAAATTTCATGCAATTCATGAATAAATCACAACACTAAAAAAATATGAAATAGTCCTCTGTACAACGTGCAATCGTGAATTGACTAAATATTTAATAACTTGCTTACTAAATTAAATATAAAATAAAATCTGATTGATTTTGGATTGATCCGGGGGTGGCCAATGTCTTTGCTTCATATGGGCTAACCTTACACATTCCGGCATGGGGGGGGGGGGTGAAAATTTACATAGTGTATTTTTTTTAAACAGCAAATATTAGGGAGATGTTATAGTATTTTTATTACAGTTAGTACTTGTAGGCTTCCTTTTTTATTTTTTATAAAGGCATCATGAGACAGAGCATTTTTTTAATAAATTTTCACTGGGTGGCATAAATTGAAATCCTATTCTATATAGGCCTAGTGTAAATTTCGCTTGTATCCACCCCCTCCCCCTCCATAAATAAGTTCAGATTAGGTCTATTATTTAATAATGGGTAGTGCACCTAGTAGTTCTAAATAATCACTTTTTCAAGATTACCAAAACCATTTATATTTCAAAATGCAAAACTTTGAAAACAAAATTGGTGCCATAAATACGACGGACAAGCTTTTGGCTCTCTTTTTCTTCTAATTTCTAGTTTTGTTAGTCTTGGAATTTGAAATTTGTGCAAAATTTCTGTGGGGCAATATGCCCAAAAGTAGGGGGCGAAATCACGTCACTGGGGGGCTTCCTTAAAATATGCTCTGTCATGAGAATAGCTAGTAGGCTACTTAGTACTTAGTTGCAAGTATGTAACGAGCACCATTATTACTATTATCTTTTTCTTTCTTGCTTCTTACTAATTTTTTTTCTGTGATTTTTATATGATTTAAACATAAATTATTATATTGTAATTAGTGTAAAAATATTGTCTGTATTGCAAACTGTTTAAGGGCCCATCACGGGCCTAGTCTAACGGGCCCCATATGTTTATTAGTATATTACGAAGGAAATTTTTTTGAAATACATTTACTTTACTTAACAAGCCATGAAATAATTTCAATCTTCTAATTGTCCAAGGATTTCAATTATTGTTGCTGTTTTTACTAATCATAGGGCCCTTCGATGTTAATATTGTGAATATATGATAAAGCAAGAGAATCCTGGATGATAGACCGTAGTTGATCTGAATGCGTACTTCCAAACATCTCGTCAACATTTGGTTCTGCAGATCTGTGGAGAATTAGAACTATACGCAGTCCCACTGAAGATGTCGACGGCTGGTTTTGATGAAACATTTAGAAGCACGCTTTCATCCGGATTCTACTGCTTCAACTAACTCCGACAGTCTTTTTAATTATATTCAGAATATATTAAATTTTCCAAGTTAGAGTAGGTCTCTGGTTAGGCTACTTAAGCCCCGCCGCGAATGCTCAAAAGATTTATAATAATTGTAGGCTTCACCATATACATTGTTTCCGGTAGGCAACAGTAGCCCTAACTATTAGCGAATGGCAGCGCATATCAGATAATCAAAGTAGTTTAGAAGTTTGAACTTGATTGATGGCATTCAGTGTGTTTTTGTTATCATAAGGAGTGTGGCCAGCAACATCATGACAGCTACAAAAGGAAAGAGGAAGGAATCAAGGAAGGAGGGGTTCGATCTCGATGAAGTTCTCAAACCTCTGGGAGGCTTCGGCAAATTTCAGTTTATAAATTTTCTACAGATTGCTGTGATAATCACATTGGCTGGTGCTACAGAAATATCGTATGTGTTTACTGCCGGCCAGGTCAAGCACAGGTAAGGGCTTATTAAGTATACAAATATATGTACTTGTGCGAGTTTCTACACACCTTGCGGTTGAAGACGTGTCGCAACTCGACACAAGTACCTATTAGGTAACTTAGTGAGGCGATTGAAGAGGTTAATTGGATACATTCATTAAATTGTTTGTATGCGATTTAACATCCCTATCTTAAAAGCATGATGGTTTGATCGATGCATAAGGCGGGGATTCCACCAACGTCAATAGTGATAGTAAATGTTTTTTGACGTGGTATACCAGACATTTTTAGACAGTCTAAAAATGTCTGCTGCCACACCAAAAACATTTACTATCACTATTGACGTTGGTGGAATCCCCGCCTTAAAGCAGTCTTTAATGTTCAGACCAATACGTGTAGGCAATAATGTGACGGTATGCAATGCATTGGGGCACGGATGATTGTCCATAATTTCTTATAAAAAAACACAACCAAAACTCGGTTTGATTTTGATACGGTACTGTGTATTTAGCACCTAAAACATGTCTGAAGTTGTAAAATAAGAATATAAAAATTATTTGTGGGTTGACTTGAAAATTTACCTTTTTTTATTTTGTATTGGCCCCAAAACTAAACTTATACGAGGAAGTAACCTAGTATGTTTCGTTTATATTGATAACGGCCAAAATATGTATACCTATGCAGGATGTCAATTATAAAAAACAGTTGGAGCCGTTTTATAAAGAAACATTTTATTGGCCGTTTCTGCCCCCCCCCCCAAAAAAAAAATGAGCTAGCCCAAAGAAAAAAAATGTTCCATATGTATGAGTTTTGTGAGACTACATGCCAAATTCAATCAAAATCCACCGAGTAGTAAATTTTGTCCTCAAATCAACGAAGAGACAGACAGATATTTTGTAAAAAAAAAAACACTTTTTTGGGTTCTTGACCCCTGAATCCACTGAAATCTGGAAATCGGAAGTCTCGGCTATCACACAGATTTTTCTTATACCTAGGCCTACTACGTATTAATAGGAAAGCAAAAACGCGCGGCTGCCAATCATGTTGCTAGCCGCCTGATCCTAAATAGAGTAGTACCTGGACCCCCAATGGCAATTTTTTTACCGCGCTGTTGCTTGACGATTTCAACCGATAACTTGGATGCAAATGCCCAACAATGTCAGCCTCATTACTGTAGTTACATACCGTATCATTCCGCATAGGAAAAAAGAACCGGCCTCAGGTAGACTTTCCTAATGTGGGTGTTTGCCTCCCTTAATTAGTGTCGTAGCCTATGCTTATCAGGCGCGTATGCGTTGATGTATATTTATGAAAAGTTGGTACAAGGCGTAGTAGAAGGATTTTTACGCATTTTGAATGTAAGAAACTATAGATTTAACAGACGAAGACTTACTAATTAATAAAACTTCAAACACAGGCCAAATTTTTTAAAATAAATAGTTGGTTTTTTGATACACAAAGTCAGTCCATGCTTGAGGCCAAACAAAGCGCAAGGCCTTAAGCGTTCCCCTCATTCCCCACATCAAAAACATTTCTGTGGGGGGGGGGGGGAGTGAACTCCCAACCCCCCCCCCCCCTCTGCATACGTGCCTGTATTGTATCTACCTAGTGTATGAGGGAGCTGGGGGAAACATATTGCGTAATGGTGAACGCCATTGCATACAAGAGCTTATTTTGCCTCCATAGCTTTTGGGGCCATACTTCGGGTTAGCTTGCCTTTATTACACGCTAGCCCTCGCAATTGTAAGAAGACAGGTACGCGTGGGCTCTTTGGAATTCAGTGTAGTTTATTACTTTACGCTATTTGATAATGCATGTCAATTTTACCTGGAATATGACCGCAAAATTTGTGGAAACTCAATAATTTCAGTTCGTTCGAAAAAGTGTGGTATACCAGTCCAGTGGCAAAAGTCCAACACAAGACTAAAAAATTCAGTTCTCAATTAAATAGCCTACAGTTCAAAGTCGAGCATTTTGTAAAAGTAATAATGATGAATAATCTCAAATTGCGATGTAATCTACAGCACCTACAGTAGTACTATACATTGTCCTCAATAGCTCTTCATTATTCAATCTGATAACTTTGTTCATCTGACATGACAATAGAAATGCTTTCCAAATACTTGCAATATTATCATTATTACTGCAGATAGCCTATTTATTTGCATTAAAAAATATCAATTTCAAAAAATTCCATTAACATCTAATTGGCATTACCATTGAGCCATATCAAATGATAAATACTGTATGCGATAGCTGCATCAAGACTTTTAGGTATTTAAGCCTATAGCCATAGTTTCTGTCTTGTCGAAGTACACATAAGGCCATCGCCAACCCTACAGTAGGCTATAGATATCGTCTGTCCTATACCCAACAGGATATAGGCTAGGTACGTACCTAAATATAGGAGAGCTCTAACTTTAATTATTTAAATAAATAAAGACGCCTATTTTTCTTTTTACATAATAGGCTACTGTACAATCAATATGCACATATGAAAACCAAATGTGTGCTTAAGACCGCACGGCAGAAGTGAAACTTCAATGGCAATCCCAATCAATTTATAACTTATGTAAATAGTAAGTAATACAATATTATGTATTATATAGTATTAATTTCTGACTTGTTTCTCATTCAATCTACGAACACAATCCCTAAGAACCGGTCCGAGTTTACTCGAACATGCTTTCCAATTTATCAAAATTAGTAGATAGAGAAGATGAGTAATTTATGGTAAATAATTTTCCTATGGCTACATTTCCGATATCTGGGGGTGGGGGGGGGGGGCGTTTTTGTACAAAACCAAATACTTTTCTGGGAAAGCAACCTGTCCGGTTTCGTTACTCAATTTAACACCTAAAACATGCCTGAAGGTAGAAATCATCGATAGAAAGGTTTCGCAGAAAAATTATTTTTTATTAATTTTTCATTAAAATTTAGTTATTTTCATTTTTTTACCCCCAGAAGCAAACTATCAAGGGGCAAGTGACCCCCCACATTTTATCAACATTAATAACAACTACAATATACTGTATGTGAATTTAAAAGAAATCGTTGGAGCCGTTTTTGGGAAATAATTTTTTTAGACGTTTTTTGGATTTTTTTGAAAATAAAACCCCCCGAAATTGAGTTGGCCCCAAATAAAAAAAAAATAGTCTCGAGGTATGATTTTTGTGAACCTATATGCCGAATTTCATCGAAATCGGCCGAGTAGTTTGCCCGGAAATCGACGCACAGACAGACAGGCAGACATACAGACAGACAGAGCGACAGACAGACATTTCGTAAAAGCCACTTTTTGGGGTTCCTGGGACCTCAAAACGTGTAAATCCGTTGAAATCTCGGAATCGAAAATGTCGACCATGACAAAGCTTTCCTTATACTACGTATAAATTGGAAAGCAATAATACTACATAGTGCATAATATTATTTACTACACATATACGTATACTAAAATTGTACTAAATGCCTTTTCACTTCTGCCGTGGGGCCTTAAGCACACTCTCGGTTTTTTCAATATTTATTTTTTCAAAATGTAGTATTTTTCAATATTACCAAACCGCTAAATACACAAGCTAGCCTCACAATATAAAACAAATAATTGTTTTAAGTAGATAAGTTAACCCGCCCATTTTCAATTCAATTCAATAGTACCACGGGGGGGGGGGGGTCCCCTCCTTCAGTATGCCCAATAGTTCAGACTACAACCCAACATATTTTTTGCTGCGTGCCGCGCCACAGGGGGGCAGCCCAACTCATTGTCCTGCTAAAATCTGCGTGTGGTGCGCGTATAGAAGTTTCACTTCAAAAAGTAAGAGGTAAAATCGTCAAATAGGTTCAGGTAGCTGTTGTTGTTAGGGCATCACTGACAGTGTAGAATGCTTTCCTACCGCAAAGCGTATATGGTTGAAGCACCAGGAAAAAAAAATGTCTGTAGCTATATCTACTAGTTTCGACTATGAATATCAGGTAGTCTATAATTTGAGCAGGTGTGTGATTTCAGAATGTGAGACTATAGACAGCCCTTACAGCCAACCATGGCTGTCCTCGGCAATTCCAAAGAACGGTGACGGCAGCTATAAGGAATGTGAGAGATTCAGAGTGTCCAAAAAATCGGGGCTGTGCTCAGACGCAAACTTTACCTCAGAAATTCAAGACTGCAAAGAGTTTATATATGATAACGACGAGTGGACAATTGCAAGAGAGGTGAGCTTATACCAAAGACAATCATATAATACAATAAATAATTGTTAGGTGCTTCAGGGCCCCAGCAACCAATATTAAAATATTATTCCATTATATGTTAATGGCAATGATATGAAATGAAGTACAAATCTCTTACTACTTTAATGTTTGGCGCTACGGCCTGCTCTGCCACATATCGCTTTCCTACAGCAGCCATCGAAGCCATTCACTCATCTTCTCCCTTGGAGCACCTTCTATGAGAGGCTGCTCTTGTAGTCCTATCGACTGGTATTCGTTCCACGTGCCGGGTCGTGCCCTAACCACCTGATGCGGGCTCTCTTGATTTCGGCCAATACCGCAGGTTCTCGGTATATCGCGTAGAGCTAATCATTTCTGCGGATACGCCACTCTCTGTGTAAATCTCACTTAAACTAAAAATGAATATAGGCCTACTTCTTTCCAGTCGTTGTGGCTCATAAGTCAGAAGTAAATTTTATTGCTTTCCAATTTATAAGTAGTATAAGGAAAGCGTTGCGATATTTTCGATTCCGAGATTTCAACGGATTTACAGGTTTTAAGGTCCCAGGAACCCCAAAAAGTGGTTTTAACGAAATATCTGTCTGTCGTTCTGTCTGTCTGTGCGTCGATTTCCGGGCAAACTGCTCGGTCGATTTTGATTAAATTTAGCATGCAGGTTCACATAAATCATGCCTCGGGACCGTTTTTTATTTATTTGGGGCTAACTCAATTTGGGGTTTATTATCAAAAAACTCCAAAAAACGTCTAAAAAAAATATTTCCCAAAAACGGCTTAAACGATTTCTTTTACATTCACATATATTGTAGTTGTTATTAATGTTGATAAAATGCGGGGGGTCGCTTGCCCCTTGATAGTTTCCTTCTGGGGGTAAAAAAATAAAAAATAACTACATTTTCATGAAAAATAAAAAATAATTTTTCTGCGAAACCTTTCTATCGATGATTTCTACTTTCAGGTATGTTTTAGGTGTTAAATTGAGTAAAGAAACCGGACAGGTTGCTTTCCCAGAAAAGTAATGTTTTTTTTTTTTTTTTTAATGATAGAAAATTCACGCTCAAATGCATTGCGTGCCCTGCCAGTATTGCTGTGTGGTAATGTTTTGGTCTGACCTATCTAGAATTTACGCCAGGTGGACAACCCCCCCCCCCCCCCCCCGAGATATCGAAATTTAACCGTAGGAAAATTATTTACCATGAAATTACTCATTTTCTCTATCTACTATAATTTTGATAAATTGGAAAGCATGTTCGAGTAAACTCGGACCGGTTCTTTAAATTTATAGCACTAACCTACCTAGCCCATTAATTTAAAGAGAGCTTTGCATCGTAAATAACAAATTAAAACATTACTTCAGGCTATAGGAGATATGTACATAGGTTACCTATAGGTGGATATTATTTAACAAAGGGTTAGTTGTACTTTCATTGCCTGCTGTGTTAATAGTCATTAGGGGCATGGGCCTCATAGTCATCGAACCATTAGGGCGGAGCCCATTGTCAGGGGAAGGGGCGACGTTTTGAGAGTGAGTGCTACTCCCATCATCAGGCTTAGTCCTCTGAAGGACTGATGGTTTTTGATCGACTAGTATTGTATTACACCATTGCCATAAACCTTTACTAATAAATTATATGATCTTTGATTTGGTCTGCCTACCTCTACTTAATAATTTAGCGTACCGTACGAGTAATAAAATGTTACTTTTCTAGGACTGGGGAATTCATTGTGAAGGAGACCGATGGCTCCTGACCTTGGTCGGCTCCTTTAATAATGCTGGTCTAGTGATTGGAAGCCTTTATGTAGGTTTTTTATGCGATAGGTAAGTACCCATAAGAGGTAAAGTAGCGTGACAGAAACCGCCAATGTTGGCTGTGTTTATGAGTTACCTAATATAAGGTTTCGAACCAGTCAGCATGAAGTCTGTACAAGATGAGCTATACGTAACATTGTTCTTATGGGAAATGCTATGCTTAAATCATAACCATTACGGCTACCTCGCGGCAAAACTACGGAAAGTGGAATCTGGAGGAAGCAGCTACGCATGGGAATAGGAAAAAAAAACACGACGGCTCCTTTGGATTCTACCATCCCAGGGTTGGAGACCGTTATCAATATGGCTGCTAGTGTAGCCTGCACAAGAGAAGTACGCAATTTGGCGGGGAAACCCAGTGATAAGTGTAGCCTGCACAAGCTAAGTAGAGTTTTTGACCGGGTCCAGGGATCCGTTCTGCTATGCTGCAATTTGTAAGACTTCGATATTTTTTGCGTTGGTACTTATCTCTGATATATAGCATATTATGGCTCCCGCCGCTCCAGTTAATGTATTTCTATGGATTCTACTTTCTAATGATGGTGGGATCCGCTCTAAGCATAAACCTACTAACTCTCATTACTCGTAGGCGCTTTTGACAATATTAATTATTTGTTATTTAAGCTACTATGAAAGTTATTAATAATGCAATCCGTTGCAGTTGTTGATAACTAACCTATGCATAATATCACGTGGAGGTTTTATTGATTTATCAATTCATTTATCCGAAGTATTAATAATAGTAATAATAATAATAAATTGCAAAGGTATATTCCAGAAGTAGGCTAGGCTAGGTAAGCTTAGTCTACTAATTAAATTCGGAATATTTTTCACTGTGAATTTCTTTTTACTATGTAAAGGATGTTTTGATTAGCCTGCAAGTAACTAAACTGAGAGGGTTTAGTTTAAGAGTGTACGACCCGTAGGCAATAGGTTAATAGGTATCCCAATAGGCTATCCGTTGTTTTTGAAGACTTATTATTTTTTATTTAATTTAAAAATTTAAAAAATAAGTAGTATAGGCCTATTACATTTCGGGCTGCCAATTTCCAGCGGGACGTACACTCTTAAAGATTTTGGCGTGTACGTTTTTACGTTACTACGTCTAATAACACCATTTGATTTCAGATTTGGAAGAAAGGCTGTGATAGTAATAATGTCTGTGATAGTGGCCGTAGTTGGAACGATAAAATCTCTGTCAATAAATTACGGAATGTTTGTTACGTTTGAATTTCTAGAAACATGTTTAGAAGGAGGATTGTACACGCTTCCATTTGTTTTAGGTGAGCATTTAATAAAGCAAAGAATTTCAAAGAATGGAGTAACACCGAATTATTTTAGGCTACTTGGAAAGAGATAATAAAATAATAAAAATCTGCACCCAAAAAATAATGATTTTTTTTTTTAATAATTAAAAAATAACTAATTTAAATAACAAGGTCCGGTGTGACCTAGCTACTTCAACAATATTATTAACCTATTAAAAGTTACTTGGCCTAATTGAAGGGTACAGAATCCAAACAGCACTGTTGGCCAATTCGTTTGTGTCGGTACATCCGACTGAAATCGGACAGACCAAGTTGGCATAGCGGGGCAACTCTACAACCGCTCACACTAATTGCCAACTCCCATTAGACCAGTGTGTGGGACCAGTCTGACAATATCCATCATGTGACACCAGTCATTGAGAGTGAACATAGCAGTACCATATAGGGTGCACATTGCACTTTAGATTGGTCGGACTGCAAGTCAAGATTACCAACAAGAAGCACTGTGCTTCCACAAGCTATGCCATTGGCATTAATTAATTAATTATTAAGACGTAGACTGTTTAATGATGAAGTGCGAAATTTTTGCAGCCCTTGAAATAGTAAGCCCCTCGAAGAGGGTTTTCGCCGGGTGCATTGTCGCCTGCGCCTACTCACTTGGCGAGATATTCGCCGCTGTCGCGCAGATGTTAACCCTGGACTGGAGGACGATGCTCAAGGTCATCAGGGTGCCGTACGTGCTCATCGCTGTCTTTTACTGGACTATGCCAGAGTCGGTGAGGTGGCTCATTGCCAAGAAACGCAATGACGAGGCGGTTGATGTTCTACGAAAAATTGCAAAAGCCAACGGAACGATACTGACCGAAGGGGTCGAACAGCAGATTTTGACTGAAAACGTAATAGCGCTGGTAAGCCAAATAAACCAATTTCTTAAAATATTAAAAAAAAAAATCTATTGATGGCCAAAGATACAATTTTTTGCTACCATGCGTCAATGGCGAGCATGTTTCTGCTTGTCTATTGTCGCTTGGATCCAGGCGGGTAAGGTGGCCATCAACAGCACATGCAATAGAACAGCAAAAACGTGTGACCGAGATTGCGATAAGCATAGAAGAAATTCCTGCAATTTGCTATACAGAGAGGTCTTCTTTGCATTTTTTCATACAGACGACCAAAATGGTTTGCTAGTTTTAATGGCACCTATTCTCAATTTTAACTTTTTGTTTCAGAATATGAAAGTTCCCGATAAGAAAGCAGAATATGTCGCAATTGCCAAATCTAAAATTCTACGAATGCGATTATTGGCTATTATATTAGTTTGGTGAGTTGATATCAATTTTGGCTTAAAGCAATTATTTTTAATCATCCAGCAACTTGGTAGCCTGCATAATGCATCATTTAAAATCTGCTGGCGTTGGCACAAAACGTAATAAAAAAGACTGGCAGTTACGGTAGGTTATTTGAAGTGCAGTATTTTGGAATATGATTAGACTTAAAAAAAAAGAATATTCGTATGCAAACAATTCAGTGAATGTATCCGAATAACCTCTTCAGTCGCCTCTGTAGGTGATACAGGTGTTGAGTTACGACCGATCGCATGGTGTTCAGAGACTCGCACAAGTACGAGCAAGCTATAAACTATGCTGCCGAAGACCATGAAAATATAACTGTAAGTTTTATGCCCTGTCTCATCATCGCTTAGAAAACATCCATAAGGAATACTGGACGGCACAGCCAATGCATAGCAGTGCCGTGCCGTATTTCTTACCCAAAGGATGATGAGAAGCGCCCTAAATTATAAGTTAATATTTTACAGGGTTGCTAACACATTCATTTTCTTCGGAATGAATCTGACGGCAGTGAGTATCAACAATAATAAATTTGTGAATGCGATCCTAACTGCCGCTATAGAAATCCCATCCTATTTGTCTTCGGCATTTTTCTTAACCAAAATTGGGAGGAAATATACTCAGGGCTGTTCGTTGTTCCTCTGCTCCATTGGATGTATATTATTTGCGTTTGTACCTGACGGTAAGTGCAATTCTACGATAAAATAAATTGCCCAGCTCTAGAACTATATAGGTATAGGTTTGGTTGAGTTCTCTCTTCTACTAGTATCTTTTCTCCTCTCTGGATATTTATCAACTCATTAGGCTACGTTCGTCAAAAAAGTTAATATATGTATATTCAGTTGATATTACGATCGACCTTAGTACACAATTACCAATTGTCGACCTGGAGACAGTGGCAATGCAATTTTAATCATCCACACAAATTCCAAATATATAAGTCCAGACTAAAAGGAAGCAAGCCGGTTTTTTAGGTAAAGTAATATTACTTTTTAGAATTAGTTTAATAATAAGTAAATTACGTCGTGTTAAGTTAATTTTCCTCTTTTTATTTTTTATAAATATAGTATTTACTTTCACATGAAAAATTAAATGCTGCCAATGCTGGACTGCCTCCTTGTTACTGCGCATGTGTCAGGACTTAGTCCAATTGGCTCTACCCCTCCAACGAGGAAGGTGTACAACTTACAAGTTCCAGAATTGTAAAATATAGCCTAAAAGTAAAACCTCCAGCACTCATTTTTATCAATAGCTTTTCATGGTCCTTACAAGTTATTATAAGCCTAAATGCAACCAGTATGTACTAGATTTTGATCACAGCATACCTACCTATAGGTTTTACTTTTAGGCTATATTTTCAAATTCTGGTACTTTGACTTTATCAAAATTAATGGTTAATTGTCGGGTATTATTAATTATGGCAGCTAACTTAACTAGTTACTGGGCGAAAGATGCGAAAGACCAAAGATGAAAAATTGTAGGTAGGTTAGGTACTGTAGGCCCTATATGCAAAGTAGTAGGCTATTTATTCCATTTCCAACCATAAGGCACGACATATAATACAATTCAGTAGATTCTCGATTTCGTCACGGAAAATAGTCAAAACAGTAACCAATTAAGTTAGCTGTCGTAATTAATAATACCTAACAATTAACCATTTGATAAAGTCAAAATTCCAGAATTTAAAAATATAGCCTAAAAGTAAAACCTATAGATAGGTAGGTATGCTATGATCAAAATCCAGTACATACTGGTTGCATTTAGGCTTATAATAACGTTTAAGGACCATGAAAAGCTATTGATAAAAATGAGTGCTGGAGGTTTTACTTTTAGGCTATATTTTAAAATTCTGGAACTTGTAAGTTGTACGCCTTTATCGTTTGAGGGGTAGAGCCAATGAGGTTCATTTGTGACGTCATTTTGTAGATGACAGCAACAGTTGCAATGATACCAAAGCGTTGATTTTTCCATAAGCCTCAATACTATTTTATAATTATTTTTAATTACGTATTATTTTTAAGTGATATTTTTCAATAAATCATGGAGAATATATATATTAAATTATATGCAGCCAAATAAGGTCCGGTTATAGTAAAAATATTAAAATAATTAATTAGATGCTAAGAGCTTAGTTTTCACATGCAAACGGCGGCCATTTTGAATAATATGGATATCGGTTTGTCGTCAGCGAACCTAGTGACCAAAGCTGTCCCTACAGAACCTCATAGGACACATGCGCAGTAACAAGGAGGCAGTACAGCATATAAGCTTTCGAACTTTCACAGGTGCTTTTAATTTAGTTAGTTAATAATTTTTCCACGCACCTCATGCACCTGCCTGGAGACCTAGCATATATGATGAACCTCTGATAAAATACATTTAAATTTTCTCATCTGCCTTGAATGAAGAGATCGTTCCGATTTTGTAGAAGCACGGCTGTTTAGTTTAACTACTAGTATACTTCATATCATAATGTTGTGTACAGTACTTATTGCCTAATACGATAACCGCTCTAAGAACCAGCATCTTAACCCCTCTCCCTCATATACAGTATTCAGTTTAATTTTCTGACTATCTATCATTCTTTTAGACTGGGACGTGGTCGAGCTTCTCCTTTTCCTCCTCGGAAAGTATGGCATCGCTGTGTCGTTCATTACCACTGATGTCTACACAACAGAATTGTTTCCAACAGGAGTCAGAGCGTCTGCCATTTCTACGGGGCACATGGTCGGTCGTATAGCTGCTATCGTAGCTCCTCAAACTCCCCTCTTGGTAAGTCTTGTGTGCATCCAGAAACCCCTTGTAAATTCTCAAGCTATTAAGAGCTATTTATTTCGCATCCACCATTCTGTAGTTTGCTTTATTATAGGTAAGACCCAGATGGGGATCGCCGCCACAGTGGCACCCAACTCGATGATCGTGACTACCTATGGTTGCCAAGTACCAACATACCGTTTGCATGTTCACACTGGTTTGGCGCCCCTGGCTTGCAAAAAGGCCAATTGCCCAAACTTTAAATTGCATTAAAACAGAAAATGGCAAATAAGAAAAAAGGTTAAGCCTGGGTTAGGGGCAAGGTTCGAATCCCTCAACCACCTAGTTTGTTTGGTTAGACAGTTTATCCATCTGCTTCATTGTTATACACAGTGCAAGACTGTTATAGTCAGGTACCTACAACAGACAAGTTGGAAATTGTTATAATGCTTGCAATGAGCCTATTTCGGTTTCTAACTCGGTTAGAATCTCAGAAAGCACTATATTTTTAATTATTAATTTTATGCTTTTGCTGCCGTATTGCATCATTAACGCCGAGTCGTATTTATTATCAGTGGGATCATTCGTATCATAGCTACTCAATAACCACACACACCTGTTAATTCCTATCAAAAGTGTATGCAGGCACTTGGCAATCCCAGCTCGGATATCACGGTCATTGACACCACAGGTCATAGCACACTGGATGCCCATGATTCAGATTGTTCTCCTGGCTATGTCGCGGCATGCATGAGTTTCAACATGAAGCAATATGTTTCTTCAAGCTATGCCAATGACACGCATTTAATTTGTTGTTTGCAGTCTGATATCTACAAGCCAATGCCTCTTCTACTATTCAGTGTAGTGGCCGCTATTGGAGGCTGCTGTGCTCTTACACTACCCGAAACATTAAATGTTAAACTGCCGGACACTGTCAAGGAAGCTGAAGAACTAGGAGTGATGGAAGAGGCGACAGAAAAGACGGCATCCTAAACAACAAGCAAAGCCCATGTTCATTGCAGATTATGAGAAATCCGCATGGTAGGCGAGGGACAAGAGAACAGAAACGGAATGGAATACTTGTGATAAAAGATATAGAAATAGTCTGAAATATTCTAAGCGCAAGAGATTAGTGTATAAGTACCTATAAAATAGGTAAACAAACCAAGCCCACCCCTCTCAGTAGTCCTTGAGAGGATAAATGAAGGATAGGTAGGGTGTGAGATATGTGTACTGATATTTATTTATTATTCGTAGTTTAATTAAGTGAGTTAGTTAAAGAACCAACCATAGCATGACCTGCCATTAAATTTTGCTAAGGCGCCAATTCCACCGACCGGCTAGGGCTAAATACAAAAACGATGACGTGGTAGCAGACATTCAAGACTTAGGCGGGGTTTCCATCGACCTCGCATTGCAGAATGCAAATGACATGGACGGAAATTAGAATTTTTCTTTTTATAGAAATCTATTAAAATGTTTGTACTTAACATATCCCATGACGCCATTTCTTAATTTTAGTTTGTTTGTTTGTGATTTCACTGTATGATCATTGATCAATTTTAACAATGGCATAGAGGAAAACAAACATTTCCGTCAATGTCATTTACATTCTGCAATGCGAGGTCGGTGGAAACCCCGCCTAAGTCTTGAATGTCTGTTACCACGTCACCGTTTTTGTATTTAGCCCTAGCCGGTCGGTGGAATCCCCGCCTAATAGCAAGAAAAGGATATTGAAATTGCATTTGATTGTAATTTTAACAGCTAAGAGCTAATTTAAAAAGGCAAGTTATTTCTATGTAAGCTTACGAAATTCTGTGACCACGTTACAGTAAACGTTGAGTCCATAAGAAAATTCGAAGAAACATGGCAATAGTCAAAAGCACTAATAGAAAAAAAATGTATGAACACAGAACAAAGTATTAAGTAAGGATAGGTTGAACTGATCAACTGCAGTAAAGTACGGTAGGCAATTTGAGCCCGGAACACACGGAAGATTATGGCAGTCATGATTTGCCAATGTCTTTTCCATTGCAGCCATAGGGCTAGCAGACGATTTCCTGTCGATTTCATAGCGACCGTACGGAAGTGCACGGTTTTCCCAGGCGTGCCAGATCATAGAAATCTTCTGAGTAGACTCTGTGGGTTTGCACCAACCATTCACCAAGCCCTATGGCTACAATGGGACAGACGTCGCGACTGCGAGAATCGTCTGTGTGTACCGGGCCTAAAGCTTTTGCCTATAATCATTATTCAATTGAGTGTTTAGATGGATTCTGTTGCATGCAAAGAGACAAAGTTGAGCAGTAATTTTTAGCGCTGAATTCGTAAGTAAGCTAGAGGTAGAAAACTAGTAGGTAACGCACCTAATTTATTTTGCACTGAATGTACATTTTATATGAAAATAAATCGCATACAAATCAATTAGTTTAAATTAACTTACTCTCCATTTAGGTTGAGTCATGATGTTGCGAATCGCTTTACACGCTGTAGCTTATGGGTAACGCAAATTCAATGAAGTAGGGAATGGGGGCGCAACATCTACGGCCAGGCAATCAGTTGAATCCATAAAAAGAAATAAAAACTTTTCCTACCCAAATTTAAAGCAAAAGCTTCTGGAGAAGTAACGGGTGTTTCTGTACATAGGCAATTTTAAATAAATATCAGCCTTTAATTTTCGATTACAGTACAAAATACAGACACTAAAAAGACATTTTAAACTGTCACAAGACAATACCTACAATTTTCCTCTAGTCGTTCTTATTCTAAAACTACTAACATATTAAAAAATTAACGCCTACCTTCATTCTTTTCGCACTCAAAATCAATTTATTCCAGCATTCGAGGACTAATGCCCCCCTTTCAATAAATCTATCATTGATGTCTCGGGATCATTTTTCGCATTTTCGACGGCCTCCTTTTGTTTCGTAACGCCAGGCCTCTCTCGTTGCTCGCAACTTCTCAAACAAAAATTTATTTCTTTTTTACGGCATGCAGTGCGTAGTTGACTGCGACGTTACGCGTCCAAAACCACTCATTGCAAATGAAATTGTAAAACATTCCGTGGACAAGTTTAGTGCAGCAGCCGTCTGTAAAAATATGAAATGAAGCCACGTTAAATACAATATAACGTACTGTAATCAATAGTTACAGGCACAATCGCATTTTTTTTTTTTAAATAGTAACCGCATACAAACTTAATTCAATGTATCCGATTGATCTCTTCAGTCGCCTCACTAAGTAATTTTATACTTGTGTTGAGTTACGGCACAATGGTGTATAAAGATTCGCAAAAGTACAAGCAAGATGTCGATCTGATTATTTATTAGCTCAAATTCATGCTACTGTACTTCTTCACTTCACTACAAGTAAAATTAAAAAGGGATGAAACGGGGGAATCCGAACTGATGGACCGTGGTCGATATGAAAGCTCACTTCCAAACGTTTTCTCAGCATCTTCAATGGCACTACGTACGCAGACTTCAAAGATTATATCCTGGATCGAGTTGCATATTAAATTACAGAACTATTAAGACTTTTTATTTTGAGTTTTGGAATTCGCCCAAAGGAAAATAAAGTCAACTTTCAATTTTTTCTACATTTGATATGCAAATCGATCCATGCTTATATTTGAAAATTCCGAGATAACGGATAGCCCCTTTGCCGTACGCCAGCACCAGCTACCACTCAGTAGGGTAGAGCAGTATAAGTAAAAATAAAGAGGGATTGTAGTAAACTATTGGTCCTATATTATTACCAAAATTATTCATTAATCAGTCTACATCATATCTGGAATTGACATAAAGACATGCCAACACTTTCCGGTACGAGGAGGTTACCTCTTCAACCAAAGTTAATTTGATGTCAGTGTTATACATACCATATAATACTACAATGTATTCTGTTAGAATCCTTTTAGAAACCTGTTGGAATACTGCTCAAACCTAATTTTTATATCTTACATGGAATATGCTACAAGTTTGACTGTTTGTCTTTATGTGAATTACAGATATGTTGTAGACTGATTAATGAATATTTTTGGTAATAATATAGGAACAATAGTTTACTGCGATCCCTAGCCGGCCGCCATACCAAGTTGAATCCAGCGGACCACAGCAGGTTCAAAGCTGCAGATAACTTGGTCGTGTGCGCAGTGCCGGTAGGGAAACATGGTAGGACTTATCCTGGTCACCTCCGAACTAATCGTGTGACTTCACTGTGTTTCCCAAGTGGTTCGGAATTCACTATAGTCAGGAGGTCCACTGTCCTATGGGCTGGCATAGGACAGTCAAGTCGGAGTCGCTCTATGGGCCCAAATATGAGGCCTAAGTCGTTAATAACCCGACGAACAGTACTACTACTACTATTACTGCGATCCCTCTTTATTTTTACTTATACTGCTCTACTCTACTGAGTGGTAGCTGGTGCCAGGCCACCCTGCTACAATATGACCATTTAGTATTTAAATTCTGGGCCTCAATTGAAGACATTATAATATATTTTATCCAGTTTTTCTAGAACCTTTTCCAGGGTTTCTCCTCTACCACTGTCCTACAATAATTAATACTTACGATTTTCCAACATGTACTGCAGTTTCTGCGGGCCGATGAACTTGTCCCAGTCGTGAGTCTCCTTGGGCACGAGGTGTATGAGATACTCGGCTGCCATGACTCCGGTGACCCACGCCAGCATGGTCTTGTTTAGAGTCGTTACGAATATTGAACCACCGGGCTGTTAACAGATAACCCGATATCCATCACTACACAATTCCTCACTAACAGCTGTTACTTTTTACAGCTTACACTTTTAAAACCAAACATGTCGCGAAATAAACCTCATAGAATAAGCCTAACCTTATAAGTTGCGTTTATTTATCTCCTGCGGTATTGAATTCCGCGACTGTTGCTTTACTTCATAATTTTATAAGTATCTAAAATATGAATCTAACATGTAAAATTCAATAAAAAAAATAGTTTAAACCAGTCAGTACTAGCGGAAAGTCAAGAAACGTTTACAATTCCTTTCTGATCATTAGTTTGACCATATGGCATTTTGTTCATCAACTATTTTAAGTAATTAACTTCAATAAAGGCAACTTTTGATTAAAATCCAAATGACGAATCATCAGAAGAATAAAAACAATAAAATAATTTCTACAACAGAGTAGTGTATCTTAGTGAAAGAAATTATAAACGACAATGAAGGCGCATACTTCGAATAAGCAACTATTGCGTCTAATGCAGTGTTCAGTTAAATGCTCTATAGAGCGACTACCTACCCCCTCCATTGAAAGGATGGAAAAGGAAGGAAATTAACAGAAGCTACAGAAAGATGCCATTTGACAAAAGCTAGCACTGATCAGATGGTTTGAAAAAAAAAACTAAACACGACACGTATCAAGTATATGGCGGCAATTCCACCGGCAAATTTACTTAATTTGTGGTTTTTTGTTTGTTTTGTTTTAAGGAGACTATTATGTAGATACTTAACTTATCTATTATAAATTAAGGTATAATATGGTAGCAGACATCATTAAATAAGTCTCTACCATATTATAATTTAATTTATAATAGATAAGTTTAGTATCTACATAATAGTCTCCTTAAAACAAAACAAACAAAAAATCTCAAATCACAAATGAAGTCAATTCGCCGGTGGAATTGCCGCCTAAGCAATAGGAATTTAATCGGTATTTATTTTTTTCTTCCTTGAACTTGACCAACACGTACTTAATTTAGTTACTGCTTCAGAGGCACTCTCATATCCTCAGGTAAAATGGAAAACTCACTTTATAATGTTAAGTTAGAAATAAGTAAATAAACAAATTAACTAGAGTAGAAATTTTGTTTACTTACATTTTATTTGGAATTCTACATTATAACTGAGTTTCTCACTTTACCATGGAAAATGCTAATATACCTATAAATTATCAAACTACAGAAGCTAAGTACAAAGTTATTGGCAATTTATTCACACTTGAAAAATGCACGGGACTTTTTTAACTGCTAAACATACTTTTAAATTGAATAAATACAATATTGATTTTGCTTTCTTGAAGTTAGCTCATCAAACCAATAGCGGAGTCAACTACTATCACAGTTAATTCCTAACTTTATTATTAATAAATGCAAATAGGTAATATGGGATGAAGCAAGCTCTGCGTTCTAGATAACGAGTTTTATTGACTTCTATCTAAATTAGGGAGCTGATGATAATTTTCCATCTAAAAAAAAAGAAGAGCCCGTTTAGTTAGCATACAAACTATAAATTTCCAACATAATGGAATCGATATCACTATCTTTGTCGAAATCACACACCAACCGGCGTATATACTTGAAAGAATCCCACGATTGAATTTAAAAAAAAAAAAAAAAAAACGAAAGGGTCCTACCTCTCGTCATTCCTTACCTCAAGTGAAACCCCCCCCCCCCCCCTCTCTTCAGAACACTATAAGGAGAGCCTGTGGATGGCAACAACATGAGCGCGAAAGCCCAGACGGGTCAAGCGCCCATTCATTAATATTAAAAAAAAAATCATGGTCTGACGAATTTCAATTAAGTTCACGAAAATAAAATAGTGCCCCCAGCAAAGAGTCCCATATTATAGACCAAGCGTAATGAAGTAATAATCAAATACTTTGTAGATAGCCACAAGTAACATTCAAAATTCAGACTAAATTGATAGCTCATATGAAATCTGTAAAAAGAAAGTTAATTTGTAGACGACTCGTTGAAGTTGCAGAATATTGATCATCAGCCAGTACCTTACAACAAAACCAAGTCGCCAACAAAAAAGGCACGTAAGCGACGACGGTGCTGCTGCAATGGAACCGCGGCGACAACCGGAACTGAGGAATGCAGACCCTCCACTCAGCGTTCATCGACTTCTTTGTCTTTTAGATCCATCCGACTGGTCCAGGAGTACCGGCCTCCTCAAAATGAAAATACTCTAATTTTGGGAAGGGTGGGGGAAAGGAGAGGAACGGGGTGGGGCAGGTGCACACACACACGATTTCTGCTTTCAAACCCTCTGCAGCTATCTTAGGTGGAAACTAATAACCATTGAAAATGTCGGCAAGGCAATCGTTGGGTGTGCAACTTCCTGCATTTTACGCTTTGTTATGTTGTTATATATAGCTGAATAAAAGTTAAAAAAATATATATCACAAACTGTGCTGTGTCAAAACATATATCTATGTACTTTTTTTCTCCCCTTAATGGATTTTTTGTGAGTTTCAAGACATATCAATAAATGGGTAGCCTAATACCAAGGGCCAACCAACGCTTGAAAAGTATTGGTAAGGAACACTGAACGGCACCGCTATCTATCAATGCACAACGGTGCCGCGCAGTATTCCTTACTTTTAAAGAGATGATGGAAACCGACCTTAATAAACAGGGTGATCTGAGAAACTACCTAAGGCTTAGGCTAACGCCAAAGTCACGTATTCAATATTTTCAATTGATTATTTAATTTTTTTAACAAGTCACAAAATAATACCTTGAACACTCAATGCTAAGAAGTTGCCCAATAAACCCAAACTGCATAACAATATGGTCTACTTCAAGATTTTAGAGACTTGTAATTAAGTAGAGATCTAATTAGAAGTACTATGTAGTTAGAAGCAAACACCAAACACTTATCATAACTGCGCCTCGTAACTGTATGCTATTATGTGGGTTTCCTGAACAAATAGCTAATCCTTTAATTACTCGTAACCTGAATAGCCGCAGCTCTAACAGCACTTAAGGCATTTCCAAACCTAGTCGAAATAAAACATTGTAAGTTACCTTTATGCCAAATTAGGCTTAACGCAATTGCTTTCCGAGATAGACAAAAAATAAATAAATAGACTCATTTTGTTGTCAACCCCAGGCTCTTCTCAGAGTATTTTGAAGAGGAGGGGGGATTGACCTTTCGCCATTTCCAAACAAGTATTACAGTGTGTACGGGCTTTGGGGACATCGTAGACCCCCACCTTTCCCATAATAATAACCTAGATTCGAGATAAATAAATAAAGAAACATTGTTCGTGAAGCCTAAACATTGAAAAATAGGTAGCTTCTTCCATTATCAACGAGCGCTTCTTGATTTTCTTCATAATTTTCATGAAAATGTTTTTCAAAAAAAACAAAAACTCATTTTAATTCGTTGACATTCAAAATCCGCAGACTCAAAAAACACCATAGGCCAATCGTGGCTCAAATAGCATGAGATTTACCTCTATGAAATACGAATAGGCGTTATATTTCTCTATTCCCCCACATTTAACTTTTATTTGAGTCGCCAACTTAAGTAGGAAGTAAGAAGTTGTAACTGGTTTGGAAATGCCTAAAAATAGCTTATCCGCTCTTGTTAATTTGCAAGACAAACAGGAATAAATAAAATGGCAACTCACGACAACCATCCTCTCTGTGCATAATAAATAAAATAATTTAAAATTCCTTATACCTTAATCACATTTGCGCAGGCTTCAATAAACATCTCCTTATTCTTAACGTGTTCCAAAACTTCTGAAGCTACAACAGCGTCATAAAATTCTGTCTTCTCGGATGCATGCTCTTCGATAGTACCACACATGTAATGCAAGTTCCCGCTGATTTCCAGATCCTTGCTAGCATGATCTACAGCAACTTCAATCAGACTTTCAGAGGCATCCAGCCCTGTTACATTGGCCCCAATTCGAGCCAGTGGTTCCGCCAAAATACCACCTCCACAGCCAATATCGATTATTTTGAAGCCTTCCAACGGCTTAGGGGTGTTCAACTGATCAAGGCTGTTTGTTTTAGAATATATAAGACAATCCCTAATGAGTTGGACCCGTAATTTATTCATGGAATGCAACGGGGCCATCGATGTACTCTCGTCCCACCAAACACTACTTAACTTGGACATATTCGAAACTTCATCTGCATCAATTGTGGTTTTCGAAGGGTCAGATTTAACAAAAGCGGAAGTAGACCTGCAACAAATATTTTTCAATTAAACAAGACTGAATACAAATAATATTAGCCCTAGAGTCCTAGACTAACTTCAAGAAGTACTGAATTTAGTAAACTGCATTGATCGACATGTCCAGTGTCCTCACCATATAAAGCAATGGCTGGACTTGCCCACTTTCTTCTTCCTTAATTGGAGTAAATCCAGTTGCAAATCAACTTGTTGCGAAGATAAGATGTTCTGAGAAAAATCGTGATTTGATATTTTAATTATATAAACTTAGTCCGAGTATTATTGCTTGGTACATAATGGGAAAATAAATCGAATAAAGCGTGGCTAATGCGCTTTATGCTATAGTTTAGGTGACCAGACGTCCCGTTTTTTAAGCGTACGTCCCGAGCAATCCTATCGGGGCGCCGATTTGTCCCGTTTTTACAGAATTTGTCCCCACCCACTAGTAAGAATGCTCTTTTTAATAGAAAATTAAAAGGGAAAATATTTTTTTGCGTAAGTATATGAAAATTAGGCTACTTATTAAGACATTTTTTTGCATTATTTATCATTGGCGTAGGAACTAAGAAGTAAGCTGTAAGCAGCCTGGTTTCGGCCTTGTTAGTTTACGTTCGGGACTTTATTTCTTTTGAATAAGTTGCCGTAAATTAAAATAGGCCAATTTTCCCGATGATTTTAAAAAGATCTAAAAGTAAAAAAAAAACTTCCCTCAAGTGCTTTTAAAAGTAGCTCCTCAACATGGAATTTACACTTGGAGAACAATATAGCAAGAGTGGCATACAGCTCCAACAGTGCATATAAATAGTAATACTTATCGGGTCCGGAATCCCTATATAGCTGGGCAAATACAAGGTTGACGAGCTCACGTTCACAATGTTTTTGTTAAATCAATTGATTTGACACGTGCTGTGGTTGAGTGGTTTCAGTTTAGATGGCCTGGCAGTGTCATTCAATTAACTTATTAAAAATAGTAAATTATAACAAATTTGAGTTAGCATTCCAGTCATGCGTTATATATTTATTTGGTTAGTTTATTAGTCAGTAAGATCAGTTCGAAGGCGGCCAAGCATTTCGTAGCCTACCTTAGAAGGATAATGAAATTACGCGAACGGTGTCCTTCATTAAGAGTGTACAGCCCGTAGGAAATTGTCAGCCCGAAATTTAATGCTTTTTATTTTTTATTTAATTAACTAAGCATGTTATTAAAGATTTGGCTCATCAAAGTTGTAGAAGACTACTTCATGCATCATATTATAAGATATTTTTAATTCTAGAAATTGTAGTTTTTTCAGAAACATGCAAATATTTTATAAACAATAACTTTTCACGTATTATCGATTTTATAAAATGGCCCTTAAATTTCTAATAGTACTTACTTTACTTTCCGTGTCCGGACCGTCAGATCATTTTCCAAAACTTTGCGGCCTTGATGGCGTTGTCGTTGCATACAAAAAGGTCAGCTACACTGCACATTTCTAATAGTGGCCGTAAGGTACAGTTAAAAGTGACCATTGATAAATGGAAGTATTAGTGATATTGCGTTTGGTGCTACTTAGCAGAAAGACGACAACTATCCTAATTAATTTGATTTATTTTGTGTCTTAACAACGATTAAACTAAGAGTTGTTATCCACTCAAGTCCCCCTTTTTCCGAATTTTTTTAAACTATTGAAAAGGTGGCAAGTGAACAGTACTAATATAAAATATAATATTTCATTTGACTTTAGCATGTTAGTGCAACAAAACCAGCATAGGCCTAAGCCTTAGGCTATATGCAGTTTCTTCCTTTGGGCTCCTGCGTTGTTATGGAATGATAAATTCTACGTAATGGGAACATCTCAAATGGACCCCTAGAACTACTAATGTCCTACAACACACACACACAGAACTGCAATGCATTCATTATTTCTTTTAATTTTTAATAAGCCTAATTAAATTTTTTTAATTGAGATGGGCTTACCATGATGAATTTCTGTACATACCTTAGTCGTGCACTGGACTTAGAGCCACTTAGAAATTTGATCCCAAAAACTAATTTCCTTACAGTCATCATGGAATAGAAGTTTCAAATGATGAGGTAAAAGCCAAAAACAGACCAAAAAATCAATAAAAGCTGCTAAATCCAGGCCGAGATCAACCGCCTGTGTATGTTTTACAATGAATGGATGGCCATAATGGAAAGATGGATGGCAATTGGCAAGTGGCAACGATTGTAAAATTGCACTTACCGTAAGCTTAGTATAGCCGATTGCAGTCAGTAAAATGTTGATTCATGATTGGTCGGTGTATGAACAGTAAATAAAAGTTTCCTTTGACTTCAGGGCCTAAAAAGGGTGTTTCGGGCCTTTTTATCAAAGTGTGTACTGTGTAGTGTCTGTGTAACTGTAAGCAATAATAAAAAATGAAAAGCGATGGTGGCCTATCACAAAATAAATGCAGTTGACATTATTAAACCGAAAAAATAGGCTTCAATGTCTTTTGTAACTAAATAAAACGCGGTTTATAATAATTTATAATGTGGCCAAGCCAGCAGTATTCAGCGGATTGGGCTCTTAACCCTTCGGCTTATAAAAATGTTGCTCATGAAGACGGTAAGTGCAGCAATCACAAGTTGCTGCATATTCTTTTCCATTTGGACTTGCCCATTTCTATATTCTAATATTTTAGTAACTTAAATGTGTTTGTTTTTAGTTGATTGGGCTTCCCTAGCAAAGCAATGGATAAAGATGAAAGAAGTTACGTCGGCAATGGTTGCTCCACCGCCACCACCCGGCTCAAGTAAATCCGACAAGGATGATAAGGGGGAGGCTCCTATGGACATGGAGGAGGAAAAACCGCAAGACGGGCCTGGCTCAGGTAATCTAAGCCCCGTATACACTGGCGAGTCTGCAGTCGCGAGTTGCATATGTCTTTTTTCATTGTAGCCGTAGGAATTGATGAATGGAGTCCAAAACATAATCCCAGTCTAATTCTGAAGATATTTCTATGTGCTTGTGTATCCTACCCTGGGGCTAAATTAGCTATATATAATATGGCAGCTAGTGGGCCTGCACAATGTAAGTATACATTTTCGCTGGGTGAATAGTCTGCGCAAGTTAAGTACAGAGTTTTGACCGGGTCCAGGTGTCCGTTCTGGTATGCTGCAATGTTTAAGACTTCGATATTTTTTACATTGGTCTTCTTCTTGGATTGCAATCTAGGGGTTGGTTTGCAGCGAATGTTTTATTTTTCTCCTCCACTCTTGTCTGTTTTGTGCGGTCCTTCCCATTGGTACTTATCTCTGAAAGTTGACTCATGGCTGAGGGGATCCCCGTAAGGGATATTATAGCTCCTGCCATTCCAGTTAATGTATTTCTATAGTGTGTCTAGGGTGCGGTTGGCTTCTTCTGCTAGCCCATTTGCTATAATAATAAAAAAACGTCGGCAACTCGCAACTGCATCGATTTATTATGGTCTAAGGCCTGGACTCGAGGCCTACTGTTGCGTTTTATACACAATACCCCTTCATTGCACTGTTGAAGTTACAATGGTCAAGTTAATTTCACGGTACAATTTATAAATTGTATTGGGAAATAATAGTTATGAGGTATTGGAAATGGGATCTGGTTGGGGCACAGACCAGTTGGTAGAGAACTGGATGCGGGTTAGGGGGTCCAATATCACATTGTAATGAGAGTTAACTTTATATATTGGTCCAATATCAATTAACAATAGCAGGGTTTTAGCATTCCTAGGTAGTTCACAGTTCAACTTCCAAGTGCTCTTCAATCTTATTCTGTTTTCTCAAGATATTATCTATATTTATATGGGAAAGTGTGTAGTTCAAAGAAAAAATTAGTTACTTCACTACTGCCCTCAAGAAGGAAGTTTTGTACTTGTAAAATAGGAGGGAGGACAATTTTGTTGAGTAAAAAATCTAAATTAGGCAGGCTTATGGCAACTCAAGGGTGCCGGACAGGTTGTTAACCACTACATCCCAAATAAACAAAGGAATCAGACCTAGATCTGCGTTAGATTGTCATCATACTGCTTTTTTTTGCTCGACAAATTGTGTGACAATGGTCAGTTATTCGTTTTTCTGAAATACTAGTTAACCATAGGTATTGGAGATGGCAACCCTGGTTGGGACTCTTGGAATAACTGGCAACAGTGGGGTTGGAATTGGCAAGGAGGTGGACCCGATCCGAATATGCCTGCAGCTACTAAAGATACTTATGGCTATACTTCATCCAACCTGAATCAGCCCACTACCGCTCCTACTATCGAGTATAACCATGGATCCGTCCCAGTTGCTCATGAGGTAAATTTATATATGTATATATGTATGTTCTGGAGATTCAAACATTTACAACACGCGTATGTTCAAGAATTTATCAAGTTTGGTCTTCCAAATTAACGATGTACCAATTAAAAAATTAACTCAAAAAGACTAGAAATCGTCCATGACTTTTCCGTCAACAGCTTAGTACGCTTTTTTGTCTACCTATCTTATGATAGTTAAAACATTTAACCCATTCATTCTGTTCAGCCCGTGTATTGGACCGGTGCTGCAGCTGATGCACCGACTGCAGCGTCCAAAGAATCGCAATCGTCCAGAACTTACGTGAGAAATTCCCGATACTCCTGGCGACGCGAACGTGATGAAAAGGAGAAGAGAGAAAAAGAGAAAGTGATTGCAGATGCAGTAGCAGAGGATTTAAGCACATTAGGTATTTTATTTTATTTGCATTTATCTTTGCGTTTATAAGATGGATACACTTTGCCCAATGTATACACGGAATGACAAGCTTATCCTATGTTTATTATACTGCCGACCCGCTCCCGCAAGGACCTGCTATAAACGGGCCCTTAGTTGGTTTGCGTTTTTAATTAACGGACAATTACATTTTTTTAGTAGGAATTAAGAGTGCCATTAAGTTATACCGCAAGGTGAGAAGTCTGGAAAAATTATATAATATCAGAAAACGCAGTGTACTCGGGCTGTCACCCAGAATGTTGTTCGCGTGAGTCCCTCCCTTACTGCATTTTCTAGCCATGGTTCGAAGTACTCGTAGGGCGGCCGAGAATAAGTGAGGACTTGATGGGTAAAATAGGGGTACTCACTTGAATTATCTTAGTTCTTCTCTTTGATTTATGATTTTATGGCCGTAGGCCAACTGATAGTGGCTCATTGAACCTTGCCTAGTGCCAATGACAATGAAATATCGGATATTGGTAACTGGTACACGTTCCCGACAGCTACAAGCGATAATGAACATGCCGAGACATTGACATTGTAGTAGACGTTAGCTCGACTTAACCAAGTTCAGGTACGAGTCTATATTTTATTTACAGACGCTGCTAAACGGAAACAACTGCCAGCTTGGATTCGTGAAGGACTTGAAAAAATGGAACGGGAGAAACAGAAAAAAATGGACAAGGAAAGGGCGGATTTGGAATACGCTGATTATATGCAGAAAAAAAGAGAAGAAGACGAGATAGCACTGTCAAAAATGGATAAAGTTTCAGCGGCAAAGTTCCTAGCCAAAAGCAAATTTGACTCTGAATCGGAAGAGGATGAACCGCGAGAAGATAAAACGCTAGGTGCTGTGTCGCAAACTCGTCGGTCTAGATTTCGTGAGGAACCCCCTCCTCAGACAGTTCCTAACAAAGAAGACAAAAGAACACCTTCGCCAATCCCAGATGCCCCTAAGTCGAGAGAGGAACTTATGGAGGAAGTGGTATGTAGTAACAACAGCAGCCATTAGTTAGCACATTAGTTGAGGCACCTTCCCCTTACTATTGCTTGGATAGATGTAAAGCAACATGGCGCTCTGAAATTAAAAAATAAATAAAAAAACTTTTAACAAAGATTTAATATCTCAACCGTTAGAGAAGAAAAAATAAACAAGCTATAGTTGCCATAGCAACCACAAATAATAGAGGAGGCTAGTTTATTTCAATTTGCCCTCACACTAGCCTTCTCTAGAAGCGTCTTTAGCCGACCACGAGTCAATCCTTTTGTTAGGAAATCTGCCAGCTGGCCTTCTCCTGCTACATGCCGAATATCATATTGCTTCTCTAGATAACCCTCTCTGACATATATGTAGGTGCCGCGTATGGATGTGCTTCGACCGCTTGTGAAACTCTCTTCTCTCGCTGGACCTGTGCGATTGATAACGTGGCATCCCATATACATAGCTTGTGCCCACAGACTTAATGGTAAATCTTCATTGGCATACAACATGGTTCGTGCTGCCTCAACCAACGTTCGCATTTCTCGTTCAATTGAACCATTTTCTTCTGGCGTACACGGCATAGTAATACCACGATCGGACAGTAACTTCTTGATAGTAGAATTCACAAATTCTGTGCCATTGTCACACATGAAGGTCTGGACAACATGACCAGCAGTCTGGCACTCGTTCAGAAATATCTTCAGTTGTTCTGCCACTTCCGATTTATGACTTAAAAATAACATTCTACGAAACTTGGTGTAACAGTCCTTTAACACCAATGCATAACGTTTGTTACCTAGTAAAGCATTTTCCAAAGGACCACACAAATCTCCACTAATAATCTCACCTGGCTTTGTAGGCTTTACGGTTCGTGTCTTATAACTGTCCCTTGTCTGTTTTCCCATTATACAACTTTTACAAACATAAGGTTTCTTATTCACTTTAATACCGTACTTCTTCAAAACTTTAACCACATGCTGCTGATTCTGGTGAGCAAAACACTCATGTCATTCCTTCAAAGTCTTTTCAGCAGAGACAATCATAGCTGAAGTTTCTGGCTTAATATCCATTTCAAATAAGCCACTTTCTTTTCTATATCCAATCATTTGCACTTTGTCGTCCATCACAAACTTGCAAATATTATCTTTCATTATGAAAGTGTACCCTCTCTCACACGTTTTCGAAACAGCAAGCAAATTCCTTGACAATTTTGGTACGTACCATACATCATTAAGATTACTTGACACTTCCCTCCCTTTTAGCTTCACGCTAATAGGTATTCTACCCTTTCTTGTCGCTTCAATCTTGCCACCATTGGCCACACTTATCTCAATTGGCCTGTCGAAAACGGAAGACGTTGAGAAATACTCTCGATTGTAACACATATGCTCCGGCGCTCCCGTGTCAGCAATAAAAGCACATCCATCATGACCAGCTGCAACATTCACATAACTTAGGAACCCACTCTTACTCTTTGGCTTTTCTTCTTTAGGCTTATAGTCCTTCTGATCACTTGTACCGGTTAGTTTTTGTACTTGAAGCTTTAAATCCATTTTGCAATGCTAAAAATAACTATTTTCTGCGTGGACTGGGTGGTCTGGGCCCATAACCAATTAAAAAATAAGTAAAAAACTTTTAACAAAGATTTAATATCTCAACCGTTAGAGAAGAAACAATAAACAAGCTATAGTTGCCATAGCAACCACAAATAATAGAGGAGGCTAGTTTATTTCAATTTCTGATCCAAGAACAGATGCGCTACTTGTTTTCACTGGGTTTCAGTCCCCCAAACCCATTGCAGCTATTATAAACATACAATCATAAAAACCCGGAATCAAAACGGTAATTAGTGCCTAAATTATCATAAATATCGCCGTGGTGGTTTTAGAAAAAACTCCTTTATGTTAAAGTTGTAATTAATTATTTAAAATAAAATATGATATACCAGCCTTTTGTTTCCTAGCAACCATAAAACTATGAAACTAAAATGAAACTGAAATTCAGTAGTGTATGAGTCGTCTAGTATCAAAGTGGCCAATGTAATTTTTTACCTATTTTTGGGGGGTATTCCATATACGTCAATCGTCAACGAAAAATTGAAAAATGACGTTTTAGCAGACATTAAAGACATACTAAAAATTCTGCTACCACGTCAATTTACGTCATTTTGACGTCATTTTTCAATTTTTCGTTGACGTTGTACGTATGTGGAATGGGCACCTTTCAGAAACCGCAAAACCTGTAAATACAGTACAAATCATATTCTGTATTAATCTAAACAGGCAATACAGTTACTGAACTATTAGTTTAGTTTAATACAGTATATTAAATGTATTGTATTTACAGGTTTTGTGGTTTCTGAAAAATTAGTCAAAACTTACATTGGCGACTTTGATACTAGACGATTCATATAAGGAAATGTTACACTAATATTACGGGCATCCTTACTCTACATGCAAAAAAAAATTGAATTTTGCAAAATATTGACGCCCCAAAATAAAATAAAAGCTATGGAAATGGTCCGCTGAAAATGTATAAAAAAACAGAAGATTTCTCAAATCGCTGAGTCTTCCGCCCGACTGAATTACTGCCATTGTAGATCATCAGTGCAGTGCACTTTATCGTGTTTTTAGAGCAATCATCTTTCAGATGAAAAAAATATATATTTACTGCCGATGCTTATTTGCTTGAAGTGAAACTACTTTTTTTTTGGCGGACTCTTGAAAACAGAATCAGGACGTTGTCGTGTGACGCTGGAGCTGAGTAATATGACAGTGGTACATGTCAGGACACTGGACATATACCAAAACCTGCAAGCGTTCTAAAGTTGTCGGTTACGGACAAAATCTGATATCTTGTTTGTTTAGTTGGGCAACATATTATATATGAGGTCAAGCTGCCGGCTGTCCTCGGTGAATCCCTGTAAATGATTTGTTTTAAACCGTGCTACTATTCCCCATCGATGTCCCTGAGTGTTCCCGATCCCTCTCAGGAGAAACACCATTCCACAATTGAAATGAAATGTAGTGAAAAGAAAAACATCTTTATATTAGGCGAGCTTTAGCCTCGAAGGGCTACTCTACCAGCTAACCTATTGTATTTTAGTTTACAAATTATTTTTCAAATTAATAACATAAATTTTTTTAAAGAAAGAAGAAAGAAAATTGTCGTTATTTTCCTTATGGGCGAATTTTGGGCCTTTCGGCCCACTCTTACAATTAAAAGAGAGATAATAATAATGGAACAGGCACTCATTCATTCACTCTCGCACTTCGCTCCCCAGAAACTGATGGCAGGCTAAATCTCGCCAAACTGTTCTCTGTCCTCGTTTCTTCCAGCAAGGAAGTCCAAAGCCTATAGGTGTTCACTGCGAAGGAATGGTTGTAGTAATTTGTTCGGCTTTTAGGAATAGATGAGCATTTTGGTGCATTCATTGGATTGAAATATCCAACAATCTTAGCTTTTATTATTATTTTATTTATTACTCCGAGAAAATGTGTGAATTTGTTTGGTGAAGTTGCACTTCTATCGTGTTGTCACAAGCACACACCAATTTTTTTTATACTTGACTATTTTTTCATATCTTTGCGGCTGTATAAAGAAGAATTAGTCAATTTCGCCCAAAACACTCGGTCTTCATTTGCTTGCAAAATATTTTTACATCAGCCTTAAAAATTTTCTCCTTTTTTACCAGCTTGGTTTTTCTGGTTCCAGATGTTAAAAGTCCGTAAAACATTGACTGAAATCCTACTTGATGTGACTTCGCAAGAAATTCAATCAGTTGCCCGTGAAGTTTACCAAAAAGCCCGTGCGAAAGGTAGCTCAGTTTCATCTTGTATTGAAATCCACGGGGTTCTTACGAACTTCTCTACAGGGACATTATTTGTAAAGTGCATGTTATTGATGACTGATAAATTGTACGGTATAATTTAGTTGTCACGTTATGTAATGTTGTTGTCTGAATTCAGGCTCTACTGCCGGCCGTTGGGCTGCTGTTGAAATTCTATTTGGTGTCTCCATTCAACTGTCTGTATTTACTAAAATTTTTTTATATTTGCTACAAAGCTCCAGCCAAGCGTTTGCGGAAGACCCAGGCCTTATCAGCCATTGCTGGAAAAACTGGTGAGTTACTTTTGATCTCCTTTTGTAGACTAAGACGATTTTTATACAATATTTTAAATTTATGTTATGGCCATTCAAGAACCATTGTAGTTTAAATGACGTCATAGTGTTGCATAAATGTGGCTGAGGTTTGTTGACATTTCAAATGTAAACTAAATTTCAGTGTACTGTGTTGTTTTTGTTGATATCATAAAAGTAGATCAATGCCGGATGCAACGGCAACATTCGAGTTTAATTTGCTGTTCATAACTATTAGGTCAATGTCGTTCCCAATACTTCTAAAATCTAAATCATTATCTGATGCAATGTTTCTCATTATTCCATAGCGTCAATGATAAATTTTAACTAGAATTTGGGCAGTATTTACCACTGAGCAGTACACAGAGCACTAGTGTTATATATTCAATGGCAGTACTAACCACCGTATAGTAAACCCTTTATAAGTTTGCATACCTCGTACAAAACTACTAATTCGTTGTGTACAATAAAATTACTCTGTGTTGGTATCTATTGTAACCCTTAAGAGCCAAAATAAAATGCTTCTTGATTGGCCGAGATTTTAATAAGGAACCTTCTAAGTATTTTGCGTTACATCAGAGATATCATTATAGTTTCATATCTGCTAAGTGCAGTCACCACTTGGTTGAGCCCTCCTCCCATCTTTAAAACTTAGGAGCAGGCATTGCAAAACTTTAAAAAAAAAAAAAAAAAAAAAAAAAAAAAAAAATTTCCTGATTTGAAATTCGTTGAAATACCTACCTCGCATTGACGTATACAACTTTGATTCAATGTGAAAAGAGAGTAAATATAGGGGTTCTATTGTACTGTATTATTGTAGGTATATTCATTTTTTTTCTTCAATATAAATCGTATACTAACAATTTAGTGAATGTATCCGATGAACATCTTCAGTCGCCTCACTAATTAACTTAATATTGGTGTTGAGTTACGACATGCCACCGCATGGTGTGTAGAAACTCGCACAAGTACTATTTACAATAGTTGCAAAGATATGCCTGGTACCCTAATTCTCTGACAGTCCAGTCAACGGCTGGCTATCCAAATAGTGGACCGTGAAATGTAATGAAATACCAGTCTATTTTTTGGGGGTCAATGCTTTAACTGACATGTTCATGTTCATGAATGGAGGTTTTTAAAGGCTGTGTCCCCATTTGGTGATGAGCATGGCAGGTATATTTTTATAATTAAAATCATTGTTTTGCTGTAGAAGGTTCCTTCTCCCTGATGGTTTAGGCAGACAATATCCTTACGTTTACTTCGTTTGCGCAGGGCTCGGATTGGGCATTTATGGCAGTGACGAAGAATCTAATTCGGAGAGCGAGGACGACCGCAGGGATGGCGCCGCTGACTCCGATGAAGAGCTCGAGGTATGTTTTGTCTGTGATGTATTTAATTTACATGGTGATCGGACAACAAATAAAGAACCGGTCCGAGTTTACTCGAACATGCTTTCCAATTTATCAATTAGTAGATGAGAAAATGAGTAATTTCACGGTGAATAATTATCCTGTGGTAAAATTACGGATATTTCGGGGGGGGGGGGGGGGGATTGTCCACCTGACGTCACTGGAGGTGAGGTAAATTCTAGATAGGTCAGGCCAACACATTACCACACAGCAATAATGGCAGGGCACGCAATGCATTTGAGCGTGAATTTTCTATCATTTTTTCAAAAAAACGTTTTCTACAGAACCAAATAGTTCTTTGGGAAAGTAACCTGTCCGGTTTCGTTGATCAATTTAACACCTAAAACATGCCAGAAGGTAGAAATCATCGATAGAAAGGTTTCACAGAAAAATTAATTTTTAGTCATTTTTATAAAAAAAATTAGTTATTTTTATTTATTTACCCCCAGAAGCAAACTATCAAGGGGCAAGCGACCCCCCGCATTTTATCAACATTATACAACATATGTGAATTTAAAAGAAATAGTTGGAGCCGTTTTTGAGAAATAATGTTTTTAGACGTTTTTTGAAAATAAAACCCCCCCAAATTCAGTTAGCCCAAATTAAAAAAATTGAACTCGAGGTATGATTTTTGTGAATCAACACGCCAAATTTCATACAAGTCCACCGAGTAGTTTGCCCGGAAATCGACGAACAGACAGACAGAGCGACAGGCAGAAATTTCGTCAAAACCACTTTTTTGGGTTCCTGGGACCTCAAAACGTGTAAATCCGTTGAAATATCGGAGTCGAAAATTTCGACCATCACAAAGCTTTCCTTATCCTACGTATAAATTGGAAAGCAATAAATAAAGTCTTAATTGACGTGATATGTAACTCCACACATTTTGTGGACTTAAGTCCGGATGTACATCCACAAGTAGTGGATGGAATCCAACGGTCTGCATCCACTGCCTCACGTGTTGTATGTCGAACACAAAGTCTCAAACCTAATGCAATACTTACTTGACTTAAGTTGGCGCTGTCAGCCCTGAGGGACTTTTGGCCGCATTCACAACACCACGCCAATAATGTGTGCTATGTGAAATAATGCATACTAAACATCATTAATATAATTTTCAACATTTACACTTTTAAATGCACGCGGTGTTCATCTTACGATACAATGAACAGTAGAGGTACACGCGTGATAGAATCGCACACCTATCGGAGCTGCATCCGATGCGTCAAGTCCACCAGCTCGGCTAGACAAAAATATGGTAGAGACATCAATAATACGTCTACCATATTATAACTTAATTTATAATAGATAAGTTAAGTATATTTACATAATTGTCTCATTAAAACAAAAATCTTATCAATTTTTAATGCACAAATGAAGAAAAACTGACAAGTGGAATCATCTGCCTAAAAAGTATAAAGTTTATGAATTGTTTGTTTGTTTCTAACGCCTGCTTTCAGCATTTCTGCTTTAAGCAACCCTGTCAGCCTGGCGGGGGGAGTGAGTCTGTTTGTTAACTTGAGGCACCCTAAGGGCAGACTCTTTCACCTCGGGGAAAGGGGAGTTGACTAACAGGGTGGACCTCCTGATTATAGTGGATTCCGAACCACTTGGGGAACATGGTAAAGTCACACGATTAAATCGGAGGTGACCAGGACTCGACTTATACTGCCTAAGCGCGTTATCATGTCCCACCATGTTCCCCTGCCAACGCTGTGCACACTACCAAGTTGCCGCAGTTTGAAACATGCTCTGCTCTAATGGAATCAACATGGTAAGGCCGTTGGCAGTTTATGAATTGGCTATTGAACTGCCAACAGCCTTTTATGAATTGGCTATTGCGGCTATTTCTTGTTGAAACGCTGTGCTTTTGGTTGGCGATCATGATTGGCTGTAACTTGCACTGGACACCCACCAACATACTGTTTTGCTCACTGGTCTCCATGACTGTGTCCATGATATAATATATAGTCAGAATTCCTGGACTGATGGGAGTTGGCAATGTGTGTGAGGCGCGTGTTGAGTTGCCTTGCTATGTTGGACTGCCCCGAACCATAGCGGAACAAACCTTAAGAATCGGTGCTAGTGAACCCGTACGTACATTCATCCCTATTTATCAATAAGTATATTTATATATATATATATAGATAATATTAATGAGTAGCTCCATGGTAAATAATAATAAGTTCCAAATAAATATTAAAAGAAAGTGGAACCCCGCATTTTCCATTTTTTTTTTTTTTCATTTATGAAACTTTAATTGTAAAATAAAGTAGGTAGATGAAATGTTCATCTTCATTTTGTTGCATAGTATGTGGCCGTGGCTAAGGCCAATTCGCCACAGCTTTGGAACTTGTTCGATCTGACATCCTCAGTAGCAGTAGCAGTTACTTTTTAATAATCAAGCAATTCATTAAATTGTCTTAGGTTGATGGTTAAGTAAGTTAACCGAAATTAGAGAATTGCAAGTAAAATCCCGGTAAGTCCAGATTTTCTTGACCTCTATTTGGGAATAACTGTGGCCGACCAGTGTTAGTGATGGCTACAAAATGTTCACCACAGCGTAGAGGAATATTTTTTCTAATTAATTAAAATTAATTTATACTATCGATATTTCATGAGAAATTTGACTTGGCGCAAAGAATGGGAAGGGTGATGGGCTTCATTTACCTATAAGTTAAAAATTTATACACACCTATATTTTTAAAGTCTTAGTTGTGGTTTGATCGTATTCCATTGGGCCTACCCTCCATATTACTGTTTCGAATGAAGCCTTCCGTGAGATTTCAGTGTCGCTAAAACATTTAAATATTCATTGCAGGAAATTATCCGTCGTAAACGGGACGCTTTTGCTAAAACGGCTGCAGAAATAGAGAACGAATTAGAAGAAGAAGAGGAGAAGGAAAGGAGAGCCCGCATCAGAACGGCGACGTCGTCAGACGATGAAAAAGTAGACGATGCGGAGGTGGACGAGGAATCCGCGAGTGGGCAAGTAGACGACAGGGGCGAAAAGGCAAAACTGACGCATGGTAAGCTTACACCCGAGAATACCGATGGCGCACTCTACTCTGCTCTGCGAATTTTATTCTTTAGGGCTGGAAAAGCGTGAACTGTTTTCAGTGAACACAATGTTTTGTGATTTGACAAGTATAGTATGACTGAACATAACTAATCATTTGCTTTTTAGAGGAAGAGGTGGTTTCTTCTAGGTAACATAGTGGCAAAATCGTGGAAATTATTTCCAAAAATAGAGAACCAAGAAAAAAAGCGGATACTGCGGGAATCGAACCCACGATCTATGCCCCCCGGAGATATATTCCGCCAACACTGGAAATGCCAAAAGACAGATATATACCAAAGCTATACCCAGTACCTATGTCTGGAGTGTTCCCCTCACGAGAAGACTGGGATGATAAGGTCTCCTTCAATTA
The DNA here is from genome assembly GCA_963971405.1 of Psococerastis gibbosa. Classification (NCBI taxonomy): domain Eukaryota; kingdom Metazoa; phylum Arthropoda; class Insecta; order Psocodea; family Psocidae; genus Psococerastis; species Psococerastis gibbosa. Next base: position 26,191,538 of record OZ020484.1, read on the forward strand.
TAAAGAGGACAATCTAGTGTTTTATGGGCCATTCAAGAATGATTCTGCCGCCGCCGGGGTGTTTTGTGATGATCCTGATATCAGAATCTCACCGCTCTGGGCAAATTTGTTAGTTTTCCAGGCCAAAGTTTGTGTAATCTGCAGTGACCGTGCAGTTAGGGGGAAAAGGATTCTTATCTGTTCAGACAGTCAATACGAGCAATTGTGAAATCGCAGCTTGTCAGCGACTGCAGGCATACGTACCAACACTGTCGAATTAATTTGGGTTCCTGGTCTTAGTGGTGTTGAAGGAAATGAACAAGCCGACAAACTGGCTCTTCTAGGATCGGAGCTACAACCCGTTGGACCAGAACCTATTCTATTCCTGGGCAACTACTCGAGTGCTCATTTCAGAGGAATTTCATACTCAATGGTTGGAGGAAACTGCATGCTTTCGTATGAAGCGCCTCATTAAACATCCAGACACCAAAAGGGCTAAGAGTCTGCTGGAATTGGATAGAACACGCGTGCGTCGGGTGATATGTTTATTAATGTTTATTCTATGGGTGATATCCCTGCTCACTGGTCACGGGAATTTCAGACATCACCTCGCCTGCATTGGTGCGCAAGTGGAAAATCTGTGTCGATATTGTGCGATGGAGATCGAAAGCGGATGGCACATTCTTGCGGAGTGCCAGGTGATCTTGCGCCCCAGACTTGAGCATCTAGGGTGCGCTGTAGCTAAAGACGGTAGGGCACCATTAGTCCAACCTGCAGCCATTGCGAGATTCGCAGAAGCAATAGTACTCGATTTGTACGACTGGGTGACCTATGGGCCCAAATTACGGCTTGGGTCCCGAATCAAGATCTTACATACATACGTGTACTTGCGCCCCCCCCCCCCCCCCCCGGAGAAACACGATGCCATCGATCGTGGGTTTGAGTCCCGCAGAGTCCTGGTTACTTCATAATTCTCTACTTTCGGATGGAGAATCCTGATGAGGAGGTTGCCTCTTCAAGCTTAATCAATTTAATATTAAAAATGTGAAAACTATGTAATTTCAAGCAGATTTCGAATACAGTCCGACAAATCGTAAATTAAAATTTACGAGTTGTTTCCGAGTTGTAACACCCAATCATGACCATGGTTCCGCGCACGAGGAATCTGTTAGTTAGGCTGTTGGAGGTTTCATTGGATCAGACCCTTAATTAAGTATTCGCGGAATTTTGTGTTATGGTGTTACCTCCGCCCGAATTGCTACTAATCATAAATTACCCTTATGTTCGCCATGACAGCCGTAGCATAATTAGCTGTTGACATTCCTTTGCTTACAAGTTACAACTTCCAAGCAGTATTGACTGAGCCAACCGCCGCTTGACGGCTAGTCGTTCCGGACCAGTTATAGGGATCGTAATAAATAAAAGTAAATTAATCCCATATACATATAGGCCCAACTTAATGTACCGTTTTGCGGCTTATTTCATCCGCAAATATGTCATCTATGGTCGTTCATATTAGTAGCTACTAGATTTTAATTTGTCAAGTAATGTAAGGCCAGTGCTTTCCTTTTTTATCGGTACATCTTGCTACATAAATCACACTAGAAATACTAACATAATGTTAATATTGAGCCACTGCAAAAGTTGCTGCTAATTTAAAAGGCAGTACCAATAAAGTTAAAAGTAAGCACACTTATAATTTTCTATTGTAGGCTATTTGCTATTTCTACTTATTTTTAACGTTGAAAGTGCCCTTGGGCTCTGCCCTCCAACGGAGTCATATTTCTAGCTGCAATTGACATTCAATGCGACAAGGGACTGAACAATTTTCTGTTAATCATTATTAACGCAAATCGTTTTTTTACGAACATAACGTAATAATTAAATGTGACCAGAAACGAGGAATGATGTGAAATTAAATTTTACTAACGAATCTCTTCTCCGATTTCAGATAATAGAAGAGAGACGGAGGTTCAGAGAGATGGTGGTAAAATTCGCAAGGGTAGGAAAGAACCCGAAATACACAATGCGGATGCCAAAAATAGCCCGAAGCAAGAAGAACCTTCTGATGATGCTAACAAGAACAGAAAATATTACGACAAAGAGGCTCGCTCGAGCGATTCTGAGTCGTCAGAAAGTATTAAAAAGCGATCGAAGAAACTCAAGAAGCGTGCTAGAAGTAATAGTACTGATGGCAGGGAGCGAAAGAAAAGGACTAAGAAATCATCCGATGATGACAGTAGCAGTGGAGATGAAAAAAGGAGGTCAAAGCGCAGGAAGAAAAGTAGCGAAGGAAGTTTGAATGATTCTAGAAGCGATGGCTCCGACAGAGATAGTAAGAGGAGAAAACATAAACACCATGATTCTGATAAGAGGCACAAGAAGCATAAAAAGTCTGATAAGAGTAAAAGAAAGGGAGAAGAAAGAGGGAAAAAGGGAGAAAAGGAAAGGCGAAAATCCCGAAGCCTCGAAAAGTCTGTGGAAAGAAGTGGAAAGGCGAGCTATTGGGGTAGAAGTCGATCTCGGTCGAGATCGCGAGAGTCCGAATATCGGAAAAGACGTAGTCATTCTAAAGAATCGCAAATTAAACAGAAAAGTCATCGTCGCAGTAGGTCGCGAGAATCAGAAAAACATAAAGGTCATCGTCGGAGTCGATCGCTAGATTCAGGAGTTAAACATAGGAGTAATCGTCGCAGCCGTTCACGAGATTCAGGATATAGGCGTCATAGAAGCAGGTCAGCGGAATCGGACTATAGGCGTCGCCATAGAAGTAGGTCACGTGATTCTGTCGATCGTAAACGTAGCCGGCGTCATAGGTCTTCGTCGAGTTCTGATCGGAACTACTCTCGTAGGCGATGAGTTTTCCTTGATAGATCCTTTGATAGGTTTGAATCGCAGGGGCCGAAAACAAGTATAATGTTCATAGAAAATGTGATTTGTTAGCCAAAATTGATCGTCTAAGATGTGGTTAGTTTTCTCTGGTGAATTTTCGAGGGTTTGTTGTTGAAAAAAGTATTTTTAAAGCCGCAGCGTTTATTAAAATATTTGACTACATAACAATTTCCCAGTATTCAATCAAAAGGTCCATTATCTTGACTCTATGTCACGCCACAAAGAAGTTCTATTTCAATTTTGAAACAAAAGTCTTGTCCGGACATGAAGAGTAATGGTACAGACTCGGACTTTCACCCGAAAGGTTTTTGTCCTAGTCCCATACGAGCTACATTTTCTGGGCATGCTTCGGAAGGCATGTAAATCAGGTGGTCCCGGGCTTTCCTAATTGAGTGTAGAGTTGAGAGTTTGGCTTAGTAATGGAACATAAAGTCTATATGTATTTATTTAAAATCTGTTTCTAACCATTAATCACATGAGTCTGCAGGGGTAAAAATATTTGTATATATTGTACTGCTCTGGGATTTAATTTATCTTGAACATTTTGAAACGCGTGACGTATTTCTTCTAATTACCGAAGGTGTTTGGTATGCTACATGCAAACGCGTATGCTTAGAAGTATGCAATGCGAACCCCTTCCTTTTCAAACTCCGGATTTTTATGTTTCATGGTCTAACTGAGGGCGTGGCGACGTTACATTCAGTGCCAAGCCTTAATGAGATTGTGATACAGTATTTATCCTAACTACAGTTATTGTAGTACTATACCTAATAATTATAGCCTATGTAGGTTACTCGCTTAAGAGGTACAGAGAAATATCTTGACAACTCTCCTAAGAATAGTGGTTTGAGCTAACTTAACTTATTGTATGCTGACAATATTGTTTCCCCTAAATTAGTCTCCTTTTTAATACGTTCATTATGACATAAAATAAGAGTGTAAGGTGTTAGACAGCAGTTCGTTTGCTGTGATATTATCTCCTCAGCCTGTTTTTTTCTTCAAATTTTGAGGTAAAGTCTTGTTCGTGAAACTATTGAGATGTGCGTATAAATAACTGTATAACTACTACGTATTTACAGCAATTGTTAACAATAATATGGTTTCTCTTTCAGAAGTTAACATTGTTTATAGCCTTTTATTGCAATCCTTTCGAATCTGGTTAATTTAGCTTCTGGTTTTGAAATTTTTAATAAAGATATAATAATCTAGCGTTTCGTTTTTATTTAGCTCACAGCCAAACATATTTTTTTTTCTTAAGAGACCTGGAAGCACACAGCTCACATTCGCAATCCATATTTGAGCTGTATCATCCGGAATGTGAATAAAGGCTTGTACTTTTATATGATTCTGATAAGTTTAAAATCAATGGCACAGAACAGGCTACGACCATCAAACCCAACTGGTAGCAGTATGTCATAATTTGAGTACAAGCGATTTAAAGAAATAGAAGTGTGTTACTTAGTTTTCAATCAGGTATTTCCTTCATGCATTGGAAAAGAAATAAGAAATTTCTTTCAAATCGTACTCAGATTTTCAATAAGTTTCATACTTCGGTTAAGAGTGGCAGCCCGAAATTTAATCCTTTTTAATTTTTATTTAATGTTATTAAAGATTTGGGCCATCAAAGTTGTAGAAGACTACTTCATGCATAATATAATAAGGTATTTTTAGTTTTCGAAATTGTAGTTTTTTTTTTATAAAATTGATAATACGTGAAAATTTATTGTTTATAAAATATTGGCATGTTTCTGAAAAAAAAACTACAATTTCGAAAATTAAAAATATCTCATAATATGATGCATGAAGTAGTCTTCTACAACTTTGATGAACCAAATCTTTAATAACATGCTTAGTTAATTAAATTAAATATCTCTCTTCAAGTTACAGCCGGATGATGGCTGTTTGGCAGCAACATATTACAGCGATGTCTCCAGTCTCCGCGATTTTGACATGCCCTCTTCAGCTCCACATACGACGTTATCCCCAAATTATTTTTAACTTGTTGGAGATATTCGTTTCGTGGCTGTCCCCGTCGATTTACGCCTTCCATGGTCCCTTCAATGATGCAGCTGACTAAGTTATCATGCCGAAGTAGGTGTCCGATCCAGCGTGCCCTCCTAGTGGATATGGATGCAAAAAGGGTTCTTTTTTCATTTATTTGGGTTAGGACTTCCTCATTAGTTACAGGGTCTTGCCAAGGTATTCTCAAAATGCGGCTATAACACCACATTTCGAATGCTTCTAGTTTCTTGACATATTTTTCGCTTATGCACCATGTTTCACATCCATATAGTAGAATGCTCCACACAAGAGACTTAAGCATTCTTTTCCTGAGTCTGATATTTATATTGTTAGACTGAAAAATTTGCGACTTTTTATTGAAAGCGACTCTTGCCTGGTGCAATCTATACCCAATCTCTTGGATTGACCTGCTGACCTGCCGTCCTGCTTCTTAGGTATGTAAAGGTTTTATTATTGCTGAGTGGAGTGCCATCCAGTTGTATGTTTGTGCTCTTTGTCTCGTCAGTGCTTACTACCATCACTTTGGTTTTGGATTTATTTATAATTAAATATAAAAAAGCATTAAATTTCGGGCTGCCAATTTCCTACGGGCTGTACACTCTTTAAGTGTTTTACGAAATGTGGGCTATAGCAATTTTTGCTTGCGAGCATTTGTTCAACGGTATTTTTTTTCGATCCCCTAATTCTTAGCGGGAGAAATTCCCCTGAGTAAGTTATCGAGATTTCCGTTCACTTAGGCCTGATCAGACGAAAGATACTTCAAATGTATGTAATGCATATTTATCATGTTATTTAGGCGCCCATTCCACCGACCGGCTAGGGCTATTTACAAAAACGGTGACGTGGTAGCAGACATTCAAGACTTTGGTGGCGTTTCCACTGACCCCGCATTGCAGAATGCAAATGACATTGACGGAAATTAGAATTTTTCTTTTTATAGAAATCTATTAAAATGTTTGTACTTAACATATCCCATGACGCAATTTTTTAATTTTAGTTTGTTTGTGATTTTACTGTATGATCATTGATCAATTTTAATTATGGCATAGAGGAAAATAAACATTTCCGTAAATTCTGCAATGCGAGGTTGGTGGAAACCCCGCCCAAGTCTTGAATGTCTGCTACCACGTCACTGTTTTTGTAAATAGCCCTAGCCGGTCGGTGGAATGGGCGCCTAAGATAAGATCACTTAAATTTTAAGTATCAGTCGTCGGATCTGGTCTAAGCCGAAGGCATGAAATTAACGAAAGGTCATCAAACAAAATCCCCCACGGTAGGTTACTGGAAGTTTACTTAAGCGCAGTACATTTTCTTATTACATTACATTTTCCAAAGCACCTTGTTGCGGTGCATGATTTACTTTCCGTATCGCTGCTGACACGACGAATACCTGGATAACATTGAAAAGAAGTTTTCCGCTTGAATATTTTCTAACGAACGGATTTTTCTGTAAAAGAAAGAACGTCATGACGGTCTCGTCTCGTGGCTATTCATAAATATAAAAATATAGGCCTATATACAATGCGGCAATGGAACATTTGAGATGTGAGGAAAGGTATAGAATTCTGTATAGTAATTGATGACATTGCCTTATTTTTTAAATATGTTCTTTCTGAACACAATACACGTGGAATTGAGGGGGCAACATCGACTTTGAGAGTAATGATTAAATGTTTTTTTTGACGTTCAATAAAATATGATAGCCTCTCTATTGTATTCTTAAAATATAATTAGTTCTCCTAGTTAAAAAAAAAGCAAATGCATGTTACCAATTCACACAACGTATTTATTTATTTTATTTTACATTAAAAAATTCATCTAAGTAAGCTTGCCAGATTTTCATTTCGTCAAATCGTGACGGAGAGCAAAAGTCCATTATCTCCGGTGTAAATTAGAATTTTGAAATTTCACTTTATCTAGTGTAGGCTACAATTTAACAATATACATATAATATGTAAAATGTATACTATATGTATTGTGTCATAGGAAATTAATTTTTGACGTGACAACGTCTAATAAATTGATGAGCGCCGGCTGGAATACCTGGTGCATGTACGAAAAATTTAACGCGGGTCAGTAATGCTGGTTTAAAGCAATTTTTTGGGCTGATGAGAAGGCGGGGAAGGCCTATCTTAATTTAAATTATACCCATTCTTCCTCTTTCAGGCCATGCTATATTTGTGGTGATCAAGCATGGGGGTGCGCACGATTTTCAACAAAAATAGGCCGCATTATTATCTATTTAAAAAATTCAGACTACTCAAGGGTTTTTCCACATTTCTTTTCCTTTCCAGCCATATATTATTTAAGTAAGATTTAGTCATTTAGGCGTTGTCACGTTAAACTATCGCCCGTAAACCGACTTACAGACAACCAATTTTTTGTACGCGATTTAATTCAGTCTCAAATCAGTAAATCATTGCTCTAAAACTTTTTTTGTTTTCGAAGTAGATCGATAAATTTGGCTCTCTTTTCGGGACATTGCCTTCAAAATCGGGACGTCTGGCAAGCCTACATCTAAGGGATATAGGCAGAGTAGTGCAGTGACTCCTGTGGTGTAGGTGTAGAGCTGTCTTAAATTTTTAAAATATTATCTAAATTTTTAAGACATAGAGAAATGCCTTCCAAACGAGCAACCCGCTAGTCAGTGCAATTAAGATCATGTTGGCCATAATCTTGTGGCAAAAATTAAATTTTACATTGAGGCAATAAACACTTCGGAAGTAAATATTTTACAGTTCTAGCGATGTTGTAAGCATAAAGGGAAGACATGAAATTTAATTTCTGTAGCGTAATGATTGAGCTGAAATTTGACAGACGTAGTTCTTCACATTCCTTCAGGTAAATCTGTGATGTAGAAAATATTTAGTTATAAATCGGCCCTTTCAAATGCTGTCGGATAGTTAAAAAGAATTCTGTAGGATACTTACACAAACTCAGTGACAGGTATCTGCCAAGGCGAATATCCATAAGTACAAGCAACTGGCCCAACAATAATGGCCAGATCAGGGTCTGGAAATTTTGATTCAGACTTAATTTCATCACTTATCACACCAATAGTTAATTCCCTAGGTTCCCTCCCTTCGGCACACAAACGCTTTACCGTATTCGTAAATGCCTCCTTTCCATCCATTTCAGACAGGATATTTACTATTATTTTATTATTATATTTACTACTGATGCCATTCGTGATAGGTATGTTTCTAAATTTCACTTGTGTGCTTGTCTTAATGCGAGAAACAACATAGTTGTAAAGCTTGGATTCAGTATCTCTTAACACACCTAAAAAAATAGAAGCCTTGTTAGTCATTGGTTGATTTTTAAAAATTTCTGAGGGAACCTAATTTAAACAAAACGGGGACACTCACATTACAACACGAGGCAACGGGGAGACCCTGTAGGGCCTGCGCCACGCACAGCCAAGTGTGAGCGACTGGATCCTATACTACAAGGTTTCGCCTACCTTAGAAAACTCCCGATTGAACTGAGAGCGGCGAGAAATGCTTCTAACTTCCCTAAATTGCTTAGAAATCATCTCTTAGAGAAAGCTTTCTACACCGTCACTGCGGCACTAGCACAATCACAATGACAGAACTACCTGATTTTGACGATATTCTGACGATTTTATCTTGTACTTTACTTGTATTGTATAATTTTACTGAAATATATATTGTATTGTATAATTGAATATAGGACAATTTATTGTTACATTACCTGCATGATCATAAACAGACAGAAAAGATATTCCAGCTGCCAAGCACCATATAATTATGTTCGTCACATCTTCATACTGAATAACTTCACCTCCAAGGATCAGAGCTAAGTGTCTAGGACGTTTCTCCAACCCTGCGACGCATTGTGCAATGTACATATCTTCATTAATCTCATGCACTAATAGTTTCCGCTTGAACATGGACCAAACAAAATCAAAATATTGTAGCCCTGAATAAATTAAGTGAAGGAATGTAAATATTATTTTGAGACAAGCCAACCAAAGTTGCACAAAAAAATTTGCCATTTTCGTTTTTTACAAGGACACCAATCGCGTTCCTTACCACACATTTACGTATTCAAAAATAAAGTAATCATTTCTCTGCATTATCTACACGTTTATGATATTGCGTGTCGGATGATTACTAGACGTCTAGGTGATCAGGAACCCCGGGTGTTTGAAGTTCAACACTCGTGACAGGAAAGTGTGAAACTCTTTAACGGTTGAGAGCAATTTTCATCGTCTTTGTGTTGTACTAATAAAATTTCCATATAAAATTTATGGAAATAAACTGAGCATACCACTTTCAGTTAAAATAAAGGCAATTTAAAGTTAATTCATGGAAAAATTTGATCTCGGTTTCAATGATGTTTGTTTACATTTTTCTCGAAATACCGAAATTTGGGCCCTGAATAATCGAATTTCCGGTTTGAATGTTTGATGGCCGACGGTCTTTCGTCCATTGTTTTTAGTCCGACATTTTGATATTTGTGGTTATAAAACAGGTGAGGCAAATATCTGTGATATTTGGCTATATTTATAGGTTTTTTTCATAGTGAATACTATAATTAACATTACCTCGTGCCTTTACATCCCTTTAAATGTATATCTAACTTGAATTCCAAGTTTCGTAAAATGTGGGTGTAACAATAATAATGATTGCCCCCGCGTGATATTTGCTGAATTTTACAGCTACCATGTTCAACAACAACAACAACAACAGAAATAGGCGATGTTTCCAAAAGATGACTTATTTAGGCCTTCCATTTTCCTTATGAATGGCCACATGTGCCATTGGATCAATGATTGCATGTGCTTGGGCCTTGTGTAGGGAGTCATGTGTCGTGGCAGCCTTGTACCACGCGCAGTGTCTTCAAAAATTCGGGAAATTCTTGGATCAATTGTATTGTTAAATTGCACTTTTACGCTTAAAAAAGAGAATTGAAACTTCTGACTTGGCCCTTGGGTAGGCATACCTTGAATACTAAAATGTACTGAGCCCAAATAAATTGTTTAACAAGTACCGTATGGCGGCGTGACGATGTATTTAACTTTTTAAATAATATCTAAAACTGTGTCAAGCAAGGACGGATATAGGGGGGGGGGGGGGGGGTAACTGCCCAAAATGTTAAATCTATTGTAAATTACTTCATTACACTCTGATTTAATCATCGATCCTACATATGTTTTTTTTTCTATTTTTACCCACAACTACCCCCCCCCAAATGGGCTGGATCCGTCGTCCCTAGTGCCAAGAGTTTTAACCTAGCCGTGAACTATGAAAATTATTAGCATTACTCCAATTTACTCTATTTTTTTCCTTAGGTATTACGATGCAACTGCAAATTCGTGGCGGAGAGGCGACATTAGTCTTGCCTGCAACTGGAAATGAAGAAATTGTCCAGATTAAAGAACAAATAGCCGTACAGGAGGGCGTCCCTCTTGAGGAGGTTTCCCTGTTCTGCAATGGCTCCTTACTGACCGACAACATCAGAGTCAACGAACTCACAAGTGACCATCTTGAAGTTCTTATGTTCAAACTGTTGGGAGGTAAAGTTCACGGTTCCCTAGCTCGTGCTGGTAAAGTCAAAGGTCAAACCCCCAAAGTAGAGAAACAAGAGAAGAAAAAGAAGAAGACTGGGCGTTCTAAGAGGAGGATCCAATACAATCGACGATTTGTTAATGTTGTACAAGGATTTGGACGCAGACGGGGGCCCAATGCAAACTCATAAAAATATTGATCTATGAAATATATTTTGTAGGTTAACAAATATGATATTGTCACGAACCTATCCAAGAATAAGGCTTCCCATATCGATACCCTAATTAGCAAACCGCTAAACTTGAATTTTCGGGAGATACAAAAAACTTACAAGAATGTAAATAATCTCAGCAATTTTCCATTCATGCTAATATATTTAACTAAGTATATGTCAAGGTGTCCTAAAAAATGTGATTACATTTTGTTTATATGCTGCTCTTACTATTGCCGCGCTAAATCAAACACCTTGGGGTTAGGTTTTTTTCTATTCCAACGATTGAAGCTTTCATATTTATTTTGTTGTCGGGATTTAAGAGATTTGCCAGTCGGTAGAAAATTTTTGCCCAAACACGAGGATACCAACAACTCATTTTCGTTTTTTATTTTAGAGTTAAGCGGTTTATTAGGGTCTCGATATGGGTTTGCATCGTTGTAATCTGAATATTATTATTAATCATGAATCTGTTTATTTAGACTCGTTCCCATACTTGGTTAAGTCGCGCTAACACCTGTTGCAATGTCAATGGTAAGGAGCTCAGCCCCTCTTAAGACATTGACGTTCGTAAATAGTTTTTTTATTATTATATTTCATCCTGAGAAAGACCCCTCACAATCTAACATGTTGCAACGTAAAAGAAGGGAAAAGTTAATAAAACCAGCGGGATTGCGGGTAGCTTGCTGCCTAAATAAAACCCAATTCCACAATGATATCCAAAATCCAAATAAATAATAATACAGTAGGCATGTTTTGGTATTTTTAAATGGTTAATTAGTTTTTGTTATAAAAGTTGCATGTTGACTATATTTTGTCCCAATTGGGGGACCGCCCCTCCCCTGCCCGAACGCCACTGATTTTTATATAGCTACTAACCGCCCTTCCAATGCTCATTTAAATCCTTGTAGGACCTGAGTTTCTGACAGACTCTTTGTTAATCCCATTTCTGACCATATAAATATGCAAATAAGCTATACTAGCCCCCCTTATTTCCGTATAGTCGATTTAATTAGCTTGACTTCAGAGTTCAGACGCATACGTTACTCATTGTTAAATGCATTTTCGATATTAAATTTTTTTTATTTTTCAATAGAAGAAACTAATTTTTTTGAACTTGGCGGGCCATTGTTTGGGGCCTATTTCCATTGATTACCTTTGGGAATTCACCATTTTTGTGACTTGTGTACAAAAGTCACAAATTTTTATTTATCTGTTGTGGTCGTAATAAAGTAATAGTAAAACGATTTCATTTTTTTTCTTCGACAAATCTTTTGTAATTTACTAGTTGTTTATTGGGTCATGAAGGATAATATGCATCGTTCGCATTCTCACCACAAACGAAAGCACTATGTTGACGAGGAACGTGAATCTAGAAGAAAACACAAAAAACATAGCTCGCATGTTAATTTGTCTGATATTGAAGTGATAGATAATAGGGAGGAACAGGTTCCAGATGTTATTGAAATACATGGATCTAGCTCTGAGGAAGGAGAAATTTCAGACTCAGATCAATCTAAGGTTGAGGAAACTGTCCACGTCAGAAGAAAACATAAGCATTCAAGGAGGCACAAAGAAAAGAATTATCATCGCGAAAAGGAACAAATTACTTCAGATATTAATGATCGCAGCAAAGAATCTCATCGACACTGTAAAAAGCATCGTAGGAGAAATGAAGCTGACCATAACGATGATAAAAGACAAAAACGAAATGATACCTCAGAGGAATCATCTCATCAGAAACGAAGAAAAGAAAAGAGGCAAGAGTCAAATCGTCCAGCTATTAAACAAGAACCAAACGATCAAGATTTAAATGATAAAACAAGACTGAAGGTATTGGTTAAAGAGGAAAGAGGAAGGAGCACGCCGGACGTTCCGCAACGGGGCAGAAGTCGTGAACGTGTTCCAGCTGAGCCCCGTGTCAAAGAGGAGGCGTCATATGAAGATGAACCCGACATTGGATCTAATCCAGGGTATGAAATATCATGGTTTTCTTTGCTGCATGAGGCAGTCTACCTTCAATTTCGGTAAAAACAGATTAGCAATTATACAATTATTTAATGTACTGTACATTATAAATTTTAATATAATTTTGTAATATGATGCTGCAAGCAAAGATAACAAATAAAAACTAAGACATCAAATTAGTCATTTTTCTAGTGAATTCAGTACTTGCCGCACAAACAATTAAAATTCTCTTTTTGAACATTTCTCATTTCAACATACTGCTGACTTTTTTACTGTGCACTAACAATTGGTTGGCCTGCGTTGCGTTAAAGATAAAAACTACTGATTTCATTCATATATAAGAAAAGGTTTTTGTTGTTTGTAGGACGTCGAGTGGAGTAAGACGTCCCCGGGTTGAGGATAACACTGAGTATGACTGGGGCGGTGAGAGCGGACAGACTCAGGATGCCAGTGTCAAAAAGGAACCAGAAGACAAAGATAAGCCTGACTTCAAACTCTCTGGGAAACTCACTGAAGACCGAAACATGTTCAATGGTGTCGTTATAAAATATAGCGAGCCTCCAGAATCCCGCATGCCAAAGAAACGTTGGCGATTGTATCCATTTAAAGGGGAACAAGTCATGCCAACCATGTATATTCACAGACAAAGCGCTTACCTAATTGGCCGTGACCGGAAAGTCGCAGACTTGCCCATAGACCATCCGTCCTGCTCGAAACAGCATGCTGCACTTCAGTACCGACTTGTATCATATAACAAGCGGAACGGTCTTGTAGGTAAAGCAATACGTCTTTATATAATTGATCTTGAATCAGCCAATGGTACCTTTGTGAACAATAAAAAGATAGAATCGAAAAAGTACGTTGAACTTTTGGAAAAGGACGTAATTAAATTTGGGTTCAGTTCGCGTGAATATGTCCTTTTGCACGAGGGGAGTAAGGGAGATGACAGCGACAACGATAGTTAGTCAACAGGACATAATGGTAATTTATAAAAGTCTGGCTGTATACTCACAATGGACCTGAGTTTGAATTACAAACAATTAAAATTAATTTTCTTAATTGAAAATTTCATAACTTGAGCGTGAGGGAAAATAACGACTATTGTCAACACAATTTTGAGTTATTGAAAAGCATTCGTACTGGCTGGGTTCGTTCGAAATTTGAACCTTATATGGCTTACCCGTGGCTAACATAATAAATATTTTTGCTGATGTGGTTCAATATTACTTCCTATGTATTTTTTTTCAATATATGGCCTCTATATGCAGAAAGCAGTGGCATTAGCGTAGTTTTATAGCTTGCTCATTCTTGCCTACATGGATTTGAATGTGAAATAAGTTTACAATAAAACCGTTCATTTGATGTATTTTCGATCTTAACCAACCCGCGTTATATGTCTTACAGTACATACTACAGACTATCTTATTTTACTATTATACTCTGAGATAATCCCGTTGTTAAAAAATCTGAACTATTCCCTATATGTTACGAATACGCTACATGCTTTACTATTTATGCATTAGTGTAATTATAATTCAATAGATGCAACGAAATTGCTGCAATTCTGCCTAAACTCAACATGTAGCCATTTAGGGAACTATTGTAGTAAATTATTGCCAAAATTTCATAATTATAATTTTGTTTCTACTTGAAATTAAAGCATTTAAATTCAAATCTGGTGTGACAGTAACAATTATTTACTGTAGCCCATACATCATTTCATTAATCGTATCCTTTTTATAATTGAACTGTAAAAACCTATTTAGTTAAGAGGATATGCTACGTAGACAATGAGCACCCCAAAATTTGTTGTTTTTATTGACTTATTATTTTTTTATTTAATTAAAGCAAGTCATGCCAACGGCCTTACCATGTTGAATCCATTAGAACAGAGCATGTTTCAAACTTGGTAGTGTGCACAGCGTTGGCAGGGGAACATGGTGGGATATGATAACGCGATGAGACTATACCAGTCCGTCTACCTGCGTGTCAAGTCCTGGTCACCTCCGATTTAATCGTGTGACTACCATGTTCCCCAAGTGGTTCGGAATCCACTATAATCAGGAGGTCCACTCTGTCAGTCAACTCCCCTTTCCCCGAGGTGAAATAGTTTGCCCTTAGGGTGCCTCAAGTTAACAAACAGACTCACTCCCCTCGCCAGGCTGACAGGGTTGCTTAAAGCAGAAATGTTGAAAGCAGGCGTTGGAAACAACAACAAAGCAAGTCATTAAAGATTTGGCTCATGGTAATTGTAGAAGACTGCTTCATGCATCATGTAATAGGAAATATTAAATTTTTGGTACCTTAGTTCTTTCATAAATACCAGAACGGACTAAAATTACGCGTATTCTGGGATTTTTGGAAGAACTACAAAACCGAAAAGTAAAAATACCCGATTATATGATGCACGAAGTAGTCTTCTACAACTTAGATGAGCCAAATTTTTAATAACTTGCTGAGTTAATTAAATGGGGCGCCAATTTTCTACGTGACATATCCTAGTAAGCGATGTTTATTATGAATGAATTTTAAAAGAAATTATTTGTGCTCTTCTGGGGTGGTAAAGTTTCAACTTTATAAATACTGTAGCTACTTATTATATATTTGTATTGGCTGGTTCGGCAATGATATACAATGATATAGATAATCTTGTGCAAATGGAACAGTTTATTGTTCTCAGAAATTGAGCTTTCCAGCGAAACTTTGCTACTCATTACTTGGATTATGAATGGCATGATATTGCACTGAATAGTCATGATTAAATAATGGTGATAGCATAGTAAAGTAAAAAAATGCCTACGAAATTCAATACAACTTGTAATAGTATTAATTTGTCATTCGACGGCAAAGATAGACTTTCCCATTTTACCTCAAGTAAATCACTATACCCTTTGCGAGATTCGCGATCGTAGAACTAGTCAATTGTTTCAGCCATAGCTACGGCGATTCGTGCCTTTATTGGATTTCTACGTATAAAACAATCATTGCAATCGGAATATTGTAAAAATTAAAATGTCTTAATTTAAGAAGAACCGGTCCGAGTTTACTCGAACATGCTTTCCAATTCATCGATTAGTAGAAAGAGAAAATGATTAATTTCATGTTAAATAATTTTCCTATGGTTAAATTTTGGATATCACGGGGGAGGGGGGGGGGGGGGTCGTCCACCTGACGTCACTGAAGGTGACGAAAATTCTTCATAGGTCAGACCAACACATTACCACACAGAGCAATAATGGCAGGGCACGCAATGCATTTGAGCGTGAATTTGCTTTCATTTGTTCAAAATTTTTTTTACACAAAACCCAAGTTTTTTGAGAATAAAACCCCCCGAATTGAGTTAGCCCAAAATAAAAGAAATGGTCCCGAGGTATGAATTTTATAAATCTTCATGCCAAATTTCATTCAAATCTACTGAGTAGTGAGTCCGGAAATCGATACACAGACATTTCGTAAAACCACTTTTTGGGTTCCTGGTACCTCAAAACGTGTAAATCCGTTGAAATCTCGGAATCGAAAATTTGGACCATCACAAAGCTTTCCTTATACTACGTATAAATTGGAAAGCAATAAGTAGGTAGATTTGAAAAGTGACAATTTAGAAACGTGTAATATTTGAATTATTGTACTTTCCAATTAACTTCCCTTTCAACCTCATGAAACCCAACATTTATATACTGTATGTACTAGAGTCTGAGTAGACTGGTTAATTTTCGCTTTGACGGGACCCCACGGCTGCCAGAATGCTATCCGTATAAAGTGTTTTCTCTTTATTATGTTAGCTGCAACTTGATACTTCGTAAAAAAACCAACCTACTTATATAAATGTTACATATATGTGGATGCAGGGTTTAAGATAGCCTGCTATATCTTCTGTAGCAAAAAATAATAATGTCAACATAAGTTACATGTATATTACAAAGACAATTTATGTACAGCTTCAGCAAAAAGTAAGGAATACAATGGAACACCTTAGGAATGTCCAGGCGACAAAGACATCATACAATTAACTTACTAAAGGTTCCCGCATAAAAACAATGCCTGATGAAATATTTGACAACACACTAGAAGTTTGCAAAGGTGACAGATACGTAAATGCGTACCTATTGAATTCAGTTCACTAAGAGGACATGTTCCACCTTTCAATAATAGAATAATATATCCATTTCACATGAAAGTGTCCGACAAATGAAGCGCGTCCATAGTGGACTTTGCTTCTCAGACTGACTAATTTGATAATTGAAAAGTCCTTATGTGTAAAAAGGTTAAATGAAGGCAATACTATTGTAGCGCTCAAGGTATTTCTTATTATTCTCCAACCCTATTTAGAAAAGGGCCGGTGATGGAATAGGAAGTAAGGGGTTCAAACCCTCCTGTAAAAATTAAAGGCATATTGGCAAAATTATAAAAAAATACAATAAACTATATAGCTTGACCACCCCCCGCCCTAATGTATACCTACGTGCCTGCTGGTCAGCTCAGCTGGTTCGGGGTATCTAGGCTTTTTATGATTTTGGAGATATTCTAATTACATGTAGAAGGCAGTGAATTGGCATACAAATAGATATTTTTTCGTCACAAATACAGCCTAAAATGCTGAAGAGCATGATCATCTTGGTTGCGTTGTGGGGCACCCAGTTTTACGTAACATTTAAATAGGAACTGTACACATTGAAATACGCGAAAAATATAAAAGTAGGCTTAGATCCTTCATGAAACTCATATACTCGACTACCGTGAGTCTAAATCATACGTATTGTACTCTGGATATAGGTACTGTCTCAATTGCAACCAATAGTGACTAATTAGAAACGCATGTAAAAAAATCCTATTAAATAGCCTATTATCCTTCTTAAATATTTATAAAAGATCCAACTACAATAATCAACACGCAATATTATTTTAATACAAAAATTCTTTTGACTAACATTTTACACAAGCGCAACAATGCGAATCTAAAATATTGAGGTAGGATTCGAATAAGCAGAAAATCCGACAAAATAACCAGTTAAGGACATGGACATCAGGGTGGATGTCACTAAGGCAGCAGCAGCCTAGCTCCACCGCTGCCTGCTAAATAAGCTAGCTGCCGGATATTCGAATTATGTTAATGGTTCGTTTCATAAATTCTTCAGAATAGCAGCACTTAATCAGAAGTCTGCCGTTATGGTGACACTATCTACTTAGCCTTCTGAGAGACACAAATTATCTACCGCACTTTAGAAATAGCTAATAAACCGCGTTTCATTGGGCGAAAAATTCATAGAGATTCTAATCATCCTGATACGTAATATTATTTCATCGACAGATAATTTTAGAGCTACGACCTATAAAACTAAGTCAACATAGGGCACTACAAAACAATTGCATTGAACAAATCCTATTGCTCAAGAATCGGATAGTCTATCGTTTGGAGAAGTAGACAATAGGCGACCTATAGTGGACAAATCAGGAGGTAGTGGTTCGACGAGGGGAGCCGTGGAGGGTACTTCGCTGACACAGCACGAGCCGGAGAATGTTCGCGACCGGGGCACTTCGTAGCCGTCAGTCATTTCCGCAGGGGGAGTTTCATCATGGAGGAGTTGTAAGTATGGGTGAGGCTCACAACTGTTGGGTTGGTCAGTACTTATTGAACTATCACCAGCACTATCTTCTTTCCATGTATTCCCTGTCGACAGAAAATATTTTTCTTTGGGCCCGGTCCACACGGACGATTCGAATGCCGTCCTTTGTCATAAGAGCAAATGGGTTGGTGCAAACTCCCAGAGTCTACTTCAGCAGATTTCTGTCACTGTCTCACACTGGTGCCCCTCGACACGCCAGCGACCTCGATATTTGTTTTTTACACCAACCTATTAACTCCAATGACAAATTTCCTAGCGCGCGGTTAGGTTAAGTGGGACTGCTTCACTGGGCGCTGCAGCGCGCTGTCGCAACTGTCAGGAGATCACCAAAATTGAAAATTCCGGCGTTAGGCCTTAGTCATAAGAGTATAAAATGGGAAAACTCAGGGAAAATGCTAAATTAGAAATAAAAAGTAGAAACACAAAAGAAATTTCATTTATTGATTTACAGTATTTTTATTTCGGATTTATAATATATTACTGTATTAGGCCTATATAGTTTATAGTATAATTTATAGCTTAGGATAATGAGTACAGGTATCCCTATTATAGAGAAAAATTAGGTGTATCGTAATAAAAGGAAATCCCGGCCACCAAAGGGCGGCCTTAGGCGAAAATAACAAGCTCAGTAATTGATATGACGGGCTACTTGTGAATAGAGTCGTAATGCGATGGATATTTTTATTTTATCATTTTTCTTCCAAAAACCAACCACCACCAAAGCGGCAAAGCTTTATAGGGGGTTGTTACGCTGCTAAGCGGTGTTTACTGAACCCTTTGTTCCTTTCCCAAATAATGTTATACCTGTATGTTCTGCTTGATTTGAATCGAAACCTTCATTCTCGATCCCTTCTTTAGGCCCTAATGGAAACAATAAGGAAGTGGTTGGTATCTAATATATCTGGACTAATTAGCCAAGATCTAAACGTTGAATGTTGTTCTTTGATCTTTTGTACTACTATTGATGTCTGCTTCTTTACATTTCTACAATGTCTTCATATTGAAACATGAACAACCGTTAAGGTCGATTTCAATTATTTATTCAGTTGAATGAAATGCTGCAATGTGCCCCTCTTTATAAGTTTAACATAGGCGGTACATTGGTATTTGATCCGCCATCTTGGGAAATGCAAGATGCAAGTTTTATCTGCTCACTTGACGATGACTTAAAGTCGAAACCGGTTGTGTTTTTATCATCTTAATTAAGTATAGTGACTAAGTTAATTTACAATGCAGTACAATGGTTTTGATGACGCCTTATTGTTGCTATTGCTGGGCATATGTCTAATAAAGTTGAGCATATTTGACTACATATTTTACCTGGTCGGACATCGAGGTAGATGCCGGTGTCCTCTGGCGCTAAGGGTTCATTGGCCGTTCTTTCCTTCAGTGTCGTGACCGCCTCTAGACAATATTTGAAGGTAGGCCGGCTTTCAGGGGTAAAGCTCCAGCATTTCATCATCAACTGATGCCTAAAACAGCATTCGTGCATTACAGTATCCACTAACTAGCATTTGAATAGCGGATAATTATAAGTTTGTTGTAACATTCTATAATAATTCATGCTGACGCTACAACTAAACGCATTGTCGAATTGGTTAAGCCTGGCTCACGCCAGCTATAGTGTGCTACCTAATAGTAAGTATGCCCCAGCTTGTTCTTTATCGTAAGGTTGACATTAAGAACGTATGCCAGTTTATCAACGGCCGAAATTAGATGCTGGTAGGGCAAGTTTCAATGGGACACTAGAAATTGGCCTACGTCCATAAGACGCCCTAAAAAATAATGATATCACAATAAGAATTATAACTGAACTAGAATGAATGTCATTGTTGACGGTACATACAGTTCTTCTGAGCAATTACTCGGCCGGCCCAGCCGTCCACCTCCCCGGACGTAATGTAGAACCTCGAGGTTAGTCCTCGCCGGATACGGCTGCTGCCCCATGGTCATGATTTCCCACAGGAGAACTCCGAAGGACCAGACATCCGACTGCGACGTGAATACTCCATCCACAAGACTCTCAGGCGCCATCCACCTGCACAGTAAACGTAAGAATACGTGAGATATAGGCCTATATGCGCGCCAGTAGGTAGGGTAGGACTGACAACAGAATCCGGCTCAGTAAGTTACCGCGTACTTGACTCGCAACATATATATAGCTTTATTTATTACTACTGTGATTAGCTTATGACGAGAGCCGCTAAGCTTAATCTCCGTCACAACTTTTTACCGCTCCATCGCATGCGCTGCGGATGCCCGCCTTACCCGCCTGTACTAACAGCCTAAAGATCTGCCCCTTTAATGGAAGCCTAGGACTTCAACAACTACCTTACACAATTGCTACCTCTTATTAGACCCACAAGTGTTTGCGTGCAGACAGGTGTAAGGCAATCTCTATCATGCATACGGTCATTGCCTTTTGATATCCCTATGCTCTCATTTAGTGACACCATAACAAAAGAATACACTAGATACAATATTGAGTTATCAAGCATTTTTTTACACTAGAAAGGATAACAATCACCACCCGCCACTCCCCCGAAAAAAAATGGCTATGGACTTGATGATACGAAGTAATCCATTCCGAATTGTTACTTATAGGATTGCTCAGTTATAATTATAGAATACTATAGTTTACCTAACAGGAAGCAGCCCTTCGCCTTCCTTCCTATAGTAATCGTTCTTGTAGATGTCCCGCGCCAGTCCGAAGTCACCAATTTTAACAACTCTATTTCGCCGGTCCATCGACGAGACTAGACAGTTCCTACAGGCCAGATCTCTGTGGACGAAATGCATGTCTTCTAGGTACCGACACCCTCTCGCCACGTCTACGCAAATTTCGAGCAGGTCTAGCAGTTGCATTCCACTTCTTCTGTTCTGTAGGATTTAAAACATTAAATTAAGCCAAGTTAGTGTTTTAAACAACGGGTTAGCCAACTAAAGTGGTGATGTAAAAAAGTTATTTCAGTTCAATGACAGTGACAGTTTCAATGACAGTGATGACATGGAATGGCACTTTTCGCAATAACATTACCAAGTACAGCTTTTGGCTTGGATAAATTTTAGCTGTTATTATTTATACACTTTACAACTTGGCAATGGCAGATTTATAAATACGCTGGCCAATATGCATTTTCTATTGCAAAAATAACTAAGCTTAGTCCCCATTCCATGTCCGAACATGACCATAGCCTATTTCAAATTGTAAATGTAAATCCAGTAAGCGACTATTACTCACAATATGGTGTCGGTTGGCTCTTAAATATGTGAGAAGATCACCTCCCTCCATTAACTCCATGAGAATGTAGTGAGGATCATTGTCTAAGCAGACTCCAACGAGCTGAAGAATATGTCTGTGCTTGAAATGACTCATGAGTTGCGCTTCTTTTAAGAATTCCGACTTTTCTTGCTCCGACGCCCCCTTCCGTAATGCCTGCAACCCAAAATGTTGGCATCCGTTAAGATGATAACATTTTTGCCAAGTAGTGCGGTATATCTACAACATTTTATACTACCCGCTGAAAAATATAACAGGACCATTTCGATTAAAACTGATTTAGGGGAACTGCCTTTTACCTTTATTGCAACTTTTGTAGAAGTTTCTGTTCCCGGTAAACCGTGTGCCAAGCCTTCGTAAACTTCCCCGAAGGCTCCGCTGCCGAGGAACTTTGTAAGTTTGAACTGCTCCCGCCGGATGTGCGGCAGCATGGCGATTTCTTCGTCGGTAGGAGGATCCGCAGTGTCGTACAGCATATTCGCGTTCGTCAGAAAGTTTCCTCGCCGGGGCAGCTCCCGCAGAGTGGCCAACTCCACGTCTGGACCTCTGTTATTTGCCGCCACTGTTAAAACTTGCAGGTCTTTCTTTTCTTTTTCTCGTCTTTTGAACACTATAAAATCAATCAGGTTATTTAGGATATTTAGAAATCCGAAAATAGATAGAACTGTGGAACTAATTTGCATTTAGTACCAGGAGGGACAGACTCGTACCCGCACTTGGTTAAGTCATGCCTACGCCTGTTACATTGTGTCAATGGCCAGCTCGATTGTAGACTTCGAAGATTTGCATCAGTATCCCAATGGCCAAAAACTCATACGAAAACAATATCCACAATGACCGAAAAACTATGGGGTCGTTGGCATAGGACAAGGGCCAATGAGCCACTATAAGTTGGCCTAGGTCCATTCTATCAGGACATTTTTTTTATACTAGCTGGGGCAAAGTGTACAGGACACGGCAATGCACTACACACTTCCAAACTCCATTGCATAGTACAATATATGCAATGTCCCGCTTCTTTGTGCCGCAACAATTTTTCGTATGGATGGCTAATTCACGTATGGACCAGCGAGAAAAAATATTAGAAAAATAATTTAAAGAGCATGATGCCTGAAAATTGTTAGCCTTGTAGGTTTGTTTCATTAGAAATAACATAGGAACCCAATTGCTCCCTAGCAGTTTCTTTCTGAATCATGCTGTACAATAGGTCAATAACCTTTTCAAAATACTCACAACAGCAGAAAATAATAGAGCCGACGACACAGAGAAGTACAGCAATAGGCAATGTAATCCCCAGAACGATGCCAAGCTCCTGCTGATCAGCTATGAGAGCAGCTTCTGTATAATCAAATGTTTTGCTGGTCTCACTCGAGTCACTCCACCCATACTTGTTTCTAGCTCGTGCTCGAAACACATACTTCAAGCTGGGGCTCAAATCTGTGATAATCCAGTAGTTATCTAAGGATAGATGAGTATTAATATTTAGAAGATTGATACACAATTTACAGTATAGTAGGTATATGTATATAGTATGGTATGTAAATACACAGTATAGTTTGTTTTTCCAACGCGTTGTATACTATTTTTTTTGTTGTCGTGTTAATTTGTTTTATAGGCTCATAAAATACACACAGGCGCTGTAAACTTCTGTTCGCAATTTGTTGGCCAATAGTGACTGATTAATTAAAATGCAATGTACCTGTGCCATTATAATAGGGTAGCCACTCATTAAAATCAGCGGAACTGCTTATTTCTGACATTGTTGTATAATTTGCCTCTCTTCGGCGTCTCCAAGTTTCGCCTATTCTTCCCTCCAGTAAATACAACTCGATGTGAGCTCCATTTTCTCTAGAGGGTTCCCAAAGCACTTGGTATACTCCTCGTCGAATATGCTGAATCACAGGCGTTCCCGGTCGGCTAGGCCTGTCTCCTGGAGCACGATAAGAAATAAATTGATGTTTAATCAACAATATTATGAATTGGTGTACAATTAACTCATAATAAATAATATAATCAGTATAATCTTGTACAATACAGTATTGCAAATTTAACTGAAAAATAAAATGAAATACTAAAATATGTAGGCTAACTAAAAAACTAAAAAGCCATATACACACCATTCTCTCACCATAGATACGCATAAAATATTTGTGACAAGCACCCTAAATTTCTTTAAACTTTTTCCCTTCTGATAGAGTCCGGGTAAGAGTTCCAAAGCATCACCACCACAAGTCAAGACCGCCTATAAGTCAAGACATGTAGCGTAGTGGTGCGGACTCTGACTTTCACCCGAAAGGTTGTTAGTTCGAGTCCCACACTGGCTACATTTTCTGGCCATGCCATGTAAAGCAGGCGGTCCTGGACCTTCCTAGTTGAGTGTAAGAGAGGGCTTTATAGCCCTAACTCCGCTAGGTTGGCTTAGTAAAAGAAACAATAAAAAGTCCTTATTTATTTACTTATAATGTACCCACTACGCATTTTTTTAAATAAGGTAGGTATCGCAAAACGCTAGTTCCTACTGAATATCGTATTCTAATTCAAACCATAAATATTGCTAAAATATTGTTTTAAACTCACCTAACGTTTCGAAACTGAACCGAGGGTCATTCGGCCAAATAAATGGTTTATGGGCGTTTATGTACTCAATCACAATCCGAAATAGGTAGGATGTTTTTGGCGTAAGATCTTCTATAACATATCTAGTAAATGAAGTATCCCGATATGTTCGAGAAACATTTTGCCAGTCTCCGAAGCTAATGTCAAAATATTGTACATAGTGGCTTCTCGTTACATCTTTGGGCGGAGACCAGAACACTTCCAGACTGTACGGCGTAGTTTGTGCAAGAGTTATGTTATTTGGCTGAGGATAAGTATCGACTTCTAAAGGTTTGCTGTCAGTAAATTTTTGGCTGTTCTGTGAGTACACGCGTACCCAAATTTGGTACGTAGTTCCAGGTTGTAGCTTATGAACCTGTATGCGTTTTGTTGCATTTCGAATAGCATCCTGGTCATCAAGAGGTGGCACGACATACTCTCCTCTTTGTCTAAAAACAACTCCTTCTGTTTTCCACTGCACTTCGTATGAGACAGCATTGTCATTGAATTCCTCAGGTGGCAGCCATTCCACTTCGATAAGCGTCGGATTTAAAACGGTTGCTGTCACATCGCGAGGTCGCGATGGAGCTCCTGCTGATGTTTTAATAACAAAAGGGTTTCCGATAGCTGCAGGTAAATTTTGAACATCACTATAATGATTTTTCATAGCAACTCTGACTACATAGTTTGAAAACGGCTTCAATCCATTTATTTCTATGGTTCTATGATAGGTAACAACTTTTTGACAGGCAAACAATTCTTCACTGCAATCTGAACTTTCTGCATCGAGAATTCCATAATAAACAGTGTATTGGACTGAAGCTAAAGATATATTTAGGCATTCTTCCGGACGATACGGTTGTGGTAAATTTAAAACAATTGATCTTGCTGAATTTTCGGCAACTTCAGGATCTTCAACTTTAGGTTGCATCAGTAAACAATTCAGCGAAGGAAGCACTTGCAAATGAGATCCAATAGCTTGAATTCTCCCAACTCCAGGCTGTGTTAGTTCTATAACATTTCCGTTGCTATCCATATAGATCTTCCCCTCTGTTTCATTTGACCAGAAGAGATGAGTTTGATCAGTTGTTAGGGAAGAAGGCATAGATTTTCCGGGAACTTTTAGACGAACTGCGCATTGACATCCCGTAGCTTCTGTTTCGTATATAACACCCTGCCAATCATCGCTAAAAATGACTCGTGGGTTATAAGGATCGGACTGATCTAAACTGAAAGTTTTACCAACTCGTGGATTTTCCGAGCAAGTACACTGTCTTCGATTGGCATCCATATGCACGGAAAATAAAGGTCGGAACGACCCATTAGTGCTACTCATGAGATGGCCTGCACCATGTCT
Source organism: Psococerastis gibbosa (assembly GCA_963971405.1). NCBI lineage: Eukaryota > Metazoa > Arthropoda > Insecta > Psocodea > Psocidae > Psococerastis > Psococerastis gibbosa. The sequence goes on from OZ020484.1 coordinate 26,217,000, forward strand.
GTTTACTTCGACCCAGAATAACGTGTTCGTAAATGGTGCAACTTCCAGCTCATGGATGATCCGGTGTCTTTTTACGATGAGCATGGGGGTCGTCTTTTGAACGTGGAGTTCATTGAGATCCAAGCGGTAAATACAGGACGCTAGTTCTCCTTCTTCCAACTCAGACCAATAGAGAAATCGGCCAATCCAGTCAACTGTCAAGCTTAATCCCGATCTACGCATAGAATGAATCTGAAATTATAGCGAAAAGTAACATCAGTGTTAAAAACTTTATCAGCCCTCATTTATGAAAAAAAATTACAATCGAAGCAAAAATAATTTAACTGAATTCAATTGACAGAAAAGTTTTAGATAATTTAGTAAGTCAAATTTCTCGAATGGATAACTTTCCTATAGAACATCGAACATGGAGTACCTCCAACCTGCTGTGATTGGCGCGGCGCATCCCAATACTTACCTTTTAGAGAGAGGTGAAGTTGCCTTTTTAGTTTCCCCAATTGGAAATGCTGTTGTAGGAGAACTGATTCTCTCTAAATAAGATAAGTATGGAGATGTGCACCGCCAATCACAGCAAGGGGTTTGATTTTCTATAGGAAAGTACTCCATGGATTCATATCTCACAAAGCCATTTGATTCCATAGGGAGACCACAGCCACTCACCTTTGTTTTATTTGTACCGTCATATTGAATTCTGTGAATTTCTTTTAACTCATTAATCCAATACACCATTTTCTCAGAATTGCTCCAAGTTACATCAATAGGGCGAATGTCTTCAGAGAGTGTACGAAAACGTCGACTGTCGCAATCTGCAATCTTAATGGCGTCATTTGTGACTATAATGAGTTCGGGTATAGCAGATGTAACACTTGTATTCGCTGACGCTATGTCCGAAAATTCTCCCTCTCCTGCTGTAGTGAAAGCTTGCACCTGTAATATTTCATTATTTATTTATTTATTCTTTGCTAAGGCACTATATACCCGGGTATTGTCATCCGCCTATAATTCCTATATGGTAAGTATTGTAAGAAAGTAAAATATTGAAAAGAACGAAAACACGTTTTAGTATTTTTTTATTAAACACTTCCCTAATTTGTAAAAAGGTTGTTTAAATTATAATAAACAACGATAAATTTCTAATAATAAATAGGTCTATGCTTTGCTTATAGGCCTACATCAGACTTAAAATGGATGCAAAATGGCGGATGACAATACCTGTCTAATATAGAGCCCTATTCTTTGTTTTAAAAAGTAGAAGCGATTGCAGTTCAGTTATAAATTATTAAGAGCAAGTAGCCCCACTAAGCGTTTATTGTACTACGCTAACTCTATTTTTACAGGAAATATGCATCGTAGAGCTATCAAAATTAGCCGTTAAATTAGTAGACATGCTCCTCCACATTTCGATATTAGACATATGAACTTCACTAAAACCAATTGAACACAGTTATTGAACCCTTCCTACCACACCAATCGTTTTTGTGCAAATCAAATTCAATAATTGTGGCCAATCTGTGTTCGAATGAGATACAAATATCATATATCAAAATGCTCAGAAAAATGTCTTCCGTTTGTCCTGATATTTTTTAACAGCGCTAAGATTCATATTTCATGAGATATTTGATGTTTACACTTACCCCCAAGACATGTAGCGTAGTGGTACGGACTCTGACTTTCACCCTAAAGGTTGTTGGTTCGAGTCCCACACTGGCTACATTTTCTGGCCATGCTTCGGAGGGCATGTAATGCAGGCGGTCCCGGGCCTTCCTAGTTGAGTGTAAGAGAGGGCTTTATAGCCCTAACTCCGCTAGGTTGGCTTAGTAATAGAAACAATAAAAAGTTCTTATTTATTTATTTATATACCCCCGCCGATTGGCTCTTGAGACCTTCTACTATTCCGCAGTGTATTGTAAATTGTTTAAAATTTTTAGATAAGTAATAGGAATTGGGGATCATCTTCCACCAGTTCCACCCAGCATTTGGGGGTTGCTGAACCAATGAGTCATGTTTTTCCAAACTAATTCCGTCTATATTATTTATGATATAAACTTTTTTTTTAAAAAGTAAGCTAAATTTAACCTCATCTATGGATTCAATCTCTATTCCCTACAAAGGTCGGTTCAAAATCCTTAGATTGGAGATCGACGCCATCGAGGACACTAATAAAATAAGCCATTAGGTATATAACAACAGTTGACTGACCCATTCTAAATATAAAAAACTTACTTTGAAATAATGCGTTGCATTTTGAGCCAGGGTCTTTATAGTAAATTCCGTGCTATCAGGTGGGATGAACACATTTTGACACACATCCGTGGACTCGCCTGCCAATGCCGCAAAGTACCAACATTTAACAACATAGCCCGTGAGCTGACCGTTAGGGCTGTCGGGGAGGTCCCAGCGTACAGTTGCTGTGGTGGCGTGTTCGTTCACCACTGTAAAAATCCGAACATTGGTGGGAGGCGTCGGCCGTGCTGCTGGTGAGTGCAGCGCCTTCTCAACTAGTGGACTGGAACCCCAATACGTGAAAGCTTTTATTGACACTCGGAGTGTAGAATAAGGGGGAAGCTTCATTGCTTCCCTGTACTCAACAAATGTATTTTTTGTGACGGTTTGCTTGACGATGCCGTTAATAATTGATACTTCGTAGAAAACTTCTCCGTAATTTACGTTCTCAACAGCGGCCCACGTTAGGTTAAAAGAGGACCATGTTCCTACCACAGCTATGGATTCCTCATTCACGGGCTCTGGAATTGCGTTCAAGCCACCTGGAATAGAATGGTTGAGACGGTTAAGAAACGGAAACTAACATACTTCGGCCATGTAATGAGAAGTATCGCCTTCTGCATGTAATAATCCAAAGGAAGATAGAAGGATTCGGGGCTCCCGGCATAAGAAGAATATCTTGGGCAGTGTTTGGCAAGAGCACGACTTCCCTTTTCAGAGCAGCAGTCTACAAGGTCCAAAATGCCATTTTGATCGCCAATCCTCGATAGAAGAGGCATTTTAAGAATAAGTTGTGTTAATATTTTCATGTTAGCATGAAAACATGACTTTATAGTGTTATTGTTCGCCTTTTGTTTGCAATAAAGTCGTTTTTTTCATTTCATTTCATTTCATGTATTCATACAGGTAAAAAAAAAATCCATCTCCCAAATTATTTCATCACAGTTTGGCATGGAAGGCATGAGAACAGACATAATATGTAATAGAGGTGCTATGGTGCTTCATCATAATCAACGGTACTTTTCTAGTAGGCTTTTGGAGGAATTCAATATAAAAGAACATGGGTAAGGAGCATCAGATGGACACCTCTACAAAAGCGGAGAGTGGCGTATAATAAATAAAGGCCGAAATAGACGACATACTCAATGGAGAGGACATGTCTGTTTTATAAAAGCGCAACATCTAGGATGGTTGGGAATGTAAGAATGTCAGAAGATCGCATGCCGAGCAAAATCTACAAAGCAAGCATAATGGGGAGAAGACTTCACGAAACCGCTAGGACGAATTAGAAACCAGGTTGAAAATTCGCAGGTGGTGGAGCAAAACTGAGATGACTGGTGGAGTGTTGTCGAGCAGGCCTAAGCCCACCAAGGGCTATAAAGACGGAAGGAGAAGTTGAAGACGAATATAAAAACTCATCTTTTTAACGAAAAATTTGAAACACAGTATCGGTCTTACCCATCTTATTTTGTAGATTAGTGTCCCTGACTGAAACCATATGAAGCCCTGAAAGCCCAACACCACTGACGACAGCGGCGTTCTGCCCCTCAAGATCACCTATGACGGCATTTCTGCTGTCTTGCAGCCACATGAGGTGATCGCTGAAGTAGCACAACGGCCCTTGCGTGTTAGGGTGTTGCAGTTGGGCCACCATTTGTGGCTCCACCTGCCACGGTGCCTGGCTAGAGATCATCATGGGTGCTTTGTACAAGGAAGAACCATCACTGCTGCGAACTATCCAGTAGACGCAACCATCGTCGAAATTCAGAGTCAGGCCCATCACTGAAAAACAAAACGAAGGTGCTATGTTGCTATGTAACGAGGGTACCCAATCCAAATATTATAATTTACCTAGATTAATTAGTAAACAACCTTCAACAACCTCAATTAGTAGCGCACTCTTAATTACGGTATCTCCATTATACCTTAATACTTCCTCTAAGATTAATTTCAACATACAATAATCCACAAGAATGCTAATCTACAAGAGTGTGATTTGAACCAACCCCTCAGACCAGTCTGTTTATTTTCGCCTTTCCCCGCTTGGGTTGATTGTAAGAGTGGCCTGAAACGCTCAATATTCGCCCGATTTTATTAAAGACAATTTTATTTACATCCGTATTTATTTATTTCCTTTCTGCCTTATGTGATATTTTACACGATGCTCCAGGATCTCACATGCCAATCCATTAGGCGGCTATTCCACCGACTAATTCGCTTCAGTAATCGTGATAGCAGACATCATTAATAAGTCTCTACCATATTATAACTTAATTTATAACAGATAAGTTAAGTATCTACATAATAGTCTCCTTAAAATACGGCAGAGACTTATTAATGATGTATGCTACCACTATTAGTGAAGCAAATTAGTCGGTGGAATAGCCGCCTAAGCGTATCCAGTCTTCCTTTTTCGGATTTGTCCCCAGTAGAGGATTATGAACTAGGCAAAGTAAGTAAAGTTTTGTCTAATAATACTGACCTTGTTTTCCGGAAAAAAGCTGCGCAAAGTAGTAAACACTTTTCATATCCCCGTTCAGACGAGCACACTCGACCGCATGTCCAGTAGACCAATAAATAAATCCTTCTTCTGAATCGACACTTAACTCTTTAGCAATCGTGAAAATAGGGAGAGGTTCTTTTTGAGTTCCTGTTACACTCCACCGCATGATCTGCAAATAGGTTAATATATTGATAGAATTCAATAACGGCTTTTCCCAAAGCTTTGCGCATATTTTTAAATCCATTTACTTTAATTGCACACTTTAATGTGGATTAACCGTTTTAAAGGCACATTAAGAAGAAGGGGAGTTGACTGACAGGGTGGACATATTAAATAAGCCACACGATTAATTCGGAGGTGATCAGGACTCGACACGCAATCAGACTGACTGGTAGCCTCAGCGCGTTGTAATGTCCCACCATGTTCCCCTGACAACGCTGTGCACACTACCAAGTTTGCTTAAATTTTGAGCAAACTCAGCTCTGGTGCACTGGATTCAACTTGGTATGGCTGCTGGTGTTAGTTATTTAGATGTAAAAATCATAACTAACCATTTGCTGTTTCTGATTAGACCAATAAAGCTTATTTCCTATCCAATCAACTGCGATACTTCCAACAGAATCCAAGTCGTCAAACTTGCCGGATCTATGACTAGTTTTATTGTACCAATACAGTTTGCTAGTGTTGGTTACTAAGTACATCATGTCTTGAAGCCAGGCAATGTCCACGATATGATAAGCCAGGTCATCTTCCTAGAATAAAACTCAATATGTTAGTCCGCTACTTCAGTTCTATAGAGAAATAGCTATCGCAAAGTCGCTTCGGTCAGTTGTAAATAATATGACTAGGCCGGTGAAGGGATTTAACGGATGGCATTGCTCTTTACTTAACATTTTTTTACCTTACACTTAATCTAATCTAAAATAAGCCGCCAGTGGCCGTAGAATATGGAAAGGCGGCCCAAATACTAAGAACACTGTCAATCATTTAAGTTTAAATTGAATAATTATTAGCCGTTTAATTATCAATTAAGGAAAGCTGTATGGAAATTAATAGTCAGTTGGTTAAGTTTTAGTTGAAATTTTGGAGAACTAGTAAAGTAAGATAATTGCATTTACCTTCATGTTTTCAGCAGAAATCAATGTCTCCACTTCTTCGACTGTGATATCAGACTCTAAAAGTCCTTCTGCCGCAGACCACAATATGGTGGGATACACTCCGTTATCCGGTGCTTTCAGGGTTTTCCCACGAAACTCGGACGACCAAGGGCCAATGCCTGAATTTGTGTAGGCTGCGACTTTGAGCACATACTCAGAGTCAACTTCCAGACCGTCCACAGTACAATAAGTTGTGTTATTGATATCTTTTTGTACTATAATTAATCCAGTTGACTCTTGTCGAACCTTAAAAGTTTGATGGAGTAAATTTAAGTTCATAATAGGCACAAAGTTGGAACAATTTGAGCACTTCAGTTAGCAATGATAAATTTCCCCTCCCTTTGTCTCTCATTTCCAGTCTTCTACACAAGTATTTCAAGTACAATGGAAACAAACTGTGAGGGCAAGCTATATTACCTCACTTCTAGATAATTATGAAATTATTTAATAATGAAGTAGGTAGGTACTGTAGTGGTTGTTATTGCAAGAAGTTGAATCTAAACCAATTTCGGAACAGAATCGACTATTCGGGTAAATTTGCATCTGTGTACGAACCTGCAATTCGTAAGACCAATTCTGCCAAGCTCCTTTGCCTTGCCCTCCCACCAAATGAGGAGTTTGCCACGTGACTTTGGCAAGGTGGCCACCCAAGACAGCTTGAACTGTTATTGGCGGGTTCACAGGAACTGGGGTCGGCTGGGAGGATGGAATGTCGACAGCGACGCTGATGTACGAGCGGTCAGTCAGCCCTGGATAGTGGTTGTGGAAGTACGTGTCCTGGCCCTCGTGGTAGTCTTCAGCGAAAACTTCCTTCCCATTAGTCCAGTAGAAAAGCCCATTAGCCAGTGATAAGGATGTGACACTTCGGAAAAGTGCTTGCTGGGTATTGGTCCGGATGTCAACCACTTCGCGACTGCAAACAAGGAAGAGGAAGTTTAGGCCTTGAGATCAGCAGTCGCCGCGCAACACTCTCTGTACAGGTACCCTCACCTTGCGAGGATGGCGCTGAAACCGGGTGGCACGTACTGATGGACTGCCCTGAAGGACTATTTATGCACTTAGGCCTACTTATAGTTGCCCGTTGGTCCCTTGTCCGAGGCAAACGACTCCATGGATTTGGGACATAATTTATAATGTTTCTGTATGAATTGACATTGACAAATTGGTATACGTCCTCGGCGTCAACCTATGCTTGTGATAATGGACAAGCTGAGACAAGCTTACCATTAACGCAACGTAACAGCCGAAAGTATGAATTAACTAAGTAGAGATACGAGTCACGAGGACGGCTTACTTCGGTCGTGTTTCCTATGGAGGACTTGAGTAAGTCAAGCAGCTTCGGCCCCTTAAGTGATACTACGTAAACATCTAAGATTTCATGTTTCTTTCATAAACGTTTACATGGACCACGACCCAACAGTCCAGATTCCACTGTGTCATTACAAAAAATTACTAACATATTGCCATTGTCAATCACAATTTCATTTTCACAGTACTATATATACTGTATATACATATATGATATATCATTTTCTATTCCAATGATAATTGCAGTTTCTTATGAGAATGAACTCGTACTAACGAGATAATAATAGGACTTCCTCACGAGAGATGATCTAGACGTTGAATATATTATGCACAGAAAAAAATTATGGATTATGAAACCAATGGCAAAAGAGTAATATATATGGTTGGAAAAAACGAAAAATACGGAACTGAACTAATTACATACCCATCCAATGAGACTGAATATACAGTATTTTTCATCAAGTTTGGCACTAAAATGGCAAAGTTAGTGTGATCGACGACAAAAGCACCCAAATTGGGGTTTTCGAGTATAGTATCAGGTATAACTTCGTGCTTTATGCCGTTACTAATGTTAGCAAGGTCCAGCCTGTAGAGTCCTCCTTTTACAGTTCCTTGAATAATCCAAAATAAATACCTGTAAGCAACAACGATGCAGGCTATTGTCCAGTTTGAATTCCATTTAAAAAAGCTTTCGGTTTTTTGCAGGAGGCCATCCATTGAAAAGGGGCATATCGCAGCACAATATATGGCGCAAGCTACAACGACTTTCACATTAGGCTATGACCTACTGTATGTTGAACACAACTACTACCCAACCACAAAAGGATTTGGATCACTTTGCTAACTCGAATACTTACACATTAATTAAGCGAAACACCGAGTTTATTTAATTTTTATATCCAAATGTCATCCTATCGTGGTCGTGTAGTACATATCAGCAGACAGAGCAGTGTCGAAATCCAGGAAAGTAGCTACAGCAGGTAAAAGATGGGAAATGATCATCGGGCCAAACGCCATCCCAGTTGGGTGCCAAGTGGCGTCGTGGTCGCCGCCTTCAGAGTTCACTGATAACGACTGCGTCAAGAGCCACATGCACAGAATTGGCCTCGCAGGCTCTCCCATCTGCCCCCTCTGTAATTAGGATGAGCGCCTGGCCGACTACCTGTCCAACTGGAGGGTTCTGGACAATGATGACGACTCCTTGCAGCATCGGTCGAAACTCTACTGGGTGTCAAATGACAGAAATGTCACGGACCGGCGTTGGATGAGTACGTTTGTACTAGTCAGTAGGCTGTAACTGAAAGCAGTGATTAAGAATAATGCCACTCACCCGTTGTATGGATCCACCTCTATATGAAGCGGTTTCATTGTTAGCCCAGCCACAGCAACGGTGACTCCACGACCGTCTATCCCACATCGGGATATTTGCCAGATGGGTCCATCTTCGTGCATGATTTCTCCAAGAATATACAGGTGCTGGTTCAACCAATCCATAGATAAATCGAGAGGCCGGAAGCTTACATCTTCTGGCCCTAAAATTTTCCGGGAAGAGCTTGGAGAGGCTAATGAGATTGCTGTTATACACCCGCTTACGTCTGATACGTAGAGGAGGTTGTTCTTTACATGGATTGCAACGCCTAAGAAAAGAACATACATATTAATAATTAACTATGGTATCACTATATTTTTCCCGGTAAGAGGTAAAGGTTAAGTTTAGCTATCGCTCATAAAATCACAAAATTTGGTTCTATATCGTTGATTTAGCTGTAAAGAAACCCATTTCCGAAAGAATCTAAGTCGGAAAAGTATAGTTTTTGAGTTACAGCCGAATTTAGTTCGAATTTTTGCATGGGCAGGCATAGGGACAAATTGCTCATAAAACTTTTTATGGAAGGTGGAAGGAACATTGTCAGAGGTATGTAAATAAGACAACCCTTGCTTAAAATATGAATTCCCTTGCAAATGGGATGTTTTCCTTCCATATTAAAAGCATTTTCATTCGACTTTTGATACAGTGGGGTAGTTAAACTTAACCTTTACCTTGTTTCCTTCTCGTATTAGTGACTGAAGCTTCCTGCCTAATTTACAATTAATTCAAGAGCAATGTATGCTAAGACTTATAGGTTAGCCCGGCTATGCTTTCATTTTGCAGATTGCTAGTCCAGTCCATTTCGAAAACTACATAATCAAATTAGTCTCGTTCTTACCGCGTTTTATTCAGCATTGTAGTTGTGCAACAAAAATGTACATAAATAATAATATAAAAATGGTAAATCGTATGTATATAGCTTTATGTCCAATAATTGACTAATTGTATTGTTTATTTGTTTACATTTTGCAGTTAAATGTTGTCGCAAGCTTGAACAAGTCCGCCATTTTGTATAGTTCAAAATATATTTCCCGCTAAAAAGTTTCAACTTTTTATCTCAATAATAAAATGTAATGTACCTGTTATGTCAAATGAAGTTTCGAAAATAATTTGTGGAGGGTTGAGCATGTCCGCTCGTTGTTTTATAACACGCCGTTTGGAGCCGAGAATCAAAATAGGTTGCGTTACATCCTTGGCTGAAATGAACAAAGAGAAAAATTAGCCCTTATAAAATAAGTCGCAATCTCATTATTATTGTGCATAGGTACAGTTTCTACTCACTGGGCGTAAGTTTTAATATTTTAGTGACACATGTCTTCATCAAAATGCAGAAAGTACTTTGGAGTCGGAGTCTGCGGTTTGACTGTTGATTGCAAATGGTGAAATGTTATGTGTTTCCAATCGTTTTATATGTTATGGAGTTTGAAACAAGCTATGGAGAACAGAATCAGTGAATTTGAAATGATTGTGTGTGAACAGACGAATCGCTTTACCAATACAGAAACCGAGTTGCTGCTTACGGTTAAGAAACGACAACTAATATACTTCGGTCGTGTGATGAGGAACGAAAAGTATCGCCTTCTGCATTTAATAATCCAAGGGAAGATAGAAGGACTGAGGGCTCCCGGCAGAAAAAGAACATCCTGGTTGAAAAACCTGAGGCAATGGTTTGGCAAGAGGACGACTTTTCCTTTTCAGAGCAGCAGTCTCAAAATTGACATGATGATCGCCAACATTCGATAGAAGAGGCATTAATAGAAGAAGATTTAGATATGTTCTATATCAAACCAACCCTTTATGTCTTATGTAAAGAAAATTAATTTAACTGACCAGGAATTATATTAATAATAACGGGTCACATACGATACGACTCGTTCCCGTAATTTGTTAGTTCGACCTAGCGCCTGTTACAATGTCAATGGTATACATGCTTGCCCACTGACACTTGTAGTTACTGAAATTCATTCGGAAACTATATCAATATGTCCAAAAACCGATGGCGTCGTTGGCAAGACTAGGTTCAACATAACTAGGCATACGTCCATAAATAATACGATAAACATGCGTGTCTTAGAGGATGGGCTGCGTGGTTGCTGGTTGCGTAACCTAAAAATGGTAGTGATAGTTTTGGTATTTTGGTGAATTTGTTGAAACTTAAGTTTAGTCTTTTAGTTTTAGTCTAGTATTTTGGCGCAATTACTTGTTCTAGTTCCACGTATTTGTTTACATGTTCAATTGTGCCTAGGCCCTAGAGGGGTCGTGGGTATTAATAGTGGAGTTAAACCATGTGCGTTCTATTTATTTCATCCCCATTTCAACAGAATTAATAGACTTACCCTGAGGATCAGGGGGCGTAGACACTTCAGTAGTAGCTGTTGGACCCTCTCCTACTGCATTCCGCATCGATACTGAGATTAAATACTTGCTATTTGAGTTCAGATTGTTAAACATGTGAAAATCTGTCTTCTGAGTTGCTGGAATGTCCTGAAATAGAAGGAAATATGTTCAGGATTCATGCACTTTTATTACCACAGTTGAAATGATGTTCATTGAGTTGTCTTAGTGGACAGCTGTGGCAACAATAACGGAATGCCATAGCGAAGAAAGCAGCAGCAGAAGCGCATAGCTATAGTTGAGGTCCCTACCTAAACGCTATAGCCTACCTACCGGTACCTACCTAATTTGTGGAATAATGAAAAAAATAGCATTATTTTATTTATATTTCATATATTTTAATTTGTAACTTATCACACACTACCTTGCCCAATACGTAACTGCGGACTATGCCGCTTGTAATCGTACTAAGGCGGCCATTCCACCGGCGAATTTACTTCATTTGTGATTTTGTCATTGACGCTTGTTTTGTTTTAAGGAGACTATTATGTAGATACTTAACTTATCTATTATAAATTAAGTTATGATATGGTAGAGCCTGTCTGCTACCATATTATAACTTAATTTATAATAGATAAGTTAAGTATCTACATAATGGTCTCCTTAAAACAAAACAAACATCAATGACAAAATCATAGAAAAGTAAATTTGCCGGTGGAATGGCCGCCTAAGCCAGGGCCGTAGCCAGAAATTTTTTCGGGGGGGGGGGGGTACTAAACTAAACAATATCCATAGTTGGCTATGAGCCAGGTATAATAGCCTACATAATTAAAATTTATTTTGGGCACTACTGACCCCAATGGGCAGTCAGAAACTTAGAATTAAGGCAAATGCAGCCCTAAATTTTCCATTTTTGCGCAAATTCACATTTCTCATTAAATATCAATAATAGAGCGATAAGTAAGGTATCATAAACTAGAAACTATGTTCCTCTACCCTTTAATGTACATTACGGAGCCGCCACAAATATTGAACGGCCACAGTTAAGGAAATTAGTGAGTAAACAATAACAGTCACTGAGGATGCCAGGTCGAAGGAGTTCCAAAACTGTGGCTGATTGGTGTATCAAAATGAAGAGTAAAATTCCTTCTACCTCATTTATGACTGTTCTATTGAAATGCCATGAGAAATTTGACTTTCTGCAAACAACGGAAAATGCAGGGGTCTGTTTGCTGTTAATAGGGGTAATACCAGTCCAAAGTTATTTAATTAGTTAAAAATTGGCATTAAAATTGATTATAGGCTATAGCTACACAGTAATGCCGAAAAATGCATCAGCCATTTGTGCTTATATAGGCGTATATGTACTGTATAAGCATTGTATGTACACATATGAAAATGTGCTCAAATTAAATACAAATATCAGAATCGTGAATCTACACCAGCGCACCAACATAAAAGCAAAATCAGCATCATCACATACACAATGCAAACACATTCAAAGCATATATTACATATTTCAGCAAATAGGCACATTTCACCACAAATCAAGCAAAAACAAAATAGTGCGCAGCTAATAAAAGCAGTAGAGTGCAGAATTGATAAATTTAATTTGAGACCTCCTTGAACGCGATGTACTCTCCAAGAAGTTGCAGCACGTAAGAGTGGATGGGGCCGTTGGGGAACGGTCCAGGTCTCCAGGAAATGGAAATGCGACGCGAGTCCACGGCTGTCGCTCTGACTATAATGGGTGGGGATGTTGGCGGCCCTGCCGGCAGAGTGCTGATCACGACGCTGGGCCGGGAAACGATGGGCTCTGCGTGCGATGACAACAGCAGTGACACCCTAAACTGAAATATAAAGCCATTAGCAATAACAATATGGCAATATCAGACGTCCAATCTTCCGGAAAATTCCTTTTTTATTGTTGTTAAGGTGATGAAGAAAAGCCTGGAAATGCTGCCCCTCGACGTCACTGCGTGCATTTGGGTAAAGTCTGTAGTTTGGGATATCCCTCCTTTTGTAGAAAAGGAAGAAAGCCATGTTGCTTACTAACGGTTCCGAAATTCTTGTACGCTTGAGATTATAGTAGGGTATCGGTATCGGCAAAACTTTTTAACGCATCCTTACATACCGTTCTTTGGAGTTTCGAATAAGTTAATAGACTAAAATTATAATTAAGTACATATTTTGGCTCACCCTGTATTTAGTGTAAGGCTGTAGATTTTCTACGAGAATAATACTGGTCGGACCCCATGTCTGATTGCGGCAATACTGCCACGCTCCGGCATGCTCTTCGTACCTCCACTGCACTAAGTAGTTTATGTCTGAATATTTTTTCCCCTCCCATGCCAGGCTGAGAGAAGTGGCAGTTAAGGTATCAGGCACCAGAGATGGCGCTGGAGGAATCCCAATCTCATCTGTAATGTTTGTATGTTATTAGGCTATTATTATAAGTTAATAAATACTCCACTAATTTTACCAACGGGAACGCACCGGTACGTCCATACGATATAAACAGGGCTGATTTTTCATTGCATGTCTCTGAGTCCATTGTTTACTCTCTTCATATATTCATATCCCATGTATTGCATATTGGAAAAAAGAAAAAAGAAAAATCTTTATGGATAAGAAAAACTCACGCAGACGTATACTGTGGCTACGGTAGTTTCATAAAAATGAAAATCAAAACGCCTGGATATTTTCAATTATGCAACCATAAACGGCTAGATGCAATATTTTACTCTATACAGAATATTTAACATTTGCTAAGTTTTTGACACATACTGTAAATTGATGCGTAGTAAATATTTATAATAAGGGTGCATCTGAAATGAATGTCCGCTGTAATTTCAGTAAACGTTACCATGTTGGTTGGGTATCCCAACTTGGGCCTTGGAGGCACATCCAGAGGAGACGCGAGACATAATTATTAAAGAGTAAGTTATTCAAAGCATGGCACTCCCAGGACCCACCACCCCGGGGAAGACCGAAGATGATACTCCCCAGAAAAATCAAAGACGGCCTGAGGACTCAGGTTCTAAACAGGGAAGACGCTCTCAACAGCAGAGTTGTCGCCTGGAAAAGCCACTGTCGTGCCGACGACCATCCTTGAGGACAAAGGTGACGTAAAAGTAAGGTACAATACTTTAGCTACCTACAACTATTTAGCGTCACGGAGCCCAAGGGCGGATTTTGCCTCAAATTTAGGGGGGGGGGGTGTTCAGCGGGCAGATTCAGTGGATTATAACATTAAAAAACATTATTATTTATAATTCCCTGTAAACCCATTTTTATGTAGTATAAGTTCATTTATTTTGGGGGTCCAGACCCCCTGACCCCCCCTAAAATCCGCCCTTGTCGTAGCCGCTTACCTTTAAGTCTTTGAAAATACTGAGCGACAGCTCCATTGCAGCCCATGACGCAATGCAGCTCCTTAGGAAATAACATATTTTGTGTGCCATTCTGTAAGTAAATCAAATCTTTAATTAATTAAATTAAGTAGCCTATCGTAATCCACAAAATTCTACAGTTCGTAATCTAATTAATACACAATAAATGTCACGCATTACACATACGGTAGTATCTAGTTTTAATGTCAATTATTTTATTTGGAAAGAATTTGTATACTTACACATACTGTTAGACAGCTTGTTTCCAGTGCTTTCCTCCAAAGTCGGCAACCTCTGGAGCACTGAAACCAAATTACTTCACTTTATAGATGATAAGCCGTGCTTTTCATATATACGGTACATAATTAATGAAATAGTTGCTGGGTGACACGTACTCAAACCTGGAAGGATGTACTAGGTACCTGTATAAGGTAGGTGCAATTAAGAAAGGTTATTTAAGAAAATTGGACGCTCGTGGAACATTGTACCGTATAATAATGCGAGAACCTATAATATAACGCAAAATGTTAACTGAGCTTGCATGTCAAAATGAAATGGCTTGAAAGGCACTAGGCAGTTAGTTTAACCCTTTAGTGTTTAATAGGGATAAGAGGCTATAATTGCGTACGGGTTGGCCATGTGCATGTTTCACACCATGCTAGACTCAATTTATTCGAATTAATAAAAAATTGAGCTGATTTATTGTAGGCTATATGTCAGCCCCAGTGATTTAATCAGCTCCTATCGCTAATGGGTGTCAGCGGTCGCATCAGGGCCGAAGACACTATAATATAGGTCTATACAAAACACATACCGTATTTACAAGTAAAAATATAAAAAAAACACGTATACATATTAATGGTTATAACACTACAAGCAGTATAACTAATTTAGAACTACTAGTCTTCTAATTTTGCCTCATTCAATTGAACCAGGGCCGTAAAGACTAGAGGATATATGCCAAAAAATTGATGTATTTTACAAAAACAAATTCCCGTAGGAGAGCCACCGGGCCCCCACTTCCTCTGACGCTTTGAAAGTAAAAGCTAAACAACCTGATGTTTGGTTGGTCACTAAGCCCTAGTAATTTCTTGTAGTTTTTTTTTTGTGGGGGGGGGGGGAGGAGAGGGGAGTCGCCTCACTCTGTTAACTTGCCATGGATACAAAAAGGTCTGAAAATTGATGGCTCTCCCAAATAAAAGCTTAGCTTACGTGTGTTCGTGTGAAGCGGGCAGAGGGGCATGTTCTTTTTAAAAAGAAATAAATAAATTTTTTTGCGGGAAGTCCAGAGTTTGTCTGAAAGGCACGTCGTGTCGTGCTGTCCCAATAATAGCTAATATAGTCTTGCGTAGTAAGTGAACTGAGCAGTGAACTGCTGCTGCGTTTTAATTCCGTTCGTATTGAACTCTGGCAGACTGGAATTTCCGTTCTATTGAATTGTAACAGTTAGTAGTTCTACCAGTTGTTCAATGCCACCTTAGCCGGGTAGTAAGGTCACTCCTGACCCATTCAATGAATCATTATTTTGGACCCCTGGAACTCCTGCAAGGCTGATCTAACCAATGACTATTTTTCATTCAAAATCATCTCTTGGAGCCATCAAATAGCAGTCTCAGGGCAAGCCCGTACCCAAGGGGGGCCAAGGGGGCCATGCCCCCCCCCCCCAAAATTTGGTCAGATGGTCATTGTACTGACAATCTCACAGGTGAATTACTACGGATATATCATTAATAAAATAAAAAAAATTGGTCTTGCCCCCCCCCCAAAAAAAAAATCTGGGTACGGGCCTGTCTCAGGGAAAGGAATAATTGGAAAAATGGACGGAATGGGATGTTAACCCGAGTCTGCACCCCTGGTGGGGTGGCATACATTGCATACCACTGCACCAAATCCGTCGCAGCCCAAGTCTCAGCAACACATACTGATGCAGATTTTGACCGGCACCTATGTCAACATATGTCAAACCTTGCAAGTACTTAAAGCGATACCACGCTTATGGATTAGCCTATTCTATTGTATTATTGTGTATTGTCTGATAATATAACCTGCCTGATAAGCTAACCCAAATGGCAACCCTTATCAAATAAACACGCAATTTGCTATAATTATTTCATTTACACTGGATAAACAGACAAAAGGAAAATCAGACAGCCAGACTCACAGAGAGAGAAACAAAGCCCGGACAAGTGACTGAATGACTGATGGGGATGGTGTTGACAAATAATTAAATAAACAACGCACCGCAGACCTTTTCCATTTAAACAACACCTTGTTCTTCCTCATTTGTTGCGGTGCCTGCGGCCATGATTGTTTCGACCGCATCGCAACGGGACCCCGCGCTTTGTCCCTGGCACTTTCTATTTACAAAATTCATTTACACTGATACCCAGCTCAAAATTCCATGATTTTTCGGTTGACCATGGTTTAGGCTGTGCTCGTGAAGTTTGACAATTTGTTTAGTTACTGAAAGGGGTTGCGGTTAGGGACAGAGAGGGGGGGGGGGGCAGAGACTGGGGTTGACTGATATGCGACTGCAGGGTATCACTCCCAAAGGCGATCCTGACCTTCTCTCCTACACCTCCACTATACTATTCCGCTAACCTCCACTGGGCGGATTTTTACCGAAAATACAAGGTCCTGCGTGCACCAAACTGTACAGATACGATATGTGCTACCCTCTAACACTTTCCTTAGAACCCCAGGTCGAATACGCCGAACATGCTCAAATCAATCAAATGTCCAATTATATGCGCCGGCAACGACCTGGGAACTTTGTCATGGGAACGAATGGCTGGTAATAGGTTGGCTAAAAGAAAACCGTCTATTTCTGAACGTACTTCCGAAACTTTTTGTCGTTGACACGGGAATCAAGAAGAAACTAGACTTATAGAGTTATAGAGACACGAGCACATGAATGATCTGTGCCTAGCCGGAGCGTTGTGTTACCTCTACACTATAGTGTATACAAGACTCACGAACTACCAAGCCGAGATTTTTTTTTATTCTCTAATTTCGGATATAATGAACAGGTTGCAACTTGCCTCTTCAACAATTTAATCATTGTATTATATTCATATACGAAACAGGCCCTATATACTGTATATGTAGGTACATGCATGTGTACATTATATATATCATATTATTTATAGGCTAATACGGTACCATACTACAAGTAAAATCGATAATGATCAATGTAGGCTATAATACGAGAAAGAAGTTCAAAATGCAATAAAATGGGTATGCTGTAAACAATTTGTATGAAATGTGACCCTGCTGTTGTCTACAGCAGGCCGGTGACCTGACGGATATCAACACCATTTTCATTACCTCTGTTTTACGACCCATCACTTTATCTGTAGCCCATTGCTTTATTATTTCCTTGATTCTGCTGCATCTCACTTTGAATCTGGACCCCATCTGGTCACTGAGCCTAATCTTTATGGACAATAGTTCAGAAATGTCAAGAGGTTTGCTCTATGGGGTTATGATATTCTAACTACTAAGAATGATTATGAATGAATGTCGAAATTTGGAAATTGACATATTGATACCATCAGGGGAAGCAACAATGTCTGACTACCGTTTACATACTGATGGAGGTAAGTACGCACTAGATTAGGTATACAGCTATTCTATTTTGGCTGATGTAGATTACATAAAAATTTAGTTAATCAGTGTATTCATCTAAAACGAGGTACCGTACAATGAAAATTACAAAACTGTGCCCTCTGAAGCTGGAGTGTTTATTATTTTTTTTAATTATACATTAAGTTGAAAAACAATTGAGATTTTTTTCCTTGTTCTGTAGGCTATCATTACAACAGTCACTAGTTGCAGGCAAGTGACGCACGTACGCTATTGCCAGTACGTAGGCTATTACGTATACAATATATAATTGTAGGTATAATTCGTATTACATACCAACAATAATTCAATCATAATACGGTAGGGGGTAATTACTTCAAATAGGGTTGACTATAACTACCACTACCAGCAAGCCTTGACAAGTAGGCTTAGATACTGTTTGAACTATATACAGTACTTCAGTTGAAGAATGAAGATGTGAATTCTGAAGTGGTTTCAATCGGAATTTGGACCGACGGCAGGCATTTGGTTAATTTCATAGTCAGTTTACAAAAAGCTCTCACGCTGAGACCTCCTGGTGAGGGTGCACGGGTTAATTTATTAAGGGTAGTAGTTCTGACCTGCCCCAATCTACGCGAGAGACCCCTATACCCGTAATGAAGCAACATGGGGGTAAATCACTTCATTATATAATTCAAACAATTAAAGTCTAAATATACCTATTGTATGGGGTATATCGTTTCAAAGGTGTCCATACCAGTGGTACCACTCGCACTGGGACGTCATAGTATATTATGAAGTGAAGAGAAAATCAGACAATCACGCACACTACTTTCTACAAAGCCAAATTTGAAATGAATTGGAATGAAATGAAAAAAACGACTTTATTGCAAACAAAAGGCGAACAATAAGACTATAAAGTCTTGTTTTCATGCTAACCTTAAAAACTAAAAAAAAACATTGTAGACTATTATAAATTAATTAAAATTAAATAGAGAAGAAGGAAACAGAGGAGTAGTGAAAAAAAGAAGGATAAAAGGTATAGGGTATAGAAATATCTATCATAAAATCATGAATTGTAGTAGAAGAAATAGAAGAATGGTTCCTCTACAGTTTTTGAAGGCCTAGCCTTATCTTGCATGATTTTTGCGTCTTAAAAAACCGTGGCAAAACGGTGTAAGGCGCCCATTCCATTGACCGGCTAGGGCTATTTCCAACAACGGTGACGTGGTAGCAGACATTCAAGACTTAGGTGACGTTTCCACCGACCTCGCATTGCAGATTGCAAATGACATTGACGGAAATGTTTGTTTTTCTTTTTATAGAAATCTATTAAAATATTTGTAATTAACATATCCCATGAAGCCATTTTTTAATTTTAGTTTGTTTGTTTGTGATTTTACTGTATGATCATTTATCAATTTTAACTATGGCATAGAGGAAAATAAACATTTCCGTCAATTCTGCAATGCGAGGTCGGTGGAGACGCCACCTAAGCCTTGAATGTCTGCTACCACGTTACCGTTGTTGGAAATAGCCCTAGCCGGTCAATGGAATGGGCACCTTAGTGCCGGTTCCATGATATGTATTAAAATGTAGAGGAGAATTTCCTCTACTTCTTCTAATCTCATTTCTGACTCTATGATCGATATTTCATGAGAAATTTGAGAGAAGAGACGAGTAGTGGGGGTGTCTGATTTGCTCGTAATGGTTATTCAATTCTTTTTACTCTATGCTTCTACATTTACTTATTTAATTATTTATTGGCAAATGGCATGGGAACTATCCCATACCTACATGGTACTGTTGCTTGAAGCATTCAAGTTGAATGATCTTAAATTATCACAGGCTCTCTGCTAGACCCTTTTAGCAAAGTGATTGCCAGAATGAATGCAATTGAACGTACTAAATAGCGTCATAACAGACTGGCGCTTTAAAGTTGGTTAAATGCTTATTAGCATGAAAGCTGCACTTCCAGATATAAATTATTAGATGCGCTAAATTGCACTTTAATTGTCCTCACATTGGCTTTCTGGGACATATCGCTTTGTAAACACCGATAATAACAAGTCATGCTTGAATACGTTACATAGATCTACAGTAGTAGTAATTTAGCGTATAGAAGCAGAGCCCATGTAGCCTATAAAATAAGGATTTAGAAACGAGCAGAGGTGTAAAGTTTTAGAATGATGGCGGGGGCAAAACTAAGTAGACCTTATGACTTCATCAAGCAGGATAAAGAAAAATTGAAAATATAAGAGCAAAATAGTAGGGGTTTACGCATTTTTATAGTAGTAAAGTATAGCTGTAGATTTTACAAAGCTAAAAAATGAATGCCTATATTCATATTGCTCCAAATGGCACCATGAAGTATGAACCACGTCTTACAATGCTCGAGGGCACCGTCCAACTTGCCCCCCCCCCCCAACTTTACGCACCTGGAAATGAGTATAGATCATCGGGCATATGACAATTATTTTTAATTCCAGGTTAAGGTTAAAAATAATCGCCATAGTAGGCCGCCGAAATGAAAACAGCCGAAATTACTGACAAACCTTTTTTGGCATGGGCAAGACCAGTCACGGCCGGTGGGACGAATCTCATCCCCTGACAAGGGTTGAGGAGATTGTGGTCTTAGGAAACCAGGGAAGGGAAAGACCGAAAATGAAGCTGCCGCGTAAGATCCAGGCAGATCTACATATTATGGAAAATCTTACACAGGGTGACAGGGCTTTAGAAAAGCAAATGCAGTACCGCCTCCGCCTCCCCCGTAGGGGAAGAGGTACAGAAAAGTACCGTTGTAAAAAAGTCAGTCGATACAATATGTGTTATGTCTATCATTAAAGAAGGCGCGCAAACCAAAGTGGGTACTTTCATCTTATGCATGCAACTTTTGTTTATGTAGGTACGTATCCGTTGCCTGGCAGATTAAAAGTTGTTGTAACAGTATAAAAATTTAAGAAGCATCCCTTTTGTCTTAGCAAAAATAATCTACAGAAATGCTTTCGAGCTCATGGGTAGCCTACGGCAATACATATTTTGAACTACCGCTTTGTCTTTGCAGCCTTTGAATAATAAAGTTGACTATATATAGAGTAGACTACATTTTAGTTTACTATTTTCCATATTTTCCATCAGTCAATAATCCGTCATTTGTGTATCAAAAATTGATGAGATGTTTGTTTTAAGGAGACTATTATGTAGATACTTAACTTATCTATTATAAATTAAGTTATAATATGGTAGACACTTATTATTGTATTGATGCACAAATGACGGATTATTTACAGATTACTTACAGATTATTTACAGATTACGTACACCCTAGATCAGCACTTGCGGTAGATTTTTTCAGCATGAGACAAGATTAAAGTGGTGCCCCTATACCCGAACGAGTTGTTTAAGAGTGTTTTTAAGGGGGGGGGATGTCGAAGTATTTTTTTTAATAATGTTTTAAAGGTTTCTTTTATGGACCTAAATAGTGCTGCCCATTGGCCCTTGTCCAATACCCAATCCAAGGACCTCTCTGCCCCTACCAAGCGTAGCCTATAGGTCTGCGATATGCATCTCGTTGCGAAAGTGCGAAAATGGATTGACGAAAATGCGTGCAAGTGTCCAGTGCTAACTAAGCACACAGACGACGGAGAACACTTGATGTTCCATCAAGACAATAAGCTGCTAAGTGGTCAGTTGAGGAACTGTGTTTCATGGAGGATGGCTCGTGCCATTTTCTTGTAACCTACTTTAACTCCTCTGTCATTGACATTGCATAGCCTGGGCTTTCAACAGGAAGGCCCAGGGATACTTGGGGGGGGGGGGGGAGGGATTGGCACTTGTTTCGGAGTTTCCAGTATGCAAGTTTCTAGGGGGCTTCGGAAGACCGTAATATTCCGCCCTGAAGTACAATAGAATGAAAAATAACCTTATTATGTATCATAGATAAGCTACTTTTATGTACCTCTAGTTATAATTGATTCTGTAAATAGCTGTGTAGAGCTGTATAGCCTAGGCATGCAACAGGAAGGCTGAGGGGCACATGGGGGAGGGGGGGGGGGAGGACTTCTTTCGGGGTTTCCAGTATGTAAGGTTCTTGGAGTTTAAAGGCCGTAATACCTGTATTCCGCAGTGAAAAATGACTTAATTATATACAGTATATAGTACATAAGCGACTTGTGATGTTTTAATATATTAGGAGGGAGTTAGGGTAGGCTACTGCAGGTCAGCATGGGTTGGTTAAAAGTGCATTTAAATTATTTAAATACATCAATTCCCCCCCCCCCTCTCGTCATCAGCCCCAAGAAAACGTGAAATGACCCCCTGAGCTGTTGGTAGATCTGATTAAGCCCATAGGCTCGACGGAGGTGTGTCACGCTGTCACGGACGTTCCACTCGCTCTCGCACAGTCCTTTTGAAATGATGAAATCCATGTGGAAGCCAATATCGACGAAATATCATCATTGACCTAGCAAATTTACAGAATAGGTTAATGTAAATATTTCTGTCTGCCTAGGGGGTGTGAGAGTGTTTATACCTAACGTATCAATTCACCCCCTTGTTTAAATTCAGGCAGTTTACGTCTAATTGTCTATTTGTACGTTAATCTGTGTATATTTCTTAATTGGTTGTTTACGTCTCGTTCACTAAAGCGATGACACTATGCACAGCTTAATTTTCTCACCCCCGCCCCGGCGTTTCTGTTGCTCAGCATTGCTATAGTCTAATTCTCACCCCTTAAATTTGAGATTGAGATTTCTTTCTTTCTTACCCTATACACGGTACAGTTGCTACTTTTCTTGTACAATGAAGCCTACCTACGAACTTGATCGTTTATTCGAGCACATTTTCTATTTTCAAACAATCAATAATTTAATAGTCCTATCCACAGGTAAAGCCCTATTTGAAGTTCCATTAGGATAATTCCTTGACAATATCCGAGTGATAATTTTAAAATAGGAACCCCAATTAATATTATTGTTCCAACACTCGATCTAATAAATATGGATCTAAAACAAAATTGGAAAGCGTAACACCTAAATTCAGATTCAAATCCTATACTTCAACATAAACAATCCAAATATTTATTTGATCGAATAATTAATACCGTATTAGAGTATGTAATCAGGGCCAAAGTCTGTGTATCATAATTTTAAAAAAATAATAAACAAGAGTAATTTTTATGAGGCTTCAAAGGGTTAAGTTATAGAAGTCATTTTGATAAACTTTTATGTGGAGTCATGGGGTCAAAATGATGTATCTGTTTGTCTGGCACAATGTTTACGAGGGCCAAAGGAAGAAGGAGATTGCAAGAAAACATAAAGAAGGGAAAAATCTCTGAACAACGCCGTGGCACGGCAACCCATAAGGGGTCAAGACATGTAGAGTAGTGGTACGGACTCAGACATTCACCCGAATGGTTGTTGGTTCGAGTCCTACACTTCCTACATTTTCTGGCCATGCTTCGGAGGGCATGTAAAACAGGCGGACCCGGGCCTTCCTAGTTGAGTGTAAGAGAGGGCTTTATAGCCCTAACTCCGCTAGGTTGGCTTAGTAATAGAACAAAAAAAGTCCTTATTTAGTTAGTTAAGGGGTTCAGGTTTGAGGATTGGCAATGGATAATTTTCCTTTCTCTCATACAGTATACTGTAACTGTATGAAGGTCCAAATAATAAATTAATAGAGCTCAGCCAGTCTGCCCTTCATTGAATAATAACAAGGAAAACAAACACTCCGGAGGGCGTTGTTTCTTCAATTAGGGTGTCTGCTGGTCTCCAGACGCGGGTAAAGGGCAATTCCCGTAGTTAACGTTTTTAATTTATAGCTTTTACCCTAATGGGGGATGAAACAAAAAATTTAAACAATGCCCTCACCATTGGTCATGTTGTCAACAATGGCTTGACCTAGGTCTACCTGTTAAAATTGTTAAAATGCTGAACGACCATGTACTAGCTTATAGGCTTATAATTAGGCTACGCACAGTTACAAGCCCGTGAATGTATATAACAGCCTACGAGGAATATTCGTAAATGGCCATTTGCACTATGAGACCACAATACTAAGAATGATATTGTATAATTTTTTATTTATAAAATATACTGTATCCAGGCGCGGATCGACGGGGGGGGGGGGGGCTCCCATTAGGTTCCTCAAAATGCGTAAAACCCCACTATTTCAGTCCTATTTTTCACAACTTTTCTCCCGGGGGAGACGCCCGGGCCCCCCTTGTGCTCAATTGTATTATTTACCTATATTATAGAACCCTTATTGCCCTGAAAATGCGTAAATCCCCCCAATATTTCAGCCCTAAGGCGCCCATTCCACATACGTACAACGTCAATGAAAATTATGAAATTGAAGGACATTTCAATTTCTCATTGATGGGGGCCATTCCATATGTTTTTCAAAAATTGACAATTTTCAATTGAAGTGTATGCGCCAAATTTTTGAAATTTGTTTCTTGAAATTGTATTTGTTTTCTTCGTCGCCTTATTATTTAATCCTTATTATAATTTTTATACCGAAATGCTTTCTTTTTAGAGAAATCAATTAAAATAGTTGTACTTGTCATATCACATGACGCCATTTTTTAATTTTAGATTGTTTGTGATTTTACTCTATTATCAATTGATCATTGATCAATTTTAACAATGGCATAGAGTAAAATTGAAATGCCCTTCAATTTCATAATTATCATTGACGTTGTACGTATGTGGAATGGGCACCTATTTTTCAAATTTTCTTTGGAATTTTTCTTTTTTATTCGTATTTAATCTTAGCCCCCTCCTTGGTCTCATTCTACATCAGCGCCTGCTGTATACGGTAAGAAGCCGACGTAAATCAATTTTGAATATTTTGTACCGTGCCTGTACTCATCAATCATCATTATTATTCATAATGTATGATACATATACTGTCAGAGCCAGATGTGCCAGTAAGCCGAACAAAAATGAATAAAAATGTATTATTTAAAAAAAAATTATAAAGACCTGCTATTGGCGGCAGTATTTTTAAAAATTTTAAAATTTTCCCTGTCTAGTTGATTCCAGTAATATATCGGTAAAAACCTGGCAGTTCCTTTGTTGGATTTCATTTATTAAAAATTCTTTATAATTTTATATTTTGAACCAGTATTATAAAAAAAAAAAAATTCCCCGGACCTGCCTTGTTAGTTGTTGCGCCCCCAAAAAAAGTCCATGATAATCATCCCTGGTTGGTGATAAACAAAGTGACGCTTATCTTGTCACTATCATTGTTGTTATTATTGAATCGGCTGACGTATTATTAGCCTATGTGAGCCATCCCGTGGCTGGAGACCGTTATCAATATGGCTGCTAGTGTAGCCTGCACAAGATAAGTAAGCAATTTGGCGGGGAAAATAGCCTGCACAAGCTAAGTACAGAGTTTTTGACCGGGTCTAGGTATCCGTTCTGCTATGCTGCAATGTGTATGACTTCGATATTTTTTGCGTTGGTATGTACCTCTGATAGTTGGCTTATGGTTAAGGCACCCGTTAACCATATAACCGTAAGGCATATCATGGCTCCCGCCGCTCCAGTAAATATATTTCTATGATGTGAGCCGATTCAATAATTATAATAAAAATAATAATAACAAGTCAAGTGTCACTTAAATAATAAGTATCAGTCGTCGGATCGGGTCTAAGTGTGTTCGTGAAAGTGCTCTATTTTATGATAATATAGGTCTTTTGAAAGCGCATACTATGTGCTGCTGTTGCTGCTGCTGGCAGCTCGCATGCGTACTCGGGTCTCTGTAGTGAACGTACTGTACGTCCACTAATTTCCAACATCCTAATTAAACCGCTGCTGTCGCGCGCTGGTCTCCTCTTTTTCACATCTCCCACCTATTACCTATTAAACGTGTTTTCTGACTAAAACGATCTGATTAACGTCTGCTGGGCCCTATGTGACCGGTTAACAGCATATATATTATTTGCCAACCTATGTGAATGCTTAGATTTAAATGCTTACATTTAAATGTATATTCACGTATAATTCATTCTCACCCTTAGCCTATACTAAATATAGTACTATAATAGAACCGTAATATTGCTGACCAGAAATATAAACTATCCGAACTACTTTTTTTTCTGAGATTTTGCCTCTATAGGCTCTCCCAACCCGTTAACCCGTTGACCCACCCCCTACCCACCTCACCCGAACCAGTTCCCCCTACCTGTCCCTAGGACAGTGTCTCACCCCCTCCCAAAAGGGATTGAAATGGCCCACTGACCCAGTGCCGGATTAACCCCTGGGGGGGGCACAAGATAGGTGGGGACTGTGGGTGCAACCCAGAGGCGGTTCCAGACCTCATAAAAGGGGGAGGCAATTGACAGTGGCGTAACGATAGGTTTTTGAAGGGGGCGGTGTAAAATTTGGCGCTTTCCACCCATTTTCATAGAAGTGAATAAAATGGGGAAAACCGTTCTCATGGACGTACGCAGCTTTTTAATTAATGACCTGAAATACCCAGTTTGATTTTACGCACTTTGATAGCAGTAACTTTGAGAGTTTACAGGTAATTAATATAATTGCGAACAAGGGGGGCCCGGGTGAAATTTTTTGATAAATAGGGCTGAAATATTGGGGTTCTACGCATTTTGGGAGGAATAAGATATATAAATTACAAGGAATTAATATAATTGTGAACAGGGGGGCCGGAGGTCTCCCCCGTGAGAAAATGTTTGAAAAATAGGGCTGAAATAGTGGGGTTTTACGCATTTTGAGTGCAGTAACACTTAGATTTTAGAGGCAAAGAATATAACTGCCTTCCAAAGGGGGCAATTGCCCGCAGTGCCGGTCGTTTCGTCCGCCTCTGGTGCCAAATCCACTAAAATTCATAAATCTACCAGCAAAACAAAAGAAAAACACACAATTTCCCACCAATTTCAAAACTTTTAATTTTTTTATATTTTTATCTGTGCCCCAAGTGCCCATGGGTTAATCCGGCACTGCACTGACCACTGACCACTGTCGCCAAAGGCTAGCTAGTTCGAATTTCATATAATTTCCAACTAACAGAACCGTATCAACTCATTTTCAATTCTCCATGTGGGTACCAGTCCTTAAGACTCGTTAATGTAGAGGTACAATACGTGCTACATTTTTAGGCCATGTTTCTGAGGGCCCCTGGCCTTCTGTAAGAGAGGGCCTTATAGCTCCGCTCGGTTGGCTTAGTAATTGAACAAAAAGTATTTATTTATTTAATGTGTTATTAAGACAGACCCATGTGACTATTACTACTACTAAGTATAGCTCCGCCCATTGTTATCTGCCAAGTTTGTAACGGACGGATAAGCCATTCGAACCAAAGATATAAAATAGAATAGATAGAACCTAGCCATAAGCTAAGTAGGGCCATTAGCATTGAAAAGTAAGGGAAATGCGGGGAAGCATTTCCGCGATGAATGCGTTTCAACATAAAAAAGAGAATATAGGCAAAGGGAAAAACAAATGAACAATCCAGCAGGCATGGCGTGGGCGCAGTATGTTACTGCGCACCTGGCTCGCAATCTACATAGCTTGTTTTTGACTGTATTATAGGCAGTGTTTCCACATACTTCAATCGTCAATGAGAAATATGAAATTGGAGGACATTTCAATTTTACTCTATGCCATTGTTAAAATTGATCAATGACCATAGAGTAAAATCAAGCGTGCAAACAATAACAAACTAAAATGGCGTCATGGGATATGTAAAGTACAAACATTTTATATTTTATTGTTTATAAAACAATTTTCATCCATTAAACAGATTGGTGAAGGTCGATCTTACTTCGGATCTCCTACTATTATTAGGTTTTATTAAAAATAATAAGTGTACGAAGAAAACAAATACAAACAAAATTTCAAAAAACAAATGCAAACAAATTTCAAAAATTTGGCGCATACGTTTCAATAGAAGAAAAGTGTCAATAGTTGAAAAAACATGTGGAAACACCGCCATCAATGAAAAATTGAAATGTCCTCCAATTTCATATTTCTCATTGACGATTGACGTATGTGGGAACCCAGCCTTAGGCTTACGGTGAGTACCACCCGCTTACAGGAGGAATCGCTAAGTAACTGTGCTCCTGATACTAGCCCAGCCTGTCAAAGGAAAAATAATGGCGCTATGATATGAGTTGGATTTTTTTGTGACACGATAAGACAACAATTAATTAATTATAAATATAATTATTCTATTAATAGTATACAATATTGTGGCTTTGACCTGACAACCCATGGAAGGTCTGACAAATAAGACCTTATAGCCTAGATTCTGACAGGCTGAATTTATTACATTTTATTTTTTAGGTAACGCAGTGATGGTATTGGTCGGAATTTATGTAAGCCTACGTGTTCATGGTGAAAAATCAACACATATCAGTATGCTGTAATTCGTACAGTAGGTACAATATTTAAGGTACAATATGTCAGCTCAGTATATATAATATATAGGTCAGTATAACCGAAACAATCCGTAAGAATTCAGTTGACTTTCACTTCATACAAATTACAATCATATTAAACATCAGGCTACATTTTATAGTTTGATTTACATTTTAACCTAAATTCATTATGCCATTCAAATACCCATTCAAAAAAGAGCATATAATGCATACGCCACTGCTAGAGTCAGCAATCAACTTTAATTTTAATTTAAATTAACATTAAGCAATAGGAATTAGCGGATGTACGCGCAGAGGGTGCATCCTGGTGCCATTCATTCTTGGATTCAAATTCTTAATTGACTGTTGAGAAGTGCACCACTACAAGTGGTGGACCTCTTGCTAAATTCAATGAATACTAGTACTATTGTATATTGCAGATTTGCCTGACTAAACGCAGTGGCAGTGGCAGAAACTATAAATTTGGGGCCCCTGGGCAAGGTTTAACATCGGGGCTCCCAGTCGGTGCCCCTAAATGTTTATATTATTGATGAAGCAAAGTACAATACATACCCAATAGCAGTGGTGTAAATAACATCTGCTCTTAAGACCTTTGGTCTCATTATTTCATTTGTTTTATGAGTGATAGTCAATTGTGGAATGGAAGAAAAAATATTGTAGCATGAATAAAATACTAATGGCAGACGTACAAAGTAATAGCAGAAACAGCATGTAATTATTTTTTAACTTTTATTAATACATACCTCTGTACAACAGACAGTTGATCAATTTTAGATACATCTTGAGTTGTGCCAAGGCTGAAATACAGGGATGATTTAATTTCAGCTATAAGTTTTTTTTTAGCACAAACCTGGAACTGGGAGCCGATGTACGCCCCCAGCAATGCTGCGCCCCCTCCCCCCGCACCGTGAGGGTTGGGGGTGTTATTTATACCACTGCTCTATGGGAGATATTCCGAAGGTATAGCGCTGAACACACAAACAGTTAAATATATTCTTAATGAGTACAACAGAAAATGCCTATCAAAATTTTGCAAGAGAGGGGGACCCTATAGGGTCGCCCTTAGAGTATTGCAATTTCGCCACTGGCAAAACGTATTGCAAGTTTGCAGTGTACAGCAATTACATGTTTTCATGTCCTGTAGTCTGTAGGTACTGCTTAATAGACTAGTACCGCAGTACGATACAAAAATCATAATCAGTCAACTTGCCACCGTTCCATCAAAATTGTGAACGTAAGGTACACTGATAGGCATACCTAAAAAATATACATAAAGGGAGCCTTTATTAGCTAATTCTGTCCATACTACTGCACTTAATTGAGCTAATGGGTCCCTCTAGTCGAACAATAGATGAGTTGACGATTTTAATAGGCTTCATCTTTTGTGCAGCCTAAGATACCGTAAGCACATGAAAATTGGAGGAAAACGCGAAAGGTTTTGTAAGTAAATATTAGCTTATCATAATTGGAATTCAGGAAATTCACTAAGTACTGCAGCCTATTAGTGGTGGAAATGTCCATATTGGCAGAAGCATACTTGTACAGTAGGCTAATTTTCTTTGAAAATTTGGTCCGAATTTCTCTAAGGCCGCAGGCTTGATTGATATCTTTTTCAGAGTTAATTTTTACACCACGAATTTACGATTTCATAGTATTAGCCTACGTATACTGTCTATACAATAGATACCCCAGTCATCAGTACTAGAGGAAATGGTGTATCCTATGCGGAATCACCGTTGAGTGATGCTAGCTTTGCTAAGTAGTATGTAAAGGGCGGTTCTGGGACTTATCCCACCCCCCGTCGAGCTATCCCATCTATCCCACCCCGTCGTGCTATCCCCCGCGGGTGGTCTATCTATTTTTGCGTGTTATCCCTCGTGGGTGGTCTGAGGTGCTGGGACTTATCCCACCCCCCCGTCGAGCTATCCCATCTACCCCTCGTGGGTGGTCTGAGGTTCTGGCGCTTACCCCCCCCCCCCCCCATCGAGACCCGTGGGTGGTCTTTCTATGGCACTATGATTTTTTTTTTTTTTTGTATAATTACTAATTTGTGAGATACAGAGTTATATTTTTTTTTTTTTTTTTTATTTTTTTTTTTTTTTTTTTTATTTTATTTTTTTTTTTTTTAATGGTGTTAATTGAATTAAAACGGGACTTACCCCACCCCCCGTCGAGCTATCCCATCTACCCATCATGCTACCCCTCGTGGGTGGTCTGAGGTGCTGGGACTTATCCCACCCCCCCCCGTCGAGCTATCCCATCTACCCCTCGTGGGTGGTCTGAGGTGCTGGGACTTACCCCACCCCCGTCGAGACCCGTGGGTGGTCTTTCTATGGCACTATGATTGTTTTTTTTTTTTATAACCCAGGTAAACATAAGATAAATATAGACACCCGTAGTATTTAAAAACCTTAAAATAAATTAATATAAATTTTTTTATCAGCTATATTTACATCGATGAACACGCTTGAGCTAATGCATAATGTTTAGTACACTACATTGAGTAAACATAAGCTAAATATAGACACCCATAGTATTTAAAGACCGTAAAATAAATTAATATAAGTTTTTTCTTAATTATTTATTATCAGCTAAATTTACATCGATGACCACGCTTGAGCTAATGCATAATGTTAAGTACACTACAATAAGTAAACATAAGCTAAATATAGACACCCATAGTATTTAAAGACCGTAAAATAAATTAATATAAGTTTTTTTCTTAATTATTTATTATCAGATAAATTTACATCGGTGAACACGATTGTGCTAATTAATAATGTTAAGTACACTACATTAAGTAAACATAAGCTAAATATAGACACCCATAGTATTTGAAGACCGTTAAATAAATTAATATAAGTTTTTTCTTATTAATTTTTATCAGCAATATTTACATCGATGAACACGCTTGAGCTAATGCATAATGTTTAGTACACTACATTGAGTAAAGATAAGCTAAATATAGACACCCATAGTATTTAAAAACCTTAAAATAAGTTAATATAAGTTTTTTCTTATTAATTTTTTTTTTTTTTTTATCAGCTACATTTACATCGATGAACACGCTTGAGCTAATGCATAATGTTTAGTACACTACATTGAGTAAAGATAAGCTAAATATAGACACCCATAGTATTTAAAAACCTTAAAATAAATTAATATAAGTTTTTTCTTATTAATTTTTTATCAGCTACATTTACATCGACGAACACGCTTGAGCTAATGGGAGACAGGGATAGATAGACCAGTGAGGGTGAGCGCCATTGAATAATGCACATATTAATTACCTAATTTGAAACAGTGGACTACCCACGAATGATAGACGGTAAGGGTGGGACTCGGCCTTGCACTCAGTATCTTAAAAGAAATGTATTAATCCCACAATAGGTGTTCAATATACCCACCAGCCATGTTTATAAAAATGAATTTTCAATAATCCCAACTAAGTCTCAGTTTCTCACAATGGGTGTGCAATATACCAGGCAGTCGTGTTTTCTATGTTAGATTTAGTTACATTGGGCTAGGACAGGTTAAGTTATAATATTAGGCTAGGTTAAATTTTTATATCAAGTTAGGGTAGGTTACATTGGATTAGGATAGGCCAGATTAGGTTACATTGGGTTAGGTTAGCTGTTTACCTAGATTAAATTCATCATTTTTTTAAACAAAAATATTTTTATATCAAATAAATATGATGTTAAGTTAGGTTACATTGAATTAGGATAGGTTAGATTAGGTTACATTGGGTAAGGATAGGTTGAGTTAGCCACAAACAAGCCATTAATAAATCTACCCCTCGCTGACAGTCCATTGTAAGCTAAAGTGATTTTTGTTTTCGTAAATCTATCCAACACTTAGGTTGAAGCATGGTCATTATCGCATTATAGATATGTCTTAGGTTTAAAAGTTTGTTTTAAGTGATTGTATGTAAAGACATTGTTTATGAGGGAAGATTTTACTGATCATAAGAATAATTGCACAATTATGAGCGGAGGAGCACTATCTAACGAGGGAAACTTTGTATGCAAAACATCTATAGCTCTAGATGGTGTTGTAAAATAATACAATTATAAAAACATAACCATACGTCATGATCCCGTTGTATATTTACATAATATGGAAGGTGAGGTTGATTCAATTACAACTGAAAACATAAAACTTTTTAAAGTGATTAAATGGTATAAAGGACAAGTCCCGTGCTGGGCAATTAATAAATCTATCCAACGCACAGGTTTAAGGGAAGTATTGATTTAGTAAACAGATAACCGTGTGCAGATTCAAACCTGTTGAGAATCACCAGGTGCACTCAGTACACCCATCACACCAGGGGGTCCATTGTAAGCTAAGTGATTTTTGTTTTTGCATCAGTTGCACCCGGCAATGATAAAAACTATACTGAAGCATGGTTTCGTGCTAAAAACAAACAACTTCTCCTCACTGATGACTCCACAATAAAATATCAACAAATAAACAAACAACATTTACAATATTAAAAATGGTAGGGGGGGGGGGCCTTTAAAAGCAAAAGTGAACATTACAATTGCAAATACAAGTAAAGAAAAAATGTACGAATTAAGTAAAAAAAATTTTTTAAAACGTTAATAGAAAAACAATTGTGCAGGCAGATAACTGAAGTAATGTAGGCTAATAATAAAATATTGGTTGACAATCGACACTGAGAGAACATCCACTTTACAGTATGTATCCCAATTTTCATTAAGTCTAGATGCTAAGTAGGGACGTGATGTTATTGGGGTTGGAAGAAATCAGGTATTTTATGTGTCTTGAAACTTGTTATGCTGACGGAGTCCTTTATGTTGTCCGGTAGGGAATTGTACAATGGAATAGACTTATACATAATATGCGAATGCATAAAGTGTTCCGTATTCGGTTTCAAAGTTTTTAGGTTGCGTCCGGTACCAAGTCTGGTATTAATGTTATGATGGACGAAATCACCTTGCCCAAGAATGGTTTTTGCCCTTTTTAAATCGAAAAAGTAGAAGTTGTTTTGCACATAGCAATGGCAATGGGAGGACATTGAATTCCTGAAAAAGAAGATTTGAAGGGTAGCGGTGAGGCTTCCCTATAGCTACCCTGATGGCTATTCTTACATCAGTTTCTAGGGAGCATATATGGGAAGAGTGAGCACCACCCCAGGCTAATATGTTATATTGGAAAATTGATTGGACTAAAGCATGATAAACTTACCTTACAGAGTGTCAACGTTAAGTGTACACCTTAGCATCCTTAAATTGTTATAGGTTCTTCTAATTCGTTTTGATGTTAGGAGGATTTGTTCATACCACTTGAGATGATTATCAATGGTAACGCCTAAATATTTAATATTATTTGCTTTTGCGATTATCTGACATGTGCATGGATTAAGGTTGCAATTATTATGGAGTATTAAACTGAGATAGAATAGAATAGAAGAATAGAATAATGTATTTCGTTCCTTCAATAATACATATACATGCACACCAATATAATGAGGTAGGGGTGGCCCAAAGGATTTCTCCCGTGCTGGGGACCCCATTAATACTATAATAACTAAGCTAAAACTTTATCGATAATAATTAATTTTATGTAGACTCTAAGTAACATCACTAAGTAAGGAAATAAGTAAGATCATATACTAAGATGGTTTATCACTCTGTTGAATCCGGGGTTGTTATGCTAACGCACTATTGCTGGAAGATTTCTTAGTTGATTTTGGGACAGATGAAAGCTAATTTTACTAATGATTTTTTTTTTTTTTGTTGTAGATTTTTTTTTATGAACTCAGGAAGGCTGTTATATAATGGAACTGATAGGTAAATGTGAGAATGTGTGAAAAGGGTAGTGTTATGATTGGGGATCTGAAGATTGCGACCAACACCAAGTCCAGTATAGCTAAAACTATGGAAGAATATATAGCCTTCAGTATTGGAGAGTTATGCTTTTAAGACACTTACCAATTTATGGCCTCCTCATTAGATTCAGTAGTTAAAAATCTTGTTGATGCGGATAAAAATAAATTTAAAATTATGAAAACATGTTTTGTGGATGAAAAATTAGACTTGATGTTGAGGAAGGGTGTCTTACCCTATGAATATATAACGCACGAGTCACAATTTAATGAGGAACACTTATCTACAATCATTGCATTTTTTTTTTTTTTTTTCTTTTTTTAGTCAATTAACTCAAGAGTGGATTTCACAAGAAAAATATGAACATGCTCAAAAGGTGTGGAATGCTTTTGATATAAAGAATTTAGAAGAATACCAAGACTTGAATGTATTAAACAACACCCTTCTCTTTTGCAATGTTTTTGAAGCCTTTAGAGCCTAATGTTTTGAAAACGATAACCTCGAAATTTGTCACATGTACACTGCACCAGGGCTAGCTCTTCAGAGCTGTCTGAAAATATTAGTGGGTTTCGCTGGATGGAGGAGGAAGAAATCAAAAAAATTTTAATGTAATGCTCGCACCTAATGAGGACGATGATGGCTTCATATTACATGTGGACTTGGAATATCCACAAAAATTACATGATTTACATAATGAATACCCACTAGCAGCTGAACATTGTGTTGTAACTTCAGACATGATTTCTCCATATTGCAAGGAATTTCTCGCTGAAAATAATATATCTTTAACATCCACCATCTCAATGCTTATTCCCAACTTAAACGATGAACATAACTATATAATACATTATCGAAATTTGAAGCAATGTCTAGAATTGGCATTAAAATTAAAATGTATACATAAAATTTTAGCTTTTAAGCAAAGCGCTTGGATGCGACCCTTTATCGATTTTAATTAGCTTGTATAATGATTTCGAGAAGGATTTTTATAAATTGAAAATTAATAGTATGTATGGGAAGACAATGGAGAATGTTAGAAATCACGCAAAATTATAGTTAGTTAACACTGGCAAACGAGCTAGCAAACTTATCTCATCCCCTGCATTTAAAGATTTTAGGATTTTTTCAAACGATTTAATAGCAGTCCGATCAAAAAAAAATAATAATAATAATAATAATAATATTTTGCTAAACAAACCAATACTTATTGGTCTAACCGTTCTCGAGCTATCCAAGGCAGTTAAGTACGAATTTCATTATAACTTTGTAAAACAAAAGTATGGTGATAAATGATGAAATTCGCATACCAATCCATCAACAAGATATACTTATTACTCTACCATGTGAAAGCCGACTGCATATTGAAGGTGTGCTGGAAAAAGGTGTGACAACAATTGCTTATCAAGGTGAAGACTGGCTTAGCGCTAATGCTATGGCACACTTATTCTCCGAAATATGCTATGAACTCAATGGAATAACTGTTGATCATGTGCGAAACCCTGTGCGAATGATTTCTTCAAGTGAAAAACCACGGTTTGATATTATTGGCTTCCAAGCAGCACGAGCAGATGATATTTGAAAGACGCTACTGCCTTCGATCAATGTGCTGTACGACAAATGCAACTATTCCTCGGCTCAGAATGCTATCCATACCATCCGCTACAGGCGAACTTCAACAAAAAGGTTGTTGCTGTATTGTATGAACATTTTCTCAATTTCCGGAAACAATACTACATGCAGGATGAAGCATCCCCGAACGTTTCCCGGGTCATTATCGCATTATAGATATGTCTTAGGTTTAAAAGTTTGTTTTAAGTGATTGTATGTAAAGACATTGATTTCTTTTAAAATATGTGTATTATAAAATTTGTATATCATAAAATGGTTTACATTCGTTTAGCTCATGGTCATTATTGTATTATAGATAAGTCTTAGGCTTAAAAGCTTGTTTTAAGTGATTGTATGAAAAGACATTGATTTCTTTTAAAATATGTGTATTATAAAATTTGTATATCATAAAATGGTTTACATTCATTTACAATAGTTGATGTACAATACCAGTTAAAGGTACATATTCATATAAGCAGTCGCTGATGAGTAGACAGTCCCTTTATTTGCCATGCAGACAACCCTTTATATATTGGAGTGCATAAGGTTGGTGGCCATTTTAGTCCCCCTCGCATTAAGATTATGACACATCGCTATTAATTCAGGTACGCCGATATAATAAGTGCACTCAGCATCTTAAAAGAAATGTATTAATCCCACAATAGGTGTTCAATATACCCACCAGCCGTGTTTATAAAAATGAATTTTCAATAATCCCAACTAAGTCTCAGTTTCTCACAATAGGTGTGCAATATACCAGGCAGTCGTGTTTTCTATGTTAGATTTAGTTACATTGGGCTAGGACAGGTTAAGTTATAATATTAGGCTAGGTTAAATTTTTATATCAAGTTAGGGTAGGTTACATTGGATTAGGATAGGCCAGATTAGGTTACATTGGGTTAGGTTAGCTGTTTACCTAGATTAAATTCATCATTTTTTTAACAAAAATATTTTTATATCAAATAAATATGATGTTAAGTTAGGTTACATTGAATTATGATAGGTTAGATTAGGTTACATTGGATTAGGATAGGCCAGATTACATTACATTGGGTTAGGTTAGCTGTTTACCTAGATTAAATTCATCATTTTTTTAACAAAAATATTTTTATATCAAATAAATATGATGTTAAGTTAGGTTACATTGAATTAGGATAGGTTAGATTAGGTTACATTGGGTGCAATATACCAGGCAGTCGTGTTTTCTATGTTAGATTTAGTTACATTGGGCTAGGACAGGTTAAGTTATAATATTAGGCTAGGTTAAATTTTTATATCAAGTTAGGGTAGGTTACATTGGATTAGGATAGGCCAGATTAGGTTACATTGGGTTAGGTTAGCTGTTTACCTAGATTAAATTCATCATTTTTTTTTTAACAAAAATATTTTTTATATCAAATAAATATAATGTTAAGTTAGGTTACATTGAATTAGGATAGGTTAGATTAGGTTACATTGGATTAGGATAGCCCAGATTAGGTTACATTGGATTAGGTTAGCTGTTTACCTAGATTACATTCATCATTTTTGTTAAAAAAAATGATGAATGTAATCTAGGTAAACAGCTAACCTAATCCAATGTAACCTAATCTGGGCTATCCTAATCCAATGTAACCTAATCTAACCTATCCTAATTCAATGTAACCTAACTTAACATTATATTTATTTGATATAAAAAATATTTTTGTTAAAAAAAAAATGATGAATTTAATCTAGGTAAACAGCTAACCTAACCCAATGTAACCTAATCTGGCCTATCCTAATCCAATGTAACCTACCCTAACTTGATATAAAAATTTAACCTAGCCTAATATTATAACTTAACCTGTCCTAGCCCAATGTAACTAAATCTAACATAGAAAACACGACTGCCTGGTATATTGCACCCAATGTAACCTAATCTAACCTATCCTAATTCAATGTAACCTAACTTAACATCATATTTATTTGATATAAAAATATTTTTGTTAAAAAAAATGATGAATTTAATCTAGGTAAACAGCTAACCTAACCCAATGTAATGTAATCTGGCCTATCCTAATCCAATGTAACCTAATCTAACCTATCCTAATTCAATGTAACCTAACTTAACATCATATTTATTTGATATAAAAATATTTTTGTTAAAAAAATGATGAATTTAATCTAGGTAAACAGCTAACCTAACCCAATGTAACCTAATCTGGCCTATCCTAATCCAATGTAACCTACCCTAACTTGATATAAAAATTTAACCTAGCCTAATATTATAACTTAACCTGTCCTAGCCCAATGTAACTAAATCTAACATAGAAAACACGACTGCCTGGTATATTGCACACCTATTGTGAGAAACTGAGACTTAGTTGGGATTATTGAAAATTCATTTTTATAAACACGGCTGGTGGGTATATTGAACACCTATTGTGGGATTAATACATTTCTTTTAAGATGCTGAGTGCAATTATTATATCGGCGTACCTGAATTAATAGCGATGTGTCATAATCTTAATGCGAGGGGGACTGAAATGGCCACCGACCTTATGCACTCCAATATATAAAGGGTTGTCTGCATGACAAATAAAGGGACTGTCTACTCATCAGCGACTGCTTATATGAATATGTACCTTTAACTGGTATTGTACATCAACTATTGTAAATGAATGTAAACCATTTTATGATATACAAATTTTATAATACACATATTTTAAAAGAAATCAATGTCTTTTCATACAATCACTTAAAACAAGCTTTTAAGCCTAAGACTTATCTATAATACAATAATGACCATGAGCTAAACGAATGTAAACCATTTTATGATATACAAATTTTATAATACACATATTTTAAAAGAAATCAATGTCTTTACATACAATCACTTAAAACAAACTTTTAAACCTAAGACATATCTATAATGCGATAATGACCCGGGAAACGTTCGGGGATGCTTCATCCTGCATGTAGTATTGTTTCCGGAAATTGAGAAAATGTTCATACAATACAGCAACAACCTTTTTGTTGAAGTTCGCCTGTAGCGGATGGTATGGATAGCATTCTGAGCCGAGGAATAGTTGCATTTGTCGTACAGCACATTGATCGAAGGCAGTAGCGTCTTTCAAATATCATCTGCTCGTGCTGCTTGGAAGCCAATAATAGCAAACCGTGGTTTTTCACTTGAAGAAATCATTCGCACAGGGTTTCGCACATGATCAACAGTTATTCCATTGAGTTCATAGCATATTTCGGAGAATAAGTGTGCCATAGCATTAGCGCTAAGCCAGTCTTCACCTTGATAAGCAATTGTTGTCACACCTTTTTCCAGCACACCTTCAATATGCAGTCGGCTTTCACATGGCAGAGTAATAAGTATATCTTGTTGATGGATTGGTATGCGAATTTCATCATTTATCACCATACTTTTGTTTTACAAAGTTATAATGAAATTCGTACTTAACTACCTTGGATAGCTCGAGAACGGTTAGACCAATAAGTATTGGTTTGTTTAGCAAAATATTATTATTATTATTATTTTTTTTTTTTGATCGGACTGCTATTAAATCGTTTGAAAAATCCTAAAATCTTTAAATGCAGGGGATGAGATAAGTTTGCTAGCTCGTTTGCCAGTGTTAACTAACTATAATTTTGCGTGATTTCTAACATTCTCCATTGTCTTCCCATACATACTATTAATTTTCAATTTATAAAAATCCTTCTCGAAATCATTATACAAGCTAAATCGATAAAGGGTCGCATCCAAGCGCTTTGCTTAAAAGCTAAAATTTTATGTATACATTTTAATTTTAATGCCAATTCTAAACATTGCTTCAAATTTCGATAATGTATTATATAGTTATGTTTATCGTTTAAGTTGGGAATAAGCATTGAGATGGTGGATGTTAAAGATATATTATTTTCAGCGAGAAATTCCTTGCAATATGGAGAAATCATGTCTGAAGTTACAACACAATGTTCAGCTGCTAGTGGGTATTCATTATGTAAATCATGTAATTTTTGTGGATATTCCAAGTCCACATGTAATATGAACCCACCATCGTCCTCATTAGGTGCGAGCATTACATTAAAATTTTTTGATTTCTTCCTCCTCCATCCAGCGAAACCCACTAATATTTTCAGACAGCTCTGAAGAGCTAGCCCTGGTGCAGTGTACATGTGACAAATTTCGAGGTTATCGTTTTCAAAACATTAGGCTCTAAAGGCTTCAAAAACATTGCAAAAGAGAAGGGTGTTGTTTAATACATTCAAGTCTTGGTATTCTTCTAAATTCTTTATATCAAAAGCATTCCACACCTTTTGAGCATGTTCATATTTTTCTTGTGAAATCCACTCTTGAGTTAATTGACTAAAAAAAGAAAAAAAAAAAAAATGCAATGATTGTAGGTAAGTGTTCCTCATTAAATTGTGACTCGTGCGTTATATATTCATAGGGTAAGACACCCTTCCTCAACATCAAGTCTAATTTTTCATCCACAAAACATGTTTTCATAATTTTAAATTTATTTTTATCCGCATCAACAAGATTTTTAACTACTGAATCTAATGAGGAGGCCATAAATTGGTAAGTGTCTTAAAAGCATAACTCTCCAATACTGAAGGCTATATATTCTTCCATAGTTTTAGCTATACTGGACTTGGTGTTGGTCGCAATCTTCAGATCCCCAATCATAACACTACCCTTTTCACACATTCTCACATTTACCTATCAGTTCCATTATATAACAGCCTTCCTGAGTTCATAAAAAAAAATCTACAACAAAAAAAAAAATTCATTAGTAAAATTAGCTTTCATCTGTCCCAAAATCAACTAAGAAATCATCCAGCAATAGTGCGTTAGCATAACAACCCCGGATTCAACAGAGTGATAAACCATCTTAGTATATGATCTTACTTATTTCCTTACTTAGTGATGTTACTTAGAGTCTACATAAAATTAATTATTATCGATAAAGTTTTAGCTTAGTTATTATAGTATTAATGGGGTCCCCAGCACGGGAGAAATCCTTTGGGCCACCCCTACCTCATTATATTGGTGTGCATGTATATGTATTATTGAAGGAACGAAATACATTATTCTATTCTTCTATTCTATTCTATCTCAGTTTAATACTCGCCATAGTAATTGCAACCTTAATCCATGCACATGTCAGATAATCGCAAAAGCAAATAATATTAAATATTTAGGCGTTACCATTGATAATCATCTCAAGTGGTATGAACAAATCCTCCTAACATCAAAACGAATTAGAAGAACCTATAACAATTTAAGGATGCTAAGGTGTACACTTAACGTTGACACTCTGTAAGGTAAGTTTATCATGCTTTAGTCCAATCAATTTTCCAATATAACATATTAGCCTGGGGTGGTGCTCACTCTTCCCATATATGCTCCCTAGAAACTGATGTAAGAATAGCCATCAGGGTAGCTATAGGGAAGCCTCGCCGCTACCCTTCAAATCTTCTTTTTCAGGAATTCAATGCCCTCCCATTGCCATTGCTATGTGCAAAACAACTTCTACTTTTTCGATTTAAAAAGGGCAAAAACCATTCTTGGGCAAGGTGATTTCGTCCATCATAACATTAATACCAGACTTGGTACCGGACGCAACCTAAAAACTTTGAAACCGAATACGGAACACTTTATGCATTCGCATATTATGTATAAGTCTATTCCATTGTACAATTCCCTACCGGACAACATAAAGGACTCCGTCAGCATAACAAGTTTCAAGACACATAAAATACCTAATTTCTTCCAACCCCAATAACATCACGTCCCTACTTAGCATCTAGACTTAATGAAAATTGGGATACATACTGTAAAGTGGATGTTCTCTCAGTGTCGATTGTCAACCAATATTTTATTATTAGCCTACATTACTTCAGTTATCTGCCTGCACAATTGTTTTTCTATTAACGTTTAAAAAAAATTTTTTTTACTTAATTCGTACATTTTTTCTTTACTTGTATTTGCAATTGTAATGTTCACTTTTGCTTTTAAAGGGCCCCCCCCCCTACCATTTTTAATATTGTAAATGTTGTTTGTTTATTTGTTGATATTTTATTGTGGAGTCATCAGTGAGGAGAAGTTGTTTGTTTTTAGCACGAAACCATGCTTCAGTATAGTTTTTATCATTGCCGGGTGCAACTGATGCAAAAACAAAAATCACTTAGCTTACAATGGACCCCCTGGTGTGATGGGTGTACTGAGTGCACCTGGTGATTCTCAACAGGTTTGAATCTGCACACGGTTATCTGTTTACTAAATCAATACTTCCCTTAAACCTGTGCGTTGGATAGATTTATTAATTGCCCAGCACGGGACTTGTCCTTTATACCATTTAATCACTTTAAAAAGTTTTATGTTTTCAGTTGTAATTGAATCAACCTCACCTTCCATATTATGTAAATATACAACGGGATCATGACGTATGGTTATGTTTTTATAATTGTATTATTTTACAACACCATCTAGAGCTATAGATGTTTTGCATACAAAGTTTCCCTCGTTAGATAGTGCTCCTCCGCTCATAATTGTGCAATTATTCTTATGATCAGTAAAATCTTCCCTCATAAACAATGTCTTTACATACAATCACTTAAAACAAACTTTTAAACCTAAGACATATCTATAATGCGATAATGACCATGCTTCAACCTAAGTGTTGGATAGATTTACGAAAACAAAAATCACTTTAGCTTACAATGGACTGTCAGCGAGGGGTAGATTTATTAATGGCTTGTTTGTGGCTAACTCAACCTATCCTTACCCAATGTAACCTAATCTAACCTATCCTAATTCAATGTAACCTAACTTAACATCATATTTATTTGATATAAAAATATTTTTGTTAAAAAAAATGATGAATTTAATCTAGGTAAACAGCTAACCTAACCCAATGTAACCTAATCTGGCCTATCCTAATCCAATGTAACCTACCCTAACTTGATATAAAAATTTAACCTAGCCTAATATTATAACTTAACCTGTCCTAGCCCAATGTAACTAAATCTAACATAGAAAACACGACTGCCTGGTATATTGCACACCCATTGTGAGAAACTGAGACTTAGTTGGGATTATTGAAAATTCATTTTTATAAACATGGCTGGTGGGTATATTGAACACCTATTGTGGGATTAATACATTTCTTTTAAGATACTGAGTGCAACGCCGAGTCCCACCCTTACCGTCTATCATTCGTGGGTAGTCCACTGTTTCAAATTAGGTAATTAATATGTGCATTATTCAATGGCGCTCACCCTCACTGGTCTATCTATCCCTGTCTCCCATTAGCTCAAGCGTGTTCGTCGATGTAAATGTAGCTGATAAAAAATTAATAAGAAAAAACTTATATTAATTTATTTTAAGGTTTTTAAATACTATGGGTGTCTATATTTAGCTTATCTTTACTCAATGTAGTGTACTAAACATTATGCATTAGCTCAAGCGTGTTCATCGATGTAAATATTGCTGATAAAAATTAATAAGAAAAAACTTATATTAATTTATTTAACGGTCTTCAAATACTATGGGTGTCTATATTTAGCTTATGTTTACTTAATGTAGTGTACTTAACATTATTAATTAGCACAATCGTGTTCACCGATGTAAATTTATCTGATAATAAATAATTAAGAAAAAAACTTATATTAATTTATTTTACGGTCTTTAAATACTATGGGTGTCTATATTTAGCTTATGTTTACTTATTGTAGTGTACTTAACATTATGCATTAGCTCAAGCGTGGTCATCGATGTAAATTTAGCTGATAATAAATAATTAAGAAAAAACTTATATTAATTTATTTTACGGTCTTTAAATACTATGGGTGTCTATATTTAGCTTATGTTTACTCAATGTAGTGTACTAAACATTATGCATTAGCTCAAGCGTGTTCATCGATGTAAATATAGCTGATAAAAAAAATTTATATTAATTTATTTTAAGGTTTTTAAATACTACGGGTGTCTATATTTAGCTTATGTTTACCTGGGTTATAAAAAAAAAAACAATCATAGTGCCATAGAAAGACCACCCACGGGTCTCGACGGGGGTGGGGTAAGTCCCAGCACCTCAGACCACCCACGAGGGGTAGATGGGATAGCTCGACGGGGGGTGGGATAAGTCCCAGCACCTCAGACCACCCACGAGGGGTAGCATGATGGGTAGATGGGATAGCTCGACGGGGGGTGGGGTAAGTCCCGTTTTAATTCAATTAACACCATAAAAAAAAATAATAATAATAAAAATAAAAATAAAAAAAAAATAAAAAAAAATAAAATAAAAAATATAACTCTGTATCTCACAAATTAGTAATTATACAAAAAAAAAAAAAAATCATAGTGCCATAGAAAGAAAGACCACCCACGGGTCTCGATGGGGGGGGGGGGGATAGCGCCAGAACCTCAGACCACCCACGAGGGGTAGCATGACGGGGGGGGGGTAGCTCGACAGGGGGTGGGGTAAGCGCCAGAACCTCAGACCACCCACGAGGGATAACACGCAAAAATAGATAGACCACCCGCGGGGGATAGCACGACGGGGTGGGATAGATGGGATAGCTCGACGGGGGGTGGGATAAGCGCCAGAACCGCCCTTTCTATACTACTCTACGTATAAATTGGAAAGCAAAAATTCAATGAAGCACAACTTTAATTTTGTCGGCGAAGTTGAAAATTATCCATATTCACCCGCATATACGGTACAGAGAAATAATTGTTAAGTGTTAAAAAATTATAACTTAACACAGTAGGTAATACAATATCTGGCTCATAAAAAAATCACATTAATATGTTTGCCAGTTTTCACAGCAGGCGTACCATTTGTTCTTAACGTAAATAATATAGACAGAATAGGTACGCTGAGTCGGCCTCGGCATTGTTGAGATAGGGTCAGATTCATGGGTAAACACAATAGTAACATTTGCTTACTTTCTCTACGCCAGGAAGTTTTGAAAACTTTTTGCCATGTAAAAAAAACCTTTCGTGTATCGACCAAAGTTTTTTCTAATTTGTAATCAAATTACAACAACTACCTAAGTAGAATATAAGAGTATGATTTTCCTCAAGTCGTTAATGAAGTATTGATTAAACATTGTTTCTCGTTCAAAGCTCAAGTGGATAGATTTTCACCCGAAAGGTTGTTGGTTCGAGTCCCACACTTACTACATTTTTCT
Source organism: Psococerastis gibbosa (assembly GCA_963971405.1). NCBI lineage: Eukaryota > Metazoa > Arthropoda > Insecta > Psocodea > Psocidae > Psococerastis > Psococerastis gibbosa. The sequence continues at coordinate 26,261,910 of OZ020484.1, forward strand.
GTCGGGGGGCATGTAAAGCAGGCGATCCCTAGTTAGATGCTAGAGAGGGCTTTATAGCCCTAACTCCACTAGACTGGCTCAGTTATAAAACAAAAAGTCAATATTTATTTATTTATGGATTTATCCTATTTCAGAGCAATGCGCAATCATTCGCAAATTCTTTCAAAATTATACATTATGAACTTCATGACTTCATATATAAATAAATAAATATTGACATTTTGTTCCATCAATCATCCATCAATCAATTTAAAAACGAAAATATTTCTATCTATAATGAACTATAAAATGACGCCACCCGTAAAGGGTTAATGTCTGAGGACTAGGACTAGCATAACAATATTTATTTAGAGAGAATTCTCTTTTATGGATATAAGCTGAAGATGAAGTACCATACTCGAGGTAAATTAAAGGTAGATTACAATTTTGGAAAGAAACAACAGTCAAAAATTAGTAATTAGTAAATTAGTAAAAAAGTATCGGTAAATAACACTGGATAGCACAGCCTACAACCGTGCCGCGCCGTGCAGTATTCCTCACCGGGATTTAACAAGCTATGAAAGGAGCCGCCATTGAGAATAATAAGCCTTAAACAGGGAGGATTTAATTATTTGATGAATTCTGAGTATATTAAGCACCGAAAAGAAGCTACAATAGTTAGTCGATTTCAGCAAGCAAGTAGGCTAGGTAGTAAGGAAATGTAAATTAATAAGGAGGTTCTATGTCATAATGCAGGTGGAACAAAATCCGAAGTCCCGGAGGATTCTGAAAAGCCACTATAGAGGAGGGGTTGTGAAATTGAGGCAAAATAAGGGTCTCTGAGACTGAAAGAAGACGGCGGTGGCCTGATCAAACAAGCGCACGTCGTAGCATTCATTAATCATTTTATGGTTGGAATGAAAAACCACAGCTCCCTCCAGACCCAGTTCCTTTTTTTCCCGGCCATGCTCCACTAATCTCGATGTACCAAGTACTGTAACCTGACTAACCTCCATGTGAAATTAATTATTAGAAGGGAATTTAAAATGGTGCCACTTTTTGCATGAATATACAGTACATTCCAACCTAATTATGGTTGCAATTACGTATTGCCTCTCATCGTAAAACGAAAATATGTACCTATTGCAGTTTTATCGTATTTTAAGAAGGCTATTAATTTTTTTATATAGAATACTTGAAACGTTTTATTGTATTTTATTAGCTTACAATGCTATACAATACCTATTAAAATTTTGCCATTTTACGTTTTTACCCAATTTTCCTCCATTCATCACTAGTCTTAATATGGATTTCTTCCTAAGGCCCAGGACGACACAGGACGATTCTGCTAGCGCGAGTTGCCGACGTTTTTTTTTATTGTAGCCAATGGTTAGTTTGAAAACGCCAGTGTAAACTTCTTTGCGATTTCTGAAGATGGCGTGAAGCCGACGGCATGCAGGTGAATGGTTTTTCCCAGACACGCCAGTACCCAGTGCCGGGATTGGCTATGTGGCCACCGGGGCCATGGCAAAAGCCACAAAATACAACATTTACAGTAGATATAGATTAGAATACCAAAACAAACCAATAAGGCAAACACGTCTTCCCATAATTGGCCAGTTTATGATGTGAAAAAAAATCCTAGCTACAGGCTTGTCTGGCATCCTGATTACTCGTCTCCATTTTATATTAAATTGATAGTGGAATGAATATTCGTTTAAGAGTATAAGACTTTTCTGCCCGAGAGAGGGCAAACCCGGCACTGCCAGTACCAGTGCCGGGTTTGGCCTTGTGGGGCCCCCGGCCCCTGCCCACGGGCCCTTTCGGCATTCTGGGGCAGAAAAGTCACCCTTAAACGAACATTCCACTATCAATTATAACATGGAGGCACAGGATGCAAAATAGAATAGTATACGAGGTGTGTTCAAAAAATAACGGGAATTTTAAAATTTCGCGGGTATGGAGAGTCCAATTGTTTAATTTGTTTGTTTATTATGTTGTTTGTAGTAGGTGAATGCATAAATATTTTTTTCAAAAAACGAAAATTCCCGTTATTTTTGGAACCCACCTCGTAGAGTAGGGCGATTAATCATTAATGTCATGGCACGTTCCAATTTCTCGCCATTTTTTTTTTTAAACCTCTTTTGATTTTGTATTTTTCGGCTTTTTGCGGGGACCCACCTGGTCCCATAGCGAAACCGGCACTGGCCAGAACATATGATGCATACCTACAGTCCATTTAACATGTGGTCCCTTCCTGTTGAATAGAAAAAAGACCTCACCGTGGTAAGTTTTATTGGCAATATTTACAATTAATACTTTACCTATGCGAAGAACAAAAACTAAAGAAGTCAGTTACTTTCCCGTTGAACATGGCAGGCCATTGAACGTAGAATATTGGCACACCAAAATCTAATGGTTTTATTGAATTTTTATTTTTTATTCAATTTACTAAGCAAGTTATACCAGATTTCGTCAATTCAAGTTGTATAAGACTATTTCGTCTTCTTATTTGAAGGTTTTATAATTTTCAGTTCCTTCATGCAAGTTACTGGGGTGGCAAGGTGGTAGCGTGCTTGTACTTCTGCGAGTCTCTACACACCTTGCGGTCGGAGACGTGTCGTAACTCGACACAAGTACCCATAAGGATAGTTAGTCAGGCGAATGAAGAGGTTAATCGGATACATTCATTTAATTGTTTGTTAGCGATTAACCTTTCTATAAAAATAAAAAAATACCAAGATAAGCGTCTCAAATTTTAAGTATCGTCGGATCGGGCATAATATCCGATTTTAGGGTGCCATTTTTCTACGCTCCTTATCCTCAAAATAGATATACAATACTGTTCGTAGCACTACTTTCTTCTTCACAAAAACAGTTCATTTTAGAAAGAAGCATTTCCGATACAGGACATTTTCATGAAACAAGAAGAGGAAACTTTAAAAGTTAGCCCAATGATTTGTCATTGGATATTGCAAATTATGTAATTTACTGGATTTAATAGGCCTCTTTTTATAGACTAGTTTTCCAACGTTAAGACCTGCGAAGGTGCATAACTGGAAGCTCACAATAGAAACAAAAGTCGGTATTTTTTACAATGGCCCACTCACTGCTTCATTCAATTTATCATTTTGGAAAAATAATAAAACTTGTTTTTTTTACAAATGAGAGGGTCATCTAAAAACTAAGTAAGTATGTCCAAATAACCTGATACCTCGTCTGTTGGTAGCCACTTGGAGCTTTCAATGGCGTCCCAAAAGTCGAGATCCCGATTCAATATAGCTTCATTCATTTCCGTAGTGCGGACTTGAGAAGTAGGTTCTGTAAAAGAAAATAATTATTAATTTAATATTATATTATATTATATTTATATTTTGAAATAGGACTTTTGCAAATCGATTTCATAACAAACTGCAACTGCTCAAATGGATATGCCACGAACATTTTTATTACTAATTTATTTAGCTTGTCTGCCAGGGTAGTATCATCCTTATACTACACTGATAAACAATCTATTAACTGTACAATCAATGGTTCGCGCTATATCAATTCCTAAACAGATTTGAAACTTATATTTATATATATTATGTATATATATATTATGTATTATTTTATTTAAAATATTTTTGAGAGTCAAGAAAGAACCTTTAGGTATCATGGTGCAAGAGAACAGAATTTCTTAGGTATGTAAAATTCTTATATAACTCTTCATTGGGTTAACAGAAACCATCCTTAACCCATCATACAAACGCCGGCCGCCATACCAAGTTGAATCCAGCGGACCAGAGCAGGTTCAAAGCTGCAGATAACTTGGTCGTGTGCACAGTGCCGGTAGGGAAACATGGTAGGACTTGTCCTGGTCATCTCCAAACTAATCGTGTGACTTCACTGTGTTTCCCAAGTGGTTCGGAATCCACTATAATCAGGAGGTCCACTGTCTTATGGGCTGGCATAGGACAGTCAAGTCGGGGTCGCTCTATGGGCCCAAATATGAGGCCTAAGTCGTTATTAACCCGACGAACACCACTACTACTACTACTAAACCCATCATAATCCATGGGTTAATTATCGACATAATAGTAGTATGAGGCGGGACCTAGGCCATGATTTGGGCCCATATGCCCCCGGTGGTACTAGTCGACTTCTATTGCTTATGCTAATCTCGCTAAGGCCGCAGGTACTAGAGCCCTACCATCATTAGCAGCACCCTAGACAATCAGGTCTGGGGCGCCAGATTATAGGAGCACTGAGCAAGAATGTGCCATTCACTTTCTGCCTCCATCGCGATTCATGTATCGATACACATAACGCACAATATGTTAGCAGTACACCAATACTTACCAAAAAGCTCGAGATCGGTCGTGCTATCAAACGACAACGAAGTCTGATGAAAGGCAAGGGCATTGTGTTTTTGATGATGCAAATGATTTTGCCAGGAATAACTCTGCCACATGTCTACATTGTACTCATTCCGTGGCGAGTTGTCTGTAGCAATGAGTGTGACACTTGCAGGCAACTGCGGCCTGCAGACAAGAAAATACAATTATTGGTTGGACTACTGTAAAAATAAAAACAATTAAAATGTGTGGCAATCCCTGTCGCCAGGCAACTCACTTGGTAGCGAAGGGACTCGCTGTTTTATTCATCGTATACAAATAATAATAAGATCATGATAAGACGCGGATAAACTAAAAAGTAAAACTAAGTCGGCACATAATTAAAAATAAAATAATAATAAAATAGGGTGGAACATACTAGTTACTTCCCAGAATAGTTCCTATAGGCATACTATGCCGATAAAGAATAATTTATTCTGGGGTTAAAAATATAAGCAAAACTATTATAAAATAACACTTTGCAGTTTAAAAATCGTTTCTTATATTTTTAACCCCTGAATAAGTTATTCTTTAAAGGACATGGTAGACCCGCTGTTCCAATTCAAGCGACTTCGGTGGCAAGGTGGTAACATGCTTGTAGTTGTGCGAGTCTCTATACATCTTGCGAGCGGAGACGTATCGTAACTCGACACAAGTACTTATTAAGTGCCCATTCCATTGACCGGCTAGGGCTATTTCCAACAACGTTAACGTGGTAGCAGACATTCAAGACTTAGGTGGCGTTTCCACCGACCTCGCATTGCAGAATTGACGGAAATGTTTATTTTCCTCTATGCCATAGTAAAAATTGATCAATGATCATACAGTAAAATCACAAACAAACTACAATTAAAAAATGGCGTCATGGGATATGTTAAGTACAAACATTTTAATAGATTTCTATAAAAAGAAAAATTCTAATTTCCGTCAATGTCATTTGCATTCTGCAATGCGAGATCGGTGGAAACGCAACCTAAGTCTTGAATGTCTGCTACCACGTCACTGTTTTTGGAAATAGCCCTAGCCGGTCAATGGAATGGGCGCCTTAGGTTACTTAGTGATTGAAGAGATTAATCGGATACATTCATTAAATTGTTTGTACGCGTTTAACCTTTTTATATATTTAAAATAAAATAAAATAAACTAGTATACAAAGTTCACTTACTCTACTTTTTTCCATTCATTCCCTGTGCGCAGAGCAGAAGATATTTTAATAGGTTTCGAACCCAAACCGGAGAAACCGTTCATTTCTTTTAAGCATTTGACTTGATCGGCTTGTATCGAAAATTTTATAAATCCATAGCCTCTACTGAAACCTACTATGTCTCTAATAACTGCAACAACAAAGAACAGATTTTTAGGCACTCTAATGAGAAAAACAATCTTGTTTGGGATATTCTATTTGCAAATGAGGGAGGGAATCGAGGTAGATTTCAGCGATGGTGCCATTACAACAGTTTTAGTTCTAAAAATATGAACGGATTTCCTATATATTTATATCACGATAAACCCCTTTGTTTAAGGCCAAACCGGAGGGGGTCACGTGACTCGCCTGGAAATGACTTAGCAGGGGGTTCCTAATACACGTTTTAAACCGCAGGGGCATAGTAATAATCGATAGGAGGGTACAAGATAAGTACGCGATTCGGCGGGGAAATAGCCTGCACAAGCTAACTACTAAACTACAGAGTTTTTGACCGGGTCCATGCATCCGGTTTGCTATGCTGCAGTGTGTAAGACTTCGATATTTTTGGCGTTGGTACTTATCTCTGATAGTTGGCTTATGGTTAACGGGTGCCTCGTAAGGCATATTATGGCTCCCGCCGCTCCAGTTCTATTATATTTCTATGTATTCAACGCTCAAGGTCAAAAGTCTCCGGATTGGCCTTAAGACACCATGTAACCGAATGAATCATTAACAGGCAAGGAAGAAGACTATCCCATTATAAGGTATTACAAGATTATAATTATGATCTATAGATAAGTTTACTTGGGAGTTGGCACTGTCTAACGTTTAAATTGAGAGCGCCATACCGACATCTTCAGCAAATAGCGAACCTCGCTTTTTTTAAACTTAGTGCACTACAGTGACAATTTTCCCATGAACATCCCCCCACCCCCAAGCCACTAGATGAAATCGAAAACTGTAAAATAAACTTACTTTTAGCGCTACGAAGTGACCGATATCGTGCTGAAAAACATTTGTGTAAGGCAATATCATCTACGTCTCCACTAAGATTTCCTACATGTAAGGTGTATTCATCATCGGGATTATTATTACACTGAGCTTTATAGCTGGGCCCTGAGAAGTTTAGCTGGAACTTCGCCGGTGGAGATGAATTAGGAATTGTGGTTCCATTTAACATTTTCAAGGCTGCTACTGCCAGTTCGTCAGTCTCAAAGTGCACAAAACAGTAATTAAGAAATTTCTGAGATTTGCTCTTCATTTTTTTTACTCGAGTAGGTTTAACTCCTTGATTATAAAATGCTCTCATTATGAAATGTTCCGTCATGTACCTTTCCAACTAGAAGAAAAATAAACAAATTATTGCATTATTCGATGTAGCCAGTAGCTTGTTATGCAGGTTTAAACTCACTAAAGTATTCAATAGTTGCCTCTACTTTTCTCATCGGTAGAAAAATATCGTCAAAGAACACTGGACGGCGCCACAATCTGCCAATGCATTGCAGTACTCTCGACCAAAACTTTTCCACCGATGATAGGAACAAAGTAAGCCACTTAGCCGGCCGCCATACCAAGTTGAATCCAGCGGACCAGAGCAGGTTCAAAGCTGCAGATAAATTGGTCGTGTGCACAGCGCCGGTAGGGAAACATGGTAGGACTTGTCCTGGTCACCTCCGAACTAATCGTGTGACTTCACTGTGTTTCCCAAGTGGTTCGGAATCCACTATAATCAGGAGGTCCACTGGAGTCCTATGGGCCCACACCGTGGCCTGGGACTGTGTCAAACCATACTACTAAGCCATTTAAATTCCCTTGTCCAGTATAACTCGGACGTCCATCAACACGCTACAAGAAATTTTACAGGATTTGCACAAGTTTCGGCCACTGGCTCATCCTCAAAGCCACTTTTTGCTAATGGTATAGCGCAAGGCAATCGACTGAGTCAAGCTGTTCATGCGTGTGGAACAGTGTCGTCTTTTAAAAAGAAGATAGCCGAAGAAAGTCTAGTGTACAACTTTAGCTGTAGTACAGCGGGAGCAGACATTTATTCGAGACGTTAGGACCAAGAGGTTGTTCAAATTAGCCTTTGGCTATCCAGCAACAACACAACAACAACAACCTTTCAGCTCCACGGAGCGGTAACGCTTAACTTAAGGCCCGGTACATACGTCAATTAATTAAATTTAATCAACATATCCGCAACACCTGTCGTTCAAACGGTTTCATTAGTATATTGTACGTACATCTAAAACTATCCCACCGTGGTCATGGACCAAAATTGATTGACTGTGCTAAAACAAGTGAATCAAAAATACTGAAATACTGAATTCCATCTTCTGTGTATTTGTAACTTTTTAACAAATCATACTTACTCCTCCCATCCATAGCTGGCTTTCAGTTTGCGTAAAAAATGTCATAGCTAATGCTGACTTTCTATAGGTTTTTAATTTTAGTTGTTTAAAAAAACTAAAACTATTATTTAGTAAACAATCAACAATCAGACGCGACCATTTTTGTCGTAACGTTATATTTCACGACTGTCGAAGAATGTAACTACAATGTCGCAAGTTTATTGGCACAAATTTTAAAGTTTGAAAATTTCTAACTTTAAATGTTGGCTTTGTAATACAACAAAAAAAAAGTCCTTATTATTATAAGTGAGAATTTGAGATTCTGTACTGTACCTGTGTAAATGTATTTAAAGCCAAAATGCACGCTCAATGTGCCCTTTCCTTACACGATTAAACTCTTGTTCAGAAAGCTAGCTATTATAAGACTTTTAACATATTTTACATAGAATAGGCGTTCAGAAATATAAAATGTATATATGTTTGGAACAAAATTGGTCGAATTGAACTTTCAAATTAGCCTTTGGCTACCAAGCAACAACACAACAACAACAACTGATACTGTTTTCATATTTTGTACGAAGAAGAGCCTAACCTGACTAAAACCGAGCCGAAGCCGGGGAATAGTTGTCTGTCGATGCAATGTAACGAGGCTCATAAGCGATGAGAAGCAATTTAAAGCATATAAAACGCTGTCTTCAAAACGATGATGTAGAGTTGCCTGCAAAAATCCTGTCCAGAATGAGGGTTGCCGAATTTTAAATAATGACATTTTAATACGATTGTGAACGTACGACAAAGAGATCCGAGAATATGTCTCGTGCGATAGACGAATACACAGTTTTCTACCTGCTGGAGGCTCCTGAGGCTTCCTGGAAGTAATATTTATTAATTACTTCCAGGAGTTGAGTTGAATAAAATTAGGCAACCCATTATTTTTCTTGATTCTTAACTTACTAAATTGCTTATAAAACTATTTTCATTAAATAAACAGATCGGTGAAGGTCGATCTTACTTCGGATCTCCTACTATTAGGTGGGTGGGCATTCAGTGTCAGTGAGAAACTTGAAAGTTTTAAAGAAGTCACGAATTATTAATATTATGAAACCAACTTATTTTTTTACGAATTCTCGAACGCTACTTCAATATCGTGTTATTTACCACTCACGGACATTATCTCCAAGTCGTTATACAAAAAGACACTTCACAAACTCTAAAATAAAGTTTAGCAGTAGGCCACTATACAGTGGTTAGCCTCTTCCAATTCTGACCCGCTGGGCACCGTTTGCTATTGCTAATCGACATAGACCATGTGAGCTTGAGCAAAGGCCCTATAGAATGCGATTCCTCTGTACTACACGGCTTCCACAGGGGACCATTTCGAGTTCTCAATCGAGTCCCAAAAATCAATGTCTCTGCCCAACACAGCTTGGTTCATCTCGTCAACATTGAGGCTTGGCGTGTGCTCTGTAAAAAAAAAAAAAAAAAATATCCCGCTCTTAGAAGCAAATTTGTGCACAAATTCAGTAATTGTTAAGTTAAAGACAAGCAACTATGTTGCGGAACTTCAAAAAGTTATTTTCGGGCGCTATTGAAGGACATTTTTGAACACGCTTAATTACTAAATTTCAGCCATGTACAGTATACTAGTACTAAGGAAGACCCATGGCGCGTCAACTACTGGACTAAAGAATATTCGAAGATGACCTAAGGGTGCGTTCTGACTCGTATCTAAACTTGGTTAAGTCATGCTTTCGCCTGTTTCATTGCGCCAATGGTAAGGATGTCTCAGCCTTTCCACTATCGCTTGTAGCCGGTGTAGGTTGACATCGAGATTCAGTTTGCCAATGGCGAAAAATTCATACGGAAACAATACAAATAACGTCCGAAATCCATGGGGTCATTGGCATTGGACCTATATAAGTAGGCCTGGGGCCATAAAGTCCTTTAAAAAAAAAAAAATAACTAAGGGTGCGTTAAAAATAAATAATTCTCTAAGCTAACTGACAGGACCCGTGTTGACGCCACCGTTACAAATGCGGATTAATGTCTGAAATAAGAGTCGGTTAGCTCACTCCCTTTAGGCAAAAACAAACCTACTTGACCTTACCGATAAGTTCCATTCCATCGCTGCCCTCAAAAGAAGGAGTCTGCGAGTAAGAAGCATAAGCAAGCATATTCTGTTGATGGTGGAAATTAGATTGTTGCCAAGAATAGTTTTGCCATGCAGCAGAAGCATAGTAGGCTTGTGCATAGTCGTACGTGGGGACCACAGTGCTGTTGTTCCCCGATGATGCTGCACTGGAATAGAAATAATTGTAAAAACAATGAGTATGACCAAATCAACATATTGGGATGTTTTTAAAATTTGCACTGTGGGCTATCTGAAATAAGTGTAAGGCGTTCCTTTCACATGAACACCAAATGAAAGTTATTAATTGTAAAAAGAGGACTTGAAAAACCTTACAGATGTCTAAAATCTAATTTAATAAGAAAATAGAGCTATCATGAATTAAAATAGTATTTGGCCGTCACTAACTCGAATTGCCAACGGCCTTACCATGTTGATTCCATTAGAGCAGAGCATGTTTCAAACTGCGGCAACTTGGTAGTGTGCACAGCGTTGGCAGGGGAACCTGGTGGGACATGATAACTCGCTCAGGCAGTATAAGTCGAGTCCTGGTCACCTCCGATTTAATCGTGTGACTTTACCATGTTCCCCAAGTGGTTCGGAATCCACTATAATCAGGAGGTCCACCCTGTTAGTCAACTCCCCCTTCCCCGAGGTGAAAGAGTCTGCCCTTAGGGTGCCTCAAGTTAACAAACAGACTCACTCCCCCCGCCAGGCTGACAGGGTTGCTTAAAGCAGAAATGCTGAAAGCAGGCGTTAGAAACAACAACTAACTCGAATTGAGCAGTTATGGAACTTGATTTGCGTAGAAAAAGGGATAGTGAGCATGTCCTGAGAAAGGAGTTTCAGAACTGTTGGCAATCGATGTTAGTGACAATCTAATACTACGATATATCAAAATGTAGAGGAACACAACAAAATTCAATTAAGTCCTCAATAATAGCTCTACAATCGATACTCGTGTGAAATTATTGTAAATAATGGATAGTGGGAGTGTATGGTTGCCTCTTGAGCTGAGGCTCAATTACGCAGCTTAAGGCTTAGTATTTTTGTTGTGATAATTTCCAATTTCCTTTAAAATTGCATTGATATGAGTAATGATTTTCTTAAAATTTGTCAACGCTCTACCCTCAGAAAGCAATGCATATTATTACCTTAAACGCTACTTACTCTGTGTTGTGGTTGTGCTTCCATCGAGGAGTTGCAACAGAAACTTTTATAGGCTTTGAGCCAAGACCAATGTAACCATTCATGTCCTTAATGCATTTGATTTGATCAGTTTCAGATGCGAATCTGACGAATGCATAACCTTTACTGAATCCTGCACTGTCCAGCACAACTACAAGGCAAATTAACACTTTAATATGGAATATTACATGTAATAATAAAAAATATATATTACCTATTAGCGTAGTAGATAACCTTAATAGGAAAATCAGAGAAGGGAGATATGAAAATGGGGTAAATATTTACATTACATTAATTGACTCCTGTAGTTTTTTTTGCATTCCGCATTTTTTTTTTTTTTTTTTTTTTTGTTGACAAGGAATCCAATTCGGGTGAGGAAAAATAAAATATGATGAGCAATAGTCTGTATGTATTGTAGAATGTTCAAATTTTATTTTTATTTATAATTTTTTTTTTTTTAACCATGGGTCGAGTTGGGTATCAAATAAAAGCTATTGTCAACACCTTTCATTTGACAGTTACTGTGCCTGAACCTTAAGGTACCCCTGGAAATGTAGGATTACGTTTCGAATGCCAACAAGTGTGTCTTTAGTGCGATTATGGATTATGATACCTTAAATAAATGCCAGTTTTTATATACTACACGCACAGTTCAAATCCTTCAATGTGATTGATTCAATGTACGATTTTAAAAATAACAGCCCTCTGACACTTCGCAGTTCGAAATCACACATCTTTGTCATATTGCAACAAAAAACTAAGTCAACTAAAGATATAAGTGATTTTTTCTGGCTTACCCATTCGAAACTAATTTTTTTTTAAGTGTTAAATGTGAAAGACATGTTTGATCGAGAGCCTCCCAATGTTCAAGAAAGTAAATACGCAAATTAATAATTATACTAATTAAATATTGTGTTTAAGTCCAATTCATAGTAATTTTACCTTAATTGACAAGAAACCTATCAAAAATTATTATCAGAATCTTCTTATCTCTATCACTTGTATACCCGATCGTAGTGCAACAACTAGTAAATCATTACAATTATACGAGCCCTGCAGCTGTTACAATTGTAATTTAAAAGACTCATGATGGAAATAATATAGTTATGTTAGCTTAGTACAACCGAAATCGGGGCTTGTGGTCCAGCGGTTAAGACGACGCCCCGGTTAGGCGTAGATCGTGGGTTCGAATCCCGCCAAGCCCAGTTTTTTCCATATCCTCTAATTTCGGTTATAACGAGGAGGTTACCTCTTGAACCAAAGTTAATTTAATGTCAGTGTTATATATACCATATAATACTACAGTGTAATAGCTTAGTACAATACGGGATAAAGCTGTTTCATAGCAATACTTGCAGTCACAAATAATGAAATATCATTTTTTTTCTTGGTAATTATTTTACCTTTTGCCGTTCGAATTGACCGATATCTAGCAGAAAAGCACTTGTAAAGCATAAGGTCATCAACTTCAGGACTTAGATCCCCAACAAACAACGAAAATTCCCTATCGTTGTTTGAAAAACTTTGTTTAGCATTATTTCCGACGTAGTTAAGTTTGTATCTTATTGGGGGACTTGTATTAGGAATAACCTTCCCATTCAACTTGTGCATAACCATACGGGCAATTTCTTCACTGGAAAAGTGGACAAAGCAGTAGCCGGCAGGAGATCCAGTCAGTTTTTCTCTCATAACTTTGACATACGTTGGGTTTTCTCCGCTGGCTCGAAATGAGCTTAGGATGAAAGCCTCTGTCCACGTAGGTTCAACCTGAAAGAAAATGATTAGAAAACATTATAGCCTTATGGAAAAACTGATGTCTACTTCTAACTTTTCCAACTAGGTTGTAGTCATGGCTGGATCATGGCTAGTACGTAGTAGCTGCTTATGCATGCTAAAACATTACTGTACGTTAGCCTAGACCGAGACGTTTTGCCTATAAGCTACATGTACTTACCGAACCCATCCACAACTGGCAAGAAGTTGGCGTAGAAATATTATGAGTCATTTTCACCTCTCAATTTCTCTTATTTAAATATTAAAAAACACTGCACAATACGTAATATTAATGTGTAAATGAATCAATTAATTATAATTTTAATTATGGGGATGTTTACATAACATTGCCAAACGCCATATTTGTCGCCACAAGGCCACATCATTTTTAACGAAATACTGAAATAGACATCTTTTAAAATATGATAGTTCACTTTAAACTTAATAAAATTCAAGAATATAATATAACCTTAAATTATTATCAATTAATGTACACAATTATTTTTAACAGCTTAAATCAATTGTGTAATTAAATATTGTCGCACAGTCATTAAATTTAAACATTTAAAGTATTGTTTGTTGTTCTGCTAGCTGCTTTGACACTTTCGTGAATTTGCGTTTAATTTTTTTAAATATATATTAGCTTCAAATTAGAGGCCTATGACAACTGAAAAAATGTCGTATGCATATCTTTTTAAGTACATTATCATCGGAGACACAGGTTAGTTAAAAATTTCCTACAATATGCTGGCACCGAAATGATGTTTCTTATCACTGTGATGGTACAGTCTTTGTTACTTAACTGGTTCTATGACAAATATTTCTTTGTATTTCAAATTTTAGGCGTTGGGAAGTCCTGTTTGTTACTTCAATTTACCGATAAGAGGTTCCAGCCAGTTCATGACCTAACAATTGGTAAGTTAATTTTATGAAATGTGACCATCCTTCCTGAACAAGCAAGCAATTCATTCCTGTTGCAATCCTCAGAGAAATGACGTCAAATAACAATGTTTTGATTTGTTGGGCACGGTTGGGCCCTCGCCTTGCTCTGGTTGGTTTGTCGGACGCATTTTTCTACACAGAAGAGGTTTATTGATGAACGCTTTATAATTTGCAAGAAGACTGTTGTTCGCGTTACACTTGCAGAGAATACGCCACACAGTCAACTTACCGTAATACGCCCGGCGGCCCGGATCACACCTTGCACAACGTATCAGACGGTTGCGGGAGCGGGTCTGCCGTAAGATAAACATAAGAAAATCATGCAGTTTGTTTATTTACATAGAACGTAGTGTCTTTTTAAGATAAGTTTCACAAGGCTTATTAGAAGGAAACACTTTGCCAGTGTAAATACTGAATAAGTAGCTCGTCCTTTGCTTATTTTACTCTAGACCTGCTCCCGCAACTCCCTGCTGTAAATGGGCCCTTAATATATTATATATATTATATTTCCGCTGACGTCTGGTTTCACTCAGTGTAGTTGACCTAAAGACGTAAACTGGGCTGCTGTGTCATTTACTCTTATATGATGAATAGAGAATAAAATCCCGGGAATACGGGATTCAACATCAATCTCAATAGGCAATTCCGGGGTCCTTCTTAGCCTTCTATAATATGAGCTGTCGACATTTTAAACTGTAAGTCTGGGGTGTTCTGTTGATTTTTCAAATTTACGTCCTTTTCTGATAATATATCTAATGGCTACTACCCAAGGGGGAATGGAAAACCCGGGAGTTACAGAAGTATAGCAGTAAAATATTAGTTATAGTAATATAGTAGTCCTACGATCACAGGCAGGCGTTGAACCTTGGAATTTTTTATTCTCTGTTGACGGAATACTGTCGCAGTAGAAACTGCTTTTCTGCTTTTGTACATCGGACCTTACTGCGACAACACACATGATATATCGTTTGTATCTATTGCCTATTAAGATAAAAGTAGATAGGCCTAACTTCGTTTGTTCACCATAACAATACATTGTCGAAACAACATTGCTTGTTTGGATTGTCTGGCTTACGATGGGGTAATAATTTAAACAAAATATTGCTTACGTTCAATTATCTTTTACATTTTCTCTATGAGAATTAGATTGCTTTATATTTAAGATGAGGTAGAAGTCCACTCACTATCCAGCCCGTTCCAAACACACTGACTACTATGATTATTTTTTGCAACTCGGAAACTGCCAGTTAGCTTACTTGAAGCATATAGATTCCTTTCAGGCCCCTAACAGCATTTATTTCATCTGCAGGTGTCGAATTCGGTGCTCGAATGATAACGATTGAAGGAAAGCCAATTAAACTACAAATATGGGATACAGCTGGGCAAGAAGCTTTCCGATCGATTACTAGATCATACTACAGAGGTGCAGCTGGGGCGCTACTGGTATATGACATTACCAGAAGAGACACATTTAATCATTTGACCACTTGGCTGGATGATGCACGACAACATTCCAATTCAAATATGGTCATCATGCTCATCGGCAACAAGAGGTATTGTTATCTCACCAAAGACTTTCTCCACCGGAGTCATGAACTGAATCAACTAATGGGCTTTGGGGAACATGAACATCAGGGTGTTTCCTCTACAACAGTGTCAGACATCTTTAGTGGTAGCGTTGCATGCAAAGATTCAAAGTTCTAGGTTCTAAGTAGTTCTCTGCAGTTACGTTGGTTTTCAACATTTTTAATTCTGTGGTGGATGGATAGGATGGACTGTTGTCTGTGTTTTGTTCTTTTCTCTAATCGTTGTACTCGCTATTACATTTACTTATATTATTATTAAGATTTCATAAACGGTGGAAACAGAGGTCTGTTTCTAATTCGTCCTTCCAGCGGTTTCGTAGATCTCCCTGTAGTCTTCTTCCCGTCATGCTTGCTTTGTACATTTGGTTCGGCATGCGGTCTTCTGACGTTGTGTCTCAGCCATCTTAGCTACTGCGCTTTTATAAAGCGTACTATGTCTTCTCCGTTGAGTATTGCGTCTGTTTCGGAGTTGTTTTCGTGCGGGGGGTCCATAGATTCTCCTTAGTATCTTCTTGTCCAATTTTCTCAGTTTGTTGGTGTCGTCGTTGTCCAGGTTTCTGAGACACAGCCGGTCTTGCAAGGATTTTGTGTGTCTTTAACTTCGAGGTTCTCGATATCAGTCTTAACTTGTAATTTTAAAGTTTGCGAAGTATGTTCTGTCGGTAGTTAGGCGCCCATTCCACCGACCGGCTAGGGCTATTTACAAAAACAGTGACGTGGTAGCAGACATTCAAGACTTAGGCGAGGTTTCCACCGACCTCGCATTGCAGAATTGACGGAAATATTTTATTTTCCTCCATGCCATAGTTAAAATTGATCAATGATCATACAGTAAAATCACAAACTGAAATTAAAAAATGGCGTCATGGGATATGTTTAGTACAAACATTATAATAGATTTCTATAAAAAGAAAAATTCTAGTTAATTTCTGAGTCCAGACCCCTTATATTTACAAAAATGGTCTTTAAACACCTAAAATATATAAACAGTGATAGTACACAATAGATTTTGTCTTCAGAGCTATCGTTAATCCATAAAGCCGATAAAGTTTTTTAATTTTTATAAAAACTCCTATTGAACAAATACCTTGTAGTCTACGGGCCATCTATTAAAGTGGCGCGGAATGGTACATCCAAGCTCATTATATCCGTATGAATGTAATATATTATATAATATATATAATATAATAGCCGCTGTGAACAAAAATTTGAGTTTCCTATTTCCAAGTGGGTCTATCTCCGTGTGACCTAGCTAGAAAACCGATTTTCTCTCAATTCCTTATCCCCCTTAGCTCGCAATTAATATGTGGGAGCCATAATTGTTATTGTTGACACGTGATCACAATAGTGAACGCTGATTGGCTGACGTAGGGTCAGCACGTTTCGATCTAAGGAAAGGATGGAGATAGATTTTTTCTTAAAAATAATTCTAACTTTAGAGAAGCATTTAACATGGAAGAAATTTTCTGACGCCAAAGAGGCATGTCTATCGATAGACCTTTAAACAAGGAGTCCAATCCGATAAGAAACTCATAGTCGAAAAAAATGGAGAGACCCATTTGAAAATATGCAACTCATTTAATCAATTAGCTCTCAATGCCTTGTAAATAGCAATTTTACAATACGCAATATTTAGAAAATAGCAAAAGAATATCAATGAAAATTGTTATGTTGTTTCAGTGACCTTGACGCTCGGCGTGAAGTTAAGAAGGAAGAAGGGGAAGCTTTTGCTCGTGAACATGGCCTAGTCTTCATGGAAACCTCAGCCAAGACTGCAACTAATGTTGAAGAAGCATTTATTAATACAGCCAAAGAAATACATGATAAAATTCAAGAGGGAGTCTTCGACATCAACAACGAGGTATGGTTGATTACAAAGTATCTCCCTTACATCAGTCGAAGCGCAAAAAAATGAACACATTGTTTAGTAGTGATACGGACTCAACGGTTTCTTTGAGTTCCACACATGCTATATTTTCTGGCCTTTCTTAGGCGGGATCTATAGCAGGCGGGCACAGGCCTCCCTGGTTGAGTGTAAGATATAACCTAGCTTTGTAGCCCTAACTCGAATGGTTTTTTTTTTCTTTAATAACATTCAAAAAACAGTAGTTAATATTTTTTATTTTAATAAAAAGTTAATCGCATACAAACAATATACTGAATGTAACCGATTGACCTCTTCAGTCACCTCTGTAGTTGGGTTACGACACGTATAGAATAGAAAACCGTGTATTTCTCAACAAAAATGAACATGTGAACGTGAAATAACAACCTGTGCCCCCTCAAGCCGAAGCGTGGGAGGGTGGCACGTCTCCGATCGCATTGCGTATAGAGCAAAAGTCATTAGTTATTTAATTATTTACACATGTGGGTGAGGTGAGATGTTGGTTCCGCCCAGCCAGTGGCCATGGCCATAAATATTTCGTTAGTACTATTTAATATTCATGTCAATCTTTTTCAGAATGCTTCACTAATTGAAATTTTTCCATTTCAGGCAAATGGAATTAAAATTGGACCTCAGCATTCGCCGACAAATCCAAATGCTCCATCTGGCAGCGTTGGAGGAATGCAAGGAGGCAACTGCTGTTAGGATCTCGCCCGCCTCACTTACTGCCCTTACTGAAACCCTGGAATTTTTTAATCGGCAGCGATAAGTAATTGCACATTCATTTTAATGGGCACTGGGCTACTTAAGTAAAGTTTTTAGTTATTAATATTTCTTCCCTTCAATGTTTACATTTGAACAAAACTTCATAATTGAAAATTTATACTGTAGAGTTGAGGTCTATTTCGACTCTCTCGTTAAGGGGGGGGGGGGGGGGGGGGAAGTACTATATGTGCGTGGCTTACAAAATTAGCTTATGGTTGATGTCCAGTAGTTTCAGTGGCATTTATTATTGATTTTACAACAATAACTTTTTATATTGCTATCAATGCTATCCATGTTTTGTTCTCGGTAATTGAGGGCCAGGGGAATGATGCGGATTAATTATTTCATAACTTATATAGTCACATAGCGTTAAATTAATATAACTTCCTGAACCTTTATAATTAATTAGCTGTCATAGTGATGTAAGAATTTTCTTTGATATTTAGACTAAAATTTGTAACACAACTTAAAACCACAAATGGTCCGGGTGCTGAGTGCCAAAATGTGCATGACTTGGCATTGGAGCCAATCCGTAATGTCTCTTTTCGTTACCAAAACATTTTTTATTTTTTTACAAGTGAACCATACACCAAAAAGTGCTTCTGTAACACACACGCACTCTCCTATAAAGATATCGCTACTTCGGAAGAAAAAGGACACAACTCTAAATCTATCAATTTACAGAAATTGAAATTAAAGTTTTGTTAACAATGAATCAGGCTACCTGACGGTTCCCGGCAAATAGAAAACGACACAATTCCTCTCGCGCGGAAAATATACACACTTCATTAACGCAAATTTGTTGTTGTTTTTAAAAATATGTTAGCGTTATTAAGTCGAAATCGACCATTTTTGAGGTGTGTCTTTTTTCTTCCAAAGTACAATATATACACAGTATACATGTTCATGTCACACTAATTGAATGAAAAATAAAGAGTATAATGTTGCTGAACATCCGGACTGAAAGCGGCAGAACCTATCGTCTTCTCTAAGTAATTGTATCTCATGTACCCCATAAAAATAAGCTAAAAGTACGTTGTAGACAATTTTTTCACGAATGTGCTTATTTTATAAGAGGGTCAAGTAACCAGCACGCAGACACAAACAGCTATTTGTTTCATTTTCATAACATAAATATATGTTCTTTACTCAGAGCCTTCAATAATTTAACTTTTCAACGTTTCACATAAAACAAAAATTCGAAACTGAAATCGCTTAAGCAGGCTAGCTAGCGTGGATGTCTAACTAAACTCAATAGGCAGTATCATTTTTGTTAAAGAATGGTAGTTCATTTTCTGTCAGTCCTTTCCTTTGTGTGAATAGAATGGATAAGGACTTTTTAAGAAATTGCACATCAGTAACACAGCACCTAGTTCCATGATTCCACATGAGATTAATTATAGATCATGTTTGAAACAATTAGTCAGTGCTCCAAAACGGGTTTTATACTTATTTCCAGCCGTAATACAATGAATTCATGTGTTTCTCTATTTATAGGTTACGTACCGTACGTTAATCCCGCTTTAGATATTTAATATGTAGGCCTATTTACCGACAATTTTATTGTTTTATTGAACAATATGTGAACAATCGTAAAGTTTGTAAAAAAAAAAAAAAAAATGAAGCCCGTCAGATCAGATTTAACTACTTTCATATACACCTATAATTAATATATTGTATTATAGATACCTATATGATTGGTCATTATTGGTCGGGATTTTTCTATCTGCCTTTTAAAAAAACCGATTAACAGTGAAATATGCTAGCTGACACCCAATGCATGCCGTGGTGTCGGAACTTATCAGTTATAAATGCAGATGATTATTTTGAACGGTTAACGCTAGCTTTTGTAATTTTCTCAAGCCAACGACCTGAAGATGGTATGCAAAGAAGTAGATTATGTCAGTAAGGTCCTAAATAATTGCTGGTTTAATGGTTAGGGTATAATGGAACCCGTTGGTAAGCAATTTTACTTTTTCTGTCCTAAGACAACCAGACGTGACGAAGGTCTTGGGTCTTGCCGTTTTTTGGGATCTACCCTCAAGTTATGAGCTCATGAGTTGCTGTCTATGTTCTTAATTAAGTACTAAATCATATTATTGTGAAACCTCTTAGAAATTAGATATACTGTACCTAATTGGAAATGGATATGTTCTATAATAAAATTATATCACACCTACTACTGTATGTATCTATTTTAACACTATTGGTAATTTATGATTTAACTTCAAAAAACTTCTCAGTAGTGAGTGGGCTAAGATTAAGTTTGATGAACTTGATACCGGTACCTACGTATATACGGCAGTTCTATCACAATGTTGATTACGCCTACCTTAGCTAGAATACAATAGATAAAGCTCGGAAACAAAATGCTGATACATCAAATTTTACTTAAATAATTACAACTTTAGCTGGTATCCTGGATTACTATAAATACATAAAGAAGTCTTGTCTTTATACCACCACATTTATGCACTTGGAAAATAATAACTTACCTACTTACTTTCTCCTTAGCGCTACGGCCTGTGAACGGCCTTGGCCTGGTCCTGCGCTCTCCTTCGCGCCAGTCTTATCCACCTCGACGTCGTCCAGCCATCACATCCGTGGTCGTCCCACTCGTCTTCTCCCTTGGGGCACCTTGTGTAAGGCTGCTCTTGTAGCCCTATTTTCTGGCATAGTTCTAGCTGTCTGATGCGGGCTCTCTTAATTTCGGCTACTATCGTGGGTTCTCGGTATCCTATATCGCGTAGAGCTCGTCATTTCTACGGGTACGCCACTCTATAGAATGATAACCAAAGCTGACATTTATGAAGTAAAATATGATATAACAACATTTTATTACCGAGCATTCATTATGAAAGGGTTTAGTTACCTACTTACCGGCATTTAAAATCAAGCTTATCACGGGATATAAATAATTATATTAACGGTACTGTGTGTTAATTCTGCTATGCCGTGCAACGTTAATCCTGTAAGTATAGTCCAGTCATCATGCGAATATTAGAACTTATGTCTCCATACCCTACGGTATTTATGCAGGCAGGCTGTGATGAATAGGAAATTGACACAATTATACAATACGAAGCTGCAGCATCTACTAGTACACCTCGCGCTAGCTAGGGTAAATAGGTAACGGAAAAATGTAACAGATATACTGTATAAATGTATAATATAATTCAAACTGGCTGTTTCCTACTTCCCTGTTACTAGCAGAAGAGCTTGTATGCTGTAGGAGACAACGGTACTATATCCCTGAAAATTGAGTTTAGTGCACTTGGATAAGCCAGGTAGGCTATGAAATATTTTTATTCCGCGATCATTTCCTCTACCCGCGTATTCCGACATAAAAATCCAATGGAATTTGCAGAATTAGGTTAATACCATGACAAGAATCAGCAGTAAATGTGGCAATTGAGTATGAATACCAAAATTTTAAAATATCCGCCTAAAATTACAACCGGCTAGTGCTGCCACCGTGGCGCCAACGGTAATTTTGCAAACTACAAACGAAGCTGAACGCGGAAATAGTCAACAACGCGAACTTGTTGATTTTTTAATTATTTGTTATAATTTCCCAATAGTTTCAATGCTTGATAAGTAACTTAAAGGGAAATTATAATTTCGCTAATTGGTGCTAACGTTTTTCTACTCTACGACATTTTTTCAAGACTCCCGGCAATGTCTTAACCTAAAACGTTTAAACGCACCACGCGATTAAATAACTGCAAAAACATCCTTTTCTGAAAAACCTCCCGTGGTAATTCATGAGAAATGGAGCAACATCATCCAAATCCGACCGGTAAGTGTCGATTTTTCGTTATTATTTACATTTGCATTGTTGTTACTCCACTTGCTTCAACTGTCAAACGTTGACAGCCGTCAGCCATGTCCGTTGTTTGACTTTGACATATTATCGACTGGTTTCATAGCCTAAAATTTGAATTAAATGTATTTTCCTTTAATAACTAAGAAGAAAAGAATTTATATTAGGCGAATTTTGAAGCTTTTGGTCCACTATTACAATTTACGCAACAATCTAAATGCAATGCCCTCGTGTGACCTAGAGGCTAGAGTGCACATTTATTAACGTCTATAAAATTAAAAGTTACACAGATATCTACGTTTATATCAATTTGAGGCATGATTTACCGGATATGTCTTGTGGGTGACAGACACCAGTGGCATTTGAGCTAGGTTTAATCTAGACAAATTTTATTCCGAAAAGAACCTACCGGATCGCTGACCGACCCCACATGGCACATAGGGACAAAAGCGAGGGAAAAGTAAGTACCATAAATTGTATTCTGAATTTCTATTTATGCCTTTACTGTCTACAGTAAAAGATGAAAATCAGAAAGGGCGATAGGCAGTTATAGAATCATGCCACTGGGAGATTCAAGCGTAAACTTGCACACCTACAGGAGCGAAACTGAGCTTTCTCCTAGGCGGCGTTTCCATTGACTTAGTTTTGCAGAATACACATGACGTTGACGTGGTAGCAGACATTAAAGACTTATTAATGATGTCTGCTACCACGTCAACGTCATGTGCATTCTGCAAAACGAGGTCAATGGAAACGCCGCCTTATCTGAGTTACGAAGGTGGAAATGTTTCAATCACGCTTTTTGGAACAAAATTGTGTGTACTGTGACCCCATGATAGAAGTAAAAACTTCATAATTATATGAAGGAGACACTTACACTGGTGACAACCAGTGTTGCCTACAATGTATTTAAAAAATATTGAAGAATACACGAATTATTATTATTATTACTTTCCTCCGAGGGAGAAACGTCGGGTTTTTCCTCGCTCGAAGCTAAAAAATCTGTCTCGGCCAAATTCCTAACATTTGGCATGTTGTAGGCGTTGGAACTCGAACTTGTGATGGTAGCTATTTATATGCAATACTTTGTACCATACAGTATGTATGTAACATATGTACAAACAATCGAAAATTTCAGTTCATTGGCGATGTATCAATCATAATTTCACTCCAAATTGAAAATAAATAAATGACACTTTCCTGGCTTGAAACCTTGAGACATGGACCCTGACCCAAGCTCTGACCCCTAGTTGCATCGTAGGTCTCTACTTATTCCAGTGTTAATGCTTCCATTTCCCTAATTCATGCAAACTTAGAATTTCCTGTGAGGCCCTGACTGTCACTGTTTAGAAAATGCCACGGTTATGTTAGTTATTGTAATGGACAATTAAGTGACGATGCGGCCAAAGACTAAGGACCTGCAGTATCTGTTTTAGTGTTTTACTATTTATACGTTACATTATTATTTTTAGTACTCGTAGAGCAAGGAAAGCTTTGTGATGGTCGAATTTTTTATTTCAACGGAATGGCACATTTTGTGGTCCCAGCCGGCCTAATGCCGTTTAGTATTAAATTATTCTCGGGGTTAAAAATGTATACTTACAATTTTCAATAGCTCTTAATGCAATTATCATGTTTACATTTTTAATCCCAGGTTAAGATTAAAAATAATCGCCACAGTAGGCCCGCTGGACCTCAAATAAGTGTTTTATATGGTCTGTCTGTATTTCAATTTGCGGCCGAACTACTTTGATGAAATTCGGCACATAGGTTGAGTAAATTATTTTCCGGGGAATGTTTAATTTTATTTTGGGCATAACATCATTTTGGGGAGTTTTATCAAACCAAAAAAACAATAAGATAATAAAAAATATTTCTAAAAAAACGGCTCCAACGAATTTCTTTTAATTTCAATTTCAATAAATTTTAAACAGGATCCCAAGATCCCAGATCCCAATTTTTTTTAGCGTAATTTATTAATGAAAGTCCATTCTATCCAGTGTTCAAACTCAAATAAATTTATTCAAATTCTTCAAACAATACAGATTTACCTAAACAATTTATATCGGGGGGGGGGGGGGGGTCCAGACCCCTTGGACTACCCCCCTGAGCACGGCCAGATCGGATGTGTCTTGGGTAGTGGAGTCTGTGGTTTGGCAAACGGACAACGAAGTTACCCAAGAACCGTCTAAAACGGTTTGCCGTTGCTTGTATTGAATCAGTGTTTGTGTTGCAGCATCATCAACATTTCAAATATTTCTTCGATTGAATAAATATTAGATTGTGTAATCAGGGCCGTCGATAGATGATTGGAACCACTCATTATTATCTGCAATTCTATTATACTAATTGATTAAAATAGGAAAGCCGGTACGGGTTAACTCGTTCCGGTTGTTTAGCTTGCCTTGAGAAATGAATAATTTCAATATGTTCCCTAAACAAGGGTTTAAATTTACTGTATATCAATCAATATAATATAATCATACTATGTCCATTTGAGAGACAAAAAAATACTGTGGAACCGGTAGGCCGTGGCCCGTGATGGGTCCAGATATAGATAATGACATTAAATTTATTCATTACCATTAAAATATTTTATTTCGCCTTTTACACAGTTTTCTCATATCTAATACACAACGCGACTGCGCCAACAATATATCTAAATTGCAATCAATTTCAGTTCCATTTACTTCGAATTTACCTCATTTTTTTGTTTGGCATGTCATAGGTTAATTTTATTGAATTTTTCCTTAGTTTACCCATGAAACCTAGTAGTAGCATGGTTGGACACAGTCCCTGGGCACGGTGTGGGACAGGGGACCTCCTGATTATAGTAGATTCCGAACCACTTGGGAAACACAGTGAAGTCACACGATTGGTTCGGAGGTGACCAGGGCTAGTCCTACCATGTTTACCTCTACCGGCACTGTGCACACTACCAAGTTATCTTAGTTATCTGCAACTTTGAACCTGCTCTGGTCCGCTGGATTCAACTTGGTAAGGCGGCCGGCCCCATGAAACCTAAAATCAAGTTCCCAATAAAAGAGACCATGTATCTGTTGCGGGGTAAAATTTCTGCATGTACTGTATTTAATGTTATGTAGTTAACAACTTACAAATGACGTCACACTCCAATCCCACGTGACCCGCTTTTTAATCATCATACGAAAATTGAAATCTTCCCCCCCCCCCCTCCCTACTAAATAACGTTTTTTTAAAAAAGAAAGAAATATTTTTAGCGGTTCATATAAATCTTCTAATGCAGGGGTTCCCAAACTGTGGTCCACAGACATATATCAGGTAGTCCACGGAGCAAAGTAAAAATAAGAAAATAAAACAGCTGAGCTATTGGGAATTAGAAGGACAATACATTAAGTTTTGGCACTGAACTTTAAAATCTAACCGATATCAGTCCCAAACATTTAATCAAAATTTGGGCCGTGTAATTGTAGGCACAAACTAGAATTTGACGATTTTCCTGTCACAACCATGGCCCATGGTGGTCCACGGACAAAAAGTTTTGGGAACCTCTAATGCATTAAAATAGGGTTTCAAAAACTGTCAAGTAGCCTATTACCGGGTGAAACACATTTGTAACGGGCAGTGCATTGTTTGAACTTTTAGCTGTCAATTGCGATACATTCTTCTTCCTCCAAGAGTTAATGTTGTATGTTGGAGATCAGTGACGCAATTGTTCAAAAGGCATTCGTGATTTACTGATGTTGCGTAAATACATAATTAAAAGAAGAAAATGAAGATCGGGCTCCGAGAAAACTAATGGAGGTGAACTTGGCAGATAGACTAAAGGAAACCGACGCGCATCGCTCTGTCACTTGCTGTGGCATTTCATAGCGGTTTTGACACTAGCAGCTGATTTTGGCTTGTGGTGGGGCGCTGATTTGGCACTTGGTCTCTCAGGTGATTAGGCGTCGTCTAGGCGCAGTCTAGGTTTCTCGTTGAATTGTAATTACTGTTATACTCCCACCAGAGCAATATTTTAAGAAATTTTCACTGGGTGGCACAAATTGAAATCCTATTCTATATAGTGTAAATTTTGCTTGTATCCACCCCCCTCCATAAATAAGTTCTTCGGTCACGTTAAAACAAAATTGGCGCCATAAATACGACGGACAACATATAAACAGTTCGTTCAAACAACATAAATAGTTTTAAACATAACTTTTGACTATTTTTTTCCTAATTTCTAGTTTTGTTAGTCTTGGAATGTGAAATTTGTGCCCAATTTGTGTGGGGCAATATGCCCAAAAGTAGGGAGCAAAATCACCTCACTGGGGGGCACGCTTGCCCCAATGGGGCTTCCTTAAAATATGCTCTGACTCTCACTGACTATCAATCATTTAGCTAGGTAGCTCTGGTATCGTTTTCACATTCAGTTCTGTCATTATGATTGTGAAGTTGACACATAATTTCACAAAAATCAATGTTTTTCGGTAATAATATTGTGTCTGTTGACGTTGATTTCAAATTACGGAGTGCCATGAAAATAGTGGATTTCTTATGCATCTTTGGTAAATTAGTAGTCAAAATGTCAAATGATTTGAAGCAGGGTAAATTGTGATAGCAAATTTAGCCGCCCCAAATGAGACTCAAGATTGATTTTTTTTTTATAATTTTGATAATTATTCAAGAACAAGGTCTAATTCTCAAGTCGTTACTCCCGTAAAAGTGAAAAGGTTAACCATGGAAATTTCTAAGATGGCGTGCATAGGAAGCGTACGAAAACGGCGGTCGATGTAGTACCAGGCACCAGGCTGTTATATCGCTAAAACAACCGTCTTCGATTTACCTTGTTAGGCGGCAATTCCACCGGCGAATTTACTTCATTTGTGATTTGAGATTTTTTGTTTGTTTTGTTTTAAGGAGATTATTATGTAGATACTTAACTTATCTATTATAAATTAAGTTATAATATGGTAGAGACCTATTAATGATATCATATTATAACTTAATTTATAATAAATAAGTTAAGTATCTACATAATATTCTCCTTAAAACAAAAATCTCATCATTTTTTAAGGCACAAATGATGAAAAAATTGACTCCTTAAAACAAAACAAACAAAAAAAATTAAATAATCCAAATAAAAAACCTTGAATTGCATAAAGCCTTCTATACTGTATTTATTATCAACTATAAACAAAGCCGCGCAAGGGACCACTAGGGACGCTTTTGACTAAAAAGAAAAATCTAGAAAAATCTGGGCTTGGCGGGATTTGACCCAGCATATTATCGACTTCGATGGCCAGGTGGTAACGTGCTTGCACTTGTGCGAGTCATTAAACGCCATGCAATCGGAGACGTGTCGTACTCATGACGGGTAATAACCTACAGAGGCGACTGAAAAGGTCAATCGGATACATTCATTAAATTGTTTGCAAGCGATTTTATCTTTTTATATATATAAAAAAAAAAAAAAAAAAAAATGCCTTGCCGGGACATAGTCGTAGAAAACCTCTAATTTCGGTCACAACGAGGAGGTTGGCCCTTCAACTTAAATTAGTTTAATATCAGTATTATATACCATATACTGTACAGTAATAATAATAATATAAAAATCAATACCTATAATATATTCAATTATGCTAACTGGCTGATTTCGAGCTGGCTCATGAGCTTTGAATTGTGCTGAATGACATGGATTAAACCATTTGCTTTAATGAATAATATATACAGTACATCCAAACACAACGGCCTTTTGAGCTTTTGCGTTGTCTGTTTGCATGGTAACACAATAGTGTGGTGCTGAGTGATGTTAATAATATGTTGGGCCAACGGTTTTACCATGTTCAATCCATGAGAGCAGAGCATGTTTCAAACTGTGGCAACTTGGTAGTGTGCACAGCGTTGGCAGGGGAACATGGTGGTACATGATAACGCGCGGAGACTATACCAGTCAGTCTACGTGCGTGTTCAGTCCTGGTCACCTCCGATTTAATCGTGTGGCTTTACCATGTTCCCCAAGTGGTTCGGAATCCACTATAATCAGGAGGTACACCCTGTCAGTCAACTCCCCTTCTCCCCGAGGTGAAAGAGACCTGCCCTTAGGGTGCCTCAAGTTAACAAACAGACTCACTCCCCCCGCCAGGCTGACAGGGTAGCTTAATGCAGAAATGCTGAAAGCAGGCGTTCGAAACAACAACAACAATAATATGTTTGGTACATTGTTACAGGTACCGCTGATAAGCCATTACTAGTTATACAGTCTCCGCATAAAACACCCACCCATGCCACTGTTGGCACCAATCGTAATTTCTTCTTACTACAAGTCACCAATTTGCCGCATGATCCAAGTGAGCGATCCATCTATAAGCAATACAGTGGAGGTAAGTCCATTCAGACGATACTTTTATACCGTACATAAGATGCGTTCGAAGTATACAGGATAAAGGGTTAAGTACTGAAGAACTTTCTACGTTGACCAATTAGCGACAGTTGGCAATAGTTACCTTTAGCTCTTATTGGTTCCGCTGTTAGCCGGGTTGCCAATTATTACCATTTTTATTGCTCATTGGTTATCGCAATTTGGTGTTTGACATCCCTTACTATTGTGTTTATTCATTAGCCACGTTGCCAATGGTTACCATTTCGCTTACACTCAACTAGGAAAACCCGGTACTGCCTGCTTTACATGCCCTCTGAAGCATAGCCAGAAAATGCAGCAGGTGTGGGACTCGAACCAACAACCTTACGGGTGAAAGTCGGAGTCTGTACCACTACTCTCCATATTTGATTTTATACAGTTCTTAAGGGACTCAAGGAATATTAGATTGACGATATTTATTGAATTTTCATGCGTCAGCTGGTTCACTTAACTACTTTGACGTTTGTTAAAACAATATTATTTTTCCGTATGTAAAAAAAACATTGCTCGAATCGATAGTTTTTGGCACTGGGCCGGACATACGGAAGTCGGTACACATTCAGTCTTTGCTCTCAAAAGAGAATGCATGGTATTTTGACAGCTACCCGCATTAAATTACTTCTATTACTAATGCTTGCAATGGTTGCGTGGTTGATTTTTAAGAGATTGGTTCTGCATTGGTGTAGCTTGTGGCAACATTGTGCTGCTTGTTGGAAATGTTGACATGCAGCAGCCTGCAGTCCGAGCAATCTAAACGCTGCTCTCTGCACGGAAACATTCAATGGTGTGAATGACGGTGTAGACTGCATCCTGTCTGCAAACCTGTCAGGTGCAACTCAAAAGGGTGGAGTGTTCGCAAGATTCTAACTCTCCGTTATGGAGATGGGTTTCCAGGAACATGCAGTATGAAAATATTGAAGAGGTCATGCCTTCCACATCTAGCCAAGCTGTAATTAATGACGGCCTGTACTGTATTGTATATCAAAGTGTAGAGATACATTTCTTCTTATGTAAGACATGTCATTGACGGCTATGAAATCGTTAATTCATTATATGAAAATTGGGTTTATTTGGAAAAGGAATAGCGGGGTTTCCAATAGTCTATTAAAAGTGATTTAAAAGCGATTTGTCGATCGAATTGGGAAAAATTCTGTGGTAAAAATATCTACGCACCAAAAAATATTCTTACGTGTGTTTTGATTGGTGAAAGTGATGGATGTATGAAAACGGCGGTGGGTTGGCAATGAATCAATGAGATAATCACTATATTGCACAACCCTTCACTATGTTGTTTAAACATTGGGAAATATGGATGGGCTGTTGTCTCGCTGGCAATCAAATTCCTTGGCCGACCCTTGATCCTCCGTGTCCGCCTTTGTAGCCCCCAAATCCTAGAGCATGTGTCTCTTTCTGCTTTATTTTATTGCTTTTGTTCAGGCTATGGAATAGAGTATAATGCCAGGTGTCAGTTGAAGAATGGGCTCAGACTATTGGGCGCGAAACCGGCCCGTAAGTAAAAGAACAGACTCGTATCTGTACTTGGTTATGCCTTCGCCTGATTCATTGCCTTAAGAGGATATGCTACGTAGAAAATTGGCACCCCAAAATTAAATACTTTTTATTTAATTAGAAGGTACTTGTGTCGAGTTGCGACACGTCTCTGACCGCAAGGTGGGTAGATACTGGCACAAGTACAAGCACGATACCACCTTGCCACCGAAGTCGCTTTAATTAACTCAGCTAGTTATTAAAAATTTGGCTCATCTAAGTTGTAGAAGACGACTTCGTGCATAATATATTCGGGTATTATTACTTTTCAGTTTTGTAGTTCTCCCGAATATCCCAGAATACACGAAATTTTAGTCCTAACTGGTATTTATGAAAGAAAAAGAAAGTACCATAAATTTATTATTTCCTATTATAATATAATCATAAAATCATATTATGATGCTTGAAGTCTTCTATATAACTTCCATGAGCCAAATTTTTAATGACTTGCTTTTGTTAATTTAAAAAAAAAAAAAAAAAAAAAAAAAAAAAAAATGGGGTGCTCATTTTCTATATAGCATGTCCTCTTAATGGAAAGCTTGTCTCACTCAGCTTGTACATTATCGCTTGTAGCCGGTGTAGGTTGACATCGAGAACGTATACCAGTTTGCCAATGGCCAAAAATTCATACGGAAACAGTACAAATAATATCCGAAATCCATGGGATCGCTGGCATTGGACAAGGGACCTATGGGCCACTTATAAGTAGGGCTGGGTCCATATAAATTCCTTAAAAAATACGTAAAGAAATCGTCGGCCCAAATGTTTAGGAGCACTACATCCACAAATCTAATCCTACAAAACCATTACATACATCAATACCAAGTAACGTGGAGCCGTTCAGGAACACTGCTAAAGCTATTGAATTATTAAAAGCTGTTATTGGTCAAAAATAAGTCTGTGGCGTTACTGTGGCGATTATTTTTAATCTCTGCCGCTGATCATGGCGATTATAATACCGGGGTTATTATAATACCCTGGTATTAAAAATGTAAACAAGATAATTTTATAATGGAAAGTGCTATTCAAAATTTGTTTATTTACAGTTTTAATCCCAGGAGTAAGTTAATACCAATCGCCATCATCAGCCTGCTGGAATTAAAAATGTAAAAAAGCTAATTTTAGAATGAAAAGTTCTATTCAAAATTGTTTTATTAACATTTATTAACATTATCATTTTATTAACATTTTAATTAATTAATACTATACGGCATTGTAGGCCCGCTGATGTCACTCACTGGGTTAGCCCTTCCCGCCGTTTTGACACTCAAAATTCAACCTCAGGGTGAACATGGTTCAGACTAGTCACTTGAAATGTTGCTGCACCCTGCTTATCAAGAGTAAGAAATGGTCGAAGTTGGTCATGTGCAGGAGCGTAGTTTTCATTTATTATTTATACAATATATTATTGGCATAAAATGCTGATGCTAAGTAATGATAACCCTTGGCTAAGCACTACGTGACCCCTAACAAACAGTTAAATGCACCGTAGACATATTGTAAGAGCATTTGTGTTGATAGACTTCTATCAAAATGGACTTCGTCCTACAAAATGTTTTCCCCAAATTCAAATATATCTTACTGGATAATGCGAACGATTCCGAGTATTTAGGTTTATTTTAAACAACTCTTGTCACAATTAGTTTTCACCATGTTGATTCCATTAGAGCAGAGCATGTTTCAAACTGCCGCAACTTGGTAGTGTGCACAGCGTTGTGGGACATGATAACTCGCTTAGGCAGTATAAGTCGAGTCCTGGTCACCTCCGATTTAATCCTGTGACTTTACCATGTTCCCCAAGTGGTTCGGAATCCACTATAATCAGGAGGTCCACCCTGTTAGTCAACTCCCCCTTCCCCGAGGTGAAAGAGTCTGCCCTTAGGGTGCCTCAAGTTAACAAACAGACTCACTCCCCCCGCCAGGCTGACACGGTTGCTTAAAGCAGAAATGCTGAAACAATTAGTTTTCAAAAACGCATTTCCCATAGGGAGTTGGAAGTTCATAGATGGTTGACTGGAAGAGTGTTGTCGAGCAGCCAAAGCCCATCAAGAGCTGAAGAGCTGGAAGAAGTCCCGAAGAATGAGAATTTAGAGTGTACAATAGCGTACATTCTAACTGGTGTTTTAACTTTTACATAGTGGTATGACTGAAAGGTTTTTGGTTCGAGTTCCACACTTTCTACAATTTTCGACCCTGCTTTGGAGTGTATTTGAAGCTAACGGTACACCTTAATAGGCTTTTATTATAGTATTACCTCTGCTCGGAAATTCTGAGAATGTCATGCCTCTCGTCGTTGTCATAGTACCTGAAGTCTATCACCCTCTTGAGTACACTCTGAGGAGAGGCTGAGGTGGACAACAAGGTATGCGAGGGAGCCCAGACGGGCAAAGCGCCTAGGCTAGTTAGTTATAATAAAATTAAAAAATGCAGGAAGGCAAATGCACTTAAAGACAATTTTGGTGAAAAAGGAAAAGTGACAAAAGTGGGGCTAGTATATAGTGCAATAAATTAATAATCCATTTTTTTTTTTTTTAATTCTGTTTCGAGACATCTTGTCCCTGGTGACCTTAATTAGGGGTAAGAATAATCAAGTATACCCTAAACTATGCTAAATTAGAAAATGACATAGAAAGTAGAAGCCAAAGGACAATAGGAAGGTCGCTTGTATCTTGTCTTTATTTTTATGTCTAATTTTAACGGAGTTTTAACACTTTAAGCATGGGGATATTGATAACCCCCTATTGGCCTATTATTGAAATAATGATTGTTGACGGCCCCTGTTGGATTAAGTCCCATGTTATGACGAGGGCGATGACCTTGTGACCCTGTGACCTCTGGCTCTGTACTCACTGTACATAGGCCTATATCCCCATTTTCTAGAAGGAAATATAAAATATTTTAATATTCAACATATAGCCAAATTTGAGTGCCCACGCTCATACTGAACCTTGTCAACCCACATCAACTGCAAGTGACAATGGGCAAGCTCAGACATATTTATCATTGGCTTTGCATTTGCATTATTTATTTATATGCATTTGCATTATTTATTTATTGCTTGTTATAGCCTTCATAATGTGTCAATGTGTACATAATATTGTAGTGTTGTGTTTAGGTTGTTAGTTTGAGTTTCCAATTTCCAGATTTTTTTAACTACAAGGCATCTAGAGCTGTAATAATAATAATAGTATAAGTAGAAGAATATAATAGAAGAGTCTGTTTGTTAACTTGAAGCACCCTAAGGGCAGACTCCTTCACTGGTAAAGTTTAATGGCGATAGTTTAATATTATTGCTTTCCAATTTATACGTAGTATAATTAAAGCTTTGTGATGGTAGAAATTTTCGATTCCGAGATTTCAACGGACTTACAAGTTTTCAGGTCCCAGGAACCGGAAAAAGTGGTTTTTACGAAATGTCTGTCTGTCTTTGCATCGATTTCTGGGCAAACTACTCGGTAGATTCTGATGAAATTTAGCATGTAGGTTTACAAAAATCATACCTCGGGACCATTTTTATTTTTATTTTGCGCCAATTCAATTTGGGAGGGTTTTATTCTAAAAAAACTCGAAAAAACGTCTAAAAAAATTATTTCTCGAAAACGGCTCCAACAATTTCTTTTAAATTCTCATATATTGTAGTCGTTATTAATGTTGACAAAATGCGAGGGGTCGCTTGCCCCTTGACAGTTTGCTTCTGGAGGTAAAAAAATAAAAATAAGTAAATTTTAATGAAAAATGACTAAAAAATAATTTTTCTGCGAAACCTTTCTATCGATGACTTCTACCTTCAGGCATGTTTTAGGTGTTAAATTGAGTAACGAAACCGGATAGATTGCTTTCCCAAAAAAATATTTGGTTTTGCACAAAAAATTATTTTTTGGAAAAATGATAGAAAATTCACGCTCAAATGCATTGCGTGCCCTACCATTATTGCTGTGTGGAAATTAATGTGTTGGTCTGACCTATGTAGAATTTATCTCACTTCGAGTGACGTCAGGTGGACAACCCCCCCCCCCCCCCGAGATATCGGAAATTTAACCACTGGAAAATTATTTACTTTGAAATTACTCATATTCTCTGTCTACTAATGTTGATAAATTGGAATGCATGTTCGAGTAAACTCGGACCGGTTCTTTAACAAAGGGTTAGTTGGACTTACACTGTCCGCTGTGTTAGTAGTCATTGGAGGGTGAGGGCCGTGGTGGTTAGAGAGGTTACATTCCAGGTAGGATAACGGTAGTTGGAATCCTCAAAGAGATAGGATTTACTCAATAATTCAGAGAAGAAATTGAGTCAGTCGTCCAGAAACCATCACTACTTATCAGGGCTAAACCATTAGTCCTTATCAGGACTTAGCCTGATGATGAGAGTAGCACCCACTCCCGAAACGTACCCCCTTCCTCTGACAGTGGGCTCCGCCCTAATTGTTCGATAACTGTGAGTCCCCTGCCTCTAATGACTATTAGCAATGGGGAATGTAAGTTCAATTAGCCCTTTGTTAAATAAGACTCCTTCACCTCAGGGAGAAGGGGAATAATGAGACAAGCTCAACGTTGACTCAATGTAACAGGCGTAGGCATGACTTCACCAAGTTCAGGAGGACAGTGTTACTTCGAATACATCCGTGTAACGAAGAAAGTGTACGACTAATTTCAATTAAGTGATAAATTGGACGATAGTGCTGATGTAATTGTTTCCTCATACTGTACATGGCAGAATTTTTGGTAATAAGGCGCTTATTCCACCGACGTCAATAGTCAAAATAATGCTGATATTGATGTGGCAGCAGACACTTTTACACTGTCTTTAATGTCTGATACCACGTCAAACACGTCAATAATCACTATTGACGTCAGTGGAATAAGCGCCTAAATTCAACGCAAAATCTTCCGTGTGGGGTGTTGTGACGTCAGCGTCCCCTAGTGGTTGTCCGTGGGACTGGCGCCAAATTCTTGTAGACAGAATAATTATTGTTCAGATATTTTCAGAAGAATGTGGAGGGCATTCCTGTTAGTAGTATAGAAAGGGCGGTTCTGGCGCTTATCCCACCCCCCGTCGAGCTATCCCATCTATCCCACCCCGTCGTGCTATCCCCCGCGGGTGGTCTATCTATTTTTGCGTGTTATCCCTCGTGGGTGGTCTGAGGTTCTGGCGCTTACCCCACCCCCTGTCGAGCTACCCATCTACCCCACCCCCCGTCGAGCTACCCCATCTACCCCACCCCCCGTCATGCTACCCCTCGTGGGTGGTCTGAGGTTCTGGCGGTTACCCCACCCCCCCGTCGAGCTACCCCATCTACCCCACCCCCCGTCATGCTACCCCTCTTGGGTGGTCTGAGGTTCTGGCGCTTATCCCCCCCCCTCCGTCGAGACCCGTGGGTGGTCTTTCTATGGCACCATGATCGTTTTTTTTTTTATAATTACTAATTTGTGAGATACAGAGTTATTTTTTTTTTTTATTTATTTATTTATTTATTTATTTATTTTTTTTTTTTTAATGGTGTAATTGAATTAAAACATTTCTTTCTTCTTCTTCTTTCTTCTTCGTGGGTGGTCTTTCTATGGCACTATGATTGTTTTTTTTTTATAACCCAGGTAAACATAAGCTAAATATAGACACCCGTAGTATTTAAAAACCTTAAAATAAATTAATATAAATTTTTTTGATCAGCAATATTTACATCGATGAACACGCTTGAGCTAATGCATAATGTTTAGTACACTACATTGAGTAAACATAAGCTAAATATAGACACCCATAGTATTTAAAGACCGTAAAATAAATTAATATAAGTTTTTTCTTAATTATTTATTATCAACTAAATTTACATCGATGACCACGCTTGAGCTAATGCATAATGTTAAGTACACTACATTGAGTAAAGATAAGCTAAATATAGACACCCATAGTATTTAAAGACCGTAAAATAAATTAATATAAGTTTTTTTCTTAATTATTTATTATCAGATAAATTTACATCGGTGAACACGATTGTGCTAATTAATAATGTTAAGTACACTACATTAAGTAAACATAAGCTAAATATAGACACCCATAGTATTTGAAGACCGTTAAATAAATTAATATAAGTTTTTTTCTTATTAATTTTTATCAGCAATATCTACATCGATGAACACGCTTGAGCTAATGCATAATGTTTAGTACACTACATTGAGTAAACATAAGCTAAATATAGACACCCATAGTATTTAAAGACCGTAAAATAAATTAATATAAGTTTTTTCTTAATTATTTATTATCAGCTAAATTTACATCGATGACCACGCTTGAGCTAATGCATAATGTTAAGTACACTACATTGAGTAAAGATAAGCTAAATATAGACACCCATAGTATTTAAAAACCTTAAAATAAGTTAATATAAGTTTTTTTTCTTATTATTATTATTTTTTTTTTATCAGCTACATTTACATCGATGAACACGCTTGAGCTAATGCATAATGTTTAGTACACTACATTGAGTAAAGATAAGCTAAATATAGACACCCATAGTATTTAAAAACCTTAAAATAAATTAATATAAGTTTTTTCTTATTAATTTTTTATCAGTTACATTTACATCGACGAACACGCTTGAGCTAATGGGAGACAGGGATAGATAGACCAGTGAGGGTGAGCGCCATTGAATAATGCACATATTAATTACCTAATTTGAAACAGTGGACTACCCACGAATGATAGACGGTAAGGGTGGGACTCGGCGTTGCACTCAGTATCTTAAAAGAAATGTATTAATCCCACAATAGGTGTTCAATATACCCACCAGCCATGTTTATAAAAATGAATTTTCAATAATCCCAACTAAGTCTCAGTTTCTCACAATGGGTGTGCAATATACCAGGCAGTCGTGTTTTCTATGTTAGATTTAGTTA
The DNA here is from genome assembly GCA_963971405.1 of Psococerastis gibbosa. Taxonomy (NCBI): domain Eukaryota; kingdom Metazoa; phylum Arthropoda; class Insecta; order Psocodea; family Psocidae; genus Psococerastis; species Psococerastis gibbosa. The sequence goes on from OZ020484.1 coordinate 26,298,715, forward strand.
CATTGGGCTAGGACAGGTTAAGTTATAATATTAGGCTAGGTTAAATTTTTATATCAAGTTAGGGTAGGTTACATTGGATTAGGATAGGCCAGATTAGGTTACATTGGGTTAGGTTAGCTGTTTACCTAGATTAAATTCATCATTTTTTTAACAAAAATATTTTTATAACAAATAAATATGATGTTAAGTTAGGTTACATTGAATTAGGATAGGTTAGATTAGGTTACATTGGGTAAGGATAGGTTGAGTTAGCCACAAACAAGCTATTAATAAATCTACCCCTCGCTGACAGTCCATTGTAAGCTAAAGTGATTTTTATTTTCGTAAATCTATCCAACACTTAGGTTGAAGCATGGTCATTATCGCATTATAGATATGTCTTAGGTTTAAAAGTTTGTTTTAAGTGATTGTATGTAAAGACATTGTTTATGAGGGAAGATTTTACTGATCATAATAATAATTGCTCAATTATGAGCGGAGGAGCACTATCTAACGAGGGGAACTTTGTATGCAAACATCTATAGCTCTAGATGGTGTTGTAAAATAATACAATTATAAAAACATAACCATACGTCATGATCCCGTTGTATATTTACATAATATGGAAGGTGAGGTTGATTCAATTACAACTGAAAACATAAAACTTTTTAAAGTGATTAAATGGTATAAAGGACAAGTCCCGTGCTGGGCAATTAATAAATCTATCCAACGCACAGGTTTAAGGGAAGTATTGATTTAGTAAACAGATAACCGTGTGCAGATTCAAACCTGTTGAGAATCACCAGGTGCACTCAGTACACCCATCACACCAGGGGGTCCATTGTAAGCTAAGTGAATTTTGTTTTTGCATCAGTTGCACCCGGCAATGATAAAAACTATACTGAAGCATGGTTTCTTGCTAAAAACGAACAACTTCTCCTCACTGATGACTCCACAATAAAATATCAACAAATAAACAAACAACATTTACAATATTAAAAATGGTAGGGGGGGGGGGCCTTTAAAAGCAAAAGTGAACATTACAATTGCAAATACAAGTAAAGAAAAAATGTACGAATTAAGTAAAAAAAATTTTTTTTTAAACGTTAATAGAAAAACAATTGTGCAGTCAGATAACTGAAGTAATGTAGGCTAATAATAAAATATTGGTTGACAATCGACACTGAGAGAACATCCACTTTACAGTATGTATCCCAATTTTCATTAAGTCTAGTTGCTAAGTAGGGACGTGATGTTATTGGGGTTGGAAGAAATTAGGTATTTTATGTGTCTTGAAACTTGTTATGCTGACGGAGTCCTTTATGTTATCCGGTAGGGAATTGTACAATGGAATAGACTTATACATAATATGCGAATGCATAAAGTGTTCCGTATTCGGTTTCAAAGTTTTTAGGTTGCGTCCGGTACCAAGTCTGGTAATAATGTTATGATGGACGAAATCACCTTGCCCAAGAATGGTTTTTGCCCTTTTTAAATTGAAAAAGTAGAAGTTGTTTTGCACATAGCAATGGCAATGGGAGGGCATTGAATTCCTGAAAAAGAAGATTTGAAGGGTAGCGGCGAGGCTTCCCTATAGCTACCCTGATGGCTATTCTTACATCAGTTTCTAGGGAGCATATATGGGAAGAGTGAGCACCACCCCAGGCTAATATGTTATATTGGAAAATTGATTGGACTAAAGCATGATAAACTTACCTTACAGAGTGTCAACGTTAAGTGTACACCTTAGCATCCTTAATTTGTTATAGGTTCTTCTAATTCGTTTTGATGTTAGGAGGATTTGTTCATACCACTTGAGATGATTATCAATGGTAACGCCTAAATATTTAATAGTATTTGCTTTTGCGATTATCTGACATGTGCATGGATTAAGGTTGCAATTATTATGGAGTATTAAACTGAGATAGAATAGAAGAATAGAATAATGTATTTCGTTCCTTCAATAATACATATACATGCACACCAATATAATGAGGTAGGGGTGGCCCAAAGGATTTCTCCCGTGCTGGGGACCCCTTAATACTATAATAACTAAGCTAAAACTTTATCGATAATAATTAATTTTATGTAGACTCTAAGTAACATCACTAAGTAAGGAAATAAGTAAGATCATATACTAAGATGGTTTATCACTCTGTTGAATCCGGGGTTGTTATGCTAACGCACTATTGCTGGAAGATTTCTTAGTTGATTTTGGGACAGATGAAAGCTAATTTTACTAATGAATTTTTTTTTTTTTTATGTAGATTTTTTTTATGAACTCAGGAAGGCTGTTATATAATGGAACTGATAGGTAAATGTGAGAATGTGTGAAAAGGGTAGTGTTATGATTGGGGATCTGAAGATTGCGACCAACACCAAGTCCAGTATAGCTAAAACTATGGAAGAATGTATAGTCTTCAGTATTGGAGAGTTATGCTTTTAAGACACTTACCAATTTATGGCCTCCTCATTAGATTCAGTAGTTAAAAATCTTGTTGATGCGGATAAAAATAAATTTAAAATTATGAAAACATGTTTTGTGGATGAAAAATTAGACTTGATGTTGAGGAAGGGTGTCTTCCCCTATGAATATATAACGCACGAGTCACAATTTAATGAGGAACACTTACCTACAATCATTGCATTTTTAGTCAATTAACTCAAGAGTGGATTTCACAAGAAAAATATGAACATGCTCAAAAGGTGTGGAATGCTTTTGATATAAAGAATTTAGAAGAATACCAAGACTTGAATGTATTAAACAACACCCTTCTCTTTTGCGATGTTTTTGAAGCCTTTAGAGCCTAATGTTTTGAAAACGATAACCTCGAAATTTGTCACATGTACACTGCACCAGGGCTAGCTCTTCAGAGCTGTCTGAAAATATTAGTGGGTTTCGCTGGATGGAGGAGGAAGAAATCAAAAAATTTTAATGTAATGCTCGCACCTAATGAGGACGATGGTGGGTTCATATTACATGTGGACTTGGAATATCCACAAAAATTACATGATTTACATAATGAATACCCACTAGCAGCTGAACATTGTGTTGTAACTTCAGACATGATTTCACCATATTGCAAGGAATTTCTCGCTGAAAATAATATATCTTTAACATCCACCATCTCAATGCTTATTCCCAACTTAAACGATAAACACAACTATATAATACATTATCGAAATTTGAAGCAATGTTTAGAATTGGCATTAAAATTAAAAATGTATACATAAAATTTTAGCTTTTAAGCAAAGCGCTTGGATGCGACCCTTTATCGATTTTAATTAGCTTGTAATGATTTCGAGAACAAAAGTATGGTGATAAATGATGAAATTCGCATACCAATCCATCAACAAGATATACTTATTACTCTACTATGTGAAAGCCGACTGCATATTGAAGGTGTGCTGGAAAAAGGTGTGACAACAATTGCTTATCAAGGTGAAGACTGGCTTAGCGCTAATGCTATGGCACACTTATTCTCCGAAATATGCTATGAACTCAATGGAATAACTGTTGATCATGTGCGAAACCCTGTGCGAAACCCTGTGCGAATGATTTCTTCAAGTGAAAAACCACGGTTTGCTATTATTGGCTTCCAAGCAGCACGAGCAGATGATATTTGAAAGACGCTACTGCCTTCGATCAATGTGCTATACAACAAATGCAACTATTCCTCGGCTCAGAATGCTATCCATACCATCCGCTACAGGCGAACTTCAACAAAAAGGTTGTTGCTGTATTGTATGAACATTTTCTCAATTTCCGGAAACAATACTACATGCAGGATGAAGCATCCCCGAACGTTTCCCGGGTCATTATCGCATTATAGATATGTCTTAGGTTTAAAAGTTTGTTGTAAGTGATTGTATGTAAAGACATTGATTTCTTTTAAAATATGTGTATTATAAAATTTGTATATCATAAAATGGTTTACATTCGTTTAGCTCATGGTCATTATTGTATTATAGATAAGTCTTAGGCTTAAAAGCTTGTTTTAAGTGATTGTATGAAAAGACATTGATTTCTTTTAAAATATGTGTATTATAAAATTTGTATATCATAAAATGGTTTACATTCATTTACAATAGTTGATGTACAATACCAGTTAAAGGTACATATTCATATAAGCAGTCGCTGATGAGTAGACAGTCCCTTTATTTGTCATGCAGACAACCCTTTATATATTGGAGTGCATAAGGTCGGTGGCCATTTCAGTCCCCCTCGCATTAAGATTATGACACATCGCTATTAATTCAGGTACGCCGATATAATAATTGCACTCAGCATCTTAAAGAAATGTATTAATCCCACAATAGGTGTTCAATATACCCACCAGCCGTGTTTATAAAAATGAATTTTCAATAATCCCAACTAAGTCTCAGTTTCTCACAATAGGTGTGCAATATACCAGGCAGTCGTGTTTTCTATGTTAGATTTAGTTACATTGGGCTAGGACAGGTTAAGTTATAATATTAGGCTAGGTTAAATTTTTATATCAAGTTAGGGTAGGTTACATTGGATTAGGATAGGCCAGATTAGGTTACATTGGGTTAGGTTAGCTGTTTACCTAGATTAAATTCATCATTTTTTTTTTAACAAAAATATTTTTTATATCAAATAAATATAATGTTAAGTTAGGTTACATTGAATTAGGATAGGTTAGATTAGGTTACATTGGATTATGATAGGCCAGATTAGGTTACATTGGATTAGGTTAGCTGTTTACCTAGATTACATTCATCATTTTTTTAACAAAAATATTTTTTATATCAAATAAATATGATGTTAAGTTAGGTTACATTGAATTAGGATAGGTTAGATTAGGTTACATTGGATTATGATAGGCCAGATTAGGTTACATTGGATTAGGTTAGCTGTTTACCTAGATTACATTCATAATATTTTTGTTAAAAAAATGATGAATGATGAAGAGACTTAGGTGAAATCATGTCTGAAGTTACAACACAATGTTCAGCTGCTAGTGGGTATTCATTATGTAAATCATGTAATTTTTGTGGATATTCCAAGTCCACATGTAATATGAACCCACCATCGTCCTCATTAGGTGCGAGCATTACATTAAAATTTTTTGATTTCTTCCTCCTCCATCCAGCGAAACCCACTAATATTTTCAGACAGCTCTGAAGAGCTAGCCCTGGTGCAGTGTACATGTGACAAATTTCGAGGTTATCGTTTTCAAAACATTAGGCTCTAAAGGCTTCAAAAACATTGCAAAAGAGAAGGGTGTTGTTTAATACATTCAAGTCTTGGTATTCTTCTAAATTCTTTATATCAAAAGCATTCCACACCTTTTGAGCATGTTCATATTTTTCTTGTGAAATCCACTCTTGAGTTAATTGACTAAAAATGCAATGATTGTAGGTAAGTGTTCCTCATTAAATTGTGACTCGTGCGTTATATATTCATAGGGGAAGACACCCTTCCTCAACATCAAGTCTAATTTTTCATCCACAAAACATGTTTTCATAATTTTAAATTTATTTTTATCCGCATCAACAAGATTTTTAACTACTGAATCTAATGAGGAGGCCATAAATTGGTAAGTGTCTTAAAAGCATAACTCTCCAATACTGAAGACTATACATTCTTCCATAGTTTTAGCTATACTGGACTTGGTGTTGGTCGCAATCTTCAGATCCCCAATCATAACACTACCCTTTTCACACATTCTCACATTTACCTATCAGTTCCATTATATAACAGCCTTCCTGAGTTCATAAAAAAAATCTACATAAAAAAAAAAAAAATTCATTAGTAAAATTAGCTTTCATCTGTCCCAAAATCAACTAAGAAATCTTCCAGCAATAGTGCGTTAGCATAACAACCCCGGATTCAACAGAGTGATAAACCATCTTAGTATATGATCTTACTTATTTCCTTACTTAGTGATGTTACTTAGAGTCTACATAAAATTAATTATTATCGATAAAGTTTTAGCTTAGTTATTATAGTATTAAGGGGTCCCCAGCACGGGAGAAATCCTTTGGGCCACCCCTACCTCATTATATTGGTGTGCATGTATATGTATTATTGAAGGAACGAAATACATTATTCTATTCTTCTATTCTATCTCAGTTTAATACTCCATAATAATTGCAACCTTAATCCATGCACATGTCAGATAATCGCAAAAGCAAATACTATTAAATATTTAGGCGTTACCATTGATAATCATCTCAAGTGGTATGAACAAATCCTCCTAACATCAAAACGAATTAGAAGAACCTATAACAAATTAAGGATGCTAAGGTGTACACTTAACGTTGACACTCTGTAAGGTAAGTTTATCATGCTTTAGTCCAATCAATTTTCCAATATAGCATATTAGCCTGGGGTGGTGCTCACTCTTCCCATATATGCTCCCTAGAAACTGATGTAAGAATAGCCATCAGGGTAGCTATAGGGAAGTCTCGCCGCTACCCTTCAAATCTTCTTTTTCAGGAATTCAATGCCCTCCCATTGCCATTGCTATGTACAAAACAACTTCTACTTTTTCGATTTAAAAAGGGCAAAAACCATTCTTGGGCAAGGTGATTTCGTCCATCATAACATTAATACCAGACTTGGTACCGGACGCAACCTAAAAACTTTGAAACCGAATACGGAACACTTTATGCATTCGCATATTATGTATAAGTCTATTCCATTGTACAATTCCCTACCGGACAACATAAAGGACTCCGTCAGCATAACAAGTTTCAAGACACATAAAATACCTAATTTCTTCCAACCCCAATAACATCACGTCCCTACTTAGCAACTAGACTTAATGAAAATTGGGATACATACTGTAAAGTGGATGTTCTCTCAGTGTCGATTGTCAACCAATATTTTATTATTAGCCTACATTACTTCAGTTATCTGACTGCACAATTGTTTTTCTATTAACGTTTAAAAAAATTTTTTTTTTACTTAATTCGTACATTTTTTCTTTACTTGTATTTGCAATTGTAATGTTCACTTTTGCTTTTAAAGGCCCCCCCCTACCATTTTTAATATTGTAAATGTTGTTTGTTTATTTGTTGATATTTTATTGTGGAGTCATCAGTGA